>CM056052.1:557115391-557810391 GCA_029574335.1 Rana kukunoris | reverse complement strand
GTTTCGAGCGGGGGGGTGGGGTTCCGCAGATCCCCTGGGGAAAGTAATGCTCTGGGGGCCCCTACAATGATGACAGTGCAGGTAAATAGACATCAAGAGTAGGTAGGAGGCAGACTGCCCCCCCCATGTACTATCATGGGGCCCCCAATTTCAGGGCAGGGTGGGCTCAAGGACCAGCTACTTTGGGCAAAGTGTAGGAGAACCCTATGCAGCTGGGGCCCCTGGGCAGTGCCGAGGTGTGCCCTCTCATTAAGACAGCCCTGGGGCCACGGATCAGATTTGTTAAGCGGGGGGGGGGGGCGCAGATCGGACTTCTTGAGGGGGGGGTTCCGCGGGTCAGAGTTGTTGAGCGGTGGGGGGGTTCCGCAGATCAGAGTTGTTTAACCGGGGGTTTCACGGATCGGATTTGTTGAGCAGGGGGGGGGCGCGGATCGGACTTCTTAAAGGGGGGAGTGGGGAGTTCCGCGGATTGGAGTTGTTGAGAGGGGGGGTTCCGCGGATCGGAGTTGTTGAGCGGGGGGTTCCGCGGAACGGAGTTGTTAACCTGTTAACCAACCGGGGGGGCCAAGGATCGGATTTGTTGAGCTGGGGGATGCCGCGGATCGGACTTGTTGACCGGGGGGGTGGCGCGGAATCACGGGACTCTAGCCCTGATCGCGGGACCGCGGAATTTACCGCAAATCACGGTAGGCGCGGGGGGGGGAGGGGTGCCGTGGAATAGTGGGACTCCGGCCCTGATCGCGGGACCACGGCATTTACCGCGAATCGCGGGACAGTCTCGCGAATTCCGGGACGAACTAAACAGGAAGAGCCGCTGACAGACGCGAGTAGAGGAGAGCTGATCGGCGGCTCTCCTGACAGGGGGGGTATACGCTGATTGTTTATCAGTGTAGCCCCCCCCTCGCGGATGCCCACACTGAACCACCAGGGAAGCCACCAGGACCACCAGGGAAGGGAGCAACATGTGGATGGCCAGGTATGTACCCCATGACCATGCATTTGTCATTCAAAGTGCGACAGCGCTGAAAGCTGAAAATTGGCCTGGGCAGGAAGGTGCGTAAGTGAGTGCCCCCCCGGTATGGAAGGGGTTAAACATGTGGTTTGTAATTCAGCTAACTTTGCATAAACCAGGTTTAAATATACCTATGTATAACAGTTTAGTGCTTACAATAAACATTCGCTCTGACTTGGGCTGGGCAAAAAGTCGTTTTCAATCGTGAATCGAGTTGCGAGGTCAAATCGATTCTTATTTCTAGCAAATCGATTTTTTAGATTTTGTTTTTCACCAGCACCGGCGCTGACACGTGAGGCCTAGTCCGCGAGACCGGACACTGTGGAGTAGGCCGAAGCCGCGGCCTCGCCTAAGAACTCCTGCCCGCAGCTCCTCGGGACCGGCGCCGGTCCAGAGGATCCTGAGGGCAGGAGTACAGAGAATGAACAGTGGTGAACCTTCCCAGGAATGGCCGGTCTACCAAAACTACCCCAAGAACTCAACGACGACTCACCCCGGAGGTCATAAACAGTGGCGGCTGGTGCACCATTTTTTTTCTGAGGGGGGGGGGGGGTGGAAAACAAACCCTCCCCCTTTAGGTCGGCACTTAAAAAAAAAAAGCCTGTATAAATCTATGCGCCCAGCATGGAGATAAGGGGCCGGCGTATGGAGATTAAGGGGGCAGCACGCCTACCAGTGGCGGCTAGTGCTCTAAAAAAAATTGGGGGGCACAAACAGACTGAAAAAAACATAAATTGCAGCCCATCAAATGCAGCCACTGTGCCCATCAAACGCAGTCACTGTGCCCATCAAACGCAGCCACTGTGCCAATCAGATGCAGTCTCTCTGCCCATCAAATGCAGCCACTGTGCCCATCAAATGCAGCCACTGTGCCCATCAAATGCAGCCACTGTGCCCATCAAACGCAGTCACTGTGCCCATCAAACTTTGCCACTGTGCCCAGAAAACACAGCCACTTTGCCCATTGTAACGGTCACCACCGTTTACGACCTTCCATCCACCCACGACAGGCTTATCCGACACATAGTGACAAAATCCAGCAGACACGATCCATTCCATTTCCCATAATCAAGACAAGACTCCGCTCTGTACTTGTTTCCAAAATGTATGAACACTTTAATGGTATCTTAGCTTGCTTATATATCTGGTACAGCATTACAAAGTTAATCACAGGACAATGCAATCTCCACCCCCCTAATCACACACTGAGGCTAATTACTATGCAGACATTTTAGGACCGATACTGACGAGATCTATCCCATTCCTTTATCAATAGAATACAATCACACAATGTCTTGACCTTCAACTCCAGACAGACGTACGCAGGGCCGCCATCAGGAATTATGGGGCCCCTTACACAGCTTCAGGCATGGGCCCCCTGGAGAACCAGGAGGGGGGGTGCTGCCGCCTGAATTTGAGAAGCGGGGGGGGGGGGGGTCTGCTGCGAATTGAGAAGCGGGGGGGTCTTTACAAAAAAAGAAGAAATAAAGAAAAATGTATATAAAAAAAGGGGGTAGCCATCCGCGGCCCTGGGGACTTCTGGGCCCTTTAATAAAAAGAAAAAAGAGAAAAAAATATATATATACATATATATATATATATTTTAAGGGTGGTTAATATCTGGGGCCCTGGGGACCTCTGGCCCTTTAATAAAAAAATAAAATAAAAATATATTAAAAAATATTTTTTTTTTTATCAAAAATAAATTTAAAAAAGAGGGGGTTGCCATCTGGGGCCCTGGGGGCCTCCGTGCCCTTGGGGACCTCCGGACCTCTAAAAAATATTAAAAGAAAAAAAAATGGCCCTTTAATAAAAAAATGTTATAAAAATATATTAAAAAAAATATATATTTTTATAAAAAAATAAATAAAAAAAGAGGGGGTTACCATCTGGGGCCCTGGGGACCTACGGACCCCTAAAAAATAATAAAAGAAAAAAAAATTGTCCCTTTAATAAAAAATAAAATAAAAATATATTAAAATATATATATTTTTATAAAAAAAAAATTAAAAAAGAGGGGGTTGCCACCTGTGGCCCTGGGGACCCCCGGGCCCCTTACAGGTGTAATGCCTGTACCCCCCTGATGGCGGCCCTGGACGTACGGTCTCTAAAGAGTCTTGACACCTGGGCAGCAATTGGCTTTAGCCCTGGTTCACACTGGGCTGCGGGAGTGAAATCGCGCGATTTCAGCTGAACTCGCGCGATTTCACTCCCTCTGGCAGTTCCGATTTTGGCGCGATTTAGGAGACATCTGTGCAGGGTTCTGCACAGATGTCAATGTAAATCGCGTCCTGAAATCGCAAAAAGTAGTACAGGAACTACTTTTTGAAATCGGTGCAGCGCCGCAGATGCGGAGTCGCACCGATTAGGACGGTGTCATTGCCGGCAATTGCCGCCGATTTGAGATGCGATTTCACATGTGAAATCGCATCTCAAATCGAACTAAATCGTACCCAGTGTGAACCTGGGCTAAAACCGTGTTATCAGACAATTGAAAGGTCTAGCAGCAGACCTGAATTAACACCTTTATACAATGGACAATGTAATGTCTAGGAATAGACGCAATTAACACCTTTCAAAAGCATGTGTGCCCACATTGAATAGCCAACAACTTGTGATATTGTCAGTACGGGATCCCTCTAGGACCCAGCGCACTCACCTGACACAGCCTTGGCTGGGAAACACTGATTGGCCAGCTCTCCTTTAAAACACCTGTGTTTTCACCCAATCAGTGCTTGTGATAGAGTTACTCTGCTTGCCTTGTGTGAGCCAGCCTGACCTGCTAATCTGTAAACTTTGTGTATGACCCGGCTTGTTGCTTCCGATTTGGTACCTTTCGAACTCTGATCCATCCGTGTATGACCCGGCTTGCCTAGACCACGCTTTGCCTGACTCCTGTAAGCAACATCCATTGCAGCGGTGCACTACTAGCACCAGCAACACCACCAACATCCACACCTGCGGTGAACTACAAGTTCCAGCTTTCCTGCTCATCACAACACCTACTTCAGCAGTGAACTACCAGTGCCAGCTGTCCCGCTCGTCTCAACCCTGCATCCGTGGTGAACTACAAGTCCCAGCGCTGACCTGCTTCTCAAGACCTGCTCATGGTACTGTATGTGCTCTTGTTATTGAACTGTAGGCATATTAGCACACCTGAACTGTTGTCTGCTGCTAGCCTGATATGAAACCTGACATTATCACGAGCCATACATAAAAAGGGAAAACCCATCATGGATTCTGAGCAGGCTCAGATGTTTGCACAAGAACTTTGCCGTTTATCCCATCAAGTTCAGCAAATGGCCACAGAGCTCACCAAGGTGCAATCCCCTACTACAACTTCAACAAACTTTATCTGAACCGAAAATTCCTTTGCCTGACCGTTTTTCTGGCGACCGTAAGGGATTCTGCAACTTTAAAAACAGCTGCAAATTATATTTCAAATTAAAGCCATCCTCTTCTGGCTCTGAAACTCAGAGGCGGTGTACACACGACCGAGGTTCTCGCTGGAAACCAGCGAGAACCTCGCTGGAAGCTGCATTCCAGCGAGAACCTCGGTCGTGTGTACGCTCTCGGCGAGCTTCCCGTCGGGAATGCCGTCGAGCAGAAATAGAGAGCATGTTCTCTATTTGCTCGACGGCCCGCCTGGAAGAATGGCTGGTTGCCATTCCCGACGGGCGGGTCGCCGAATCTGACGGCCGGCAGAGAACCTCGACGGGCGGAACGATGTGTTCTGCCCGTCGAGGTTCTCTGCCGTGTGTACGCGGCTAGAGAGTTCAGATCATTATCTCTCTGCTACAGGGTGACCCCCAGGCTTTGGCCTTTAACCTTGAACCAAACCATCCAGCCCTGCTAACTGTAGATGCCTTCTTTGAAGCCCTTGGGTTGCTGTACGATGATCCAGATCGTATGGCTACTGCAGAATTAACCCTGCGTAACTTAAAGCAAGGAACCACCACAGCTGAAATGTACTGCTCCGAGTTTCGCAGGTGGGCCCCAGAATCTGGCTGGAATGATGCAGCTCTCCGCAGCCAGTTCAGAATAGGTCTTTCTAGAAGATGTGTAGTAGTAGTGGAAATTGTAGGGGTAGAGGATTTGTGCTAAAAAGGGTGATTTTTTTGGGGGGAGGGGCATTTGAGCTGGGGGGGTTGGGCTATGGGAGGAGGGGCAAACATTTGTGCTGGGCGGGAGATTTCAGCAGGGGGTTGGAATTGCACTGGGAGGAGGGGGGATTTATGCTTGGGGGGGGGGAAAGCATGCAGATAAGTGCTTGGTTTTTCAGAGGGTGGGTGGGGGGGGGGATTTTTGCTGACACATAATGCTCACACATACAGAGGGTGGGGAGGGGGGGCATGTTGGGCCTGGGCTCTGGATGTTTTTGTCCCGACACAGATGCCAGTGTAAGCCCGGTGTGCAGGAAACATTAAAAGCCCCCCCCCCCCTATACATGCACTTATGATCACATTTAAATATTAGATATTGATGAATGCACAGCCAATCGTTTGCCGCCATTCACTGTTCACTGCGCACCGATCAAAAAGTGACAGTTCCAGGTGCTGATGATGCAGATTAATTTTTTTCAGATGTCTTTCTGAAAGTTGCCACAAGATGGCGCCCCAACAAAGAGAATCAGCCACTCACACTCTCCAGTATTGGCATTCATGGAATATTGATTGATAGATCAATAATGTGATCAGACGTGTGATGACCGGTCAGGTCAAGTAATAACGAAGACGTGTTTAACCCCTTAATGACGAAGGTTCAAGCAGATCTGAACACCTAAACCCAGTGTTACAACTTTTTTTTAGCATCGCCAGATAGGGGGGGCCCAGATTTCCGTTGTGCCCCCAGGCTGAGGCCAGTCCCCCCCATTGGCACTGTACCTGGCCGGCTGAGTTCCTTCCCCCATTCCCACACTCAGGTGCAGTGAACTTTGCTCAGTAAAGTCCAGAAAGCAGCCATGTTGTCCCCTCCCCTCTATCAGGTGAGTGCACCTCTACACAGCAGATCACACAGGAATGCTAGATCCCCCAACCCCCCCCTCCTAGAAAATATCCCCCTCCCCCAAATTACCCTAATCTGCACAAATAGCCCCCAATTCCTCCACCTCTCACCCCAAGCACTGAATTGTTATACCCCTCCTCTCCCCTCAACCAGTGGCGGCTGGTGAAGTTTTAGGAATAGGAGGGCGCAAAACCCCGCCCCTCCAAGTTTGCCCCCTCCCATTTCTCATAAGCCATGCCCCTTATAGAATCCACCTACTCTGTCCCCTGTATTCCACTTGCTTCCACTCATAGTTTCAGGAGTATACAGCTCAGCATCACAGGACAGAGTATAAAGGTATATGGTATATAGCGCAGCCTTACAGATCGGCGCAAACCAACTGAAAAATTACATTGTTAAAAATGAGGGGTTCCGGCTATAATGAGGGGTTCCCACATGTAAATCGCACGTATCTGCATTCGGCACCCTGTAAATCGCACGTATCTGCATTCTGCAATCCCCCCCCCCCTCATTCAGGTCAGCTACAGTGCTACACTATACACATGGCAGGGGGGTGATGGACACAGCAATCAACCCACCTCCCCCCCAGACTAACACAGGGTGGCAGGCAGTGGCGGCCCGCCCATAGGGGGCGCCCGGGCGCCGCCCCTCCGCCTGTAGTCACACACAAAATAACGGCCCCTTTAAGAAAAAAATTAAAAAAAAATTTTACTTTTTTTTAATCTCACAAAAAATCATTTACCAAATGCACTGTGGCGCCTGGAAATTCGGTGGCACCCCGCCCCCCCCCCCCCATCATCTTTAAAAGATCACATTTCTATTGTTGTGTAGGATCTGGGCCTGCTGTCCCTCTCTCTCCCTCTGACCCTCGTTCATCTCAGATGCCAACCACACCACCTTAGAGCTACGCCCACTATTTCAATGAAACCACGCCCATTTCCACCAAGTGGGAGGGGTCAAAAAGCAAGGGCAGGGTCTGGCACCCCCCCATCCTAAAACTTCACCAACCAGCCGCCACTGGTGGCAGGGCAGACAGACACACTCCTCCAGGCTCCAGCCTCTTCTTCTTACAACACTACTACAAGTCCCAGCATTAAAAAAAAAAAAGGCATGACCACTTATCCTCCTTGTAGTTCTCCATTGTTTCCTGGGGCTCAGGTGCATGCAATTCACACCCATTCACCTCAGAGCCTTATTGTATGTATAACCTGCTGGGACTTGTAGTTCTCCATCGTCTCCTGGGGCTCAGGTGCATGCTATCCACCATCTTTGCCCAGTTTTTCTCTCAGTGCTGGGACTTGTAGTCCCATAGATGGTGGATTGCATGCACCTGAGCCCCAAGAGAAGATGGGGAACTACAAGTCCCAGCAGGTTATAAGGCTCCGAGATGGATGGGTGTCCAGACATCCATCCACCTCGGAGCCTTATATTATAAGAAAGAGTGTGTGCCCGGCCATAATGATACAGTCCATCGTGCCGGAAGCTGTGGCGCAATGGGCATAGCCACAGAGGCATGCACAGACGTGGCGCTACCCATACTGCACTGCGCCTGGCGCCCGGACACAGTGCAATTATGGACCTTTTTTTTTTTTTTAAAGGGACATGTTTAAATAAAAAAACATTTTTGATTTTTTTTATAATTTTTTTTTTTTTTCTGACTGGGGGAGGGGGGCGGCGCCCCGGCGCCCCCTATGGACGGGCCACCACTGCCCATCCACATACACTGGCCCGGATTCACAGCCATCGGCGCATCTTTATGCTGCCGTAGCCTATGGGCCAGATTCAGGTAGAGTTGCGCTGGAGTATTTCGATATGCGCCGCGTAACTGTGAAGATGCGCCGTCGTTTCTATGTGGCCGTACCCACCAAACTAGATGCGCCCAATAACGGGCCATTTGCGACCGGCGGAACGTTCCGACGCCAGAGTATCGTCAGCGCTTAATTTCGCTTGGCGCATCAGTCGCGCCTATTGATTTCCCCTGCAAATATGCAAATGAGGGATTTTTCCCAATTCACGAACGGATTAGCACCATACGCTGGCTACATGCGCCGCGCGTATCTCGTCCGCCCGGCGCAAAGTTATTTCTACAAAAGGCTGCTTTATCTTTACTCCAGATGGCCACAGGTCAGCAGGAGAGCAGCTACAGCAGCAGCGTTACCGACGATAAGAGCTAGTTGAGCACCCCCACTTGCAGGACAACACCTCTGTCCATGCTTGTCTGTCAAATTTTACAGCCATGGAGGAAGACATCATAGGTCTCCATAACCGAGATGACGGCTGACAGCTCCTGGCCTTTAGAGTTCAGCTTTCTCCTTTGTTTGCGGGGAACGGGAGCAGCCATCTCAGAACAAAAGTAACATCACTGCGGGGAGGGGGAGCAGGATATACTTTAGTGCCGGAATGGCGCATCTACGGGCGCATTTAAACGCCCAACGAAAGGCATTGCGCTGACGTTTCCCGTGAAGTGGTGCCGACGGAAGTTGTGAGCATGCGCACAAAGGGGGCGAGTGGAGCCTCACTCACTGCGCATGCTCCGTGGTTGATGCGCTGAACGTAAGCCTCTGCGCTGGGCTCCGCCCATCATTTACATATGATCACACCCACTTCCCCTTGCGTCGGGTTACGCCAGCGCATTATCGTTACTCTGGCGCAAGTTTACGCGCAACTGCTATGTGAATAACAGTACTTGCGCTGAAAGGGTCGTCAGAGTAACGTAAATGAGAAGCGTTACTCTGGAGCAAAGATGCTCTCATCTACCTGAATCTGGCCCTATGTCTTTTACGCAGAGAGGGAAGCATGGAATTCACAAAGCAAATGCTCCCAACTCTGCGCCGGCGTATATTTCGTAGGCGTAAGCCGGCGTAAGTGGAAGTGGGCGTGATCCATGGTAATGAAGCGTGACCCCCATGCAAATGATGTGCTGAGTGCCAGGCAAGTACTTAGAACGAACGGCGCATGCGTCGTGTCGTGGCCGCCTCCCCGTGCGCATTCTCACAATCACGTTGAAAAACAACTGTCTAAGATACGTCGGATCACTGCCTACGGTGTGTATGTAACCTACGCCCGGCCCTATTCATGTACAACGTAAACTATGTAAAATTTGACGGCTTGTGTTCCCTGGTCCGTACCTTTGCATGGGTTGCGCCTCATCTATGGGGAATAACTTTACGCCAAATGTAAAACTTACGCAAACCGCTTAAATCATGCGCCGGGCGCAAGTTCGTTCGTAAATCGGCGTATCTCCCTCATTTGCATATATGAATAGAAAATTCAATGGGAAATCCACATGCGTCCAGCGTAAATATGCGCCCACTCTACGCTGGTGTAGGCAAGTTACGTCGGTGGGATGAAGTCCGTTTTTAGGGCGTATCTATGTTTGTGGGTCCGGCGCACAGATACGACGGCGCATATTTGTACTTACGCAGCGTATCTGGAGATACATCAGCGTAAGTGCTTTGTGAATCCGGACTACAGTGTCTATTGTAACAGAATGTCCTGAAGAAGCCGTAAAGGGCGAAACGTGTAGAGAGATACAATTGCACTTTTTTGGTATTTGTTACTGATCTATTGTGGAATTTTTGTGTTCACGCCTATGAATTTTAAATAATACATTTTCTATTTTTTTTCTAAATATTGTCTTTGTATGCGCTTAAAAAGTCCCAATTCTCCCTTTCCATGTTTTATCTACAAAAAAAAGGATGTGGCGCCTTCAATGGGTTTTTCCAACAGACTAGCCCTACAATTATAATTCTCCCCTCCACATTGTGTTCCCTCGCCTCTAAGTTCCACCCCCACCCTACACACACACACACAGGATCGCTAGATGAGGACTGTACACAGTTTGATGACCGGCCCTCTACGCACATTTCCTGCTGCCGGGACATGAGCAGTCCTTGGAGGTGGTAGGGTGCAGGTAATCAAACATTGCAGTCCCGATCTAGCAATCCTGTGTATCTGGGGTAGGCTTGCCACCTGTCCTGGAGTCACCATCCAGGTTTTAAGTCCTGTGTCTGGGTTTCAGTCCACCTGAAACCTGGACACATCAGTGGCAGCCTCCGCAGCACCAGCCCTCCTGGGGGACACTTTAACTAGGGTATAAACTGACCTGGGGGGGATTATACTGGGGGACAGGTTGACCTGGGGTGGATTAAACTGGGGGACAGACTGACCTAGGCGGGATTAAACTGGGGGACAGACTGACCTAGGGGGGATTATACTGGGGGACAGACTGACATGGCAGATGTACTGGGGGACAGATTGACCTAGTGGGGAATATACTGGGGAGAGACTGATCTGGGGGGATTATACTGGGGGACAGACTGACCTGGGGGATTATACTGGGGGAGAGACTGACCTAGGCGGGATTATACTGGGGGACAGACTGACCTGGGGGATTAAATTTGGGGGCAGACTGACCTGGGGGGGGGATTATACTGGGGGACAGACTGACCTGGGGGATTATACTGGGGGACAGACTGACCTGGGGGATTATATTGGGGGGCAGACTGACCTAGGGGAGATTATACTGGGGGACAGACTGGCCTGGGAGGGTTATACTGGGGGACAGACTGACCTAGGCGGGATTATACTGGGGGACAGACTGACCTGGGCATAATATACTGGGGGACAGACTGACCTGGGGGATTATACTGGGGGACAGACTGACCTGGGGGATTATACTGGGGGACAGACTGACCTGGGGGATTATATTGGGGGGGCAGACTGACCTAGGGGAGATTATACTGGGGGACAGACTGACCTAGGCGGGATTATACTGGGGGACAGACTAACCTGGGGGACAGACTGACCTGGGGGATTATATTGGGGGACAGACTGACCTAGGGGGGGATCATACTGGGGGATAAACTGACCTGGGGGGGATTATATTGGGGGACAGACTGACCTGGGGGGGATTATATTGGGGGACAGACTGACCTGGGGGATTATATTGGGGGACAGACTGACCTGGGGGATTATATTGGGGGGCAGACTAATCTAGGGGGGATCATACTGGGGGACAAACTGACCTAGGTGGGATTATACTGGGGGACAGACTGACCTAGGTGGGATTATACTGGGGGACAGACTGACCTGGGGGGGGATTATACTGGGGGACAGACTGACCTAGGGGGGATTATACTGGGGGACAGACTTACCTGGGCTTCGCATTTGGCAACTTTTAGGAGGAGGGGGGAGTGGGTATCTGTTTTTGACCGGTACCTATCCCCATTTCCAGGAGACCTCGCCATAGCGAGGTCCCCCCAGAAGTTCAACCCCCCTCCTCCTTCCCCCTACTGCCAGACCATTCACAAAGCGCAGCGCGTCCTTCGTGCATGCGCAGTAGGGAACTGACTTTAATTTTTTTTGGTGGGGGGAGCTCCTCTTTAACTTACACTGTGGTACAAGACACTGATATACAGAATCTATAACTTCCCTACATGTGGTAGCATGCTGAAATGGATCGGCACCAGGAAAGGAATATTACGGTAAGTATTTAAATACAATTTTCTGTACTAGTTCATCCAACACCAGCATTTCCATCTCTCTTCACTAGATGGCGATAGAGATTCATAGAAAAAGTCATTCTAAGGTTTACTTCACCCATTTAACTACTTCCAGTCCAGACCAATTCTCCATTTCCTCTTCTGTATGTGGAGCAGCACGGGCTTATTTATTTTAGAGGATAATTTCACTCTTTAGAAAAAATTATAAATGCAATTTTTTATTTTTTTTTTGCAGGTGTGCATTTATTATTTTCTTTTTTTGGAGCCTGTAAAGCATTGGACCAGCGATCAGCAGATACAATCTGACAGGAAGGCTCCACAGCGGCGAGGTAGATCATTGAAAACTACAAGCCAACCGCCGCAAAGGCTGCCGCAACATGTCGTTTTCCATTCACAGGATACTGTGAGGTGTGACGCTGCCGGGCGGGACATGTTTTTTTTTTTTTTTTACTTGTGACAGCCAGCAGATTATTATTTTTTATTATTTTTATAAATCTCTTTATTAATTTTTTGAAAATATTTTCCATACATGTATTATTATTAATGTTATTATAATTATTATATTATTATTTTATTATAATTATTATTATTTTTAATAATATTGTTATTGTATATTATTATTATTAATATTATTATTTTATATTATTATTATTATTATCTAAGGGATTGTCTTTGCAGGGGAAAAAATCCAGCATATCCCAGCTGACAGAACAGAGCTCTGTATTAGTATTATTATTATTATTATTATTAATATTATTAATATTATTATCATTATTGTAGATTATTATTATTATTATTATTATTATTAATAACAACAAACATAATAATATTAATATTATTATGTTCTATATTATTAGTATTATTATTTTACTATTATTATTATTATTATTATTATTATTATTATTTTTATTATCTAAGGGATTGTATTTGCAGGGGGGAAAATCCAGCATATCCCAGCTGACAAAACAGAGCTCTGTATTAGTATTATTATTATTGTATATTATTATTATTAATAATAACAATAATAATATTAATATTATAATTTTCTATATTATTAGTATTATTATATTATCTAAGGGATTTTCTTTGCAGGGAAAAAAATCCAGCATATCCCAGCCGACAGAACAGAGCTCTGAATTATCATTATTATTATTATTATTATTATTATTAATAATAATAATATTATTATTATTATTATTATTATTTTATATTATTATTAATAATAATAATAATAATAATAATATTATTATTTTATGTTATTATTATTATAATTTTTATATTATTAATATATATTTTTTTATATTATTATTATTAATAATAGTATTATTATAATTTTCTATATTATTATTATTATTATTATTATTATTATTATTATTATTATCTAAGGGATTTTCTTTTCGGGGAAAAAAATCCAGCATATCCCAGCCGACAGAACAGAGCTCTGAATTATCATTATTATTATTATTATTAATAATAATAATAATAATATTATTATTATTATTATTATTTTATATTATTATTATTATTAATAATAATAATAATAATAATAATATTATTATTTTATGTTATTATTAATATTATTATAATTTTTATATTATTAATATATATTTTTTTATATTATTATTATTAATAGTATTATTATAATTTTCTATATTATTATTATTATTATTATTATTATTATTATTATTATTATTATTATTATTATTATTATCTAAGGGATTTTCTTTTCGGGGAAAAAAAATCCAGCACATCCCAGCTGACAGAACAGTGCTCTGTTTTGTTTACATAGGCAGAGCTTTGTCTTGACTCTCTTTACGCCGATCAGCGGGTACCGGTGGATATCCATTGGCCGGCACCCGCTGATCGGTTTCAGCCGGGTCACTGGTGTGGCGCGAGAAGCTCGCTGGGATCCTCATTCTGATCCTCGGCCGTGTGTACGCTTTCGGCGAGCATCCCGTCGGGAAAGCCGCCGAGAGACAATAGAGAGCGGGTTCTCTATTTTCTCGGCGGCCCGTCGGGATTAATAGCTGGTCGCCTTTCCCGACGGGCTGGTCGCCGATTCTGACGGCCGGCCGAGAACCTCGACGGGCGGAACGATGTGTTCCGCCCGTCGAGGTTCTCGTACGTGTGTACGCCGCCTGAGTCTCGTCTCTGTGCTGTTTGGCGTATTGTAGGCGGATACTTTGTGACATTTCTGTAGTAATGACCAGGGCTGGACTGGGACAGAAATTTGGCCCTGGACTACATCCAGACTGGCCCACTTTGACAGGTCTCTCCTATGGCGGCTGGACAACTCCTGCAGCCACCCAAGCCCCCTCTCCACATTCACTAGCCGTTCTACTTTATTAGAGTAGAATGGCTGGTACTGGTACTCTTATAGGCAGTACCAGTGGGGAAGCTAGACATTATTTCACCCGGGGCAAAGAATCAGTTCGGTGCCCCCCCCCCCCCCCTTATGGGACAAGATTAGGCAGAAGTGAGAAACTCCCAGACCATAGCTGTTGAGTCAGCTGTCTGTCCCCTCCCCCATGCTCCTCTGTCATCGTCTCTGGTCCTCCCCCTGATTCTCTGTTCCCCCCAGGTGAGCGCTGCGGGAAGGAAGGAGCGAAGGGGGCAGCGGTCCGCTGTCCCTGAAGCCGGCCCACTGAGCCATCGGCCCACCGGGGAAACTCCCTGTACTCCCAATGGCCAGTCCATCCCTGGTAATGACTTTCTTCTGGAGACTCGGCCATGCAGCCCATTTTTCTTCAAGTGTCCCCTTATTATGCATCTTGTACATCCACACCACATGTTTCCAGAGAGTCCTGTATTTCACCTAAAGGTATTTGTGGGGTTCTCTTTGCATCCCGAACTATTTTCCTGGCAGTCGTGGATGAAATTTTAGTTGGTCTACCTGACCGTGGTTTGGTTTCACCAGAACCCCTCATTTTCCACTTCTGATTAGAGTCTGAACACTGCTGATTGGCATTCTAAATCCCTTTCCTGTTTTATAAAGTTCAACTACCTTTTCCCACAGAACCTTTGACAATTCTTTTGCTTTCCCCATGACTCAGAATCCAGAAACGTCAGTGCAGCACTGGATGAAAGATGCAAGGGTCTGTCAGGAGTCCAGAAACTCATTGACCTTTTATACACACACACTAATTACAAGCAAACAGATCACAGGTGAGGATAGTTACCTTTATCAGCCATTTAGAGTACTTTCAAATTACGCGCGTTTTTTCACTACTCTGAAACCTCAAACCATGAAAATACGACTGCGGGCTTCAATCCGACTGGCTTACGTGTTCGTACGCATTCGGATTTACGCTGCAATAAATTTGCGGCCGCTGGGTGGAGTTCCCGTTGTTTTCCGCGTCGGGGTATGCAAATGAGCTTTTGCCGACGATCCACGAAGTTACGAACGTCAATCGCAATCTCTTACGCCATCTTTAGTCATCCTTTTGCCTCGTAAAGTTATACCAGCTTTTTGCTGCTCTAATATTAGACAGCCCATGTTAAGTATGGCCGCCGTTCCCGCGTCGAATTTCAACGTTTTCCGACGTCTTTTTTTATTTTTTGCCGTAAAACGTCCGGGAATGGGAATGTACGTAAACGACGCTACTCAAACAACGAATGACGTATCGACGTGATTTCGCGCAATGCACGGCGGGAAATTTCTGAACGGAGCATGCGCAGTTCGATCGCCGCGGGGACGCGCCTAATTTAAATGCTTCACGCCCCCTAATCGCGTATTTCGAATACGCGGCGAGAAATACACTACGCCGCCGTACCGTGAGGGACAAAATCTACCAGAATTCGGCGTAGAGCCTGGTAAAATACGGCGGCGTAGCGCATCTCTGATACTCTGCGCCAATGTAATTGTATCTGAATCTGGCCTCAAGTGTAGATCACATAGGAGGCCTATCTTGGGGTGGGTTTTTCTGGGCAATGCTAGGCACCTAGGATAGGGTCACTGCTTTACACACGGGGTACCTTTACTTGAACAGATGACTGAACTCTAGTTAACTCGCTAGATGTTAATTAACACCTTCATGATCACTGCTGCATTTAGGAGGGACCAGCTGAGCCAATGCCCTCTCCACCTGTCTAGCGTATCCCCACTACCTCCAGTCCCAGTTTGAGATGGGAAGAAGGCCTATAAAAAATGGAAACAGTATGGGGAAAAAAATGTTTTTCCTTTATTTCAAAGCCGTTTTTATTTTTATTTTCTCTGGAAAAATTTGGAGAAAAAATATGTTCTTTTACTATGATAAGTAATCATATATATATATATATATATATAATGACCTGGTATATAAACTATATAAGATTAAGGCCTTAATGAAAGATTTCTGAGACTGTAAAGTCTTAAATGATTGCAAGTTCTCTTAACTGAAGATAGGAAAATCCTGGAATACAGTTCAAGTAACACTGTACTTCTGAATACAGTTCTCAGACAAGAGAAATATGCATTTCTGCCTCTAGGGGCACTGCAGAGACAGGCTCCAGTTTAGTTTGCTTGTGAGCTCCATCTTGTATCTCCTACAATTGGGTGATTGTTGGGATACAGCAGATGACGTTTCTGTCCTCTCGGGCCTTGACAGGTAAAAGAGTAAATTTGTCTAAAAAATACGTTTATCTTTATAACCTTTAAATGATTCCTATCATTGTTATTCATCATCACAGCATGATGTGTCCCTAAAGTCTGCTCAGTAAATAGTTTTCTTTTTCATTTCCTCCTCTCAGTAAATAGGTGAGATTGGAAACATTTCCACATTTCTGCTGCAAGCAAAGCTGCAACTTACAGATCTTGTGAGAAAAATATTATTTTCCAAATGCTACAAGGAGGACAAACCCCATTCCGGCATGCCAGAGGTGCTCTGAAGACATTAAGAAATACTTTATGGAATGAAATGATGAGGACCAGAATGAAAGTGGGAGGAGCTTTTCCCTCCAGAGTTCTTCCAGAAACACTCTTTGTCCCGCTTCTGGATTACAACGGGTTTCTTCACCAGCAGCATCTTCAAGTAAGGAAGTGTTACAAGCCAAGGCCTCTCAATAGTACACAATCCTTTCATTCAAAGAGAAATTAGACATGTGCATGACAAAAAAATTAGTTTTGTTTCGGGTAGTTAATCTAGTTATTTTGTTTTGGTAAATTCGGTTGATTCGTTCAAATCGTATTCAGGATTCGTTTTCAGAATTCTTTATGTCTTTTTCCCAATTCTATTCAAGTTTACCAATCTTTTTCCATACGATTTTTTTTTTTTTTTAATCGGTTGAATCGAAAACTTGGGATTTTTTTGATTCAAATGCGGAAAAGTGGACAAACAATAGAAAAATATTCATCAAATGATTACAATAAAACACTCTGCTGCTTCCGGGTCATCACAACGTGTTTCTTCACCAGCAGCATCTTCAAGTAAGAAAGTGTTACAAACCAAGGCCTCCCAAAAATACACAATCCTTTTATTTATAGAGAAATTAGACATGTACATGATAGTAAAAATGCGTTTTGTTTAGATTAGTTAATTTAGTTATTTTGGATGGCCGACGTCTGACATCTCTGCAAACAGGAGAAGGTAGGGAGATCGTCGAGGCAGGGAATGGAATGGCACAGTGAGGCATGTTACTGATGGCACAGTGAGGCATGTTACTGATGGCACAGTGAGGCATGTTACTGATGGCACAGTGAGGCATGTTACTGATGGCACAGTGAGGCATGTTGCAGATGGCACAGTGAGGCATGTTGCAGATGGCACAGTGAGGCATGTTGCAGATGGCACAGTGAGGCATGTTGCAGATGGCACAGTGAGGCATGTTGCAGATGGCACAGTGAGGCATGTTGCAGATGGCACAGTGAGGCATGTTGCAGATGGCACAGTGAGGCATGTTGCAGATGGCACAGTGAAGCATGTTGCTGATGGCACAGTGAAGCATGTTACTGATGGCACAGTGAGGCATGTTGCAGATGGCACAGTGAGGCATGTTGCAGATGGCACAGTGAGGCATGTTGCAGATGGCACAGTGAGGCATGTTGCAGATGGCACAGTGAGGCATGTTGCAGATGGCACAGTGAGGCATGTTGCAGATGGCACAGTGAGGCATGTTGCAGATGGCACAGTGAGGCATGTTGCAGATGGCACAGTGAGGCATGTTGCAGATGGCACAGTGAGGCATGTTGCAGATGGCACAGTGAGGCATGTTGCAGATGGCACAGTGAGGCATGTTGCAGATGGCACAGTGAGGCATGTTGCAGATGGCACAGTGAGGCATGTTGCAGATGGCACAGTGAGGCATGTTGCAGATGGCACAGTGAGGCATGTTGCAGATGGCACAGTGAGGCATGTTGCAGATGGCACAGTGAGGCATGTTGCAGATGGCACAGTGAGGCATGTTGCAGATGGCACAGTGAGGCATGTTGCAGATGGCACAGTGAGGCATGTTGCAGATGGCACAGTGAGGCATGTTGCAGATGGCACAGTGAGGCATGTTGCAGATGGCACAGTGAGGCATGTTGCAGATGGCACAGTGAGGCATGTTGCAGATGGCACAGTGAGGCATGTTGCAGATGGCACAGTGAAGCATGTTGCAGATGGCACAGTGAAGCATGTTGCTGATGGCACAGTGAGGCATGTTGCTGATGGCTCAGTGAGGCATGTTACTAATGGCACAGTGAGGCATGTTACTAATGGCACAGTGAGGAATGTATAGATGGCACAGTGAGGGGTCATCTTATACAGCGAGTATTTCCCAAAACCAACATTTTAGCTGGAAAATTAGGGGGTCGTCTTATACGCCGGCAAATACGGTACTTTTTCTGCTGCTTCTTGGATCATCACAACGTGTTTCTTCACCAGCAGCATCTTCAAGTAAGGAAGTGTTACAAACCTCCCCAAACTACGCAATCCTTTTATTTATAGAGAAATTGGACATAGTTATTTTGTTTCCTTAAATTCGGTTGATTCGTTCAATTTGAATTCAGAATTAGTTTTATGTCTTTTTCCTAATTCTCTTCAAATTTACCAATCTTTTTCAATTTGAAACATTCGTAACAATACATTTTGAATGGGTTGAATCGAAAACTGTTTATTCTTTTCCAAATGCTACAAGGAGGACAAAACCCATTCCGGCATGCCAGAGGTACCTTGAAGACATTAGGAAATGCTTTATGGAATGAAATGACGAGGACCAGAATGAAAGTGGGAGGAGTTCTTCTTCCAGAAACGCTCATTCTGCTGCTTGTGGAACATCACAACGTGTTTCTTCACCAGCAGCATCTTCAAGTAAGAAAGTGTTACAAATCACGACCTCTTAAAATCTTTCATTTATAGAGAAATTCATCAAATGATTAAAATGACTCTTTAAATCACCTTGGTCTTAACAAAAAAAGCATTATTTTGAAATAGTACTCTACACACAGTTTTTGATTTCAGTCTTTGATTTTAGAAATATGTTTACAGTTCAAATTCAACTGGAATTTGATGTAAAGTTAGATTCAAATTTCAATAAAAATTTTGGGACATTCAGATGAATTTCGTTTCACTATTCAGAGCATTCAGTAAACTTTGTTTATACTGTAATTCGGGATTTCAGATAATTGGTCTGAATATTTATTCGGAACGAAACAAACCGCACATGTCTAAGGCCTCGTACACACGATCAAATCTGACTGCTGGAAACGGTCTGCTAGACCGTTTCAGCAGACAGATTTGATCGTGTGTACGGGCGAGCCGACGCATTTGGCCACCCGACAGATTTCAAAGCATGCTTTGAAATCTATCGGGTGGGAACCCGTCCGCCCGACATGTCTGCTGGTTAGTACACTTACCAGCAGCCATGTCGTCTCGCACTGCCGCCGAATGGATTCGGCGCTTGCGTGGAAGTGTTTTACTTCCTGGTGTGGTGACGTGGCGTCAGCGCGCCGTCTGCTGGCAGGGATTTTGGTTTGCTCGTGTGTACACACGAGCAAACCAAAATTCAAACAGACAGATTTGTTCAAATCGGTCGGAACAGACCGTTTTGAACAAATCTATTGCCTCGTGTGTACGAGGCCTAAGAGAAAATCAGAGCATTCGTCAAGTTCTTTATACAAATTCGTTTATCTTTATACATTTTAATTGATTCTGTTTATTGTTCTCCATCATCACAGCATCACGTGTCCCTATAGTCTGCTCATTAGTTTTTTTTCTTTTCCTTCTCTCAGTAAATAGGTGAGGCCGACATCTAGAGATTGGAAACATTTCCACATTTCTGCTGAGAGCAAAGCTGCAACTTGCAGATATTGTGAGAAGAAATGTTCTTTTCCAAATGCTACAAGGAGGACAAAACCCATTCCGGCATGCCAGGGGTGCCCTGAAGACATTAAGAAATACTTTATGGAATGAAATGACGAGGACCAGAATGAAAGTGGGAGGAGCTTTTCCCTCCAGAGTTCTCCTTCCAGAAACACTCATTCTGCTGAGGGGGCGGGGTTACCTGTTCTCATGTATAGGTGGAATGTTCTTATCATATACAGTCCT
Source organism: Rana kukunoris (assembly GCA_029574335.1). NCBI lineage: Eukaryota > Metazoa > Chordata > Amphibia > Anura > Ranidae > Rana > Rana kukunoris. Next base: position 557,790,367 of record CM056052.1, on the reverse strand, counting down.
TGTTATTCTAATTGTAATAAAATAAAATACAAATTTTGAAAAAAACAGGTTTGGTTTATTTACTGAATAAGCTGTACTTTTATTTTCGAGCATAATACTTTTATATACATTTCACCTTCCCGGTGCAACAGAATGACTTTCAATTTGTACAATTACTCCACACTGAAGTTATTTTTGAATTTTTCCAGAACAAAAACCTTTTTTTTCCCATGCCTTTTCAATTTCAGAACATTTTATATCTCTACTCACAATAATGGAACTTTTAACACTTCCTCTTCCATGCCTGTGCACAGGCTGAGGACCTCTGCGGTGCTGACCTGCTCCTCTTGCTATGGGAGACGGACCACTCACAGAGAGAGTGCCGATAACAACTCTTCCTGCAAGAGGCGCTGTCCCACCTGTCACACACTTATGACAGGCTGCTACAGAGATCTCTGTTACCCTTGGTAACCATCTGTGTCTTTACAATGTATACACTCTGGTACTGATGTTTTCACACCCCCCAGTGTGTTTAACTAACCCAAGCTGTAGACTACGTGTGGCGGTTACTTGCATTACACCCCTTAAATAATTTCAGACCGGGCAAAGGCAAAGTTTCAAACGCTTTACTGAAAACTCTCAGCAAACAGAACAAAATGCAGTCTTTTCCTGTAGCTGCCCCAGCATACCTGCCTAGGATAGAGAGTCCATTTATGGCAGAGTCCACAGTGACAGATCAGGGGCGCTGTAAGAAATCATGGGGCTCCATACAGCCTTGCTGACAAGCCCCTCCCCCCACCAACCCTGCCTACACACCCCCAGGGTGCAGAGGAACTGTGGCACTGTTTTTATCCACCTACACCCAAAAATAAGAACAGGTCCCTCTTCTGTTCCCACCTCCTCTGTTGACCTAACAGGGCCCAGGAAAATGTAATTTAGGCTGTAGTAAGTAGTAGCGGTGTGGTCTACATAGTAAAATATTTTTTTTCTCATTTAGGCAGAAATTAATAATAAAGCTGCCCCCCCCCCCCCCGTTTAGATGATAGGGCCCAGTACAATAGGACTAGTTGTACTGCCTTACCAGTGGCTCTGGGCAGATCTCCAGAGTTGGTGTCTTTGGGCAAATTGTAGAACTTGGAGGTCCTGCACTCTGTAGAAGGCTGTTCATCCAAAGGTACTCTGGCAACAGACTGGACGGGCAGACTCCAGCAACGGCAACATATCTTACACTATGCAGACTAAATGGACTCCAGCAATCTTACACTATGCGTGCCCCCAGATCGGACTCCTGACTGTTTTTTATACAACACAGGACCAGTGGGTGGCATCCAAGAAAGCCCACCAAGAAAGAAAGCATGTTAACTCTTAACCCTCCAGGCTGGGGCAGCATTACACTCAACCTTGCTTACACCCTCACAATAAAGTACAATTAAACCCATCGATTTTAACAGTTTTAAAAAACGGTTAGCTTCCCGGCAGGTGCCAGAAATGTAACTGACATTGAATGTGTTCTCAACCAGACTGTCAAACTATCCAATGGCCGGTGTCATAACTGATCACGCGTGCAGCACCATGGCAGTTGAAGATCAAACAGAGGCCAAGATGGCGGCTCTCTTTTGGCTGAAAGCGATTAGATGGGTTTAGTTCCACTTTAAAGTGGAACTAAACCCTCCTACCATTTTCAGCCAAGGAAGCTGCCACCTTGGCCTCTGTTTGATCTTTAACTGGCAGAGAAGGAGCTGCCTTGGGCGCAGTGAAGCAAGGGGTCAAAGAATGAATGCATGTTGGTCCACCTATTCTTTGGCACGCAGTTCTGGATCCTTGCCCTGGGAGCTGGACAACCCTGTCCCGTTACTGGTGTAATGACATTTTAGGAATATTTTTAAATGTTTTTGCCCTTGGTAGCAGGTCGTTTGTTTTCTAAACTTGGCTGAAAATGAAATTGACAGAAATGGCAGTGTGGCCCTTAATGGCCTTCTATAAAAACCACCAATAGGAAGTATGTAGGTGGGGTGCAGCGGCAATAACACACACAGTCAAAGTGGGATGTAAAGAACTTGTATTGAAGTAATGCAAAGACAGTTTACAATAAACCCGGTGGGAAGACAGCCCAACCGGGAACACTCACAGGGGTCCCAACTGCGTGTAGAGAGCAGGTTTCAGCACCTGTTAGGAGGGGGCAGAATGTGGCCTGGACGTCTCCGGCCCAATCGGGGAAGATGTCCAGAGAAGTTGCAAATCCCATGCTTTCCCTCCTCATCTGGAACCTTTCCCAATCGCTAGTTCTGCCCACTGACGGATAGTTGACCTGTCCCTACTCTACCCTATGTGTTTGTAGCACGTCGGGACCCTTTCGGGGGAAGACCGCTCTATATCAAGATACCTCCCAACTCAACCCAAAATGCGTGCCAAGCCTGACAGGTAGGGGCTTAAATAGGCTCTGTCTGACCCAAGATGGCTGCTTGAGTCACATGGGGTGGCAGCATTCAATTGGATAGCTTCCCCAGTGACCCAGGAAACCATAGAGGAAACGTGTTCCTCTTGACTTCCCCTCCAACTGCAATGCTGCTGCGGAAGAGCGCCACCTGCAGCCGAGAAAGCAGACTGCACCTGCCTACAAGTATTTGGAGTTTTCTAACAGGTATATAAAAAAACAGACTTTTTATGTAAGCAGTCTTTGTTTTACATGCAAAGGATTTCAGCTCTTATCAAAAAAATACCCAAGTAGAAGCTCTACGTGCAAGTCTGCTACCCAGCATTGTAGATGTGTTTGACTGGCTCACGCCTTGTTGGCATCTTTGGCACTGGCACCATTTAGCGCTGGATTCGAGTGGCTCTGAAGGGAAACTTTTTTGACCAAAATGCATTATGGGATTGAAATGGGTTGCCTCATTAGGGGTGGGTACCATCATCCTGTATATGATAATTGGAAGAAAGGGGGGAGGAGATAAATCAAGGGCTACTCCAGAACGGGACCCTGATCGCTGGTGATCAGGGTCCCGTTCTGGAGTAGCCCTTGATTAATCTCCTCCCCCTTTCTTCCAAAGTGCATTAAGGTAAAAAAAAGCCCCAGTCTGCCAGTCCTCACTTAGTCCAGCGCTGTGCCCATCTGCTGTGGCTCTCTTCTCTCTCTATCAAGACCGACAGGCAGCAGTGGGAGCCATTGGCCCCTGCTGCTGTCATTCAAATCTTGGAGTGGGGCTGAGCCATGTGTGTGTGTGTCTATGCACGCACACAACAAAGCTTGGGAGAACACCCACACGTGTGCCCAAATAGGAAGTGGTGGCACATAAAGAAGTGAGGGAGCCAAGAGCGCCGGCAAGGGACCCCAAAAGAGGAGGATCAGGGCCACTGTGGGCAATACCGTTGCACTCACCAGGTAAGTATAAACCTGTTTATTATTTTAATAAAAACTCATTTCAAGAGAATCCTTGTCCCGGTTACATAAAGTCAAGAATAACCAACCGAGACCACCATGGGCCTGTAGAGCTGACCCAGCTTCTAAAGGTTCACAATTAAATGTTTGGCACAACTTTAAAAATATTTATTGGTATATTTTCTACCAGTATGGCGATCCTGCCAGTCCTCCCTAGTGTCCCTATCGGGACTTAGACAGTCTCCTGGGTTATATTACTCTTGCTCCGAGGAATAAGGTCTCTGTTTCGTGGGACACAATGGTGCCACTGGTGTCTCTACGGGCAGGCCTTGTTGCTGATAGCCATAGTTGACTTTGCCGCAAGGAAAGTGGCGGAACCTAAACAGAGGCACTTCCTGAACGTTTGAAGTCAGTGTGGATGGCTGTAGTAATACGGAGGAGCCTGGGAGTTCACTGGCCGTTACCCTGGGGGCAACAGGGCAGCCCCCCTCAATAACTGTGTTCTTGTTCTCAGGGACTGGTTGCTCGGTAGGAGAAATGGTTTTGTCCACCGCCTTCCCAGTAAACCACGAGCCGTACGTTGGATTCCAAAGATTTTTGAATTTGTTTCTGTTGTGAAGCTCATTTGACGGGTTAGCTTGAGCGAAGACCAAGTTTCCACATCCACCTTCCGAGACCGGTCTGGGTTCCGCCTGTCCCTTCGGCTCGGCATGAACCCTGTTTTGGACTTTTCTAGCCGGTGGAATGGGAGGTGGAGAGCGATGCTTGCATTGGTCTTCTTTCCCTGATTTTTCAGGGGTCACCAGGAGTGGCGGGATCACATCTGGGTCTTCTGGTCTAGTTGGAACCTTTTCTTCTTCCTCCACCACAGGTCCGTATTCCACAGGAAGGGGCGTGTTTATAACATCAGGGTCCTGCAGAAAAACAAATAAAATAATGGCGGTGAACAAATCAAGGTTTGGTTGTTTTAAGGTACAGAGAGCTTTCAAAAACTGCGTTTGCACCCTACTTCTTAACTGTCTGTTGTGCGCAAATGTTTTCCAAGAGTCAATGCAACACCCTGTAGAATGACTCAATCTGATCCTGGCTACATGTCCTTGTGGACCTCCTCTTTCCCTGAGAGGTGGGGATATGGGGGTTGCGTCGGTGAAGCCCCATACACACTATCAGTTTTCCTGACGGTTTTCTTTTCAGGTTTACCAAAACCATGTAGTGCAAGGGCCTGCCTGATTGCATACACATTGAAACTCTTGAGGTTTGACCTCATATTAGATGGTTTTGGTAAACCTGAAGAAAAAACCATCAGGAAAACTGATAGTGTGTATGGGGCTTGAGGGGTTTACGATATTCCATTCCACCAACCCACGACAGCTTATTGACACTCCACAATCCAGCAGACGAACACGACCCATAGGATTCCCCAGAAACGAGACACACAGCTCTGTCTCTGGTTCAAACGAATAGATGCTTTAATGGTAAACTCAGGCTTCTTTTATACAGTTTGCAACCAAATAACAATGGCTTAACTCCTCCCACAACATGACACAAGGAGCCCAATACACATCTTTAGTCAGACTTTCTGGCACCAATATAATCCACGTGAGCTAATTAGCTACAGCTGACAAGTCAGACATCATGACTTTTCTCACCTGCTATACAATACACATTTATCATCAATAGAAATTCACACAAAACAGTGTTAATTAGCATTACACAATGAAAAGGTCTTTAGAAGCCAGACTCAGGCTAGTTTACATGACAGTAGCAGACTAATTACCCCCTTAACAGTCTGTGTTGCACATTGAATCAGTCACTCTCCTATTGACCTGTTGAGTTCAGAATCAACAACCTGTAATTAGTTCTTACAGACATTTCTAAACATATTGTGGATTACCATTACTGTCCCATCTCATGTAATCCAAGATATAATTTCTCAGTCATCCTATGCCCCTAGTGGACATAGGATGACCCTAGACACAAGAGTTATTGGTGAAGCTGAAACAGGAGTTTTACCTAGTTCAGACTGCCCCACGGGGCTGACAGAGGGGTATTTAACCCAGAGCAATCAAGGAGCCTCCTTTCACCTGCTTCCCCCTATTCTTATCCTCCCCCAATTAACCCCCCCTTTTTTTGTTTTTTTATATATCCTTCTGTCTTCTGATTTAATTTCTTTCTATGCTCAGTTATTTTTATTTGTATGAGCTTGCAGTAATGGTAGATTGGCTTATAATACTCTGACCCTAACACGAGGGCTCCAGCCATGTGGTAACAGATACCACTTCCCTGGAGATCCCATCAGCTTTTCCCATCTTTTTTTTTCAGGAATGAGGCTCCATATATACTAATCTCATTCAGCTGATCTGTCACAAACCAGTTACCGTATATACTCGAGTATAAGCCGATTTTTCCAGCACATTTTTTGTGTGCTGAAAATGCCCCCCTCGGCTTATACTTGAGTCACCTTTTTGTGCCTGATCTCCTGGATTTTGGGGACCCGGTGCCGGCCGGCCGTAGGTTTCTGGGCCCCAAACGTGGCACACATGTAGCCCCACTCTTTCTCTACAAAGTTTGTTACCCAGGGGAACTACGGCACAGGAGCACCGATTTTTCAAAGCCGGGCACCCATTCCATAGACTCCCATGTTAAATAATCATCTCAACTGGAAATTTGGGGACCTGGTACTGGCCGGTTGTAGGTATGCTGGACCCGGAACTTGGCACACATGTAGCCCAATTTCTCCTTTACACGTGTACAAAGTTTGTTGTCTGGGGGACCTACGGATGGGGAGCACCGATTTTTCAAAGCCGGGCACCCCTTCCATTGACTCCCATGTTAAACGATCATTTCTATGGTGAATTTGGGGACCCGGTACTGGCCAGCCGTAGGTCTCCTGGATCTGGAACTTGGCACACGTGTAGCCCCATTTCTCCTTTACAAGTGTGCAAAGTTTGTTGTCTGGGGACCTACGGCTGGGGAGCACCGATTTTTCAAACCCAGGCACCCCTTCCATAGACTCCCATGTTAAACGCCAGTCTAGGCATGGACACAGTTAGGCATGGGCACAGTAAAGGAAATGGGCACAATGAGGCAATGGCACAGTGAGACATGGGCACAGTGAGGCATGGACACAGTGAGGCATGGGCACAGTGAGGCATGGGCACAGTAAAGGAAATGGGCACAGTAAAGGAAATGGGCACAGTGAGGCATGGGCACAGTGAGGCATGGGCACAGTGAGGCATGGGCACAGTGAGGCATGGGCACAGTAAAGGAAATGGGCACATTAAGGCAATGGCACAGTGAGGCATGGGCACAGTAAAGGAAATGGGCACATTGAGGCATGGGCACAGTGAGGCATATTGAGGCATGCAGATGGACACACTAGGCTTATACTCGAGTCAATACATTTTCCCAGGTTTTTGTGGTAAAATTAGGTGCCTAACCTTATATTCGGGTCGGCTTATACTCGAGTATATACGGCACTGTTTGTCCCCCTATGACTGGTAGGGTTCATTATCTAACTTGTGACACTTTGGGGTTCATTAACTAAAGCTGGAGAGTGCAAAATCAGGCCCACTTCCGCAAAGACACCAATCGGATTCCAGGTTTTATTGCCAAAGCCTAAAGTGATTGTAAAGTCTCTTTTTTTTTTCAAATAACAAACATGTTCTACTTGCCTCTTCTGTGCAGTTGGTTTTGCACAGAGCAGCCCGGGTCCTCCTCTTCTCGGGTCCCTATTTGCCACTCCTGGCCCCTCCTTCCTATCGAGTGCCACCACAGTCAGCAGCTTCCTATGGGGGCACCTGACCTGAGTCACAGCTCCGTGTGTCCATTCGGATACAGAGACCCAACCCAACCCTGCCCCCTCTCTCCCTGATTGGCTGACTGACTTTGATTGACAGCCGCGGGAGCCAATGGCGCCTCTGCTGTGTCTCAGCCAATCAGGTGAAGGGTCCCGGACGCCTTAGACATTCATGCACATCACTGGAGAGAGATGGGGCTCAAGTAAATAAATAGAGGTCTACATAAGGATTTCTGCACATCTTCTACATTGGGAATTTTCGTATTTTTCTAATTTTTCTAAAACATTTTTGGAAGGAAAAAAACAAAACGTGTTTCCTGTGGCTGGCCCACACCAACCGTCATTTTCAAAAAAGGCTTCTACCATTCCCAGCTCAAGTTACCAACCTAATCATCCAAAGTGGGTGCGCTGTCCCTTTAAATATAAAGTGCTCAGTGCTCAATACATCATCCAATCAAACGTGAAATGACACAGAAATGAAACAATTCCTATATATACTGTACACCGTTCATAAAGAATCATGTGCAAATGAAGACAAATTATTATAAAGGCCAATCATCCATCATCAATCCAAATACAAATTCATATAAAGTCATTAAATTCCCCGTGATAAATTGTTTGTGTGCAATTCTTCAATTTCTATAACTCCCAGTGCTGCAATACAATCACCCGGTGTGACCCCCCCGCCCCCCGCCAACACTCACTTCTTACCAGGGCCATCCTAATTGCATCATGGCCCCCTCCCTGGGCAAAGTAATACACTGGGGCCCCTAGCAGCCTTACATCAGGTGTCCCCATTACAGAGCCAATATACATCAGGTTCCCCATCACAGTGTCCCCAAACATCAGGTTCCCCCATTACCGTGTCCCTAAACATCAGGTTCTTCTATCACAATGCCTATATACATCAAGTGTCCCCATACATCAGGTACCCCATAACAGTCTCCCTAAACATTAAGTTCCCTCATCACAGTGTTCCCTTACACCAGGTGTCACCATAAATCAGGTTCCCCCACCCAGTGTCCCTAAACATCAGGTTCATCCATCACAGTACCTACCGTATATACATCAGGTGTCCCATCACAGTGTTGTTCCCTTACATCAGGTTCCCCCACCCAGTGTCCCTAAACATCAGGTTCATCCATCACAGTACCTACCGTATATACATCACAGTGTTGTTCCCTTACATCAGGTGTCCCCATACATCAGGTTCCCCTCATCACAGTGTCCCCATACATCAGGTACTCCATCACAGTGTCCCCATACATCAGGTACCCCATCACAATGTCCCCATACATCAGGTTCACCTCATCACAGTGTCCCTAAACATCAGGTTCCCCATCACAGTGTCCCTATACATATAGTGTCCCTATCACAGTGTCCCCATTCTTCAGGTTCCCCCATCAGTGTGTCCCTATACATCAGGTTCCCCATCACAGTGTCCCTATACATATAGTGTCCCTATCACAGTGTCCCCATTCTTCAGGTTCCCCCATCAGTGTGTCCCTATACATCAGGTTTCCCCATCACAGTGTCCCCATACATCAGGTTCCCCCATTACCGTGTCCCTAAACATTAAGTTCCCCCATACATCAGGTTCCCCCATCACAGTTTCCGTAAACATCAGGTTCCCCATCACAGTGTCCCTATACATATGGTGTTCCCATCACAGTGTCCCAATTCATCAGGTTCCCCCATCAGTGTGTCCCTAAACATCAGGTTCCCCCATCAGTGTGTCCCTAAACATCAGGTTCCCCCATATGTGTGTCCCCATTCATCAGGTGCCCCCATCAGTGTGTCCCTAAACATCAGGTTCCTCATCAGAGTGCCCATATACATCAGGTGTCCCCATGACAGTGTACCCATACATCAGGTTCCCCCATTACCGTGTCCCTAAACATTAGGTTCCCTATCACAGTGTCTATATATATCAGATTTCCCATCACAGTCTTTCCTTACACCAAGTGTCCCCATACATAAGGTTCCCCCATCACAGTGTCCCTAAACATCAGGTTCCCCCATCAAAGTTTCCCTATACATCAGGTTCCCTCCCCCCCCATACATCAGGTTCACCCCATAACAATGACCCCTTAAACCAGAGTTGTGCCCCCCCCCCTCCCCATTTGTGTTCCCACCTGCAATTAGGCCAACTTCTCCTTCCTCTCCCAGGCTGACACTAAGGCGAGTTCTCAATCTCAGCTCCAACTCTCTTCCGCCCCCTGCAGGAAGCAGAAGAAAGCCGATTCCTGTCTCCAGCAGAAGCCAGCCGCTGTTCCTTCTGGCAGGAGTGACACTGCAGTTACTCCTATCAAAGAGGAGCGGACAAATCGCCAGTGCGCCCCTCCAAACACACTGCCCTGATCAGGGGCCCCCCATGCACCTGGGGCCCCCGGGCAGTGCCCAGGTGTGCCCATTCATTATGACAAGTCCTTACTTAAAGTCCTTACTGGAATTAATAGGTTAAACACAGCATGAGAAAAACGCTCCTCAGTCCTAGGAGGAACCTTTTGGCTCCACATCCCCAGTAGCTTGTCTCTCCTCTTGGTGGCGCTCACACTGGCTTTCCAGTTCGGCGGACAACCATTAAAGGGTTTGTGTCCCTCTCCAAAATAAATGAAACTCTCCATGGTCCAATATCGTTTAACCACTTAAGCCCCGGACCAATATGCAGGTAAAGTACCTGGCCAGTTCTTTGCGATTCGGCACTGCGTCGCTTTAACTGACAATTGCGCGACGCGGCTCCCAAACAAAATTGGCGTCCTTTTTTTTCCCCACAAATAGAGATTTCTTTTGGTGGTATTCGATCACCTCTGCGGTTTTTATTTTTGCTATAAACAAAAATAAAGCGACAATTTTGAAAAAAATTCAATATTTTTTACTTTTTTCTATAATAAAAATCCCCCAAAAAAGATATAAAAAAAAGTTTTTTTCCTCAGTTTAGGCCGATACGTATTCTTCTACCTATTTATGGCAAAAAAAAAATCGCAATAAGCGTTTATCGGTTGGTTTGCGCAAAATTTATAGCGCTTACAAAATAGGGGCTCGTTTTATGGCATTTTTATAAATATATATTTTTTTACTACTAATGGCGGCAATCAGCGATTTTTTTCATATACTGCGACATTACGGCGGACACATCGGACAATTTTGACACATTTTTGGGACTATTGTTATTTTCACAGCGAAAAGTGCTACAAAAAAAGCACTGCTTACCGTGAAAATGACAATTGCAGTTTAGGAGTTAACCACTAGGGGGGCGCTGTAGGGGTTAAGTGTGACCTCATATGTGTTTCTAACTGTAGGGGGGCGGGGGGCCGGACGTGTGACATCAGTGATTGTCTTTCCCTATATCAGGGAACAGACGATCACTGACACTGCCACAATGAAGAACGGGGAAGATGTGTTTAAACTCACCTCTCCCCGTTCTTCAGCTCCTGTGACCGATCGTGGGACACCAGCAGTGATCGGGTTTCCCGCGGGCGCGGTCACAAAGCTTCGGACCAGGCTAACGGCTGGGCTCCTAAAGGGGACGTACAGGTACGTGCCTGTGCCTAGGCGTGCCCTTCTGCCGACGTATATCGGCGTGAAGGGGTCCTTAAGTGGTTAAAGGTTTTTTTTTCCCCCTAAATAGCTTCCTTTACCTTAGTGCAGTCCTCGTTCACTTACCTCATCCTTCCATTTTGCTTTTAAATGTCCTTATTTCTTCTGAGAAATCCTCACTTCCTGTTCTTCTGACTGTAACTCCACACAGTAATGCTAGGCTTTCTCCCTGGTGTGGAGAAAGCCTCTTGAGGGGGGGAGGGGGCAGGCAGGCAAGTCAGGCCACTCTCTACTTTGCAGATAGAGAAAGGAGTTGTGTGTTAGTGGGCATCCTGACACTCCTGCTCGCGCCCCCCCCCCCCCTCAAGAGGCTTTCTCCACACCAGGGAGAAAGCCTTGCATTACGGTGGTGAGTTACAGACAGAAGAACAGGAAGTGAGGATTATTAAGAAGAAATCGGGACATTTAAAAGCAAAATGGAAGAATGAGGTAAGTGAAGGAGGACTGCACTAAGGTAAAGGAAGCTGTTTAGGGAAAACATTTTTTTCCTTTACAACCCCTTCAAGACATGCAGGATTTATTTTCAACAATAACTAGCAATAGCTCACAGGCGTAATGTTAAAATCGATCATTCTCATAAAGAATCGCCAGCCGAACTTGCGGCGTGCGTGATGACGTTCCGGACCAACCCCCGCCCGACGCGTTTCGTAATAGGTCACGTCTTTTAGGGAGCAGGTTACCAACCTATCTGGTAGCCTCTCATTCTTTCCCCACACTCCCCGTTCACTAGAATTGCAAATGTTCTACTTTATCATCTCACTGACTCAGGTTGACCCCCCCCGGAGCAGAATAAGGGGGCCACATAAGACAGCTCTCCAGCCCCAGAGCCCTTTATCGCTGTCTATTTTAACTAGACGTCCGAGGCCAGTTTATTTTATCCAACGTCTGAATGAGGAACTGCAAGGAGTAACTCTCGAAATAACGAGGCGATGTCAGCGCAGAGCGGGCGCGCGGAGACGAACTACGGGGCCGGACTTTGGCAATCAATCACAAATATTTATTAATAATTCAGATTGATTTCCCTGGAAGCGTCCAGCCTCTGCAAATCATAATATTAGTGAATTTGACAAACTGCTCGCCGCTCAGTAATCGCTCTTCTCTCTCTCTCTCCTTTATGCGGGTATTTAATTTTCTGATAAGCGCACACAATTTTTAGGCAGCAGATATTTCTTTGTATTATTGACTGGCCCCGGCGTTAAGACTTTTTCCTGCAGGGAGTAGGAAAGCGAATGATAAAATGTAACCAGTCAGTGACCGGGGCCTGGAAGCGGCAAGCCGAAGATTCTTCACTTCACTGCCAATGGCGAGGCGAGTGCGCTGGGGGTACTACGGGTATTGCACTGGTCTGTGAAGTGCCCCGCACCCCTATAAACTCGTTAACGCAGTGGTTTTAACCAGGGTTGTCCCGATACCAGTATCGGTATCGGGACCGATACCGAGTATTTGCGGGAGTACTTGTACTCCCGCAAATACCCCCGATACCTAAATAGAATATCGCAGCCATGTCCCCATATCGCAGCCATGTCCCCCATACCTGTCGTAGTAGATATGATGATGCCGCCGCATACCACCACGTTAATCCCCCTGCATCACAGCGTGAAATACAAGCTTTCGTTTGAATACTTGTAATGGCCGCCGCACCATGTATAGACACTCCCCTTCTCGGGATTGGACGGATCCGTCCAATCCCGATCAAGGGGGAGTGTCTATACACGGATCCGTGCATAGACACTCCCCCTTGCTCGGGAAGGGGAGTGTCTATACATGGCGCGGCGGCCATTACAAGTATTCAAACGAAAGCTTGTATTTCACGCAGGGGGATTAACGCGGCGGTATGCGGCGGCATCATCATATCTACTACTACAGGTATGGGGGACATGGCTGCGATATGGGGGGACAGGACATGGCTGCATCTGTGGGGGACATACATGGCTGCATATATGGGGGACATACATGGCTGCATATGTGGGGGACATACATGGCTGCATCTGTGGGGGACATACATGGCTGCATCTGTGGGGGACATACATGGCTGCATCTGTGGGGGACATACATGGCTGCATATGTGGGGGACATACATGGCTGCATATGTGGGGGACGGACATGGCTGCATCTGTGGGGGACATACATGGCTGCATCTGTGGGGGACATACATGGCTGCATCTGTGGGGGACAGGACATGGCTGCATCTGTGGGGGACATACATGGCTGCATCTGTGGGGGACATACATGGCTGCATCTGTGGGGGACATACATGGCTGCATCTGTGGGGGACATACATGGCTGCATCTGTGGGGGACATACATGGCTGCATCTGTGGGGGACATACATGGCTGCATCTGTGGGGGACATACATGGCTGCATATGTGGGGGACATACATGGCTGCATCTGTGGGGGACATACATGGCTGCATCTGTGGGGGACATACATGGCTGCATATGTGGGGGACATACATGGCTGCATCTGTGGGGGACATACATGGCTGCATCTGTGGGGGACATACATGGCTGCATCTGTGGGGGACATACATGGCTGCATATGTGGGGGACATACATGGCTGCATATGTGGGGGACATGGCTGCAATATGTGGGGGAAATGCATGGCTGCATCTGTGGGGGGACATGGCTGCATTTGGGGACACATTTAAAAAAAAGTATCGGTACTTGTACTCGGTCCTAAAAAAGTGGTATCGGGACAACCCTAGTTTTAACCCCTTCCATACCGCGCCTATTCTGCCACTTCTCTCCTTTGTCTAAAAAAATCACAATTTTTTTTGCTAGAAAATTACTCAGAACCCCCAAACGTTATATATGGGTTTTTTTAGCAGACACCCTAGGGAATAAAATGGCGGTCATTGCAACTTTTTATCTCGCCCGGTATTTGCTCAATCATTTTTCCGCCTTTTTTTGGGGGGGGGGGGGGGAGAACGGTTTCATGAATTAAAATATAACAAAACAGTAAAGTTAGACCAATTTTTTTGTATAACGTGAAAGATGATGTTACGCCGAGTAAATAGACACCTAACGTGTCACGCTTTAAAATTGCGCAGGCTCATGGAATGGTGGTACTTAAAAATCTCCATAGGCGACGCTTTAATTTTTTTTTTTACAGGTTACCAGTTTAGAGTTGCAGAGGAGGTCGAGTGCTAGAATTATTGCTCTCGCTCTAACGCAGGCGACGATACCTCACATGTGTGGTTTGAACGCCGTTTACATATGTGGGCGTGACTTACGTGCTTCTTCGCATCTGGATGCGAGCTACTGGGGACAGGGTGTTTTATTTATTTTTAATTTTACTTATTTATTTACTTTTATCACTTTTATTCCTATTACAAGGAATGTAAACATCCCTTGTAATAGGAAATGTGTGTGACAGGTCCTCTTTATGGAGAGATGCGGGGTCAATAAGACCTTCCCCTCCCCCCACATCTCTCCTCCAGGCTGGAAAGCATGAGATCGGGAAAAAAAATTCACAGATCTCATGCTTTCAGCAGCGATTGCGGCTTTGTTTACTTCTGGGTACCCGGGCGTGATGTCATAATGTCGCGCCTGGCCTCCGACGGCCATAGACATGACCGGTAACCATCTGGTCACCAGTCATCGCTATGCTCTTCATTCGACGGCGGCCGATTCGTTCTCCGGGCCTCTGATGGCACCTCAATGTAACTTGCCCTCCAGTGATGTGACTACTCTAGTAGACTCCTAAATGATCTCCATGTCAAATTCCTTCAAGTCATGTTACTGCTGTTGTAGACCCCTAAATGACCGCTATGTAATATTCCAACTAGTGATGCAACTGCTCCAGTAGACAAATAAATGACCTCCATGTCCCCTCTCTCCTCGGAATTCTACTGCCCCAGTAGACTCATAAATGGCCTCCATGTCCCTTCCCTCCTGGAGATGCTACTGCCCCAGTAGACTGATAAATGACCTCCATGTCCCCTCTCTCCTCAGAATTCTACTGCCCCAGTAGACTAATAAACAACTTCCATGTCCCCTCTCTCCTCGAGATGCTACTGCCCCAGTAGACTAATAAAAGACCTCCATGTCCCCTCTCTTCTCGAGATGCTACTGCCCCAGTAGACTCATAAATGGCCTCCATGTCCCCTCTCTCCTCGAGATGCTACTGCCCCAGTAGACTAATAAAAGACCTCCATGTCCCCTCTCTCCTCGAGATGCTACTGCCCCAGTAGACTAATAAAAGACCTCCATGTCCCCTCTCTTCTCGAGATGCTACTGCCCCAGTAGACTAATAAAAGACCTCCATGTCCCCTCTCTTCTCGAAATGCTACTGCCCCAGTAGACTAATAAATAGTGTTGCTCACGAATATTGGCATTGCGAATATTCATTACGAATATTGCATATTCGAGTATTCGCGAATAAATCGAATATCGCGGTAAATATTCGCTATTGCGAATATTCGTATTTTTTCAAATTTATTTTTAAAACAGATCACATCCTAGTGATCTCCATCGACGTCTAAAAGCATTGCTGGTATGATTAGAGACCCTGGGCCGAGTAGCTGAGGCGATCCTTTTATGTTGCCGAATATTCGCAAATACTTTCTCTGCCCTTCTGTGTTTTGTGTATAAAAAAAAAAAAAAATTAGCTTTAGTTTAGTCATATAAGTTTGTGTAAGTAGAGTTAGTGTTTAGTGCATATTAGTTTAGTAATCCAGGAAATGATCTCCGTTTTCCCGTGTTGACGAGAATTTCCCAATCAATTTCGCATTAGCATTAGCGAAATTTCGCAAATTTTTTTTTTTATAAAATATCACGAATATTCGATATTAACGAATATTTCGCGAATATTCTTCTATATATTCGTGAAATATCGCGAAATCGAATATGGCGTATTCCGCTCATCACTACTAATAAATTACCTCCATGTCCAGTCCCTCCTCAAGATGCTACTGCCCCAGTAGACTAATAAATGACCCCCATATCCCCTCCCTCCTCGAGATGTTACTGCCCCAGTAGACTAATAAATGACCCCCATATCCCCTCCCTCCTCGAGATGTTACTGCCCCAGTAGACTAATAAATGACCCCCATATCCCCTCCCTCCTCGAGATGTTACTGCCCCAGTAGACTAATAAAAGACCTCCATGTCCCCTCCCTCCTCGAGATACTACTGCCCCAGTAGACTGATAAACAACCTCCATGTCCCCTCCCTCCTCGAGATGCTACTTCCCCAGTAGACTCATAAATGGCCTCCATGTCCCCTCTCTCCTCAAGATGCTACTGCCCCAGTAGACTGATAAACAACCTCCATGTCCCCTCCCTCCTCGAGATGCTACTTCCCCAGTAGACTCATAAATGGCCTCCATGTCCCCTCTCTCCTCAAGATGCTACTGCCCCAGTAGACTGATAAACAACCTCCATGTCCCCTCCCTCCTCGAGATGCTACTTCCCCAGTAGACTCATAAATGGCCTCCATGTCCCCTCTCTCCTCAAGATGCTACTGCCCCAGTAGACTGATAAACAACCTCCATGTCCCTTCCCTCCTCGAGATGCTACTGCCCCAGTAGACTAATAAAAGACCTCCATGTCCCCTCTCTTCTCGAGATGCTACTGCCTCAGTAGACTAATAAAAGACCTCCATGTCCCCTCTCTTCTCGAGATGCTACTGCCCCAGTAGACTGATAAATGACCTCCATGTCCCCTCTCTCCTCAGAATTCTACTGCCCCAGTAGACTAATAAACAACCTCCATGTCCCCTCTCTCCTCGAAATGCTACTGCCCCAGTAGACTAATAAAAGACCTCCATGTCCCCTCTCTTCTCGAAATGCTACTGCCCCAGTAGACTGATAAATAGTGTTGCTCACGAATATTGGCATTGCGAATATTCGTTACGAATATTGCATATTCGAGTATTCGCGAATAAATCGAATATCACGGTAAATATTCGCTATTGCGAATATTCGTATTTTTTCAAATTTATTTTTAAAACAGATCACATCCTAGTGATCTCCATGGACGTCTAAAAGCATTGCTGGTATGATTAGAGAGAGACCCTGGGCCGAGTAGCTGAGGCGATCCTTTTATGTTGCCGAATTTTCGCAAATACTTTCTCTGCCCTTCTGTGTTTTGTGTATAAAAAATAAAAAAAATTAGCTTTAGTTTAGTCATATAAGTTTGTGTAAGTAGAGTTAGTGTAGAGTTAGTGTTTAGTGCATATTAGTTTAGTAATCCAGGAAATGATCTCCGTTTTCGCGTGTTGACGAGAATTTCCCAATCAATTTCGCATTAGCGAAATTTCGCAAATTTTTTTTTTATAAAATATCACGAATATTCGATATTAACGAATATTTCGCGAATATTCTTCTATATATTCGTGAAATATCGTGAAATCGAATATGGCGTATTCCGCTCATCACTACTAATAAATTACCTCCATGTCCAGTCCCTCCTCAAGATGTTACTGCCCCAGTAGACTAATAAATGAACCCCATATCCCCTCTCTCCTCGAGATGTTACTGCCCCAGTAGACTAATAAATGACCCCCATATCCCCTCCCTCCTCAAGATGTTACTGCCCCAGTAGACTAATAAATGACTCCCATATCCCCTCCCTCCTCGAGATGTTACTGCCCCAGTAGACTAATAATGGACCTCCACGTCCCCTCTCTTTTCAAGATGCTTCTGCCCCAGTAGACTAATAAATGACCCCCATATCCCCTCCCTCCTCGAGATGTTACTGCCCCAGTAGACTAATAAATGACCCCCATATCCCCTCCCTCCTCGAGATGTTACTGCCCCAGTAGACTAATAAAAGACCTCCATGTCCCCTCCCTCCTCGAGATGCTACTGCCCCAGTAGACTCATAAATGGCCTCCATGTCCCCTCTCTCCTCAAGATGCTACTGCCCCAGTAGACTGATAAACAACCTCCATGTCCCCTCCCTCCTCGAGATGCTACTTCCCCAGTAGACTCATAAATGGCCTCCATGTCCCCTCTCTCCTCAAGATGCTACTGCCCCAGTAGACTGATAAACAACCTCCATGTCCCCTCCCTCCTCGAGATGCTACTGCCCCAGTAGACTGATAAACAACCTCCATGTCCCCTCTCTCCTCGAGATGCTACTGCCCCAGTAGACTGATAAACAACCTCCATGTCCCTTCCCTCCTGGAGATGCTACTGCCCCAGTAGACTCATAAATGGCCTTCATGTCCCCTCTCTTCTCGAGATGCTACTGCCCCAGTAGACTAATAAAAGACCTCCATGTCCCCTCTCTTCTCGAGATGCTACTGCCTCAGTAGACTAATAAAAGACCTCCATGTCCCCTCTCTTCTCGAGATGCTACTGCCTCAGTAGACTAATAAAAGACCTCCATGTCCCCTCTCTTCTCAGAATTCTACTGCCCCAGTAGACTAATAAACAACCTCCATGTCCCCTCTCTCCTCGAAATGCTACTGCCCCAGTAGACTGATAAATAGTGTTGCTCACGAATATTGGCATTGCGAATATTCGTTACGAATATTGCATATTCGAGTATTCGCGAATAAATCGAATATCACGGTAAATATTCGCTATTGCGAATATTCGTATTTTTTCAAATTTATTTTTAAAACAGATCACATCCTAGTGATCTCCATCGACGTCTAAAAGCATTGCTGGTATGATTAGAGAGAGACCCTGGGCCGAGTAGCTGAGGCGATCCTTTTATGTTGCCGAATATTCGCGAATACTTTCTCTGC
Organism: Rana kukunoris; assembly: GCA_029574335.1. NCBI lineage: Eukaryota > Metazoa > Chordata > Amphibia > Anura > Ranidae > Rana > Rana kukunoris. The sequence goes on along the minus strand of CM056052.1, from coordinate 557,771,914 downwards.
CCTTCTGTGTTTTGTGTATAAAAAATAAAAAAAATTAGCTTTAGTTTAGTCATATAAGTTTGTGTAAGTAGAGTTAGTGTTTAGTGCATATTAGTTTAGTAATCCAGGAAATGATCTCCGTTTTCGCGTGTTGACGAGAATTTCGCAATCAATTTCGCATTCGCATTAGCGAAATTTCGCAAATTTTTTTTTTATAAAATATCACGAATATTCGATATTAACGAATATTTCGCGAATATTCTTCTATATATTCGTGAAATATCGTGAAATCGAATATGGCGTATTCCGCTCATCACTACTAATAAATTACCTCCATGTCCAGTCCCTCCTCAAGATGCTACTGCCCCAGTAGACTAATAAATGAACCCCATATCCCCTCTCTCCTCGAGATGTTACTGCCCCAGTAGACTAATAAATGACCCCCATATCCCCTCCCTCCTCGAGATGTTACTGCCCCAGTAGACTAATAAATGACCCCCATATCCCCTCTCTCCTCGAGATGTTACTGCCCCAGTAGACTAATAAATGACCCCCATATCCCCTCCCTCCTCGAGATGTTACTGCCCCAGTAGACTAATAAAAGACCTCCATGTCCCCTCCCTCCTCGAGATGCTACTGCCCCAGTAGACTGATAAACAACCTCCATGTCCCCTCCCTCCTCGAGATGCTACTTCCCCAGTAGACTCATAAATGGCCTCCATGTCCCCTCTCTCCTCAAGATGCTACTGCCCCAGTAGACTGATAAACAACCTCCATGTCCCCTCCCTCCTCGAGATGCTACTGCCCCAGTAGACTGATAAACAACCTCCATGTCCCTTCCCTCCTGGAGATGCTACTGCCCCAGTAGACTCATAAATGGCCTCCATGTCCCCTCTCTTCTCGAGATGCTACTGCCTCAGTAGACTAATAAAAGACCTCCATGTCCCCTCTCTCCTCAGAATTCTACTGCCCCAGTAGACTAATAAACAACCTCCATGTCCCCTCCCTCCTGGAGATGCTACTGCCCCAGTAGACTAATAAAAGACCTCCATGTCACCTCTCTTCTCGAGATGCTACTGCCTCAGTAGACTAATAAAAGACCTCCATGTCCCCTCTCTCCTCAGAATTCTACTGCCCCAGTAGACTAATAAACATCCTCCATGTCCCCTCTCTCCTCGAAATGCTACTGCCCCAGTAGACTAATAAAAGACCTCCATGTCCCCTCTCTTCTCGAAATGCTACTGCCCCAGTAGACTGATAAATAGTGTTGCTCACGAATATTGGCATTGCGAATATTCGTTACGAGTATTGCATATTAGAGTATTCGCGAATAAATCGAATATCACGGTAAATATTCGCTATTGCGAATATTCGTATTTTTTCAAATTTATTTTTAAAACAGATCACATCCTAGTGATCTCCATCGACGTCTAAAAGCATTGCTGTTATGATTTGAGAGAGACCCTGGGCCGAGTAGCTGAGGCGATCCTTTTATGTTGCCGAATATTCGCGAATACTTTCTCTGCCCTTCTGTGTTTTGTGTATAAAAAATAAAAAAAATTAGCTTTAGTTTAGTCATATAAGTTTGTGTAAGTAGAGTTAGTGTTTAGTGCATATTAGTTTAGTAATCCAGGAAATGATCTCCGTTTTCCCGTGTTGACGAGAATTTCCCAATCAATTTCGCATTCGCATTAGCGAAATTTCGCAAATTTTTTTTTTTTATAAAATATCACGAATATTCGATATTAACAAATATTTCGCGAATATTCTTCTATATATTCGTGAAATATCGCGAAATCGAATATGGCGTATTCCGCTCATCACTACTAATAAATTACCTCCATGTCCAGTCCCTCCTCAAGATGCTACTGCCCCAGTAGACTAATAAATGACCCCCATATCCCCTCTCTCCTCGAGATGTTACTGCCCCAGTAGACTAATAAATGACCCCCATATCCCCTCCCTCCTCAAGATGTTACTGCCCCAGTAGACTAATAAATAACCCCCATATCCCCTCCCTCCTCGAGATGTTACTGCCCCAGTAGACTAATAATGGACCTCCACGTCCCCTCACTTTTCAAGATGCTTCTGCCCCAGTAGACTAATAAATGACCCCCATATCCCCTCCCTCCTCGAGATGTTACTGCCCCAGTAGACTAATAAATGACCCCCATATCCCCTCCCTCCTCGAGATGTTACTGCCCCAGTAGACTGATAAACAACCTCCATGTCCCCTCCCTCCTCGAGATGCTACTTCCCCAGTAGACTCATAAATGGCCTCCATGTCCCCTCTCCCCTCAAGATGCTACTGCCCCAGTAGACTGATAAACAACCTCCATGTCCCCTCCCTCCTCGAGATGCTACTTCCCCAGTAGACTCATAAATGGCCTCCATGTCCCCTCTCTCCTCAAGATGCTACTGCCCCAGTAGACTGATAAACAACCTCCATGTCCCTTCCCTCCTCGAGATGCTACTGCCCCAGTAGACTAATAAAAGACCTCCATGTCCCCTCTCTTCTCGAGATGCTACTGCCTCAGTAGACTAATAAAAGACCTCCATGTCCCCTCTCTTCTCGAGATGCTACTGCCCCAGTAGACTAATAAAAGACCTCCATGTCCCCTCTCTTCTCGAGATGCTACTGCCCCAGTAGACTGATAAATGACCTCCATGTCCCCTCTCTCCTCAGAATTCTACTGCCCCAGTAGACTAATAAACAACCTCCATGTCCCCTCTCTCCTCGAAATGCTACTGCCCCAGTAGACTAATAAAAGACCTCCATGTCCCCTCTCTTCTCGAAATGCTACTGCCCCAGTAGACTGATAAATAGTGTTGCTCACGAATATTGGCATTGCGAATATTCGTTACGAATATTGCATATTCGAGTATTCGCGAATAAATCGAATATCACGGTAAATATTCGCTATTGCGAATATTCGTATTTTTTCAAATTTATTTTTAAAACAGATCACATCCTAGTGATCTCCATCGACGTCTAAAAGCATTGCTGGTATGATTAGAGACCCTGGGCCGAGTAGCTGAGGCGATCCTTTTATGTTGCCGAATATTCGCAAATACTTTCTCTGCCCTTCTGTGTTTTGTGTATAAAAAATAAAAAAAATTAGCTTTAGTTTAGTCATATAAGTTTGTGTAAGTAGAGTTAGTGTTTAGTGCATATTAGTTTAGTAATCCAGGAAATGATCTCCGTTTTCGCGTGTTGACGAGAATTTCCCAATCAATTTCGCATTCGCATTAGCGAAATTTCGCAAATTTTTTTTTTATAAAATATCACGAATATTCGATATTAACGAATATTTCGCGAATATTCTTCTATATATTCGTGAAATATCGTGAAATGGAATATGGCGTATTCCGCTCATCACTACTAATAAATTACCTCCATGTCCAGTCCCTCCTCAAGATGCTACTGCCCCAGTAGACTAATAAATGAACCCCATATCCCCTCTATCCTTGAGATGTTACTGCCCCAGTAGACTAATAAATGACCCCCATATCCCCTCCCTCCTCGAGATGTTACTGCCCCAGTAGACTAATAAATGACCCCCATATCCCCTCCCTCCTCGAGATGTTACTGCCCCAGTAGACTAATAAAAGACCTCCATGTCCCCTCCCTCCTCGAGATGCTACTGCCCAGTAGACTGATAAACAACCTCCATGTCCCCTCCCTCCTCGAGATGCTACTTCCCCAGTAGACTCATAAATGGCCTCCATGTCCCCTCTCTCCTCAAGATGCTACTGCCCCAGTAGACTGATAAACAACCTCCATGTCCCCTCCGTCCTCGAGATGCTACTTCCCCAGTAGACTCATAAATGGCCTCCATGTCCCCTCTCTCCTCAAGATGCTATTGCCCCAGTAGACTGATAAACAACCTCCATGTCCCCTCCCTCCTCGAGATGCTACTGCCCCAGTAGACTGATAAACAACCTCCATGTCCCCTCCCTCCTCGAGATGTTACTGCCCCAGTAGACTAATAAAAGACCTCCATGTCCCCTCCCTCCTCGAGATGCTACTGCCCCAGTAGACTGATAAACAACCTCCATGTCCCCTCCCTCCTCGAGATGCTACTTCCCCAGTAGACTCATAAATGGCCTCCATGTCCCCTCTCTCCTCAAGATGCTACTGCCCCAGTAGACTGATAAACAACCTCCATGTCCCCTCCCTCCTCGAGATGCTACTGCCCCAGTAGACTGATAAACAACCTCCATGTCCCCTCCCTCCTCGAGATGCTACTTCCCCAGTAGACTCATAAATGGCCTCCATGTCCCCTCTCTCCCCAAGATGCTACTGCCCCAGTAGACTGATAAACAACCTCCATGTCCCCTCCCTCCTCGAGATGCTACTTCCCCAGTAGACTCATAAATGGCCTCCATGTCCCCTCTCTCCTCAAGATGCTACTGCCCCAGTAGACTGATAAACAACCTCCATGTCCCTTCCCTCCTGGAGATGCTACTGCCCCAGTAGACTCATAAATGGCCTCCATGTCCCCTCTCTTCTCGAGATGCTACTGCCCCAGTAGACTAATAAAAGACCTCCATGTCCCCTCTCTTCTCGAGATGCTACTGCCTCAGTAGACTAATAAAAGACCTCCATGTCCCCTCTCTTCTCAGAATTCTACTGTCCCAGTAGACTAATAAACAACCTCCATGTCCCCTCTCTCCTCGAAATGCTACTGCCCCAGTAGACTAATAAAAGACCTCCATGTCCCTCTCTTCTCGAAATGCTACTGCCCCAGTAGACTGATAAATAGTGTTGCTCACGAATATTGGCATTGCGAATATTCGTTACGAATATTGCATATTCGAGTATTCGCGAATAAATCGAATATCACGGTAAATATTCGCTATTGCGAATATTCGTATTTTTTTCAAATTTATTTTTAAAACAGATCACATCCTAGTGATCTCCATCGACGTCTAAAAGCATTGCTGTTATGATTTGAGAGAGACCCTGGGCCGAGTAGCTGAGGCGATCCTTTTATGTTGCCGAATATTCGCAAATACTTTCTCTGCCCTTCTGTGTTTTGTGTATAAAAAATAAAAAAAATTAGCTTTAGTTTAGTCATATAAGTTTGTGTAAGTAGAGTTAGTGTTTAGTGCATATTAGTTTAGTAATCCAGGAAATGATCTCCGTTTTCGCGTGTTGACGAGAATTTCCCAATCAATTTCGCATTCGCATTAGCGAAATTTCGCAAATTTTTTTTTTATAAAATATCACGAATATTCGATATTAACGAATATTTCGCGAATATTCTTCTATATATTCGTGAAATATCGTGAAATGGAATATGGCGTATTCCGCTCATCACTACTAATAAATTACCTCCATGTCCAGTCCCTCCTCAAGATGCTACTGCCCCAGTAGACTAATAAATGAACCCCATATCCCCTCTATCCTTGAGATGTTACTGCCCCAGTAGACTAATAAATGACCCCCATATCCCCTCCCTCCTCGAGATGTTACTGCCCCAGTAGACTAATAAATGACCCCCATATCCCCTCCCTCCTCGAGATGTTACTGCCCCAGTAGACTAATAAAAGACCTCCATGTCCCCTCCCTCCTCGAGATGCTACTGCCCCAGTAGACTGATAAACAACCTCCATGTCCCCTCCCTCCTCGAGATGCTACTTCCCCAGTAGACTCATAAATGGCCTCCATGTCCCCTCTCTCCTCAAGATGCTACTGCCCCAGTAGACTGATAAACAACCTCCATGTCCCCTCCCTCCTCGAGATGCTACTTCCCCAGTAGACTCATAAATGGCCTCCATGTCCCCTCTCTCCTCAAGATGCTATTGCCCCAGTAGACTGATAAACAACCTCCATGTCCCCTCCCTCCTCGAGATGCTACTGCCCCAGTAGACTGATAAACAACCTCCATGTCCCCTCCCTCCTCGAGATGTTACTGCCCCAGTAGACTAATAAAAGACCTCCATGTCCCCTCCCTCCTCGAGATGCTACTGCCCCAGTAGACTGATAAACAACCTCCATGTCCCTCCCTCCTCGAGATGCTACTTCCCCAGTAGACTCATAAATGGCCTCCATGTCCCCTCTCTCTCTCAAGATGCTACTGCCCCAGTAGACTGATAAACAACCTCCATGTCCCCTCCCTCCTCGAGATGCTACTGCCCCAGTAGACTGATAAACAACCTCCATGTCCCCTCCCTCCTCGAGATGCTACTTCCCCAGTAGACTCATAAATGGCCTCCATGTCCCCTCTCTCCCCAAGATGCTACTGCCCCAGTAGACTGATAAACAACCTCCATGTCCCCTCCCTCCTCGAGATGCTACTTCCCCAGTAGACTCATAAATGGCCTCCATGTCCCCTCTCTCCTCAAGATGCTACTGCCCCAGTAGACTGATAAACAACCTCCATGTCCCTTCCCTCCTGGAGATGCTACTGCCCCAGTAGACTCATAAATGGCCTCCATGTCCCCTCTCTTCTCGAGATGCTACTGCCCCAGTAGACTAATAAAAGACCTCCATGTCCCCTCTCTTCTCGAGATGCTACTGCCTCAGTAGACTAATAAAAGACCTCCATGTCCCCTCTCTTCTCAGAATTCTACTGTCCCAGTAGACTAATAAACAACCTCCATGTCCCCTCTCTCCTCGAAATGCTACTGCCCCAGTAGACTAATAAAAGACCTCCATGTCCCCTCTCTTCTCGAAATGCTACTGCCCCAGTAGACTGATAAATAGTGTTGCTCACGAATATTGGCATTGCGAATATTCGTTACGAATATTGCATATTCGAGTATTCGCGAATAAATCGAATATCACGGTAAATATTCGCTATTGCGAATATTCGTATTTTTTCAAATTTATTTTTAAAACAGATCACATCCTAGTGATCTCCATCGACGTCTAAAAGCATTGCTGTTATGATTTGAGAGAGACCCTGGGCCGAGTAGCTGAGGCGATCCTTTTATGTTGCCGAATATTCGCAAATACTTTCTCTGCCCTTCTGTGTTTTGTGTATAAAAAATAAAAAAAATTAATTTTAGTTTAGTCATATAAGTTTGTGTAAGTAGAGTTAGTGTTTAGTGCATATTAGTTTAGTAATCCAGGAAATGATCTCCGTTTTCGCGTGTTGACGAGAATTTCGCAATCAATTTCGCATTAGCGAAATTTCGCAAATTTTTTTTTTATAAAATATCACGAATATTCGATATTAACGAATATTTCGCGAATATTCTTCTATATATTCGTGAAATATCGTGAAATCGAATATGGCGTATTCCGCTCATCACTACTAATAAATTACCTCCATGTCCAGTCCCTCCTCAAGATGCTACTGCCCCAGTAGACTAATAAATGACCCCCATATCCCCTCCCTCCTCGAGATGTTACTGCCCCAGTAGACTAATAAATGACCCCCATATCCCCTCCCTCCTCAAGATGCTACTGCCCCAGTGGACTAATAAATGACCCCCATATCCCCTCTCTCCTCGAGATGTTACTGCCCCAGTAGACTAATAATGGACCTCCACGTCCCCTCTCTTCTCAAGATGCTACTGCCCCAGTAGACTAATAAATGACCCCCATATCCCCTCCCTCCTCGAGATGTTACTGCCCCAGTAGACTAATAATGGACCTCCACGTCCCCTCTCTTCTCAAGATGCTACTGCCTCAGTAGACTAATAAATGACCCCCATATCCCCTCCCTCCTCGACATGTTACTGCCCCAGTAGACTAATAAATGACCCCCCATGTCCCCTCTCTCCTCGAGATGCTACTGCCCCAGTAGACTAATAAATGACCCCCCATGTCCCCTCTCTCCTCGAGATGCTACTGCCCCAGTAGACTAATAAATGACCCCCATATCCCCTCCCTCCTCGAGATGTTACTGCCCCAGTAGACTAATAAATGACCCCCAAATCCCCTCCCTCCTCGAGATGTTACTGCCCCAGTAGACTAATAATGGACCTCCACGTCCCCTCTCTTCTCAAGATGCTACTGCCTCAGTAGACTAATAAATGACCCCCATATCCCCTCCCTCCTCGACATGTTACTGCCCCAGTAGACTAATAAATGACCCCCCATGTCCCCTCTCTCTCGAGATGCTACTGCCCCAGTAGACTAATAAATGACCCCCCATGTCCCTCTCTCCTCGAGATGCTACTGCCCCAGTAGACTAATAAATGACCCCCATATCCCCTCCCTCCTCGAGATGCTACTGCCCCAGTAGACTAATAAATGACCCCCATATCCCCTCCCTCCTCGAGATGTTACTGCCCCAGTAGACTAATAAATGACCCCCATTATCCCTCCCTCCTCGAGATGTTACTGCCCCAGTAGACTAATAAATGACCCCCCATGTCCCCCTCTCTCCTCGAGATGTTACTGCCCCAGTAGACTAATAAATGACCCCCATATCCCCTCCCTCCTCGAGATGTTACTGCCCCAGTAGACTAATAAATGACCCCCATATCCCCTCCCTCCTCGAGATGTTACTGCCCCAGTAGACTAATAAATGACCCCCATATCCCCTCCCTCCTCGAGATGTTACTGCCCCAGTAGACTAATAAATGACCCCCCATGTCCCCTCTCTCCTCGAGATGTTACTGCCCCAGTAGACTAATAAATGACCCCCATATCCCCTCCCTCCTCGAGATGCTACTGCCCCAGTAGACTAATAAATGACCCCCATATCCCCTCCCTCCTCGAGATGTTACTGCCCCAGTAGACTAATAAATGACCCCCATATCCCCTCCCTCCTCGAGATGTTACTGCCCCAGTAGAGACTAATAAATGACCCCCCATGTCCCCTCTCTCCTCGAGATGTTACTGCCCCAGTAGACTAATAAATGACCCCCATATCCCCTCCCTCCTCGAGATGTTACTGCCCCAGTAGACTAATAAATGACCCCCATATCCCCTCCCTCCTCGAGATGTTACTGCCCCAGTAGACTAATAAATGACCCCCCATGTCCCCTCTCTCCTCGAGATGTTACTGCCCCAGTAGACTAATAAATGACCCCCATATCCCCTCCCTCCTCGAGATGTTACTGCCCCAGTAGACTAATAAATGGCCCCCATATCCCCTCTCTCCTCGAGATGTTACTGCCCCAGTAGACTAATTATGGACCTCCACGTCCCCTCTCTTCTCAAGATGCTACTGCCCCAGTAGACTAATAAATGACCTCCATGTCCCCTCCCTCCTTGAGATGCTTCTGCCCCAGTAGACTAGACTAGACATTCTCCTTTGACCTCTGACATCAACAAGGCATTTTCCTCCACACACCCACCGCTCACTGGATATTTTCTCTTTTTCCCACCATTCTCTGCCCGTCTGACACCAACAACCACACCACGTTGAAAGTCACATAAACCCCCATTCTTTCCCCATTTTGATGCTCAGGTTTGAACTTCAGCAAGTCGTCTTCGCCACGTCCAGATGCCTAAATGCATTGAGTTGCTGCCATGTGATTGGCTGATTAGCAATTTGCAAGTTACCGAGCGAATGAAGTGTCCGGTTGAGTGTATAAACCTTACAGGAGGGAGGTGGAGGGATCACTACAAAGGAGTTGTGCTGTTGGGAACGCGGAGCGATTTACGGGTGAGCTGGGAAATACGCGGCGCGGCGCTGTAACAATCGTCCTCAAAGGCCAACAAGGCGAGCGTTTCCTAATGCTATCGTGTGTGAGCGATTCCCCCCCCCCCCCCCGGTGCGGGGAGAACAATCCCATCACTTATAGAGCCTGCGCCCGGCATTGACTTTTATTGTGCTGAGAATGCTGCGTCAGGCTCTTCCATTCCTCGCCGTCTTTATCTCGCCTTCTGATTCTATTCGTTTCTTTTGTCTCCGACTCTTTTGTGTTGTCGGGTTCCGCGCGCCGAGATGCTTAATTAAACAAGAGATGATCCCGCCGGAGGTTAATGAAATGCCGGCATTAATTGATTTATAATTGTCTGGCCCCGCGACGCGCTTCTCTGCTGGCCGCCGTCCCGGGAGAGTCTCCGATAATCCGGCGCGGTTCTTTGATGGAACGCGGAGTGTTTCTGATCGGGGGTCACCGGGGGTCCGGCGCTGAATCATACAAAACAAAACGTCTCTCCCAGTTCTGCAGCTCTTTCTGTAGATCCGGCCTCGTGATCGATATGATGGAAAGATTAGACGCGGGAGATACGCCGAGCGGGGGATGTGCACGTCTGACCTACATACAGCATATATATATATATATATATATATACACACCGCGGAACCTCGGTTTACGACTAATGTGGTTAACGACTCGATTTGCGAATGGGGTGTGCAGTACCGGGCCAATCGGAGCCGGTCGGAAATACTCTGAAAAACTCAGCTCCCGGGCCTTTCCAAGATTTTCCGAGTTCAGCCGAGCTGTCCCTGAGCCCTTCTGAGTATTTCTGAGGCCCTTTGTCACCCCACCTCTGGCCACATGCGGTATTGCACGCCATAGAAGTCAATGCGGAACAAATTATCTTTGTTTCCATTGACTTCTATGGGGAAAGTCGCTTTGATATGCGAGTGTTTTGGATTACACGCACTCTCCTGGAACGGATTATACTCGTAATCTGAGGTTCCGCTGTATCTATGTGGCTATTGGTCCAGCTGGCAGGAATGGTAAAAATAAGCTTTTAGTAACTTTAGAAGTTTGCAGGAATACATCACTAACAGGTCACAATATACAGCAACAGGTCACTATGTACAGCAACAGGTCACTATATACACTGACAGGTCACTATGTACTGCAATAGGTCATTATATACAGAAACAGGCCTCTATATACAGCAACAGGCCACAATGTACAGCAACAGGCCACAATATACAGCAACAGGTCACAATATACACTGACAGGTCACTATGTACTGCAATAGGTCATTATATACAGCAACAGGCCACAATGTACAGCAACAGGCCACTGTATACAACAACAGATCCCTATATAAAGCAACAGGTCACAATGTACATAAACAAGTCCCAATGTACAGCAATAGAGAAAAAGAGAATGACACATGTTACAGAGATGGTAGAGCTGCTCGCCCCGAAAGTGTTAGACAAGAAAAAATGGAAGGTTTCCCCATATTGTGGGACTTTTAGGCAGCAATGTCAAAGCAGTATGTACAGCAATAGGTCACTGGATACAGCAACAGGTCCCTATGTACAGCAACTGGTCCCGATGTTCACCACCAGGTCACTATATACAGTAATAGGTCACTATATACAGCAGTAGATCACTATATACAGCAAAAGGTCGCTATATACAGCAACAGGTCACAATTTACAGCAATAGGTCACTGGATACAGCAACAGGTCCCAACGTACAGCAACAGGTCCCAATGTACAGAAACAGGTCCCTATGTACAGCAATAGGTCACAATATACAGCAATAGGTCCCCTATGTACAGCAACAGGTCCCTATGTACAGCAACAGGTCCCTATGTACAGCAACTGGTCCCCTATGTACAGCAACAGGTCCCTATGTACAGCAACTGGTCACTATATACAGTAATAGGTCACAATATACAGCAATAGGTCACTGGATACAGCAACAGGTCCCTATATACAGCAACAGGTCCCAACGTACAGAAACAAGTCCCTATGTACAGCAATAGGTCACAATATACAGCAATAGGTCCCCTATGTACAGCAACAGGTCCCTATATACAGCAACAGGTCCCTATATACAGCAACAGGTCCCCTATGTACAGCAACAGGTCCCCTATGTACAGCAACTGGTCCCCTATGTACAGCAACGGGTCCCCTATGTACAGCAACAGGTCCCGATGTACAACAACAGGTCACTATATACAGCAATAGGTCACAATATACAGCAATAGGTCACTGGATACAGCAACAGGTCCCTATGTACAGCAACAGGTCCCCTATGTACAGCAACAGGTCCCTATGTACAGCAACAGGTCACTATATACAGTAATAGGTCACTATATACAGCAAAAGGTCGCTATATACAGCAACAGGTCACAATTTACAGCAATAGGTCACTGGATACAGCAACAGGTCCCAACGTACAGCAACAGGTCCCTATGTACAGCAACAGGTCCCCTATGTACAGCAACAGGTCCCTATGTACAGCAACAGGTCCCCTATGTACAGCAACAGGTCCCTATGTACAGCAACAGGTCCCCTATGTACAGCAACAGGTCCCTATGTACAGCAACAGGTCCCGATGTACAGCAACAGGTCACTATATACAGCAATAGGTCACAATATACAGCAATAGGTCACTGGATACAGCAACAGGTCCCTATGTACAGCAACAGGTCCCCTATGTACAGCAACAGGTCCCTATGTACAGCAACAGGTCCCCTATGTACAGCAACAGGTCCCTATGTACAGCAACAGGTCCCCTATGTACAGCAACATGTCCCTATGTACAGCAACAGGTCCCTATGTACAGCAACTGGTTCTGATGTACAGCAACAGGTCACAATATACAGCAATAGGTCACTGGATACAGCAACATGTCCCTATATACAGCAACAGGTCCCAACGTACAGCAACAGGTCCCAATGTACAGAAACAAGTCCCTATGTACAGCTATAGGTCACAATATACAGCAATAGGTCCCCTATGTACAGCAACAGGTCCCTATATACAGCAACAGGTCCCTATATACAGCAACATGTCCCTATATACAGCAACAGGTCCCTATATACAGCAACAGGTCCCTATATACAGCAACAGGTCCCCTATGTACAGCAACAGGTCCCTATGTACAGCAACTGGTCCCTATGTACAGCAACTGGTCCCCTATGTACAGCAACTGGTCCCCTATGTACAGCAACAGGTCCCCTATATACAGCAACAGGTCCCTATGTACAGCAACAGGTCACTATATACAGTAATAGGTCACAATATACAGCAATAGGTCACTGGATACAGCAACAGGTCCCTATGTACAGCAACAGGTCCCTATGTACAGCAACAGGTCCCCTATGTACAGCAACAGGTCCCTATGTACAGCAACTGGTTCTGATGTACAGCAACAGGTCACTATATACAGTAATAGGTCACAATATACAGCAATAGGTCACTGGATACAGCAACAGGTCCCTATGTACAGCAACAGGTCCCCTATGTACAGCAACAGGTCCCTATGTACAGCAACAGGTCCCTATGTACAGCAACTGGTTCTGATGTACAGCAACAGGTCACTATATACAGTAATAGGTCACAATATACAGCAATAGGTCACTGGATACAGCAACAGGTCCCTATGTACAGCAACAGGTCCCTATGTACAGAAACAAGTCCCTATGTACAGCAATAGGTCACAATGTACAGCAATAGGTCCCCTATGTACAGCAACACCCACTGTATACAACAACAGATCCCTATATACCGCAACAGGTCCCCTATGTACAGCAACAGGTCATTGTAATTTTCGAATTTCCGAGTTTCTAATTTCCAAATATCTCATTTGAATATTCAGAGTTCGTAAATCCGGAAACTCTAAATTTCGTAAATGAAAAAAAAAACTTTGGAAATGAAAAATATTTGGATATTTCGGAATGAAAAGAATTTGTCAAAATTTGTTAAAAAGAAAAAAAACGAATTCGGGAACTAAATAAATTGCAGGCTGGTAGGGGCCCCACCGCATTACTCTGCCCAGGGGCCCGTGATGCTATTAAGACAGTCCTGCATGAGCGCCCCCTGTAGCCAATCTGTGGGGGGAGAATTATTGTTGGTCGGTCGGGGGACTTGTATCATTTGGCCCCCCCCCCCCCCCCCCCCAGATGTACCTGTGTGCAGTATTCGACTCTTTCCAAGACAATGGAAAACTGAGGGCGGTCTTCAGGTTGGTGCTGCCAGCACTGCGTCATGATACGATAGCTGCGGGTTAAAGGAGAACAAACACTGAAAAAATGTCACTCGCTACATTCCGACAGATTTCATTAAATCCAGACTCCAGGCGATTTTTTTTTTTTTTTTTTTATAGTTAAAGTGAGAGTTGGAATAGAAAAGAATAGAATAGAATGGAATACATAGATTATAAAAAAAATGCATTGAATAAAACATAATATAAAAGAATAGAACAGAATAAAAGAATAGAACAGAATAAAACATAATGGAATATAAAATTATAGAGTAGAATATAAAAGAATAGAATATAATTAAAAAATGGATACAATATAAAAGGAAATAATATAAAAAAAAATAGAATAGAATAAAACAGTATAGAAAAAATTGAATATTAAATAAAAATAACATAAAAGACTAGAATAAAACAGCATATAATATAAAATAAAAGAATAGAACAGAATATAAAATAAAAGAATAAAATGGAATAGGAAAAAAGAATAGAATTATGAAACAAATAAACAAATTGAATAAAATAAAACAGTATAGAAAACATAGAATTGAATACAAAATAAAATAATATAATAAAACAGAAGATAACATAAAAGAATAGAATAGAATAAAAAAAAGATGGATACAATATAAAAGGAAATATTATTAAAAATAAAAATAAAAAAATAGAATAGAATAAAACAGTATAGAAAAAAAATTGAATATCAAATAAAATAACATAAAATAAAAAGACTAGAATAAAACAGCATATAATATAAAATAAAAGAATAGAACCAAATAATAAAAAAGACTAAAATGGAATAGAAAAAAAGAATAGAATAGAATTATGAAACCAATAAAAAAATTTAATTAAATAAAAAAAGTATAGAAAACATAGAATAGAATATAAAATAAAATAATAGAATAAAACAGAAGATAAAAGAATAGAATAGAATAAAAAAAAGATGGATACAATATAAAAGGAAAGAATAGAAGAAAAAAAGAATAGAAGAAAAAAGTATAGAAAAAAAAATGAATATCAAATAAAATAACATAAAATAAAAAGACTAGAATAAAACAGCATATAATATAAAATAAAAGAATAGAACCAAATAATAAAAAAGACTAAAATGGAATAGAAAAAAAGAATAGAATAGAATTATGAAACCAATAAAAAAATTTAATTAAATAAAAAAAGTATAGAAAACATAGAATAGAATATAAAATAAAATAATAGAATAAAACAGAAGATAAAAGAATAGAATAGAATAAAAAAAAGATGGATACAATATAAAAGGAAAGAATAGAAGAAAAAAAGAATAGAAGAAAAAAGTATAGAAAAAAAAATGAATATCAAATAAAATAACATAAAATAAAAAGACTAGAATAAAACAGCATATAATATAAAATAAAAGAATAGAACCAAATAATAAAAAAGACTAAAATGGAATAGAAAAAAAGAATAGAATAGAATTATGAAACCAATAAAAAAATTGAATTAAATAAAAAAAGTAGAGAAAACATAGAATAGAATATAAAATAAAATAATAGAATAAAACAGAAGATAAAAGAATAGAATAGAATAAAAAAAAGATGGATACAATATAAAAGGAAAGAATAGAAGAAAAAAAGAATAGAAGAAAAAAGTATAGAAAAAAAAAATGAATATCAAATAAAATAACATAAAATAAAAAGACTAGAATAAAACAGCATATAATATAAAATAAAAGAATAGAACCAAATAATAAAAAAGACTAAAATGGAATAGAAAAAAAGAATAGAATAGAATTATGAAACCAATAAAAAAATTTAATTAAATAAAAAAAGTATAGAAAACATAGAATAGAATATAAAATAAAATAATAGAATAAAACAGAAGATAAAAGAATAGAATAGAATAAAAAAAAGATGGATACAATATAAAAGGAAAGAATAGAAGAAAAAAAGAATAGAAGAAAAAAGTATAGAAAAAAAAATGAATATCAAATAAAATAACATAAAATAAAAAGACTAGAATAAAACAGCATATAATATAAAATAAAAGAATAGAACCAAATAATAAAAAAGACTAAAATGGAATAGAAAAAAAGAATAGAATAGAATTATGAAACCAATAAAAAAATTGAATTAAATAAAAAAAGTAGAGAAAACATAGAATAGAATATAAAATAAAATAATAGAATAAAACAGAAGATAAAAGAATAGAATAGAATAAAAAAAAGATGGATACAATATAAAAGGAAAGAATAGAAGAAAAAAAGAATAGAAGAAAAAAGTATAGAAAAAAAAATGAATATCAAATAAAATAACATAAAATAAAAAGACTAGAATAAAACAGCATATAATATAAAATAAAAGAATAGAACCAAATAATAAAAAAGACTAAAATGGAATAGAAAAAAAGAATAGAATAGAATTATGAAACCAATAAAAAAATTGAATTAAATAAAAAAAGTAGAGAAAACATAGAATAGAATATAAAATAAAATAATAGAATAAAACAGAAGATAAAAGAATAGAATAGAATAAAAAAAAGATGGATACAATATAAAAGGAAAGAATAGAAGAAAAAAAGAATAGAAGAAAAAAGTATAGAAAAAAAATAGAATATAAAATAATAACATCTAAAATGATAGACTAAAATAAAACCGCATATAATATAAAATAAATTAAAAGAATAGAACAGAACAGAATATATAATGAAATAATACAATTTAATATAATAGAACATAATAAAAAAGGATAAAATACAAAATTCCAACACGGCAGTAAAAAATAAAACAAATCTGATATAAAAAA
The DNA here is from genome assembly GCA_029574335.1 of Rana kukunoris. Taxonomy (NCBI): domain Eukaryota; kingdom Metazoa; phylum Chordata; class Amphibia; order Anura; family Ranidae; genus Rana; species Rana kukunoris. The sequence continues at coordinate 557,755,346 of CM056052.1, read as the reverse complement.
ATTAAAGGAAAAAAAATAAAAATGTAAATCTAAAAAGAAATGTAAAATAAAATAAATAAATAATAAAACATGAAAAATATACAGCATGGGGAGCCTTGGGGGTGGGGTTAGGCTTAGGCCTGGGCGGGCTCACTGACAGTCCATATAAGGAGTCTGGACTGTAAGCAGAAGCTGCCTGGCGGGTTATAAATAAGAGATTTGGACTCGTACACGGGGCCCGGGCAGTTTTTGGGCGGATCCATCCTTCCTCCGCTTGTGACGAACTCCAGCACCTCCTGGTTGCTCTTACTGGGGTACGGCATGTATCCCAACGAGAAAATCTCCCACAGCAGGACCCCGAAAGACCTGCAGAGAGAGGAGAGGACACACCCCGCTCATTATTACACAATAGTGCAATTCATTTCATTATCGATCGAAGTTCGGATGAAATTCTCCCGCCTCTGGCCACGTGCGGTATTGCACGCCATAGAAGTCGATGCGGAACGAATTATCTTCATTTCCATTGGCTTCTATGGGGAAACCCGCTTTGATATGCAAGTGCTTTGGATTACAAGCGCTCTCCTGGAACGGATTAGACTCGTAATCCGAGGTTCCGCCGTTTTGGAATTTCCGAATCACAATAGTAAGAAAAAAAATTCACTGATTTCGAAAATATAACAAAACAAATGAATCCGAATTTCAGTCTGAAAATGAACTTGAATATGGAAACATATTACAATAAAGATATAAAAGTAAAATAAAAGTCTGATTCCTACTTAGAATTGAATAAATGGCCGAGGTTCCCCATCACTGCTCTAGGGAAATGTAGCCCCCCCTATAGGCGGAGAATGAATTACACCGAACCAGAAAATGGTGGGGGGGGGGGTCGAATACTTTTTCCCCCTCGCTGTGAATACGGACTCACCAGGTGTCAGTCTTGGATGTGAAGATTCCTTCCATGAAGGCCTCGGGGGGCATCCACTTCACCGGCAGCATGGCGCACCCCCCTTTCCTGTAGTAACTGGCCCTGAGGAACGAGAGAACAAGATTTCACCTCAACCACTTAACTGCAGGCAGGGCCGCCATCAGGGGGGTACAGGCAGTACACCTGTAAGGGGCCCTGAGGTCCCCAGGGCCCCGGATGGCAACTCCCCCCCCCCCCCATCTTTTTTTTCTTATAAATGTTTTTTTTTCTATATTTTTTTTTATTCCTTTTTTTATTTTTTGTAAGGGCCCAAAGGTCCCCAGGGGCCCGGATGACAAACCCCCCTTTTTTTATAATTTAAAAAAAAAAAATGTTTTATTAAAGGGCCCAGATGTCCCCAGGGGCCCGGATGGCAACCCGCACTTTTTTTTCTTATAAATTTGAACAAAAGTATATATTTTTTTATATATTTTTTGATTTCTTTTTTTTGTTATTAAAGGGCCCAGAGGTCCCCAGGGCCCCCGGATGGCAACCCCCCTTTTTTTTAATAACATTTTTTTTTAATCTTTATATATTTTTTTATTTTTATTTTTATTAAAGGGCCCGGAGGTCCCCAGGGCCCCCGGATGGCAACCCCCCCTTTTTTTAATAACATTTTTTTACATTTTTATATATTTTTTTATTTTTATTTTTATTAAAGGGCCCGGAGGTCCCCAGGGCCCCGGATGGCAACCCCCCTTTTTTTAATAACATTTTCTTTTAATCTTTATATATTTTTTTATTTTTATTAAAGGGCCCGGAGGGCCCCAGGGCCACAGGGCCCCGGATAGCAACCCCCCTTTTTTTTAATAACATTTTTTTTTTTAATCTTTATATATTTTTTTATTTTTATTAAAGGGCCCGGAGGGCCCCAGGGCCACAGGGCCCCGGATAGCAACCCCCTTTTTTTAATAACATTTTTTAAAATTTTCATATATTTTTTTATTTTTATTAAAGGACCCGGAGGTCCCCAGGGCCCCGGATGGCTATCCCCCTTCTTTTATAATTTTTTTTTTATTTCTTTTTTTGTAAGGGGCCCAGAGGTCCCCAGGACAACCCCCGCCACCCTAATTTGTGCCCCCCCCCCCCCCCACTTTTCAATTCAGGTCCCCCCTTTTTTTATATTTTGTATAAATAAATAAAAAGTGTTAAAGGGCCCGGAGGGCCACAGGGCCCCGGATAGCAACCCCCCTTTTTTTAATGACATTTTTTTAAATTTTTATATATTTTTTTATTTTTATTTTTATTAAAGGACCCGGAGGTCCCCAGGGCCCCGGATGGCAACTCCCCTTCTTTTATAATTTTTATTTTATTTCTTTTTTTGTAAGGGGCCCAGAGGTCCCCAGGACAACCCCCCCCCCCCACCCTAATTTGTGCCCCCCCCCCACTTTTCAATTCAGGTCCCCCCTTTTTTTATATTTTGTATAAATAAATAAAACGTGTTAAAGGGCCCAGAGGACCCCAGGGCCCCCGGATGGCAACCCCCCCTTTTTTCCTTATAAATAAAAAAAAAATATATTTTTTTTATATATTTTTGTATTTCTTTTTTTTATATTAAAGGACCCAGAGGTCCCCAGGGCCCTGGATGGCAACTTCCCCCCACCTTTTTTCCTTATAAATGTTTTTTTTTTCCTCTATATTTTTTTATTCCTTTTTTTTCATTTTACTTTTATTTTTTTTGTAAGGGCCCAAAGGTCCCCAGGGCCCCGGATGACAAACCCCCCTTTTTTTATATATATTTTTTTTTTATTAAAGGGCCCAGAGGTCTACAGGGCCCCGGATGGCAACCCGCACTTTTTTTTCTTATAAATTTGAACAAAAGTATATATTTTTTTATATATTTTTTGATTTCTTTTTTTTATTAAAGGGCCCAGATGTCCCCAGGGGCCCGGATGGCAACCCCCACTTTTTTTTCTTATAAATTTGAACAAAAGTATATATTTTTTTATATATTTTTTTATTTCTTTTTTTTTTATTAAAGGGCCCAGAGGTCCCCAGGGCCCCCGGATGGCAACCCCCCTTTTTTTTAATAACATTTTTTTACATTTTTTTATATTTTTTTATTTTTATTTTTATTAAAGGGCCCGGAGGTCCCCAGGGCCCCGGATGGCAACCCCCCTTTTTTTAATAACATTTTCTTTTAATCTTTATATATTTTTTTATTTTTATTAAAGGGCCCGGAGGGCCCCAGGGCCACAGGGCCCCGGATAGCAACCCCCCTTTTTTTTAATAACATTTTTTTTTTTAATCTTTATATATTTTTTTATTTTTATTAAAGGGCCCGGAGGGCCCCAGGGCCACAGGGCCCCGGATAGCAACCCCCCTTTTTTTAATAACATTTTTTAAAATTTTCATATATTTTTTTATTTTTATTAAAGGACCCGGAGGTCCCCAGGGCCCCGGATGGCTATCCCCCTTCTTTTATAATTTTTTTTTTATTTCTTTTTTTGTAAGGGGCCCAGAGGTCCCCAGGACAACCCCCCGCCACCCTAATTTGTGCCCCCCCCCCCCCACTTTTCAATTCAGGTCCCCCCTTTTTTTATATTTTGTATAAATAAATAAAAAGTGTTAAAGGGCCCGGAGGGCCACAGGGCCCCGGATAGCAACCCCCCCTTTTTTTAATGACATTTTTTTAAATTTTTATATATTTTTTTATTTTTATTTTTATTAAAGGACCCGGAGGTCCCCAGGGCCCCGGATGGCAACTCCCCTTCTTTTATAATTTTTATTTTATTTCTTTTTTTGTAAGGGGCCCAGAGGTCCCCAGGACAACCCCCCCCCCCCCCCCCCCCACCCTAATTTGTGCCCCCCCCCCACTTTTCAATTCAGGTCCCCCCTTTTTTTATATTTTGTATAAATAAATAAAACGTGTTAAAGGGCCCAGAGGACCCCAGGGCCCCCGGATGGCAACCCCCCCTTTTTTTCCTTATAAATAAAAAAAAAATATATTTTTTTTATATATTTTTGTATTTCTTTTTTTTATATTAAAGGACCCAGAGGTCCCCAGGGCCCTGGATGGCAACTTCCCCCCACCTTTTTTCCTTATAAATGTTTTTTTTTTTCCTCTATATTTTTTTATTCCTTTTTTTTCATTTTACTTTTATTTTTTTTGTAAGGGCCCAAAGGTCCCCAGGGCCCCGGATGACAAACCCCCCTTTTTTTATATATATTTTTTTTTTATTAAAGGGCCCAGAGGTCTACAGGGCCCCGGATGGCTACCCCCCCTTTTTTTTTTTTTTTTTTTATATATTTTATTTTTATTAACCACTTCCATACCGGCACTTACGCACCTTCCTGCCCAGGCCAATTTTCAGCTTTCAGCGCTGTTGCACTTTGAATGACAATTGCGCGGTCGTGCTACACTGTACACAAATGAAATTATTATCATTTTTTTTCCCCACAAATAGAGATTTCTTTTGGTGGTATTTGATCACCTCTGAGGTTTTTATTTCTTGCTCAACAACTAAAAAAAGACCGTAAAATTTTGAAAGAAAGAAAGTTTTAATTTTTTTCTGTAATTCTTTTGTTAAATAAGTACGTTTTTTACTTCGATTACGGGCACTGATGAGGTGGCAATGATGGGCACCGGTAAGGTGGCACTAATGGGCACCAGTGATATGGCACTGTTGGGCACCGGTGAGGCGGCACTGTTGGGCACTCATAGGCAGCACTGATGGGCACTGATAGGCAGCGCTGGCATGTGGCACTGATGGGCACTCATAGGCGGCACTGATGGGCACTCCTAGGCGACACTGATGGGCACTCATGGGTGGCACTGATGGGTACTTATGGGTGGCACAGATGGGCACTGATAGGTGGGCACTGGGCATGGATGGGCACTGTGGGGTGGCACTGATGGACACTGTAAGTGCCCCTTTTTATGGGCACTGATTGGCATCTATTCTCTATTTTTTATTTTTATGTCTTTTTTTGTACACTGCCCTTCCCTGTTGGTCCAGTGTGGGCATCCGAGGGGGGGGGCTACACTGATGAACAATCAGCGCGAACCCCCCTGTCAGGAGAGCCGCCGATCGGCTCTCCTCTACTCATGTCTGTCAGACGCGAGTGAGGAAGAGCCGATCAACGGCTCTTCCTGTTTACATTGTGATCAGCCGTGAATAGACAAGGCTGATCACGTGGTAAAGAACCTCCGCCGGAGGCTCTTTACCGAGATCGGAGATGCAGGGTGTCAGACTGACACCCTGCATCACCGATCGCCGCGCTGCACGCCCCCACGGGCGCGCGCCGGCATGTAATCCTGCAGGACGTCAATAGACGTCCACTCAGGATTTCAGAACCACTTCCCGGACTTCAATTGTCTATTGACTGGGCGGGAAGTGGTTAAAGGGCCCCGGAGGTCTCCAGGGCCCCCAGATGGCTACCTCCCTTTTTTTATAAATTCTTTTATTTTATTTTTTTGGTAGGGGCCCGGAGGTCCCCAGGGCAACCCCCCCCCCCACCCCAATTCCTGCCCCTCCCCGCTTCTCAATTAGCGGCGGCACCCCCCGCTTCTCAATTTGAGGTGGCAGCACCCCCCCACCGCTTCTCTGCTCAAGGGGGCCGATGCCTGAAGCTGTGTAAGGGGCCCCATAGTTCCTGATGGCGGCCCTGACTGCAGGTGTCGTAAGGGTACATCGCCCGACATGCCCCAAGCATTTTCTAATTTCCGGTTTCGCTGGTTGTAAAGAAACCATCAGTGGTTTGTAAAAATAAATAAATAAATAAATTGGATCATACCGATCTTACCGCGATCCGAAGCTTTTAAGGGCAGAGGAGAAATCTGGGGTCTAATAGGCCTCAGATGTCTCAGTAAAGAGGACCTGTCACTGCCTATTGCTTTAAGAAGAGATGTTATGTGGTCCAGATCTTTGTGTATCAGCAACATGGGCAGAACCACTAATTTTCCCGGCACTTTAAATTTTTTTTTTTTTTTAATACATTTTTATTCATTTTTTTTTTTTTACACTGTACCTTTGTTTTTTTAATCACTTTTTTATTTTTTAACACAAGGAATGTTAACATCTCTTCTTATAGCATACCGTATATAGTATATATTATGATATTAGTAAATACATTTTTTATATATATATATATATATATATATATATATATATATATATATATATATACATACAAAATAAAAAAAAATTAAGTTTGGAGCTTTAAATGATTATTATTATTTTTTAAATAAATTGTTATTAAATTTTATTTTTTACACCTGTACCTTTTTTGTTTTTTTTAATCATTCCTTGTCTTAACAAATTAAAAAAGTGATTACAAAAACAAAAAAGGTACAGGTGTAAAAAATAAAATTTAATAACAATTTATTTAAAAAATATTAATAATCATTTAAAGCTCCAAACTTAATTTTTTTTATTTTGTATGTATATATATATATATATATATATATATATATATATATATATATATATATATATAAATGTATTTACTAATATCATAATATATACTATATACTGTATGCTATAAGAAGAGATGTTAACATTCCTTGTGTTAAAAAATAAAAAAGTGATTAAAAAAACAAAGGTACAGTGTAAAAAAAAAAAATGAATAAAAATTTATTAAAAAAAAAAAAAAATTTTAAAGCGCTGGGAAAATTAGTGGTTCTGCCCATGTTGCTGATACACAAAGATCTGGACCTCATATCAGAACATTTGATGTGTATCCTTTGAACATTTGTATCTTCTCACTCCCTGATGCCGACGCTATGTATAGAATTTAGGAAATAATAAATATAAATCAATAATAAATATAATTTTTTTTATTTTTTTTATAGTGTTCTGATCAGATCCTTGATAAGCCCGGCCATGACAGGATCTCTTTACAGGTAAAGTCTTGGAATGTTCATTATCATTTATGACGTCATCGCTCAGCCTTTCCCATTTTGATGAAATTAGTCATATTGATCCAAAAATATTTATTTTGCACCCGGGATATGAGGATATGACCTCCTCCCCTGAATAGCGCGCCTTTGTGGGAAGATTACCTGTAGATGTCGCGGGCCATTCCGAAGTCGCCGATCTTTGCAATTCTGCCGGGCCCCTGGCATGTCAGCAGACAGTTCCTCGCAGCGATGTCCCTGAAATGAAGTGATTGATCGCTTTAATAAGGTCACCTTCAATCAATAGAGTGACACGCAAGTGGATTTTTATCCCCGACCATCAAACTCTTCCGCGCTGCCATCTACGGACAGCTTGCAACGGGCTTTACAGTCTCAGCTTACTGTACTTGGTCTTTATTCATATGTTATGAATTTATTAATTTCATATTATATACCCTATATACCTGTGTGTATATATATATATATATATATATATATATATATATATTTATATTGTTAGTATATCATATATTACAGCCCTTAAAATTTCCACTCGCCTACTAGCATTTGGCGAGTGGATTTAAGCTGGGGGCGAGTGATGACAGGGCTGCGTAGTTCACTAAGTGGCCCGGGTCCACTTCCAATTTCACTGATTGCGCCGTTCCCGAGTTGTGAGCATGCGCACAGAGGTGCTGACCATGGTCTGCTTCAAGCGCGCATGCGCGAGCCGGCCGGCCCTTCATTTGCATGGGGTCACGGCTCATTTTAATGTAACACGCCCACGTCCTTCCCAATTTGTATTACTCCGCCTTGCGCCTCTGAAATAACGTTGTGCAGGCGCAAATTTCTGCATAAAACCGATGAGAATAGGGTGATTGCGGCGCTACATTGTGCCAGTCTAATGTAAAGGCGGTGCGCTACGCCGGTCCAATAATGCGCAGATGTACCTGAATCTGGCCCACTGTATATATATATATATACATATATATATATTTTATTATATTATATATATAATTAATTTACTAATATCATGATATATACTGTAATGTATATATATATATACAGTATATATATATATATATATATATATATATATAATAAAATACTGTATATATGTATATATATATAGAGAGAGAGAGATTAATATAAAAACATTTTTTATTTAAACACAGATAAAAAATAGTTTAAAAACAATTAAGACATGACAAGTACATAGATCACAATTTTAATATGGATACAGCACTTTAGATGGAGTTCCCAACATGTTTCGCCCATATCCTGGGCTTCCTCAGGGGACGCTGTCCATTTGAGGTACAGGCCTTCCTGGTCTCATGAAGTATTTTTATGCTACAATCCATCAAGAAATAGTTCAGGATATCTGCAACCATCACGGAAACCAAGAACTACAGGTGACCATGGGGGGCATTCAAGGACCAGAAAACAAAGTTTTGGAGTAGAGCTTAATAAACAGGGACACACATGCCTGTTTGAATCACTGGGACATACATGCCCGTTGGAACCACAGGGACATACATGCCCGCTGGAACCACAGGGACATACATGTCTGTTGGAACCACAGGGACATACATGTCTGTTGGAACCACAGGGACATACATGCCTGTCAGAAGAACACCATTTATCTGGTCTGGCTTCCTGATAATGACAACAGGATTAAGGCTGAGCAATGTGCATCAGCGTGGCTGAATGTACGTAGTCTCCAGATCTGCACACCCACCACAGCTAATAAGAGGCTCCCCCCCACCATCATCCTGTCTGCAATTCATTTTAGTTTAAGACTCCCACAAGAGCATCCTGTTCTACTGGAAGGATCACTTTGCATGCACCTCTTGGCCTTCACTGGCCATGTCACGTGGGTTTGGTTACCTGTGAATAAAGTGGTTCTCCTCCAGGTACAGGCAGCCCTTTGCGATGTCACGAGCCACGTTGAGCAGGTCCAGCATAGTGAGAGAGGAAGGCTGGTTCTGCAAAGAGATGAACATTTATGGAATCGCCATTCCACCCTATGATTGTCCTTCTAAGTCTGCACACACAATATTGTGGAATTTACTATGGCTTTACTCATTTTCAGCAATCAAACTATTAAAATGACCTGGACAGACAAGCAAGATGACATGGAGAACTGGCTTAGGAGATGCAATCTCCGCTTTTTGTGTTTGCCAAAACAGGCTGAGGGTTCTGATCCTGGAGACCCTGCTGATCATCACCTATGGAAGGGAGGTGTTCTCGGCCACATATGTGGTGGCATGACCCCATGCCATAGCTGTGAGACCCCCACCAAAAGGAGCTCCTTCACACATGTTTATTGTCAAATTTCGAAACTCGAGACAGGCAAGACGACATGGAAAACTGGCTCCGGAGATGCAATCTCCGCTTTTCGGGTTTGCCAAAACGGGCTGAGGGCTCTGATCCTGGAGACCCTGCTGATCATTACCTATGGAAGGGAGGTGTTCTCGGCCACATTTGTGTTGGAATGACCCCACGCCATAGCTGCAAGACCCCCACCAAACGGAGCTCCTTCACGCACATGTATTGCCAAGTTTCGAAAACTACCGAGACCGCAATGCCATATTGCGGCTTACCTGGGAGAAAGGTAACATCCCCTTTGGCAATGTGCATGTGGGGGTCTTCTCCGTCGAGGTTCAGAAGAAACTTCAGTTTACTGAAGTTAAAGGGCAGCTTTGGATCCAGCACTTGCCCTACTCTATGCTCTACCCGGCCAGGCTTTGTGTGGTAGGAGAAGACCGAGAACACTTCTTTAAAAATTACCTGAACAGAGCCCTGAGCTTATCCCTACTTATTGTTGGGATTACAGGGAGGGTTAGTGTTGGGGTTCCAGGATGGGTTAGAGTAAGGGTTAAAGGGAGGGTTAGTGTTGGGGTTACAGGGGCAGTTTGTGCTGTCGTTACAGGGAGGGTTAGTGTTGGGGTTCCAGGATGGGTTAGAGTAAGGGTTACAGGGAGGGTAAGTGTTAGGGTTACAGGGGCAACTTGTGCTGTGGTTACAGGGAGGGTTAGTGCTGTGGTTCCAGGATGGGTTAGAGTAAGGGTTAAAGGGAGGGTTAGTGTTTGGGTTCCAGGATGGGTTAGAGTAAGGGTTACAGGGAGGGTAAGTGTTAGGGTTACAGGGGCAATTTGTGCTGTGGTTACAGGGAGGGTTAGTGCTGTGGTTCCAGGATGGGTTAGAGTAAGGGTTACAGGGGCAATTTGTGCTGTGGTTCCAGGATGGGTTAGAGTAAGGGTTACAGGGGCAATTTGTGCTGTGGTTACAGGGAGGGTTAATATTAGGAGTGACGGAGAGGGTTACTGTTAGGAGGAGTAATGGCATTGCTCTCTATGTTGGGAACTCTGAGTACTAGCAGTGCTAATCACTTAACATACCAGTAGTATCTGGGTGGGAAGGGGCCACATACAAAGTCTATGTTAACTGCAGAGTTATGATATAAACCTATGGAGCCCTTAACAGGCCAGACCACCCACAACTGATATTTTAGCCATAGGTAAAATATCCATCATTTGTACATGTCTCGGGCACCACAGCGGCAAGTAGGTTCCTCTGAAGTTGCCAGTCCACCCATAACCATCAGTTAAAAGTCAACAATCCAGCAAGACTTCTTCAGAAGGTCAGTGGTGGGCGGAGATGTGAACCCAGGTGTAGAGATCTCAGGGCCAGGACAAGGAGTGGGCAAGAGAGGAAGCCTCCCAGGGCGCAGTGGTAGAAAGGGGGTGATCCCTAGCTGCATGCTCCACATCTCCTGTCACACTGTGACAGGTGACACGAAAAACCCACAACTACCTTCTAATCGCTAGAAAGCAAACGATTAACCATGCATGTGCAGTGCATACTCTATGCCAACCATGCGTAGCTGGAGCAAAGGGGGCATAGAATTGCCCGCTACCGTTTCCTTTTTTATTCTGGTCTAGGAGGTCGGGCCAGGGGCATGGCCACAGCGGCCGACCACTAGCTGTTGCATTCCGGAAGTTGTAGTCCACGTTTAAGCTCCTGGTGGGTGGAAAACAGAGCAGTACAGAGGAAACTACAACTCCGGAACGCAGGGCTGCAGGGCGGAACTGACTGCAACTTGACCCCAGGACCAGGAGCATTACCCCCCAGGAGGCCGTGGCGTGCAAGGACCTGCTGAGCTGAGATCACTGAGGTGAGATACCCTGACACCCCTAGCTGACCCCCCATGTCCCCCCCATACACCCCGTGTAACCTTCCCCAGCTGCACTGATGGCCACTGGTAAGGCTACATTGAAAAAAACAGGTGGGTCATGGATGGTGAGCTGATTTGGTGGTTCAATAGGCCACTTGACTGGACTTGCCCCTCAGGCCTAAGGCTATCCGCCCTCCCCTGGGTAAGGGGGTGCAATTCCACATCCTTGCCCTGGGCACTGGTCCGTATGTGAGCTGATTCCAGCATTCTCATTGTCATAGAGGACCTGTACAGGACAGGCTGACACTGCTCACCTCCCCTGTGATCACTGGTGTGGCTTTTCTTTACATGAATCATAGCGGCCCGGGGGCCAGTAACTCACCCCGTGAAAGAGATGAGAGGGGGAGGGTGTTAGCAGACAGTGCAGAGTCACGGCATGAGGAGATCGGTCCCGTCCATCCGTAGGCAGCGTATACCTTCTTCCCGATGCTGGGCTCCTCTCTCATTGTCGGGCAAATTAGACAGTTGCGAGGCCCCTGCAAGCGCGAGGCCTTAGGTGACTGCCTAATTTGCCTAATTAGAGAGCCGTCTCTGGGACAGGATGACCCTGTCTCAGTACTGAGGGATCTCAGTCCATAAACATGTGGACAGAAAGCTCAGCTTTAGGTGGACCAATCCTAACCTGGTCATGTCACATACAGAGTTTTAAAAATTCTGTTCACCACATGGAAAGGGTTCCGAAAAAAAAAAAAAAAAAACGAAGAAAAAATAAATAAAGGGAAAACCTGATTATGCCGGCTGACACAAATGTAATGAAATGGCGTAATGCGGTTCCCTGGAATTAGAGGCCATTTTCTTGTTCTCGCTTCTTGGAGAACCGCAGCGTTAATGGGCCTGAAAGTCCCATAAACATGGTGGCTGTTGTGCTAAGGGCTATTTATGAGAGTAATTGTCTCTGACAATGCCAGGCTGGCAGGCTGACAGAGGATTAGGGAGAGAGAGAGAGACGCAACGCCGGCGGGGTTCCATCACGCTGCCGGAACGGGGACCATTCTTCTACAAGGCCGGACAGCTGCCAATTCCTGGAAATATACATCTGCTGGTAGGCTCTTAGGTGCCAAGACCCCGAGGGGGAGCCGGAAATTATATGGCGACATGTTTTCGGATAATGTCTCTGCGTTGCCCGCGCTCCATAAAGCCGCACAGATTGAAAGACGCTTTTATTCAATAGGTTGTCCATCTTTAAATGTGTTTAATCTGTCGGCTCGCTTAGGAATTTTGGCAACCTTGCCTGTCGTATATTTCCTTCTGGGCCTCTGGTCTCGTCTTTATATCAAGGGCAGCGTGACGGCTTAGTGTTCAGCTCAGTGGCCCATAGGGTGCTGGGATTGTGGCGCCTACTTCCAGAAGGTTACCATCTGCATGGAATCGGTAGGCTCTCTGCATCTTTTCCTGGGTGGACTCGTATTGGTTAAGCTTTCTCCCAGCAGGGCTGGACTGGGACAAAAAATTGGCCCTGGACTTCATCCAGACTGGCCCACTTTGACAGGTCTCTTACATGGCGGCCGGAGAACTCCCGCACCCCCCCCCCCCCGGCCACCCATGCCCCCTTTCCCCTTTCACTAGTCGTTCTACTTTATTAGGCAGTACCAGTGGGGAAGCTAGACATTATTTCACCCAGGACAAAGAATCAGTTCTGTGCCCTCCCCTTATGGGACAAGATTAGGCAGAATTGAGAAACACCAAGGCCATAGCTGTTGAGTCAGCTGTCTGTCCCCTCCCCCATGCTCCTCTTTCACCCCCCCCTGCTTCTCTGTTCCCCCCAGGTGAGCGCTGCAGGGAGGGAGAGGAGGTGAGCACTGCGGGAAGGGAGAAACAGAGGAGCGGATAGAGCGTCATTCCGCTGTCACTGAAGCCGGCCCATTGAGCCATCGGCCCACCGGGAAACTGCCTGTAGTTCCAATGGCCAGTCCATCCCTGTCTCCCAGTATCCATAGACACTTCTTTTATCTTAAAGTAAAGGCTGACTAAAAGTGGGAAACTCTTTTTTCTGACCTCCTGAAAACACTAATTAACGGACTGTTATAGTGACTCTCTGGCTGCCAAAACATAGAGAAAGATTGTGTTTGGAAGCAGTGGTCTCTCTCCGCAGAGGTCTGCTGATTCACACTTGTTTCTGTACAAGCAGCAAAATGTAATGTTCTCTCTGGGAGGAGAATGTGTGAGGAGGAGAAGAATGTCTGGAAAGAGAAGAGGAGCGTCACGGAAGAGAAGAGGAAAAATCAGGAAACAAATGAGGATTGTCTGAGAGGGCAGAGGAACATCAGGGAAGAGAGGAGAAAATCTGAGAAGAGATGGGGATTGTCTAAGAAGGGCAGAGGAACGTCTTGGGCTGGAAGAGGGAAGAGAAGAGGAACATGAGGGAAGAGAGGAAGAACATGAGGGAAGAGAAGAGAAACATGAGGAAAGAGAAGAGGAACATGCGGGAAGAGAAGAGGAACATGCGGGAAGAGAAGAGGAACATGCGGGAAGAGAAGAGGAACAACTTGGAAGAGAAAAGGAACATCTGGGAAGAGAAAATGAACATCTGGGAAGAGAAAGGGAACATCTGGGAAGAGAAGAGGATTGTCTGTGAAGACTAGAGGAACATCGGGGAAGAGAAGAGGACAATCTGAGAAGAGGAGGATTGTCTAAAAGAGCAGTGGAACATCCTGGGCTGGAAGAGAAAGGAACATGAAGGAAGAGAGAAGGAACATGAGGGAAGAGAAAAGGAACATCTGGGAAGAGAAAAGGAACATCTGGGAAGAGAAGAGGATTGTCTGTGAAGAGAAGAGGAACATCGGGGAAGAGAAGAGGACAATCTGAGAAGAGGAGGATTGTCTAAAAGAGCAGTGGAACATCCTGGGCTGGAAGAGAAAGGAACATGAAGGAAGAGAGAAGGAACATGAGGGAAGAGAAAAGGAACATCTGGGAAGAGAAAATGAACATCTGGGAAGAGAAGAGGATTGTCTGTGAAGAGAAGAGGAACATCGGGGAAGAGAAGAGGACAATCTGAGAAGAGGAGGATTGTCTAAAAGAGCAGTGGAACATCCTGGGCTGGAAGAGAAAGGAACATGAAGGAAGAGAGAAGGAACATGAGGGAAGAGAAGAAGAACGTGAAGGAAGAGAAGGAACATGAGGGAAGAGAAGAAGAACATGAAGGAAGAGAAGGAACATGAGGGAAGAGAGGAGGAGCATGTGGGAAGAGAAAAGGAACATCTGGGAGGAGAAGAGGAAAAATCTGAGAAGAGATGAGGATTGTCTGAGAAGGGCAGAAGAACATCAGGGAAGAAAAGTTGGATATCTAGGAGAAGAAAAATGTCTGGGAAGAGAAGAGGAATGTTTGGGAAGAGAAGGGGATTGTCTGTTAAGAGAAGAGGAACATCAGGGAAGAGAGGAGGAAAATCTAAATAGAGATGAGGATTGTCTAAGTAGAGCAGAGGAACGTCCTAGGCTGGAAGAGAAGAGGAACATTCGGGAAGAGAGGAGGAGCATGCAGGAAGAGAATAGGAACATTCGGGTAGAGAAGATGAACATGAGGAAAGAGAAAAGGAACACAAGGGAAGAGAAAAGGAACATGAGGGAAGAGAAAAGGAACATGAGGGAAGAGAAAAAGAACATGAGGGAAGAGAAGAGGAACATGAGGGAAGAGAGGAGGAACATCTTGGAAGAGAAAAGGAACATCTTTGAAGAGAAGAGGAAACATCTGAGAAGAGATGAGGATTGTCTAAGAAGGACAGAGGAACATCAGGGGAGAGAAGATGGATATCTAGGAGGAGAAAACAAATGTCTGAGGGAAGGAGAGGAGAGGTGTGTCAGGAAAAAGAAGAGGAACATCTGGAAAGAGAAGGGGATTGTCTGTGAAGAGAAGAGAAAAATCAGGGAAGAGAGGAGGAAAATCTGAAAAGAGATGAGGATTGTCTAAGAAGATCAGTGGAACGTCCTGGGCTGGAAGAGGGAAGAGAAGAGGAACATGTGGGAAGAGAGGAGGAACATGAGGGAAGAGAAGGGGATTGTCTGTGAAGAGAAGAGGAACATCAGGGAAAAGAGGAGGAAAAACTGAGAAGAGATAAGGATTGTCTAAGAAGAGCAGAGGAATGTCCTGGGCTGGAATAAAAGAGAAACATGAGGGAAGAGAGGAGGAACATGAGGGAAGAGAAGAGGAATAGATGAAGGAAGAGACAAGAAACATGAGGGAAGAGAGGAGGAACACGAGGGAAGAGAAGGGGGACATCTTGGAAAAGAAAAGGAACATCAGGGAAGAGAAGAGGGACATCTTGGAAGATAAAATGAACATCTGGGGAGAGAAGAGGAACTTCTGGGGCGAGAAGAAGAACATCTGGGAAATTATCTGGTCTATGTGTTGGGCAACACTGCCAGATGGGGCTGGCATGAACGAGCCCTAACTCTAACCCTATTTATTACTCTTATCTTCACACTAACTCTCTCATGTTAACCTTAGCCTTCATATGAACTTTAACCCTCTCGCCAATGCTAACCCTTATATACACAAGCCATCATGTTAACTGTAACTCTCATACAGATTGACCCTCACCCTTCATATAACCAGTGGAATACAGGTCTAACCAGCTGGACTCTCCTTACTATCATCCTCAGGGCTCTAGCAATCACCATCAGCTTAGCCTGCATCCCACTGACTATACAGGGGAACTGAAATATCTAGGAAGAGGACTGGAATATCTGGGAAGAGAAGAGCCCCGATGAAGGATGGTGTGTGTGGAGGGGGGGGGGGGGAGTGTTTAGAACCTCAATGATGAATAATTAAAGGCAAATTAGACTCACTTTTGTGCCGGTGCTCTTTATTGGTTTCATCTGGAGTCTGAATTTTGGGTGCTCCAGTTAGGGTGACCCTGTCAGACAAGAGCGATCTCACTGGGACCACTGAGTCTGAGGAACTGGTTTGACACTCAATATCACACCACTGAATATGGAGCGTCTCTCTGATACATATTCTATATATACGTTGGACACAGTCAAACATCTATTAATAAGGTCCTCGGCTCCTCTCACCACTCGGGGTCGTGTCTGTCGCAGGAAGGACTTCAGATCTCCACCAGTCATAAGTTCCAGCAGAATGAATCTCGGCAGAGCCTGCAGACTGACGCCGATGCACCGCACGATGTTCTGGTGGTTGAATTTACTGGGAAGAGAGATGGACAGGGTTCACCCAACCGGCACACACATTTCATCATTTATAATAATTTTCAGTAACAAAGACGGTCATGAAACAGAATGATTTCCAACAACAAACAAAGACAACCAACAATTGAATAAAAGTGGTCAGCGGTGGAGAAGAGTGAAATTTTGAGTTTTGGCTTTCATGGGACATTTCAAAATCTCAAACCTCAAAATCTCTCCTTTTAATCCACACAGAAGACCGGACTGAAGTGGTTTTGGTGGTTGGTAAGAGTATAATGGGCCTTAAATAGTTTCCGATGGTTGCAGAAGATCCTTTCACTTACTCTGAACCTGTTCTTGGGCCACTAAATGGCCTCTCAGTAGCTGGGAACGTGGCGTTAGCGGAGTTAGTGGAGTCACTAGGGTTGGTGTCAATCAGTGTGAAAAAAATTGGTGTCACCCCCTGCCAACTATAGCTTCCCTTCAGTACAGACCCCCCCACTAAGTGCAGACCCCCTTTCCTCAGTAAAAAACCCCCATAAAGTACAGAGCCCCCTCCATCAGTATAGAACTCCCTCCTCAGTGCAGACCCCCTCCATCAGCATAGTCACCCCAGTGCAGACCCTCTCCATCAGCATAGACCCCCCTCAGTGCAGACCCTCTCCATCAGCATAGACCCCCCTCAGTGCAGACCCCCTCCATCAGCATAGACCCCCCCTCAGTGCAGACCCCCCTCCATCAGCATAGTCACCTTCAGTGCAGACCACCTCCATCAGCATAGTCATCCCCCCAGTGCAGACCCCCTCCGTCAGCATAGTCACCCCCCCTGCAGACCCCCTCCATCAGCATAGTCACCCCTCTGTGCAGACCCCCTCCATCAGAATAGTCACCCCCCAGTGCAGACCCCCTCCATCAGAATAGTCACCCCCCAGTGCAGACCCCCTCCATCAGCATAGTCAACCCTCCATCAGCATAGTTATCCCCCCCAGTGCAGACCCCCTCCATCAGCATAGTCACCCCCAGTGCAGACCCTATCCATCAGCATAGTCACCCCCCCCCCCCCCCAGGGAAGGAAAGAGGGACATCTGGGAAGGGAAGAGGGACATGTGGTAACAGATAAGGATCATCTGGGAAAAGAAGAGGGACATTGGGGAAGAGAAGAGGGACATCTGGGAAGGAAAGTGGGACATCTGGGAAGAGAAAAGGGACATCTGGGAAGGGAAGAGGAACAACTAGGAAGAGAAGAGGAACATCTGGGAAGGGAAGAACCAAACACTAAGGGCCCATTCACACCACAGTAAGATGCCTATAACAAGAGCCCACTGGTGTGTGTAGAACACAACACAAGGCTTGTTCATTTTACAAAAATGCAACATGTTCTATATTTTTTCAGTGCACAGCAAGGAACCCTATTAGTGTGAACTGAAGCATTAAAGGGGTTGTATAGGTTCATTTTTGTATGTTAAATAACAAACATTTCATACTTACCTCCACTGTGCAGTTTGTTTTGCACAGAGTGGCCCCAAACGTCCTCTTCTGGGGTCCCACGGTGGCTGTCTTGGCTCCTCCCTGTAAGAACCAACACCCTCTGGGAAGCTCTTTCCCGAGGGGGTTACATTGCAGGCACGCTCCCCTGTTATACACTTGGCATGCATAGCCGCCGAATGTATGACCCCCCCTCCCTGGTGGCCGCGTCACTGGATTTGATTAACAGCAGCGGAAGTCAATGGCTGTGCTGCTATCAATGTATCCAATGAGGAGCCGTTCAGACATTGAGAGAACGATGCGGGATCATGCCCATGGAAGTTCGGGGCTCAGGTAAGTAAAATGGGGGCTCGTGGGGGGGAGGAGCGGAGAGTGCCTGGGAAGAGATGTCTGTAAAGAGAAAAGGAACATCTTGGAAGGGAAGAAGGTCATCTGGGAAGAGAAGAATATCTAAGAAGAGAAGAGAGATGTTTGGGAAGCGAAGAGGAACATTTGGGAAGAGAAGAGAGATGTTTGGGAAGCGAAGAGGAACATTTGGGAAGAGAAGAGAGATGTTTGGGGAGAGAAGAGGAACATCTGGGAAGAGAAAATGAACATCTGGGAAGGGAAGAAGAACATCTGGAAAGGGAAGAGGGATGTCTGGGAAGGGACAGAAGGATATCTGAGAAGAGAAGAGGAACATCTGGTAAGAGAATAGAGATGTCTGGAAAGATAAGAGGTACATCTGGGAAGCGAAGAGATATGTCTGGGAAGGGAAGAGGGGTGTCTGGGAAGGGAAGAGAGGTGTCTGGGAAGGGAAGAGAGGTGTCTGGGAAGGGAAGAGGGGTGTCTGGGAAGGGAAGAGGGGTGTCTGGGAAGGGAAGAGGGGTGTCTGGGAAGGGAAGAGGGGTGTCTGGGAAGGGAAGAGGGGTGTCTGGGAAGGGAAGAGGGGTGTCAGGGAAGAGAAGGGTAAAATCTGGAGAAAAATACAAATATCTATGAAGAGAAGAGAAGAGTCTGGGAAGGGAAGAGGAACATCTGGGAAGGGAAGAATAATATCTGGGAAAGGAAGGGGAACATCTGGGACAAGAAGAGGAACATCTGGGAAGGGAAGGGGAACATCTGGGAGGAGAAGAGGAACATCTCAGGAGGGAAGGGGAACATCTGGGACAAGAAGAGGAACATCTGGGAAGGGAAGGGGAACATCTGGGAGGAGAAGAGGAACATCTCAGGAGGGAAGGGGAACATCTGGGAAGAGAAGAGAGATGTTTGGGAAGGGACGAGGAACATCTGGGAAGACAAGAGATGTTTGGGAAGGGAAGAGGAACATCTGGGAAGGGAAGAGGAACATCTGGGAAGAGAAGAGGAACATCTGGGAAGAGAAGAGGAACATCTGGGAAGAGAAGAGAGATATATGGGAAGAGAAGAGGAACATCTGGGAAGAGAAGATGAACATCTGGGAATGGAAGAGGAACATATGGGAAGAGAATAGGGATGAGCTTCGTTTTCGAGTAGAACTCATGTTAGACTCGAACATTGCCTGTTCGCCGAACAGCGAACTATTTGGGGTGTTAGCGGCACGTTTGTGTGAACTTTAGAACCCTGTTAAAGTCTATGGGACTCGAACGTTTGAAATCTAAAGTGCTAATTTTAAAGGCTAATATGCAAGTTATTGTAAAAAAAAGGGTTTGGGGACCTGGATCCTGCCCCGGGGGACATGTATCAATGCAAAAAAAGTTTTAAAAACTGCAGTTTTTTTGGCAGCAGTGATTTTAATAATTCCTTTAAGTGAAACAATAAAAGTGAAATATTCCTTTGAATTTCGTACCTGGGGGGTGTCTATAGTATGACTGTAAAGTAGCGCTTGTTTCCGGGGCTTAGAACTGTCCCTGCACAAAATGTAATTTCTGAAGGACAAAAAGTAATTTAAAATCACTCGCTGCTATAATGAATTGTCGGCTCCCGGCAATACAGAGAAAAGTAATTCATTAAAAAATAGGGTTGTCCCGATACCACTTTTTTAGGACCGAGTACAAGTACCGATACTTTTTTTCAAGTAGTCGCCGATACCGAATACCGATACTTTTTTTAAACGTGTCCCCAAATGCAGCCATGTCCCCCACATATGCAGCCATGTCCCCCCACATATTGCAGCCATGTCCTGTCCCCCACATATTGCAGCCATGTCATGTCCCCCCACATATTGCAGCCATGTCATGTCCCCCCACATATTGCATCCATGTCATGTCCCCCCACATATTGCAGCCATGTCATGTCCCCCCACATATGCAGCCATGTCATGTCCCCCCACATATGTAGCCATGTCATGTCCACCCACATATGCATCCATGTCATGTCCCCCCACATATGTAGCCATGTCATGTCCACCCACATATGCATCCATGTCATGTCCCCCCACATATTGCATCCATGTCATGTCCCCCCACATATTGCAGCCATGTCATGTCCCCCCACATATGCAGCCATGTCATGTCCCCCCACATATGTAGCCATGTCATGTCCACCCACATATGCATCCATGTCATGTCCCCCCACATATTGCAGCCATGTCATGTCCCCCCACATATTGCATCCATGTCATGTCCCCCCACATATTGCATCCATGTCATGTCCCCCCACATATTGCAGCCATGTCATGTCCCCCCACATATGCAGCCATGTCATGTCCCCCCACATATGTAGCCATGTCATGTCCACCCACATATGCATCCATGTCATGTCCCCCCCACATATGCAGCCATGTCATGTCCCCCCACATATGCAGCGGCGGCGGCGGCGGGGCAAGTATTCTATTTTGGTATCGGGGGTATTTGCGGGAGTACAAGTACTCCCGCAAATACTCGGAATCGGTCCCGATACAGATACTGGTATCGGTATCGGGACAACCCTATTAAAAAAAAATGTGTGGGGGTCCACGGGATTTTTTTTTTAAATTTGGGGTGGAGTTCCCCTTAAAACCAGACTTGAAGGTTCTGGAATGGATATTTGGGGGGAACCCCACATCATTTTTTTTTATTTGATGCAGGGTTCCCTTTAATATCCATACCAGACCCTAAGGCGAGTGATTTTAAATGACTTTTTTTCTTCATAAATGACACTTTGTGCAGGGACAGTTCTAAGCACAAGAAACAAGCGCTACTTTACAGGCATACTATAGACATCCCCCTAGGTAGGAAATTTTAAGGAATATTTCAATTTTATTGTTTCACTTTAAGCATTATTAAAATCACTGCTCCTGAAAAAACTGACGTTTTTTAAAACTTTTTTTGCATTGATACATGTCCCCTGGGACAGGACCCGGGTCCCCAAACACTCCCCTGGGGCAGGACCCGGGTCCCCAAACACTCCCCTGGGGCAGGACCTGGGTCCCCAAACACTCCCCTGGGGCAGGATCCGGGTCCCCAAACACTCCCCTGGGGCAGGACACGGGTCCCCAAACACTCCCCTGGGGCAGGACCCGGGTCCCCAAACACTCCCCTGGGGCAGGACCTGGGTCCCCAAACACTCCCCTGGGGCAGGATCCGGGTCCCCAAACACTCCCCTGGGGCAGGACACGGGTCCCCAAACACTCCCCTGGGGCAGGATCCGGGTCCCCAAACACTCCCCTGGGGCAGGACCCGGGTCCCCAAACACTCCCCTGGGGCAGGACCCGGGTCCCCAAACACTCCCCTGGGGCAGGACCCGGGTCCCCAAACACTCCCCTGGGGCAGGACCCGGGTCCCCAAACACTCCCCTGGGGCAGGACCCGGGTCCCCAAACACTTTTTAGGACAATAACTTGCATATTAGCCTTTAAAATTAGCACTTTAGATTTCAAACGTCCGAGTCCCATAGACTTTAACAGGGTTCTAAAGTTCACACAAACTTTTGGTCTGTTCGCAGGTTCTGGTGCGAACCGAACCCAGGGGTGTTCGGCTCATCCCTAGAAGAGAAGAGGAACATCTGGGAATAGAAGAGAGATGTATGGGAAAAGAAGAGGAACATCTGGGAAGAGAAGAGGAACATCTTGGAAGAGAAGAGGAACATATGGGAAGAGAAGAGAGATGTATGGGAAGAGAAGGTGAACATATGGCAAGAGAAGAGGAAAATCTGGGAAGAGAAGAGAGATGTATGGGAAGAGAAGAGGAACATATGGGAAGAGAAGAGGAAAATCTGGGAAGAGAAGAGAGATGTATGGGAAGGGAAGAAGAACATCTGGAAAGATAAGAAGAACATCTGGAAAGGGAAAAAGAACATCTGGAAAGGGAAGAGAGATGTCTGGGAAGGGACAGAAGGATATCTGAGAAGAGAAGAGGAACACCTGGGAAGAGAATAGAGATGTCTGGAAAGATAAGAGGAACTTTTGGGAAGAGAAGAGATGTGTCTGGGAAGGGAAGAGGGGTGTCTGGGAGGAGAAGGGGGACATCAGGGAAGAGAAGAGGAACATCAGGGAAGAGAAGAGGAACATCAGGGAAGAGAAGAGGAACATCAGGGAAGAGAAGAGGAACATCGGGGAAGAGAAGAGTAAAATCTGGAGAAAAAGACAAATATCTATGAAGAGAAGAGACATGTCTGGGAAGGGAAGAGGAACATCTGGGAAGGGAAGGGGGACATCTGGGAAGAGAAGAGGAACGTCTGGGAAGAGAAGAGGAACGTCTGGGAATGGGAAGGGGAACGTCTGGGAAGAGAAGAGGAATGTCTGGGAAGAGAAGAGGAACGTCTGGGAAGGGGAACATCTGGGAAGAGAAGAGGAACATCTGGGAAGAGAAGAGGAACATCTGGGAAGACAGATGTTTGGGAAGGGAAGAGGAACGTCTGGGAAGGGACAAAGGATGTCTGGAAAGATAAAAAGAACATCTGGGAAGAAAAGAGATATGTCTGGGAATGGAAGAGGGACATCAGGGAAGAGAAGAGGAACGAACATCTGGGAAGGGAAGAAGAACAGGTACATGATGTGGACCTCATCAGGCTGAACATTGATTGGGGTAATAGTATTGATCTCTACCAGCCCCGTGTAACACGTTCCCAGTCTTGAAATGTCTTCTCCAGCATCTCCCCACCAACAATGTATCCTCTCCTCACTCTCTGACCCTCATTTCCTATATCAGCTCTGCAGTCTCTGACCCTCCTCTCCAGCATTACATATATTGTACAATATGTGGGGGCCCTTTGGTGATGTCAGGGGCCACATTTGAGCCCCCCCCACCCCTTTTAGCTCAATAGTTGACAGTCCCTGGTGTAGTCTCACCTGATGATGAGCGCCTCCATCAGGAAATCCAGCTCATCCTGCTCAGAGCACACCTCCGGGAGAGTCTGCGAACAACAACAACAACAACATCGCTCATCATACAGAATATCAATGTGTGGGAGGAGTCAGAGATTCTATTTACAAAATCCAACCAATTACAGTTCGGTGCAGTAGACATAAACCCGAACCCGAGGCTCCAATCACACTACTTTGATGCGGCTTTACACACTTAGGCACTCAAGTCACAACAAAGTAGTGCAGGAGCTCAAGTCTCCCGGTCGGGACAGGAGATCCCGGTACAGCCGTGGCAGGTGGCGGGGGGTGGGGGGAGGGACGTCACCTTTTGCTGCTTGTAAAAGCAATCCAGCTGCTAGTTAGCCGCTAGGATTGCTTTAAACAGAGAGCCAAACGCCATCCCGAAAAACAACTGCTGGCATTAGACAGAAAGAGAAATTCGTTTAGATTCAGTATTTTCATAAATGTGTTTAGTTAAATTTGTTTATATCATTTTCAGAATTCATTTTGTTCATTCAGATTCTAATCGATTCAAATCTTCTGAGTTCAATTCGACCGAATTCGGAAAATTTGAATCGATTCAAATTCAAATTCCATTTGAAGTCAAATTGACTCTGTTCCAAATTCAAATTTTGGAAGATGGTTATAATCTTTCTATTCTATTGATTTTATTATTCTATTCTATGGTTTTATTTTACTTTCTATTCTTTTCTATTATATTCGAAGTTGAATTTATTCTATTCGAAATTAGAATTTTCGGAAAACAGTTATATGTTATAGTCATTCTATTTTCTATTCTATTCTTTTCTTTTCTATGCTGTGATTTTTTATTTTTTATTTATTCTATTCTAAATTTAAATTTCAGAAGATGCCTATATTCTTTTATTCTATTCTATTCTTTTCTATTCTATTTGAATTAGAATTTAATCTTTTGAATTTTGGGAAATGGTAATATTCTTTTTTTTCTTTTCTATTCTATTTCTATTCTTTTCTATTGTATTTGAATTCAAATGTATTCAGTTTGAAATTCGAATTTCAGAAGAAGGTTATATTCTATTTTATTCTATGCTATTTTTTTATTCTATTCTTTTCTATTCTATTCTTTCCATGCTATTCTATTCTTTCTATGCTATTCTATTCTATTTATTTCTATTTTATTTGAATTCAAATGTTTTTAGATACCCAACACATCACACTTTAAAATTGCGAACACTTTTGGAATGGCGCAAACTTTGGTACTTAAAAATCTCCATAGGCGACAACATTTTATTTACATTTTATTTACAGGTTGCTAGTTTAGAGTTACAGAGGTGGTCTGGTGCTAGAATTATTGTTCTCACTCAAACGCACGCAGCAATAGCTCACATGTGTGGTTTAAACGCTGTTTATATATGTGGGCGTGACTCATGTGTGCGTTCACTTCTGTGCATGAGCATGGAGGGACGGGGGCGTTTTACTTTTTTTTATTGGTTTATTTTACCTAAATTGTTTTATTTGACACTTTGGGCCAGATTCAGAGAGCCATTACGCCTGTGTAACTGGTGTTAGACTGGAGTACTTTCAAATTACGTGCGTTTTCTAGCTAGTTGAAAACCTCAAACCATGAATAGACGGCTGCGGGCTTCAATTCGACTGGATTACGTGTTCGTACGCCTTCGGATCTACGCTGCAATAAAACTGCGGCCACTGGGTGGACTTCCCGTCGTTTTCCGCGTCGGGGTATGCTAATGAGCTTTTGCCGGCGATCCCCGAAATTACGATCTTCAATCGCAATCTCTTACGGCACCTTTAGTCATCTTTTATTTGCGTAACACTATACCAGCTTTTTGCTGCTCTAATATTAGACAGCCCATGTTAAGTATGGCCGTCGTTCCCGCGTCGAATTTCTACGTTTTCCGACGTCTTTTATTATTTTTTACGTAAGTCGTCCGGGAATAGGAATGTTCGTAAAACGACGCTACTCAAACAACGAATGACGTAACGACGTGATTTCGCGCAATGCACGGCGGGAAGTTTCTGAACGGAGCATGCGCAGTTCGATCGCCGCGGGGACGCGCTTAATTTAAATGCATCACGCCCCCCAATCGCGTATTTCGATTACGCGGCGAGAAATAGACTACGCCGCCGTAGCGTACGGGCAAAAATCTACCAGAATTCGGAGTAGAGCCTGGTAAAATACGGCAGCGTAGAGTATTTCGATTACGCAGCGCAATATTAAGTGTATCTGAATCTGGCCCTTACACTTTTTAACTTGTATTTATTTATTTTTTGTTTATTTTACTTAATTTTATTTGACACTTTCTGTTTAATTTTTTATTGTTTATTTTACTTAAATCTTTTTTTTTTTACACTTTCTCTTTAATTAATTAATTTATTTTTTATTGTTTCTTTTACTTAAATTGTTTTATTTGACACTCTTTCTTTAATAATTGTTTTATTGTTTATTTTATTAAAATAGATTTTACACCTTCTCTTTAATTTTTTTTATATTGTTTATTTTACTTAAATTGATTTTACACTTTCTCTTTAATTAATATTAAATATAATTAATGATCTCCGACTTTCCAGCCGAGTTCTATGATTTCTTTACTTCTGCCGTCCCGGGCGTGACGTCACTTCGTTGTTTCTCGGGCCTCTGAAGGTCATAGAGATGACCGGGGACCATCTGGTCACGGGACATCTCTATAATCAACGTTTGTCGGCGGCGGGTTCTTTCTCCGGTTTGCCGGTCGCACGTGAAAGGCGGTGGGGGGGGAGGGGGGGGACGACGACTCCCCCTCCCGCCGCCTGTAAGAACGATCAAGCTGCTACGATTGTTCTTACGGTGCAGAGATATTATATTCCGCATTAAAATTAATTGAAGTATATTTTTTTTGTATTTGCTACTCAAATACTGTGTGACATAAAAATGTGCAACGCCCACCATTATATTCTCTATATCAGGGGTCCTCAAACTGGCGGCCCCTCCAGCTGTTGTGAAACTACAAGTCCCATGAGGCATTGCAAGGCTGACAGTTACAAGCATGACTCCTCCCACAGGCAGAGGCATGATGGGACTTGTAGTTTTACAACAGCTGGAAGGGGGGAGGGGGGCGCCGGTTGGAGATGATGGGTGAGGCTCCTCTCCATGACAGGTCTGGTTGTAGAGGAATCTGTCAGGTCGGGGGAGGGGGGGGTTTGCGCAGCACTTGCAGCAGAGCCGTCACTGTAAAGCCGTCTCCTGTCATTGGCTGCTGAGTCGGCATTTCCTGTAAATTCAATAACCGATCGACAGACCGAGAGGACTTAAAGAGGCGCAGAAGTGCTGACAGGCGGGGGAGTCACTTCTACTTCCAGACAACTTCAATCGATCGAAGTCCGCTCTGTCTTTATACTAATAAATATTTAAAGGGCCGGTAACACCAATTCTTACATATAATACCTGACATGGAGAAGAAGAGCCGTAACTCCATTCCTAACCCCGAGGCTCCGAACACAACGTAACCGCGAACCTGCACCCCTTTATATCAGAGTCCCCCCTTACATCAGGTTCACTATCAAAGCCCCCCTTACACCAGGGTCCCCATCAGACCCCCCTTATATCAGGGTACCCAGACTTACCCCTTACATCAGGGTCCCCATCAGGACCCCCCTTATGTCAGGGTACCCAGAGTTCCCCCTTACATCCGAGTCCCTATCAGTCCCCCCCTTATGTCAGGGTACCCAGACTACCCCCTTATATCAGGGTCCCCATCAGACTCCCCATTATGTCAGGGTACCCAGAGTTCCCCCTTACATCAGGGTCCCCATCAGACCCCCCCTTATGTCAAAGTACCCAGACTTCCCCCAGAGTTTGGGGGGTATTTTAGAAGGTGGGGGGGGGGTGGCAGGTTAAATGCTCAGAGTTTGGAGGGGGGGTTTAGAGGGTGGGGGTGGCAGAATAGATACCCAGAGTTTGAGGGGTATGGAGTTCTAGAGGGTGGGGGAGGTGGGTTTTAGGTAAAATACCCAGAGTTTGGGGGGTGTATTTTAGAGGATGGGGGGGGGGGTGGCAGGATAAATACCCATAGTTTGGGGGAGATTTAGAAGGAGGGGTGGCAGTTTAAATACCCAGAGTTTGGTGGGGGGGGGTAGAGGGTGGCGGGGATAAATACCCAGAGTTTGGGGGTGTGGGATTTGAGAGTGTGGGGGTGGTGGGATAAATACCCAGAGTTTGAGGGGTATGGAGTTTTAGAGGGTGGGGGAGGTGGGTGTCAGGTAAATACCTAAAGTTTGGGGGGTGGGGGATTTTAGAGGGTTCAGGATAAATACCCAGAGTATGGGAGGGATTAGAAGGGGGAAGTGGCAGGTAAAATACACAGAGTTTTTTTTTTTTTTGAGGATTGGGGGTGTGGCAGGATAAATATCCAGAGATTGAGGGGGTGGAGTTTTAGAGGGTGGGGGAGGTGGCTGGCAGGTAAAACACCCAGAGTTTGGGGGGATTTTAGAGGGTGGGGCAGGGTAAATACCCAGAGTTTGAGGGGGGAGTTTTGAAGGGTGGGAGGCAGGTTAAATACCCAGAGTTTAGGGGGGATGGGACTTGGGGAGGGGGGTGGTGGCAGGTTACATACCCAGAGTTTAGGACTTTAGAGAGTGGGGGGAGGTTACGTACCTCTAGTTTGGGGGGGAGGGGCTTACACATTAACCTGAGTTGTGATGTAACTGGAAAGCAGGACAGTTCCAAAAATGATAACCAATCAGAAAACAAAGTAACATGGACATTTATTGTTCACTTTTATCCACTTCACTGAAGAAAAGGGGGAAGTTATGCCGGCCAAATGCCTGACACCCTCATCATCTATGTGATTGTATCCAACTGCTACATTGTTTCCATTGACAGAACAACTTCACTGATTGGCCGTAGATGACATAAATACTGAACAGGCGGCGTGACTCACCTTCACAGCGACCTTCAGCGGAGTCGGGTCGTTAGGATTGGACAGCACTTGACCTTCATAGACTTCTCCGAACGCCCCGTGACCCAAACCTCTGCGGGGGGAAAAGACAAAGTCACTTTCACCCTTATGGAAACAATGTAACGCACCCCTCCCCCCGCCTCCCCAATTGGTGCAACTCTTTACAATATAAAGGGAGATGAAACGGTTACAATAAAATTTCCTTTAAAAGAAGATAAAAAAAATAATAAATGGCATGCAGTCTCTGGCAGCAGCAAAACACTGGAGCGAGGGGGGGGGGGGGAGGACTTAAATACTCGCCCAGCAGCCAGGAGATCCCCGTAATTAACTTCTTCCTGATGCTGGCTGGCTGCTGGGAGAGTATTTAGGTCCTCCCCTTGAAGTCCCTGTATAGCAGAGAGCAGACTGGGAGAGGTTGTAGCAGCTCACAGTGCTTCAGGGCTCAAGGGATCATGGTGGAGTGCTGGCTACTGGCAAAATATGGGCCCAGGGTTGGAGAAATCATCCCACCCAAGCCTCTACAAAGTCCAGGAGCCATCCCAGGATTTACTAATCCCGAAAGACTGAGTGACCAGTTCCCCTTATACTAAATATAGACACAGGATTGGAGAATGTATCCCTCCCAAGTCTCTACAAAGTCTCTGGGCTCCAGGAGCCATCCCAGGATTTACTCATCCCAAAAGACTGAGTGGCCAGTTTCTCTTATACCAAACATAGACCAGGGATTGGAGAATGTATCCATTGCAGATCTCTACAAAGTCTCCGGGTTCCAGGACCAACCCAGGATTTACTAATCCCAAAAGACTGAATGACTAGTTTATACCGTTATACCAAACATAGACCCAGGATTGGAGAATGTATCTCTCCCAAGTCTCTACAGAACCTCTGGGTTGCAGGATCCATTCAGGGACTTACTAATACCAAAAGACTGAAGACCAGTTCCCTATATACCAAACATAGACCCAAGATTGTAGAATGTATCCCTTTCAAGTCTCTACAAAGTCTCTGGGCTCCAGGCCCAACCCAGGACTTACTAATCCCAAAAGACTGAAGACCAGTTCCCTATATACCAAACATAGACCCAGGATTGGAGAATGTATCCCTTTCAAGTCTCTACAAAGTCTCCGGGTTGCAGGACCAACCCAGGATTTACTAATCCCAAAAGACTGAATCCGTTATACCAAGCATAGACCCAGGATTGGAGAATGTATCCCTCCCAAGTCTCTACAAAGCTTCCATGCCCCAGGATTTATTCCAGGACTTAGTAACCCCCAAAAGATTGAACAACCAGTTCCCTTTATACCAAACACAGACCCAGGGTTGGAGAATGTATCTTTCCCAAGTCTCTACAGAACCTCTGGGTTGCAGGATCCATTCAAGGACTTACTCATTCCAAAAGACTGAACAACCAGTTCCCTATACAGTCCATTGGTTCTCAATCTGTGGCCCTCTAGCTGTTTCAGAACTACAAGTTTCATCATGCCCTTGCCTTTGGGAGTCATGCTTGTAACTGTTCAGCCTTGCAATGCCTCATGGGCCTTGTAGTTTTGCAAAAGCTGGAGGGACACAGGTTGAGCACCCCGTGCTATATACCAAACAAAGACCCAGGATTGGAGAATGTACCCCTTCCAGGTCTCTACAAAGCTTCTGTCTCCAGGATACATACCAGGACTTGCTTATCCTGGAGTGGGTCCTGTAGCCCAGAACGCTCTATGAGTGTGAAAGACAGAAGCTTTACCAGGAGCTAATCAGTTCACACGCTAAAAAGGAGCATGCCGATAGGAGGATTGAGTGACAGAGAGATGAGCTCATCATTGTGCTGTTTCTCCTTTCACTGTCTACAGGTTGGGAGAAGAACAAGACATCCAGGGGCGTCGTTAGGCCCAGGTTTGGGGGGCTGGAGCCCCGAATGGGACCCCGAAAATCCCAGAGTCTATTGATCGATGCTTTGTATTGTTGGCCCCGAGCGCCGGGGCCCGGGACCGATCTCATCGCGGTTGAGTGTGGCCGAGTGCGGCTGGGGCCGAGTGTGGCCAAGTTCCGCGAGTGCCATAGGTCCCGCCTTCTGGAGCCTGCAGCGCCAATGCCATGAGGACCATGGGACGAGTGACGTGAGGCATCATGGCCTGCAGAGTCTCCAGAAGGCGGGAATTTCAAATGCAGCCTCCGAACAATATCGCTGCTCGGGCGGGCGGCTCTTCTCCTTGGCTCAGCAGCTCCTCTCCTCCTCGGCACGGCAGCTCCTCCTCCTCGGCTTGGCAGCTCCTCTCCTCCCTGGCTCGGCAGCTCCTCTCTGACAGTGACGAGTGACTGACTGCCTGCTCCCTGCTGTGACCGCACACCACGTCTGAGCTCAGGTAAGTCAGTGTGTGTATCTATGCCATTGTCAGTAGGTCAGTGTGTGTTAAGGTCATGCAGGTCACTGGTCAGTGTATGTAGGTCAGATAGGTCAGTGCAGGTAGGTCAGTGTAGGTAGGTCAGTGTAGGTAGGTCAGTGCAGGTAGGTCAGTGGTCAGCATTGATGGGCACTGGTAAGTCACAAAACCCCACCGCCCAGCCCTAAAAAAATGCTACGCCACATACAACACCACCAAGCCCCCCCACCGGTTCCGGCCTTGGACTTCAGGCTGAAGCCCCTGGTCTTTTTGCCACCTAGCAACGCCTCTGAAGACATGTATATGAAAGTGAAACTGAAGCAGAAAAAAATAAATTTTTCAGGTAAAGCCACTCCTTCATACATATTTCATCTGTGTCTTTAGCTGATTGCCTGGAGGTCAGCTTTTTTTTGTGAGGGGGGGTAAAGGTTCTGACACTGAAGGCTCTGAATCAGTTCCCCACCTCTCAGTGCAGCTTTGTAATCAGAAGTCACACAGTTGGTATTCTCAGACATTCCGGCAGCGGGAAGTCCTCGTCCTGTGATAACGGTTCTGGTATTTGCATAGGATTAGCATTTGCCCGCGTCGGATTTTCTCATGTCCTTTGCCACGCGGCGCATAGAAAATGCAATTTCTGGGAGAGGCGGGAAGGGCTAATCCTTCACATATATCTGTACGCCGGCAAGGTGTGCCAGTGTGTGCTCTGTAATGTCTCCAGTGCTGGCAGAGGGAAGGAAAACAAGACTTCTGGAAAGTTTTATTGCCCAAAAGGAACAAAATATCGATAAGTCCTAATGCGGACTTGGCTGGCTCTAAGGAGTTTGAAAAAAAAAAAAAAATTTGCATAGCCATTCATCCGGAGAGTTTAAATTGTACATTTGTTCTGTGCAAATCCGGCAAAAACAACGGTGCATTAGGCTTTCTCCTCTTTCTTTAATATGGGTAGTAGTAAAATACCACAGTATGGCCACTAGATGGAGCAAAGAAGCATAGCATAGTATACATCTAGGCAGGGCCGCCATGAGGGGGGGTGCTCTTCCCACCTCACGTCTGCAATCGGCGAGTCGGAGAATGAATCGGTCGCCACCAGAAGTTTACCATAGAGATTTATGGTGACCAGATGGTCCCAAGTCATCTCATGACCCTTAGAGGCCCGGGCGTGACATTATGACGTTGCGTCCATGCCGGCGGAAGTAAACAATGTCGGAGATGCGACTGGAAAGGCAGAGAGGATGTGATGATGTGAAGGCGGAGCCCTGATGTCAAGGGAGTAATCCGATATGATGATGAGGGCTCTGATGTGAAGGAGTAGCCCTGGGGGGGAAATCTGAAGTTATTTGGGCTCTGATGTGAATGGGGGGGCTCTAAAGTAAGGTGAGGCTCTGATGTAAAAGGGAGGCTGTGATGTGATTGGAGGACCTCTGGCATGAAGGAGGTTCCCCGATGTGAAGGGGAGGCTTTGATGTGATGGGAGGACCTTTAATGTGAAGGGGAGGCTCTGATATGAAGGGGAGGCTCTGATGTAATGGGAGGACCTTTGATGTGAAGGGGGGGCTCTGATATGAAGGGGAGGCTCTGATGTAATGGGAGGACCTTTGATGTGAAGGGGAGGCTATGATGTGATGGGAGGACCTTTGATGTGAAGGGGAAGCTCTGATGTGATGAGGTGACATCTAATGTGAAGGTGAGGCTGTGATGTGAAGGGGGGCTCTGATGTGATAGGAGGACCTCTGGTGTGAAGAAGGATCCCTGATGTGAAGAGGGGGGCCTGATGTGATGGGAGGACCAATGATGTGAAGGAGGAGTCCTGATGTGAAGGGGGAATCCAATATGAATGAGGGGCTCTGATGTAAGGGGAGGCTCTGATGTAAAGGGGGAAATAGACGTGATGGGGCTCTGATGTGAAGAAGGAGCTCTGAATTGATGCGGCAAACTGGCATTATTTGACGGGGCAAAGTGGCGGCATTCGATGGGGCAAACTGGCAGCGTTTGATGGGGCAAACTGTCGGCGTTTGATGGGGCAAACTGGCGGCGTTTGATGGGGCAAACTGGCGGCGTTTGATGGGGCAAACTGGCATTATATGATGGGGCAAACTGGCATTATATGATGGGCAAACTGGCGGCGTTTGATGGGGCAAACTGGTGGGATTTGATGGGGCAAACTGGCATCATTTGATGGGGCAAACTGGTGGCATTTGATGGGGCAAACTGGTGGCATTTGATGGGACAAACTGGCATCATTCGATGTGGAAAACTGGCGGCGTTTGATGGGGCAAACTATCATCATTTGATGGGATAAACTGGCGGTGTTAGATGGGGCTAACTGGCATTATTTGATGGGGCAAACTGGCATTATTTGATGGGGCAAACTGGCATTATTTGATGGGGCAAACTGCCATCATTTGATGGGGCAAACTGCCATCATTTGATGGGGCAAACTGCCATCATTTGATGGGGCAAACTGCCATCATTTGATGGGGCAAACTGCCATCATTTGATGGGGCAAACTGCCATCATTTGATGGGGCAAACTGATGGAATTTGATGGGGCAAACTGATGGAATTTGATGGGGCAAACTGATGGAATTTGATGGGGCAAACTGATGGAATTTGATGGGGCAAACTGATGGAATTTGATGGGGCAAACTGGTGGAATTTAAAGGGGGAAACTGGCGGCATTTGATGGGGTAAACTGGCGGCTATTGATGGGGCAAACTGGCGGCTATTGATGGGGCAAACTGGCGGCTATTGATGGGGCAAACTGGGGGCATTTGATGGGGAAACTGACGGCATTTGATGGGGCAATCTGACATCATTTGATGAGGCAAACTGGCGACATTTGATGAGGCAAACTGGCGACATTTGATGGGGCAAACTGGCATCATTTGATGGGGCAAACTGGCATCATTTGATGGGGCAAACTGGGGGCATTTGATGGGGCAAACTGGGGGCATTTGATGGTGCAAACTGGCATCATTTGATGGGGCAAACTGGCATCATTTGATGGGGCAAACTGGCATTATATGATGGGGCAAACTGGCATTATATGATGGGCAAACTGGCGGCGTTTGATGGGGCAAACTGGTGGGATTTGATGGGGCAAAGTGGCATCATTCGATGTGGAAATCTGGCGGCATTTGATGGGGCAAACTATCATCATTTGATGGGGCAAACTGGCGGTGTTAGATGGGGCTAACTGGCATTATTTCATGGGGCAAACTGGCATCATTTGATGGGGCAAACTGGCATCATTTGATGGGGCAAACTGGCATCATTTGATGGGGCAAACTGGCATCATTTGATGGGGCAAACTTCCATCATTTGATGGGGCAAACTGCCATCATTTGATGGGGCAAACTGCCATCATTTGATGGGGCAAACTGCCATCATTTGATGGGGCAAACTGCCATCATTTGATGGGGCAAACTGATGGAATTTGATGGGGCAAACTAATGGAATTTGATGGGGCAAACTGGTGGAATTTAAAGGGGGAAACTGGCGGCATTTGATGGGGCAAACAGGCGGCTATTGATGGGGCAAACTGGCGGCTATTGATGGGGCAAACTGGCGGCATTTGATGGGGCAAACTGGCGGCATTTGATGGGGCAAACTGGCGGCATTTGATGGGGCAAACTGCCATCATTTGATGGGCAAACTGCCATCATTTGATGGGCAAACTGACGGAATTTAATGGGCAAACTGACGGAATTTAATGGGGCAAACTGGTGGCATTTGATGGACCAGACTGGCGGCATTTGATGGGGCAAACTGCCATTATTTGATGGGGCAAACTGCCATCATTTGATGGGGCAAACTGACGGAATTTGATGAGGCAAACTGACGGAATTTGATGAGGCAAACTGACGGAATTTGATGGGGCAAACTGACGGAATTTGATGGGGCAAACTGACGGAATTTGATGGGGCAAACTGACAGAATTTGATGGGGCAAACTGACGGAATTTAAAGGGGGAAACTGGCAGAATTTGATGGGGCAAACTGGCAGAATTTGATGGGGCAAACTGGCAGAAATTGATGGGCAAACTGGCAGAATTTGATGGGGCAAACTGGTGGCATTTGATAGGGCAAACTGGTGGCATTTGATGGGGCAAACTGGCGGCCTTCGATGGGGCAAACTGGCGGTGTTTGATGGGGCAAACTGGCGGCAATTGATGGGCACAGTGTCTTTGCTTGATGTGCACAGTGGCTGTGCTTGATGGGTACAGTGGCTGCAGTTTGTTTGCACCCCCCCAAAAATTGTGGAGCACCAGTCGCCACTGCTCATAATACATAGTGGGTTGGTCAGTGGGATAAAAGCTCCCTACACTTGTGGTCACTGGGAAGAATTACCCCCTTCAGATAGCTGAAAAGATCAATGGGCGCCATTGGGAACTTATTTGAGAGGCAGAAATGTCCTCATTGCCCGAGGAACACCTAAAACCCTCTGGAGGAACCCTAGGACTCCACGGAACCCTGGTTGAGAAACCTTGATTGACATAATGTTGAACTGGATGGACCGGTGTCTTCTTTATTCAGCCTCACCAACAATGTAACAACATTATAAACGATTGAAATCTGAGGAGTTTCCTAACTAGTCGGAGAAGTTTTATTTTTTTACGTTCTTGTATCAGGTGGTTCGGATCGGGCGGTTCGGATCGGGCGGTTCGGATCGGGTTCAGCCTCATCAACCCGAAGGATCCGTCCGCTGTCCCGAGTTTTCGTTTTAAAATAATTCAACTAAATTGGGGACTTGTGACATCTTCTATAAATCCACCAGATAAAAAAAGAAAAAAAAAATTAGAATTTTATTCGGAGTGATAGAAGTTATTTCTTTGCACCGAGGAGACGGGTCCCGGCGGCCCCGAGGTGCGAAGCCCGTTCTAAAGTTGAGTGACAGATGTCTGACATTGCCCGAGAAAGTCGTTATCGTTAAAACTTGCGGCAAGTTCTCCAGCCAGAGAGAGAGAGAGAGAGAACCCGGTTCCGGAGCTCATCTATCTCCGTGAACTTCGGAGACCTCTGACAAATTGATTCCGACTCGGCGACAAGGTCTTCCTCCGACACCTCATAAATTTCATGACAACCGACAACGAGGAACGGAAGAGTCACAGAATATAGAAGCTCCTCTCAATCTGAAAATGGAGAATCGTACTTAATCTTCGGTTCATAGAGGCGATGAGCTCCGGCACTCCGAGTCTGGCGCTTCGCGGCACTTAATGTCTCTTCTCGGCGCCGTATTATTTTCTGTGCCTAATGGAAGAATCCATCAAGGGAAACTTCTTTTTTTTTTGACAATCAGTTGGAAGTGAATTCCATCCGGTTATCAATTTGTATAAATGACCTTTAAATTTGGTTCCATTTGTTATCGGAGCGAATTTAGAGGAGTTTTCCGATAAGGGACTCGTGTCTCCGAAAAATGTAGCAAAAGCCTCGCTGGGAGGAGCCGGTCCTGGCAAAAGTGGACCAAATCCCCCCCCCCCCCAAAAAGAAATCACACCTCCTAGCATGAATCTTTTCCCACCCATCTCCCAAATACCTCCCAGCTAAAATGCCCCCACAAAAGAAAATCACCCCTCCTAGCACAAACCTTTGCCCCCCTAATCCCCTCAGCTCAAATGTCCCCCCCCCAAAAAAAAATATCACCCCTTCTAACATGCATCTTTGCCCCCATATCCCCACAGCTCAAATGCCCCCCCCCCCAAAAGAAAATCACCCCTCCGAGCACAAATCTTTTCCCCCACAGCCCCCAGCTCTAATGCCACCCCACCCAAAAAAAACACCCCTAACTAGCACCGATCCTCTACCACAAAAATTTCCCCGCCTAGTACACATCTTCTGCTACCCCCCCCCCCCCCCCCACACACACACACACGCTTCAAATTAACCCCTCCCAGCACAAACTACCCCAAAATCACTCTTCCGAACACAAATCTTTGCCTCCGCATCTCCCAAATCCCCCAGCTCACATGCCACCCGCCCTTTAATTTGCCGCTGTGTGGGTGTGTTTGCAACCTTGGCGCAAGCTCTGTGACCGTGCCCGCGGGACCCACGGACTCGATGTCTGCTGGTGTCCCGCGATCAGGTCACAGAGCAGATCATGTCAGAGCATGTCTATCATAGCCACACACCCTAACAGTTAGAATCACTCCCTAGGACACACTTAACCCCTTCAGCGCCCCTACAGGTTAACCCCTTCACTGCCAGTGTCATTTTTACAGTAATCAGTGCATTTTTATAGCGTCCGTTGTGTCTGCCACAATGTCGCAGCCACGATAAAAATCGCTGATCGCCACCATTACTAGTAAAAAAAAAATATTAATAAAAATGCCATAAAACTAATGGCGGTGATCAGCGACTTAAAATGGGACCAATGGCGACAGGTGCTCAACATTTTGGGAGGCAGCAAAGACGCTTTCCCCGACTTGTTCATTCCCCAACTTAGTTGGGGTAGGCGGTACACTTTAGTGGGGTTGGGTCAGCCACGCATTGCAACCTTTGACCTCTGGGAACCCGCCTTCTGACCTTTGACCTTTGGGGGAGGTCCCTGTTCCAATTTCTGAGTCCTAGCCTTATCCTTCAATGGGAAACCCTAATCCCTAAACCTAACCCCTATCCTAACCCTAACCTCTAACCCTAACCCTTAACCCTGACCCTAACCCTGACCCTAACCCTTAACCCTAAGGCAAATGGATGGCGATTGACAGTGGTTTACATCTAGGATGATCAAGGGGGTTAAATGTGTGCCACAAATGTGCTCCTAAAAAATTTTTTAAGGAATAATAAAACATAAAATTGTAAAATAAAAATAAAATGTTAAAAAATACAAATAAAGTAACAGAGTCAGAAAAGTCGCATTTGCGACCGGGCCCTGGCATTTCACCACCATGGGGGGCCAGAAGTTCTTTATATTTCTGATTTAGAGTGCAAGAGAATATAATAACTTCAGTATAACTGCAAAATAATATCATACAACCTTATTCAAATGAGTTACAGAATCAACTGATGTCTCCCTTTCAGGCCGCCATGGTGACCTCACCTGATGAGGGAGATGTGTTTCCTGGGCACCTCTTTCAGGTCTCCGATGGAGGTGATCTTCCCGGCAAAGCAGTAGTTGGGGTTGTAGTCCGTCATTATGGTGGACGTTCTGACTTTGCTGAGTTTGTAGTCTGGGCTCTGTAGTTCCATCTGTATGGCCTGGAGCTCCTGATGTTTCCTGCGGTAAACTGTAAGAGAGGACAGAGGCTCTGTCGCCGATAGTGGCCAATAGACACGTGCAATTCGTTCCGGATTATTAATTTTTTTAACAAATTTTGACAAATTAGTTCTGAAATTTAGAATTTCCGAATTTTATAATTTCTGAATTTTATATTTTCCAAATGTTATCATTTCTGAATTGTATCATTTCCAAATTTTATAATTTCAGAATTTCCGAATTTTTCAATTTCCAAGTTCCGAATCTTATAATTTCCGAATTTTATATTTTCCAAGTTTTATAATTTCCAAATTTTATAATTTCCAATATTTATTATTTCCAAATTTTATAATTTCTGAATTTTATAATTTCTGAATTTTATCATTTCCGAATTCCAAATTTCCGAATTTTTCAATTTCCAAACTTTCACATTTTCAAATTTTGAGTTTTGAATTTCTGAATTTTATCATTTCTGAATTTTATCATTTCCAAATTTTATCATTTCCAAGTTTTATAGTTTCCAAATTTTATCATTTCCAAATTTTATAATTTCCAAATTTTATAATTTCCAAATTTTATAATTTCTGAATTTTATAATTTCCGAATTCCAAATTTCCGAATTTTTCAATTTCCAAACTTTCACATTTTCAAATTTTGAATTTTGAATTTCCGAATTCTATCATTTCCGAATTTTATCATTTCCAAATTTTATCATTTCCAAATTTTATCATTTCCAAATTTTATCATTACCAAATTTTATCATTTCTGAATTTTATAATTTTTTCAATTTTCAAACTTTCACATTTTCAAATTTTGAATTTCCGAATTCTATCATTTCTGAATTTTATCATTTCGAATTTCGAATTTTCCAAATTTTCAAGTTTCCAAATGTTATCATTTCCGGATTTTCCAATTTCCGAATTTTCTAATTATTAAATTTCCGAATGCTTTAATTTTTCGAATTTCCTGAATTTTATAATTTCCTGAATTTCCGATTTTCCTAAAAAAAGCTAAAAAAATAAAGGAATAAAACCAAAACAAACAAATTTTTCGGCAGCGCACATGTCCAATGGCCAACTGATATAGAACAAAAAGGTTCTCCAGAAATTCTCCATCCACTTCAGAGGTCCATAGGCATGAATAAATCATGAGATTAATGTTTACGGGGGGTGGGGGGCAATCATACTGTAAACTCATGGGCTAAAAACTCTCATGAACAGGGCTGCTTTAGAAATCACTAGGCAACCTACCTGAAAGGGCCCCTAAATAGACCCCTGATGCCTCACTTTTGAGACAGAGAGAAAGGGACTGAGGACAGAGATTACCCAGTGCCTTTCTCTGCAGCCTCAGCTGCACTGGACGGTGAATGAATAGGAATTGTCTGCGCTGAGTGGCTTCCTGTTTATTCATAAAGAGAAGCATGGTAAAAACAGTTTGCTATGCTTCAGTTATGAATGGACACAGGAACGATCAGTACCAAGCACTCACACTGTGTTAATTCT
This sequence comes from Rana kukunoris, assembly GCA_029574335.1. NCBI lineage: Eukaryota > Metazoa > Chordata > Amphibia > Anura > Ranidae > Rana > Rana kukunoris. Next base: position 557,716,485 of record CM056052.1, on the reverse strand, counting down.
GGAAAGGAAGACATATTTGCCAACCGCTTCCCTTGCTCTCCATCCTGAAACAATCCTTGTGTGCCCACAGAAGCTGCCGGCAGGAGAGGTGGGAAGTCAGAAGCAATGAGGGAAGAGTGAGCATACATGGGGGGGGGGGGATCGGACAGGGGGTAGAAGGGGCAGATGCTAGAACTGATCCTCCTCTAGCTATAGGGAGAAAGCTGGCAGTGATAAAAAGGGATCCACAAGAGTTACAAGGCAGAACAGCCGACCTTCTCAGCAGGTGCTTGGGCCACCCTTTTGAACTGATGGGGCCCCCTTTTGAACTGATAGGTGCCTGGGCCCCCTTTTGAACTGATGGGTGCCTGGGCCCCCCTTTTGAACAGATGGGTGCCTGGGCCCCCCTTTTGAACAGATGGGTGCCTGGGCCCCCCTTTTGAACAGATGGGTGCCTGGGCACCCTTTTGAACAGATGGGTGCCTGGGCCCCCCTTTTGAACAGATGGGTGCCGGGCCCCCCTTTTGAACAGATGGGTGCCTGGGCCCCCCTTTTGAACTGATGGGTGCCTGGGCCCCCTTTTGAACTGATGGGTGCCTGGGCCGCCCTTTTGAACCGATGGGTGCCTGGGCCTCCCTTTTGAACTGATGGGGCCCACACACCTTCTTTGCAGGTGCTTGGGCCCCTTTTGAACTGAGGGGCCAGCTGTATCGCCCTATCAGTGGCCGTGCTCATGAAGAACATTGGTCTTGTCTAATATTGTATCTGAGATTAGCTGTATTAAGACATCCAAAGTCTAGGGTCTCTATGGTCATATCAGTCAGAAATTTACCAGCCATTGGACCTCTCATGGAAGAAGAACCCTTCTAATCGAAATGGCCAAAAAACGAAACCATAAAAGTTTTTATTTTATGTTTTTACATTTGTGAAGTTTTGTAGAGGAAAAGTTATTTACATAGTACAAGTGACTCACCAATCATGATACCTGAGAAAGCCAAGATGAGGGCAGCTACGAGGCCTGAGGTCACGATGGACAATACCAGGGAAAGGGGAAGGTGGGTCTCCTGGGCTGACTGAATTTGGTCATCTGAAAAAAAAACAGAACCCACGAATAAAGCAATGGAGGCCATAAAAAAATTCTCAAGACTGGTCAGATTATTAAATGGGCAGCGGGGTATGGGCAATGTCTACAATAGACACCAAAAGTAGACAATATAATGTCAATTTTGAAACATGGACAGTCAAGTCCAGGTGATACACCGATCAGCCATAACAATATGACCACCCACCTAATATTGAGTAGGTTCCCCTTTTGCCACCAAAAGAGCCCTGACCTGTGGAGGTGTGGACTTCGAAGTAACATCTACATGAATGGCAGGAGCCACGATTTCCCAGCAGAACATTGCCCAAAGCATCACACTGCCCCCGCTGGTTTGTCTTCTTCCCATACTGCATCCTGGTGCCATCTCTTCCCCAGATAAGTGACGCACTCGGCCATCCACATGATGTAAAGGAAAAATGATTCATCAGACCAGGCCACCTTCTTCCATTCCTCTGTGGTCCAGTTTTGATGTTCACATGCCCATTGTAGGTGCATTTGGCTGTGGACACAGGTCAGCATGGGCACCCTGACCAGTCTGCAACTACACAACCCTATACACTACAAACTGTGATGCTCTGTGTGTTCTGACACCTTTTTATCAGAACCAGCAATTTGAGCTCCAGCTGGTCTTCTATTGAATCAGACTAAATGGGCCAGCCTCCCTTCCCCCCACCCCCATCAATAAGCCTATTCTCCTTCACCTCAATTAATGAGCCTTCCCTTCCCACCTCCATCAATGAGCCTTCTCTTCCCACCTCCATAAATAAGCCTTCCCTTTCCACCTCCATCATCGAACCTTCCCTCCCCCACCTCCATCAATGAGCCTTCCCTCCCCCACCTCCATCAATGAGCCTTCCCTCCCCCACCTCCATCAATGAGCGTTCCCTCCCCACCTCCATCAATGAGCCTTCCCTCCCCACCTCCATCAATGAGCCTTCCCTCCCCCACCTCTATCAATGAGCCTTCCCTCCCCACCTCCATCAATGAGCCTTCCCTCCCCACCTCCATCAATGAGCCTTCCCTCTCCACCTCCATCAATGAGCCTTCCCCTCCCACTTCCATCAATGAACCTTCCCCTCCCACTTCCATTTAATGAGCCTTCCCTCCCCCACCTCCATCAATGAGCCTTCCCTCCCCCACCTCCATCAATGAGCCTTCCATCCCCACCTCCATCAATGAGCCTTCCCTCCCCACCTCCATCAATGAGCCTTCCATCCCCACCTCCATGAACGAGCCCCCCCCCTCCATCAACAAGCCTTCCCTCCCCACCTCTATCAATGAGCCTTCCATCCCCCACCTCCATCAATGAGCCTTCCCTCCCCCACCTCCATTAATGAGCCTTTCCTCCCCCACCTCCATCAATGAGCCTTCCATCCCCACCTCCATCAATGAGCCTTCCCTCCCCATCTCCATCAATGAGCCTTCTATCCCCACCTCCATCAATGAGCCTTCCCTCCCCATCTCCATCAATGAGCCTTCCATCCCCACCTCCATCAATGAGCCTTCCCTCCCCATCTCCATCAATGAGCCTTCCATCCCCACCTCCATCAATGAGCCTTCCATCCCCACCTCCATGAACGAGCCCCCTCCCCCCTCCATCAACAAGCCTTCCCTCCCCACCTCTATCAATGAGCCTTCCATCCCCACCTCCATCAATGAGCCTTCCCTCCCCACCTCCATGAACGAGCCTTCCCCCCCGCCATCAACAAGCCTTCCCTCCCCACCTCCATCAATGAACCTTCCACCTCCACCTCCATCAATGAGCAAACCTTCCCACCTCCATCAATAAGCCTTCCCTCCCACATCCATTATTAAGCCGTCCCTCCCCACCTCCATCAATGAGCCTTTCCTCCCCACCTCCATCAATGAGCCTTCCCTCCCCATCTCCATCAATGAGCCTTCCCTTCCCACCTCCATCAATGACTGGGGAGGCATGACTGAGATTACTGGGAGTGTGCAGTCTGGGTGCAGAGCCAGTAGTTTGGACTGTGATGATGCGGGCAGTGGAGTCGGGCAGCTGAAGCCAGGAGGGCTGGCAAGGCCTGAAGAGGGCTGACTGGTAGCAGTAGTTCATCTATAGGACAGCTAGTACTAAACACTTTTCATATTTTCTGCTACACTAAAGGGGCCCGTGGTCCTTGTCTGCAGAAGTCTATTGCTAAGGCCTGGCTGAGTCAGTGTCAGGCCTAATCACCGTGTGCTAGCTGCTCCTGGAATCACTAAATAGGAAGTGCAGGGATGTGCAGGGCCCGGGTATGGCGACAGGTGGGCCACATCACTTAGCAGCCCCTACGGGGGAACCGCTACATTATTATACAGGATTTATATAGTGCCAACAATCTGCTCAGCACTTTACAAAGTTAGAGCAGACAGTACAGTTACAATATAATTCAATACAGGAGGGGTCAGAAGGCCCTGCTCCTTAGAGCTTACAATCTAATAGAAAGGGTCAAGTGATACAAAAGGGTAATAACTGTGGGGGATGGGCTGATGGAGAGGCAGAATGGATAGCGGACCGTCTTACCTATACAGGTCACTCCATCTTCAGCCAGGACCCTCCCCAGCTCACAGTGACACATCAGCTCCTGAGACTCCGGATCGATGTAACATTCGTCTATCTCGCAGTGGCTGCAATTCAGATCCAGCTTTATCTCCACCTCCCCGTGGCTCTCCGTCACTGGCATAGAAGGACAGAAGCAAATGAGTCATTGTACAATGGATGTAATCAATTAATTTGCTACTGTATTATTTAACTGTGTAATTTTTGCTTTGTGCACTTAAAAGTGTAGGTAGCCAGCTAGCAGTGGCGTGGCATGGGGGGTGCGAGGGGGGCCACTGCCCCAAGCGCAAAATTTACAGAGGCGCTGTCACGAGTGTAGAGAGGAGGGAGCGCCAACAACAGATGGGACAGAGGAACATATGCATGATGTCACCATTCTAGGCTTTATCAGTTATTATCAAGCATGCTCTCCTCTTCCCTACAGCCACCGCTGTCTCACACAGTGGATCATGTGACCAGACTGGAGCTAGCTGAAAATAGGTAAGTCCATGGGTCGGGGGGAACGCAAATTACTTGCCTCGCCCCAGGCGCTGACAATCCACGCTACGCCACTGCCAGGTAGGGTTGCAAGCCGTGCAGGATTCACCCGGACGGTCCAGGTATTGAATGATGTGTCCGGGTTTCAGACTGCCTGATCAGAATGTGGCTCTCCAAGCAACCAGAGAACCACAACCACCTAGTGCATAGGTGCGTGCATGGGCCAGAGGCAACACAGCTCCCCCCCATGGATGGGAGAGGAGAGAGGACCCGATCTGCTCCTCCTCCTCTAGCCACTACCCTTCTGTGTCTGCCTGTCCACACTCCAATCCACAGCGGTGAGGATGTGGAATTCCATCTCCATCCATCTCCACCCATCTTCCCCCGTCTTCACCCGTCTCCATCCGTCTCCATTCGTCTCCACCCGTCTCCATTCGTCTCCACCCGTCTCCACCGTCTCCATTCGTCTCCATTTGTCTCCACCGTCTTCACCCATCTCCACCCATCTCCATTCGTCTTCACCCGTCTTCACCCATCTCCACCCATCTCCATTCATTCTCCACCCATCTCCATCCATCTCCATCTGTCTCCACCCATCTCCACCCGTCTCCATTCATTCTCCACCCATCTCCACCCATCTTCATCCGTCTCTATCCGTTTCCACCCGTCTCCACCCGTCTCCATTCATCTCCACCCGTCTTCACCCATCTCCACCCATCTCCATTCATTCTCCACCCATCTCCACCCATCTTCACCCATCTCCATCCATCTCCACCCATTCTCCACCCATCTCCATCCATCTTCACCCATTCTCCACCCCTCTCCATCCATCTATACCCATTCTCCACCCATCTCCACGCATCTCCACCCATCCCCATCCATCTCCAACCATATCCATCCATCTCCAACCATCTCCACCCATCCATCTCCATCTACCTCCATCCATCTCCACACATCTCCATCTACCTCCATCCATCTCCATCCACCTCCATCTACCTCTATCCATCTCCATCTACCTCCATCCATCGTCCTTACCTTTGAGTGGAGGTGTGTAGAGGACACCGTGGGGACTGATATAAGACACCCCATCCCAACCATCCGCATCTGGGCTATTATCATCCGCCACGTTGCCACCTGCAGTTTAAAGAATTTCCGTCACGCATTCCATTTTTTTTTATAGTGTGTCAACTTTAACGCTAGTTGGACCAGAACCACATTTACCGATGTATCCTCCGCCCCCTCCACCGGAGGAGCAGCCGCCACCACCTCCTCCGAAGCCACCTCTAGTTTCCCATCCCCACTTCTTCAGGGCTTGGGGGCAGGACTCCCCTCCTGTGCCACCATCCGCCAGTGACTTGCCCGCCCACGGGAGCGTTGTGTGGTCACTCCATCCTCCTCCTCCACCTATGGCATCAAAAAAAGAAAAAATACACGTGTCAGCTACGACTCATCAGGTGGGTTTTTCTATAACCGTCCCTTCTATTTTTATCCAATCAGGTTGTATGGCTCATGGCCAGCAAGGATGTAGTTAGTAAAATATTGCCAATTCCAAATAATTATAATTAGGGATGCACTGATACCGGTAAGGCCCCTTTCACACTTATACGGCTTGTCCCACAATTTTGGACTGCAAAAAAAATGTGTGGGGGTCCCTCCCAAAATCCCTACCAGACCCTTATGCGAGCATGCAGCCCGGCAGGTCAGGAAAGGGGGTGGGGACAAGCAAGTGCCCCGTCCCCTCCTGAACTGTATCAGGCCGCATGCCCTTAACATAGAGGGTGGGTGCTTTGGGGCAGGAGGGGCCCTGTGCCCCTCCACCCCAAAGCACCTTGCCCCCATGTTGATGAGGACAAGGGCCCCTTCCCGACAACCCTGGCCATTGGTTGTTGGGGTCCCAGCTGCCCACCAACATGGGTTCCCCCTTCATGAGCATACCAGGCCCTTCGGTCTGATATGGATTTTAAGGGGAACCCCCACCCCAAAAAAACGACGTGGGGGTCCAAGCCAAAATCCATACCAGGACCTTATCTGAGCATGCAGCCTGGCAGGTCAGGAAAGGGGGTGGGGACAAGCGAATGCCCCCCCTTCTGAATCGTACCAGGCCACATGCCCTCAACATGGAGTGTGGGCGCTTTGGGGCAGGGGGGGCTCTGCTCCCCCCACCCGAAAGCAACTTGCCCCCATGTTGATGAGGTCAAGGGTCCCCTTATTAAGAGGGGTCTCAGATCCGGATAAGCCCCCCCACCTGCAGACCATGACAACCAAAGGCCAGGGTTGTCGAGAAGGGGCCCTTGACCTCATCAACATGGGGACAAGGTGCTTTGGAGTGCCCCCAATTGTCCCAACCCCCTTTCCTGAAATGCCAGGCTGCCTGCTCGGATAAGGTCCTGCTATGGATTTTGGGGGGACCCCCACGCATGGGGTTCCCCTTAAAATCCATATCAGACTGAAGGGCCTGGTATGCTTATGAAGGGGGAACCCATGCCGGTTTAAAAAAAAATTGCAGTGGAGTTCCCCCTAATTATTGGGGGATCAAAGTTGCGTCCCTGGTCATTGAAGTTGTACGTCAAGTCGCAGGGCAAAGTCGGGTCCACAGTGGTATGACTGTTTTGTCAAAATCGCGGCAAAATTGCACAACTTTGGAGTAGCACAAGTGTGAGAATTCAAATAGTTTTCCAATATCTAAAAATAATAAAATACAATAGAAAAAAAAATGTAATAGAAATTCTATTCCTTTATTTTCAATTCGAATTTAATTCATTTTGGAAAATGGAAAACAATTTGAATTCGAATTTCGTCTTTTTTCCCCGATATTTCGATATAAATTAATTATATATTTTTTGTATTTTTTATTTTTGTTTTTATTAAAGGGTCCCAGAGGTCCCCAGGGGCCCCCTTGGAAACCCCCTTTTTTTTATATATATATATATTTTTAATTTTGTTCTTTTTATATATTTTTAATTTATTTATTTATTATTTGTTATTAAAGGGCCCAGAGGTCTCCAGGGCCCCGGGTGGCAACTTTGGAGTAGCACAAGTGTGAGAATTCAAATCGTTTTCCAATATCTAAAAATAATAAAATACAATAGAAAAAAAAATGTAATAGAAATTCTATTCCTTTATTTTCAATTCGAATTTAATTCATTTTGGAAAATGGAAAACAATTTGAATTCGAATTTCGTCTTTTTTCCCCGATATTTCGATATAAATTAATTATATATTTTTTGTATTTTTTATTTTTGTTTTTATTAAAGGGTCCCAGAGGTCCCCAGGGGCCCCCTTGGAAACCCCCTTTTTTTTATATATATATATATTTTTAATTTTGTTCTTTTTATATATTTTTAATTTATTTATTTATTATTTGTTATTAAAGGGCCCAGAGGTCTCCAGGGCCCCGGGTGGCAACTTTGGAGTAGCACAAGTGTGAGAATTCAAATCGTTTTCCAATATCTAAAAATAATAAAATACAATAGAAAAAAAAATGTAATAGAAATTCTATTCCTTTAGTTTCAATTCGAATTTAATTCATTTTGGAAAATGGAAAGCAATTTGAATTCAAATTTCATCTTTTTTCCCCCGATATTTCGATATAAATTAATTATATATTTTTTGTATTTTTTATTTTTGTTTTTATTAAAGGGGCCCAGAGGTCCCCAGGGGCCCTCGTACAAACCAAATTTTTTTTATATATATATATATATTTTTTTAATTTTGTTCTTTTTATATATTTTTAATTAATTTATTTATTATTTGTTATTAAAGGGCCCAGAGGTCTGCAGGGCCCCGGGTGGCAACTTTGGAGTAGCACAAGTGTGAGAATTCAAATCGTTTTCCAATATCTAAAAATAATAAAATACAATAGAAAAAAAAAATGTAATAGAAATTCTATTCCTTTAGTTTCAATTCGAATTTAATTCATTTTGGAAAATGGAAAGCAATTTGAATTCAAATTTCATATTTTTTTTCCCTGATATTTCGATATAAATTAATTATATATTTTTTGTATTTTTTATTTTTGTTTTTATTAAAGGGGCCCAGAGGTCCCCAGGGGCCCTCGTAACAAACCAATTTTTTTTATATATATATATATTTTTTTTTAATTTTGTTCTTTTTATATATTTTTAATTTATTTATTAATTATTTGTTATTAAAGGGCCCAGAGGTCTCCACGGCCCCGGGTGGGCCCTGGAGACCTCTGTATATATATATTTTTTTTTATTGATTTATTTTTTGTAAGGGGCCCAGAGGCCCCCAGGGCAACCCCCCCAATTTTTGGCACCCCCCGCTTCTCAATTCATGATCCCCCAGAGGGCCCATGCCTGAAGCCCCATAATTCCTGATGGCAGCCCTGTGCATAAATAGTAAAGTGAAAGAAAGTGACCCGCCCCCCCCCCTCCCCCCACAAAAAAAAATTACCTGCCACCCCAGATTTCCCATTCAGCCCCGGCACGGTGAAATTGTTCTCCAGCCGCTCTGGTTGGATGATATTCGCTTTTGCCTTATAGGCTCGGCCGCCTCCCCCTGCGGCGATCAGCAGTGGGACGTAATTTCCATTCTCCATCTAGGATCAGAACGCACGATAATGTTAACCACTTAAGGACCGGGCTTGGTTTTCAAACTTACAAGTTAAAATAATTTTTTTGTTTGCTAGAACCCCCAAACATTATATATATATATATATATATATATATATATATATATATATATATATATATATATATATATATATATATATATATATATATATCTTTTTTCAGACGCCATAGAGAATAAAATGGCGGCCGTTGCAATACTTTCTGTCGCACCGTATTTGTGCAGCGGTCTTACAAACGTAATTTTTGGGGAAAAAATTCACTTTTTTTTAAAAATAAAAAATAAAATAAAAAATAAGAAAACAGTAATGTATGGGAGGGACGGGGTACTTTAATTTTTTTTTTTTTTTGCACTGTCTCTTTAAAAAAAATATTTGATCACTTTTATTCCTATTACAAGGAATGACACCCTAGAGAATAAAATGGCGATCGTTCCAATACTTTATGTCACACTGTATTTGCGCAGCGGTCTTACAAACATTATTTTCTGAGACAAAAATTCACTTTTTTTATTGATAAAAAATTTAATAAAAAAAATAAAAAATAAAACAGTGATGTATGCGAAGGATATGGTACTTTAATTTTTTGTTTATTATTATTATTATTATTATTTTTTTTTACACTGTCTCATTAAAAAAAATAAAAAATTGGATCACTTTCATTCCTATTACAAGGAATGACACCCTAGAGAATAAAATGGCGGTCGTTGCAATACTTTATGTCACACTGTATTTGCGCAGCAGTCTAACGAACGTAATTTTCTTATTAAAAAAAATAAGAAAACAGTAATGTATGCGAGGGATGGGGTACTGAATTTTTTTTTTTATTATTAATATTTTTATTTTTTATTTTTTTACACTGTCTCATTAAAAAAAAAAAAATGGATCACTTTTATTCCTTTTACAAGGAATGACACTCTTCTAGAGAATAAAATGGTGGTCGCTGCAATAATTTATGTCACACTGTATTTGCGCAGCAGTCTTACAAGCGTAATTTTTTGTAGAAAAAATACACTTTTTTGAAAAAAAAAAAAAAACAGTAATTTTATCCCAATTTCTTTCTATATTGTTATTGTGATTTTTGAGGGAAAAAATACGCTTTTTTTAATAAAAAAAAAAAGAATAAAAATAAATAAAACAGTGAGGTTAGCCCATTTTTTTCTATATTGTGATTTTTTGGGGGGAAAAATACACTTTTTTTGAATAAAAAAATGATAAAAGAAATAAAAATAAAACAGTAAGGTGAGCCTAATTTTTTTCTATATGTCACGCTTCAAAATTGCGTCCGCTCGTGGAATGGCGACAAATTTTGACCCTTAAAAATCTCCATAGGCGACGTTTAAAAATAAATGATAATGAACGCGGTTGCGATGGATGGCCGTCGTATAAAATATTGCTTTTGACCTTTTTTTTTCTCTTCTCGCCGTTTCTGTGCTCACATTAATTTCCCCGAGCTGTTAATTTTTCCGCTCTCGGCGACGTTCCATTATCGACAAGCTGCAACAATCTTTCCAGTTCAGTTTCCAATCGGCGGCGCCGGGGGGGGGACGACGACCGCAAGGAGTAATTGTCAGTTAAACTGCGGAGAGTTCTTATTGAGTTCTGACTCCATTTCTCTGAGAGGAGCGAGAAAAATTATTAATGACTCCCGACTGTTTAATATCCAATCCCGAAGAGGAAGCCGCGGCACCCCCGCCCCCCCCCCCACCCCACCCCCGGGTTCTTGTCAACCGAGCGCCGAACGTGTATTAATTGCCTTGAACTGGGTAAACGGAGAGCGTGAAAAGGGCGAGCGCTTCTCCGACAACCGATAATTAAAAGTCATATTTCATCGCCGTTACAGGACGCGGCAGCAGCCACGATCGGCCGATACAAAAACAAAATAAAAAAATTCTATTTACAGGAGAATCTCCGATCGGAAAACATAACGATCGGCCTGTAATATATTCTGCAGTTTAGAAGAAATCTTTTTTAGATTGCAAGCTCTAAGGAGCAAGGCCCCTCTGATTCCTCCTCCTGTACTGAATTGTATTGTAGCTGAAATGTTTTCCCTAACGTTTTAAAGCGATGTGCAAACACTATAAAAAACCTCTATAATAATAATAATAATTATAATAATAATATTTAACCACTGTGCCTATTTTACATTTTTTATTTTTTTTTGCTAGAAAATTACTTCGAACCCATAAATATATATATATATATATATATATATATATATATATATATATATATATAAAAAATATGTATTTAAAAAAAAGTGTTTAAAAAAAACAGTGCGCAAATATTGTGTGACATAAAAAATTGCAACCACCATCATTTTATTCTCAGGGGCCTCTGCAAAATAAATATATATATAAAAAATTATATATATATATATATATATATATATATATATATATATATATATATATATATATTTATATATTTATTTATTTAGCAGAGGCCCGAGAATAAAATGATGGTCGTTGCAATTTTTTATGTCACACAATATTTGCGCACTGTTTTTTTTAACACTTTTTTTTAAATACATATTTTTTTAATGCAACAGATTATATATATATATATATGTGTGTATGTATATATATATATATATATATATATATATACTTTTTAAAATGGTGGTCGTTGCAATTTTTTATGTCACACTATATATGCATAATGGTTTTTTTTTATACACTTTTTTTTTAAATACATTTTCTTTTTAATGCAAGAGATTTTATATATATATATATATATATATATATATATATATATATATATATATATATATATATATATATATATATATATATATATATATATATATATATATATATATATATATATTTTAGCAGAGGACCTAGAGAATAAAATGGTGGTCGTTGCAATTATTTTATGTCACACGATATTTGCGCAACTTTTTTTAAACACTTTGGGCCAGATTCACGTACATTGGCGCATATATTGACCGGCGTAGCACATCTCCTTTACCTTAGACCGGCGCAATGTAGAGGAGCAATCACCGTATCCTCGTAGTATTTGTGCAGAAATGTGCGCCGGCGCAACGTTATTTCCGAGAGGTAAGGCGGAGTAATACAAATTGGGAAGGACGTGGGCGTGTTCCATTGAAATGAGCCGTGACCCCATGCAAATGAAGGGCCGGCCGGCTCGCGCATGCGCGCTTGAAGCAGACCATGGTCAGCACCTCTGTGCGCATGCTCACAACTCGGGAACGGCGCAATCAGTGAAATTGGAAGTGGACCCGGGCAACGTAATGAGCTACGCAGACAGCATAAATAGACAGAGACAAACGCACTTCCTTTGCAAAAGTACATCCCTTTGTATCCCTCCCTATACAGCAAGGTGATTTTGTTCTGTTGTTTGTTGCGTTTGTTGGTTTGTGACGTGTCTTTGAGATTTTTGGTGATTGTTGTGGAGAGAGTTGTTGTATGAATATGAGTGAAAGGAAGCAAAAGTAAAAAATTTTCTTTGCGGGAGAAAGAAATTATTGCCCGGGCCATTACCCTATATGGGCCATTCCTGCTCGGCCCGGAGAGTGCCAACACCACCCCGGCCAGGAAGGCTGAGATATTGCAGGACATCGCCGACGAGGTAAATTCGTTGGGGGGGGGGGGGGGGGAGACCCGGACACGCCAGGGGATCCAAAAGAAGATTAATGATCTCCGGCGTCTGGTCCCTGGGAAGCTGGGAAAGATTGCAGCCCATGGCAGAGGCACTGGAGGGGGCCCACCATGCACTGTTAGGCTGACAGTGGAGGAGCGTGTGGTGGCCCAGACCTTTAATAGGCAAGTGGAGGGGCTACCTGGCTTTGAGTCCAGTCAGGAGGCCGTCAGGACAAGTAAGTTTTTTTTTTTTCTATCTGGTGTGTAGCATGTGTGTGTGTGGGGGGGGGGGGGGGATATGTGGAAAGTGTGTGGATCCTCCAACCTGTGAATGTTTTGTGTCATCCACAGATGTGCACCATCCCCAGGACAACAGTCGGAGGAAGACCCCCAGACAAGGCCAGAGTCCTCTGAGGAGGTTGAGGAGGAGGAGTTTGAGTTGGAGGAGGAGGGCTTGTCAGGGAATGGCTTGTTAATTTTGGAGGACTCTTCCCCTCTGGCCTCCATCAGGGTTAGCCCCTCCCACTCCTCCCCCAACAGGGCTCACCTCCAAAGGGGCTCCCCTTCTCCCCGGCCACAAGCCTCATCTGGAGGCAGGGAGGCAACCCGCAAGACCAGGGGGGTGGCTGAGGTTCTGCCTGCCAACCTGAGAAGGGACCGGGCCCTTCAGACCCGCCATGTGGGACAGGTCAGCCAGACTTTGGGGCGGATGGAGGAGAGCCTGTCCTCCATAAAGGATACACTTGGGGACATGGCCTGCAACTCCCTGGCTCTGATCAATTGCCTAACTTAACAGCAGGCTACCACAGCAGGCATTGGTCAGGATGTGCGGGCCCTCACCCAGGCTATCCAGGCCAATACGGCAACAATCAGTGCTGGCCTGACTTGCATTGCCGTGGCCTTGGAGGGCAGGTGGGCAGAGACCAGGGGATGCTCCTCCTTCCCCGGATTACCCCCCCCATGAGTCTCCCCTGAGGAGCCAGGGCCGTGGCCGTGGCCGCCCCAGGTGTGGGTCACGCCAGCGGCGGTAGTTTTTTTTGTCTTTTCTAAAAAAAAAACTTTGCTGGGTATTTTTTTTTGGTGCTGGGCAATTTTTTTATTTTTTTTGGTTTTGTGAATTATTTTTGAATGTCGGGGTGACATTCCTGCCGGAAAAGGGCTGTCACCCTCATTTGTGGTGGAGAAGGGTTCCCCAGGACCAGTGTCAGGGAAATGTCCGTAGAAGTACTGGCAATCTTGCCAGTAGAAGAAATGGCCATAGAAGAAGTACTGGCAATTTTGCCAGTAGAAGAAATGGCCATAGAAGAAGTACTGGCAATCTTGCCAGTAGAAGAAATGGAAGCCATAGGCTCATCATGTGACAGGAAGATCCTCCTGCTGGTCTATAAATGGCTGCCACTGTCTGATCCAAATTGCTGGATTGTCGTCAGCCTTCCTGAGTTCCTGAGTCTCTGTATTATTACTGTTTGGATTTCCTGTTGTGACCCGGCTTGTTCCTGACCTGTCTGATCCGATCTCCTGGTTTGACCCCCTGGCTTGCTTTACTGACTTGTTACCTTCTCCAGCACCTGATCACGGCTTGTTTCACGGACTTCGCTTCAGTTATCTGTTCCTGCCTGTTTTCCAACACCAGATCTTAGCTTGTCTCCATTCCTGCAAACCTGCATCTCCTGCCTGGATCCACAGTGTTTGATCCCCAGCCGGCTTCCACTGTTGCTCCTTGTGCACACCTTGCCAAGTATTACCAAGGACTTCTAGAGACTGCAGCCCAGCGGTGTTTACTGTATTCTCCAGCATTCTTCAGACACTCACCAGCTCTCTCTTCTGGATCCTTTTGGCAACCTGTGCTTCTCTGGGCACTACACCCTCTGTACCCAACCCCAGGGGTGTACTGCACTTAGCCGCAAGGGGAGCCCTCTCGGCATTTCGGCCTCCAACCAGGTACGTGACAGTACAATCCAGCCATGACTGAGGCCGACAGAGGTGCTCCCCTGCTCGAGATGATGTGCCAACAAGTCACCACCCTTACACAAGCCATCCAGAAACTCCAGGATGGTTACGTTTATTTGAAAGATCGGCTGCAGCATTTGCCTATCGCTCCAGCCTTGGTGGACTCCAGCTCATCTTCCACTAACACAGCATCAGCTTCCCTGCCTCAAGAATCTGCTAACCCGCCCCATACAGTGATGATGCCTTCTCCTGAACCACGGGTACCAACACCCGAACGATTCTTCGGTGACCGAAATAAGTTTCGGGCTTTTAAGAATGCGTGCCTGCTGTACCTGGCCCTCCAGCCTAGAACTTTTTCCTCAGAGTTTGTGAAAGTAGGATTCATAATTTCCCTACTATCCGAGGAACCCCAAGCTTGGGCTCATAACCTACTAGAACAAAAGAGCCCGGCCTTGAACACTATGGACACTTTTTTTGAGGCTATGACTCTTTTGTATGATGACCCCCAGCGTATGGCCTCCGCTGAATCTGCCTTAGTCGCCTTACGGCAAGGAGAACGCCCAGTGGAGGACTATACAGCGGAATTCCGCAGATGGTCCACTGATACTAGCTGGAATGAAGCAGCACTCAGGTTTCAATATCGCCAAGGACTATCTGAGACCCTTAAAGATGAACTAGCCCGAGTTGCTGTTCCAGGCACTCTTGATGAACTTGTCCACCTAGCCATTCTGCTTGACAGGCGCCTGCGGGAGCGGCGGTCAGAACGCGCTCAAACCTTCCAGCCTACCAAGAGGCCACCCAGGTCTCCACCTGCTGTTGAACCCACGCCTGCCTGTTCTGCAGGTCTCAAAAGAGATCCAAAGCAAGTTGGCCTGGTCCGTTCTCCCCTTACCTTTGATGAGAGACAACGCCGTCGGCGGGCCTATCTCTGCCTGTACTGCGGAGGGGCTGGACATTTTTTACGCAGCTGCCCCATAAGACCCAGTAAGGCCTACCCACCAAGTTCCACTTATCTGCAAGTCTCTGTATCCTCCCATTCTTACCTCGCTCTTTCCATCTCCTTTCAAGTGGCAGGAAGGGAGGTTCGACTATCAGCAATTATCGACTCCGGGGCATGTAGTTGCTTTATGGACTTATCTCTGGCCATGAAACTTGGTGTGCCCCTTTATGAGAAAAAACAAAGACTGGAAGTTCTATTGGCCGATGGTTCCTTGCCCAGTTCTGGACTTGTCTCCCGTGAAACCATACCCATCTTCACTACTACTGATACCGGCCACCAAGAATTTATCCGTTTTGACATTTTATGTTCTCCTATGTTTCCCATCATCTTGGGAATTCCGTGGCTACAGGCACATAACCCACAAATCAACTGGGCCAAGAAGGAAATCTCTTTTTCTTCAGACTATTGCTTGCAACATTGTTTTCCTCCCAGTTCCAGTAAGCCTGCTAGCTGTCTGGCCGTGCAACCTTCCCCTGATAACCTCCTGCTTGTCCCTTCCGCTTATCATGAGTTCATAGACGTTTTTGACAAGAAAAAGGCCGATGTCCTCCCACCTCACCGACCTTATGATTGTCCGATTGAACTGCTTCCAGGGGCTGAGATCCCATTCGGACGAATCTTTCCTCTATCTGAGAACGAGCTGGAAGCCTTACGTTTATATATTGATGAGAGTCTTGAAAAGGGGTTTATCCGACGCTCTTCTTCTCCTGCTGGAGCAGGTATTTTCTTTGTGGAGAAGGACGGCACATTACGGCCATGTGTAGACTACAGAGACATCAATAAAATTACCGTAAAAAATCGATACCCTCTCCCTCTTGTTCCTGAACTCTTTCAAAGGTTCCGAACCGCCCGTATCTTCACTAAATTAGATCTAAGGGGTGCCTACAATCTTGTCCGCATCCGCCAGGGAGACGAGTGGAAGACAGCATTCCGGACGAGGTTCGGCCACTTCGAATACCTTGTGATGCCGTTCGGATTATGCAATGCGCCAGCCACGTTCCAGCATCTAGTGAACGATATCTTCCGGGAATTCCTTGACTACTTTGTAATTGTATACCTTGATGATATCCTTATCTTTTCTGCCTCTTTGGAACTTCACCGAACCCACGTAAAGAAAGTACTCCTAACCCTGAGAAAACATGGCCTATATGTCAAAACAGACAAATGTGATTTTGAAAAGACATCTATTCAATTTCTGGGTCTTATCATCTCCACAGAAGGAATTGCAATGGACCCAAAGAAGGTGGAAGCAATACTTAACTGGCCAGCTCCCTCGGACAAGAAGGGTGTCCAGCGCTTCATAGGGTTCTCCAATTTTTACAGGAAATTTGTGAAGGGTTTCTCTACCACCATAGCACCCATCACCCAATTGACCCATCAGACGACCCGGTTCCAGTGGTCCCTAGAAGCTCAGGCAGCCTTTGATCAATTAAAAAATCTGTTCACGTCTGCACCTATTCTACAGCACCCGGATCCAACCCTGCCCTACGTTTTGGAAGTAGACGCCTCTGAAGTAGCTACAGGGGCAATCCTGTCCCAACGGCAAGGACCCAAGGCTCTCCTTCACCCCATTGCTTTCTTTTCCCGAAAGATGAGCCCACCAGAGAGAAATTATGATGTTGGGGATCGAGAACTATTGGCCATAAAATCTGCCTTAGAAGAATGGAGGTACTTATTGGAGGGTGCCGCTCATCCCATTATGATTTTTACAGACCATAAGAACCTGGAGTACCTCAGGACAGCCAAACGTTTAAGACCCCGGCAAGCCCGATGGGCTTTATTTTTCTCCAGGTTCAATTTTCATCTTACATATCGCCCAGGTTCCAAGAATGGGAAAGCGGATGCACTCTCTCGAATGTTTCCAAACACCCCTGAAACAACAGAGCCAAGTACGATCCTTTCCGCTCAAAATTTTTTACTCATCCAACCTGACTTAAAGACTTTGATTAAACAAGCCTCAACCCAGTGCCCTGACCCAGAAATGCCCTCATTGAGAAGCCAAGATGGATTTTTATGGCACCAGGACAAGATTTTTGTTCCCCAATCAGTTAGACTCCAAGTCCTAAAGATGTCACATGATCACAAACTTGCCGGACATTTTGGAATACGAAGAACCACTGAACTTGTTCAGCGCTCTTTTTGGTGGGCCAGCCTAAGACAGGACTGTAGAAAATATGTTAACTCCTGCACCACGTGCCAGCGCAATAAGGGTTCCAATGCCAAACCATGGGGACTTTTGAGGCCACTACCCATCCCTGACCAACCTTGGAAAGAAATATCCATGGATTTTATAGTAGACTTGCCTCCCTCTGGGGGATGCACCACCATCATGGTGGTGGTAGACCGCCTTTCCAAAATGGCACATTTTCTCCCAATGATTGGCACACCGTCTGCCTCGGAGACAGCAGACATGTTCATTAAAGAGATCGTCAGATTACATGGACTACCAGATAGTATTGTCTCTGACAGAGGGGTACAATTTACCTCCAAGTTCTGGAGAGATCTCTGCAAATCTCTATCAATTGAAGTATGTCTTTCCTCAGCGTACCACCCCCAGAGCAATGGTCAAACAGAAAGGACTAACCAGACCTTAGAACAGTATCTTCGGTGCTTCTGTACTTGTTCACAGGATGACTGGATCTCCCTTCTTCCCTGCGCTGAGTTTGCATATAACAATTCTTTGCATGCAGCCATCAATCAGTCTCCTTTCTGGGCAAACTATGGATTTCACCCTTCCTTCCTTCCGAATACTATACCTGAAACATCTGCCCCCGCTGTCCAGGATCGGTTAAGGTTCATTCAAACTAACTACAAGATACTTCAGGAGGCCATGCGAAAAGCCCAAGAGGACTATAAGAGGTTTCATGATAAAAGAAGAAGAGGGAATCCTGTCTTTAAGGTTGGGGACAAGGTTTGGCTTTCTTCAGTAAACCTCAAGCTCTCATGTCCAGCCCGGAAGCTTGGACCCAAGTTCATTGGTCCCTTTGAAATTAAAAGAGAAATAAATCCAGTGGCTTTTGAGCTGGCACTACCCAATACTTACAAGATCCATCCAGTGTTCCACATCTCCCTGCTTAAGCCTGTGGTACCCAGTCCATTTCCTGGAAGAGAAGAGCCACCTCCACCTCCAGTCCTGGTAGAAGGGGAAACTGAATTTGAGGTTGAAGCCATTATGGATTGCCGGAGGAGAGGTAGGCAGATCCAGTATCTCATCAAATGGAGGGGATACCCTCCCGAAGACAGTTCCTGGGAGCCTGCAAACAATGTGCATGCTCCTAGACTAGTACGGGACTTTCACAGCAGACATCCCGAAGCATCGGCCCGTTGTGGCATCCGGAGGCTGCCCCCTTGGGGGGGGGCACTGTCAGGGAAATGTCCGTAGAAGTACTGGCAATCTTGCCAGTAGAAGAAATGGCCATAGAAGAAGTACTGGCAATTTTGCCAGTAGAAGAAATGGCCATAGAAGAAGTACTGGCAATCTTGCCAGTAGAAGAAATGGAAGCCATAGGCTCATCATGTGACAGGAAGATCCTCCTGCTGGTCTATAAATGGCTGCCACTGTCTGATCCAAATTGCTGGATTGTCGTCAGCCTTCCTGAGTCTCTGTATTATTACTGTTTGGATTTCCTGTTGTGACCCGGCTTGTTCCTGACCTGTCTGATCCGATCTCCTGGTTTGACCCCCTGGCTTGCTTTACTGACTTGTTACCTTCTCCAGCACCTGATCACGGCTTGTTTCACGGACTTCGCTTCAGTTATTGGTTCCTGCCTGTTTTCCAACACCAGATCTTAGCTTGTCTCCATTCCTGCAAACCTGCATCTCCTGCCTGGATCCACAGTGTTTGATCCCCAGCCGGCTTCCACTGTTGCTCCTTGTGCACACCTTGCCAAGTATTACCAAGGACTTCTAGAGACTGCAGCCCAGCGGTGTTTACTGTATTCTCCAGCATTCTTCAGACACTCACCAGCTCTCTCTTCTGGATTCTTTTGGCAACCTGTGCTTCTCTGGGCACTACACCCTCTGTACCCAACCCCAGGGGTGTACTGCACTTAGCCGCAAGGGGAGCCCTCTCGGCATTTCGGCCTCCAACCAGGTACGTGACAACCAGGGAGAAGTGATCCCCAGGTCCGTGTGAATGGTTTATGAATGTACAGTGACATAATTGGAGCCGTGGCGTGGCGTTGCTGCTCACAAGTCCTGCATGGTGGACTGGTGCTAATCCAATTAGATGAGGATGTGGGGTGTGTGTGCTAGGGACCACAGTGGTGTGCATGCATGCATTCTCATTGTGCCACGAATAATGTGTGTGTTTAACGTGCAAAGATGCCTAATGTGAGCTGTCTCCTGGCTGCTCTTCCCTCAGAAGACGGGGTAGCCTCGGTTAGGGGGGGATTGTCTGGTTCGGGGGTCAGGTCATCACGTATGTCAGTCTGCAGGCCCTTTCTCACTGCGAAGTTGTGCAGCATGCAACATGCACCGATGATCTGGTACACAAAGTTTGGGGAATACAACAGGGTACCATGGGGGGTTCCGTATAGGAGTCATGAGATGGGGTCCCAGTGCATATGCAGAGTCACCCTGAAGGGATAAGACAGGAGGATGTTAGTAGTGCATGTGCCCCTTGTGATTTCAGCATCATGGGGGGGACAGTCATGCCTGCCACCCATGTCACTCACCAACCAGCCAGCTGTCCCCATACATGTTCTGTTCGAATTCTGTTGGGTTGGGGCTCTGATTGTATATGTAGCTGTCATGGGTGTCATGGGTGGTGTCATGTGTTGGGCTGGTGATGTCCTCCTGCAGGGTTGTGGTTAATTCCAGGATGGCATGAGGGGTGAATCTGAAGATGCGAGACACCTCAGAATCACTCATCCCAAAGATGTCTATGCGTGTGCAGTATATCCTCTCCCGTGCCCTCCTCCATGCCCTCCTCCTTCTTTGCTCATCTAAAGTCAGTAGTATAGCTATGAGCATGGATGCCCCTGGCATGTTGGCATACAGATTGTTGTCCTGCAAGTGTGGCTGCTCAGCTCCTCACTAACAGTGTTGCTTTAGCTGACATGTAGACGGATTGTCCAAATTTAAACCTGCTTAGACCGGACATGCAGGTGATGCGCACAGCGCGTAGCCTGCGCCGCACAAACTTACTTTTGTGGATCGCCATAACTCCCTCATTTGCATATTTGGCCAGCAAATCAATGGGGTGTCTAGCGCATTTTTGCGCGCACGATGCGCCGGTCTATCGAAATTACGTTGGTCGAAAATTTCTAGATTTCAGGTGAATATCGTTTTGGGGATACGGCGCATAGGTACGCAGGCGCATATTTACAATTACGAAGCGCATCTCCAGAAACGCCGGCTTAAGTGCTTTGTGAATCTGGCCCATAGTATTGATGCCTCCAGTGTGACTCTACAATTTTCATAGTCATGAAAATAAAGAAAACTCTTTGAATGAGAAGGTGTGTCCAAACTTTTGGTCTGTATTGTGTGTGTGTGTGTGTGTGTGTATATATATATATATATATATATATATAAATATATATATATATATATATATATATATATATTTAGCAGAGGCCCTAGAGAATGAAATGGTGGTCATTGCAATTTTTTATGTGCTGCGGTATTTGCGCAGCAATTTTTGAACAGATTTTTTATTTTTTTTAATACTTTATTTTCATTATTTTTTTTAATGCAAGAAAACATAATGCAATACAGATTTTTGGGTAAAATATATAAGTTGACGTTACGCCGAGTAAACAGATACCAAACATGTAACGTCTGTGGAACGGCGACAATCTACAATACTTAAAAATCTCCCTGGTCCATACCTTTGCATTACCTGCGCCTCCTATACGAGGGGTAACTTTACGCCGGACCTAAGCCTTACGCAAATCGTGTATATGAAGCGGCCGGGCGCATCTACGTTCGTGAATCGGCGTATCTTACTCATTTGCATATTTTAAATGGGAACGCCGAATGTGTCCAGCGTAACTATGCGCCCACGATACGGCGGCGTAGGCAAGTTACGGCGGCCGGCTGAAGCCATGTTTTACGACGTATCTAGCTTTGCGAATCGGCGTAACAATACGACGGCGCACATTTGTACTTACGACGCTAGTGTTGCTCACGAATATTCGCATTGCGAATATTCGCTACGAATACTGCATATTCGAGTATTCGCGAATAACTCGAATATTGCGGCGAATATTCGCTATGGCGAATATTCGTATTTTTTCAAATTTATTTTTAAAACAGATCACATCCTAGTGATCTCCATCGACGTCTAAAAGCATTGCTGGTATGATTAGAGAGAGACCCTGGGCAGAGTAGCTGTTGCGATTCTTTTATGTTGCCGAATAGTCGCATTGCGAATTTTCGGCAACATAAAAGAATCGCATCAGCTACTCGGCCCTTCTTTTGCATCAGAGCCAATCAGAATAACTCGAATATTCGGCAAAAGGAATATCGCGCGATTTTCTTCTCCGCCCTTCTTTTGCCCCCTTATTCTCCTTTCTTTTAAGTAGAGTTAGTGTAGAGTTAGTGTTCAGTGCATATTAGTTTAGTAATACAGGAAATGATGTCCGTTTATGAGAATTTCGCAATCATTTTCGCATTAGCGAAATTTCGCAAAAATTTTTTGGGATAAAATATCACGAATATTCGATATTAGCGAATATTCGCGAATATTCTTCTATATATTCGCGCAATATCGCGAAATCGAATATGGCGTATTCCGCTCAACACTAACGACGACGTATCTCTAGATACGCCGGCGTAAAACGTTTGTGAATCCGGGCCACAGTATCTCCCTTAGCCTTGCTAACGTGTTGCTTTTTCACGCGTTGCTCCGCCCTTTTTAATGAATGGGCAATCCTACTTGCAAAATCACAAAATCGCACAAAAAATGCGCGTGCGCCGTCACGCCTGCACAGCGCCAAGAGCTGATGGTTGAGAATGCAGCTAGATAAGAGGCATGACTTCACCTTAAATATATAAGTGGCTCCTCCCCCTCCACCGCCTCCTCCCGCCCATTCATTTACGCTTCCATTAACTCTGATCTCCTCTTCGATCACGTTATTCTCGCCAATGCAAACCATTTTTAGGATCGGATCAACCTGTAAAAAAATAATAAAAAAAAATAAAAAATAAATGTTTAGGGTTAAAAAGCAAAAAAAGAAAAGAAAAGAAAAAACACCAAATATTCCAAATTCTTTCCCTCCCATCAGCGTTCACATTCACACAGTTCACACACTTCACACGCCGCTAGACTGTGATTTTTAATTAATTTTGACAAATTTGGAAATATCTGAATTAACGAAAACCTATTTTTCTGAATATTTGTACATTTAAAAATGATTCGAAAATAAAAACATTTTAGGATCAGGAAGAAAGATGAAAAAAATGTTGGGGGTTAAAAAGCAAAAAAAAAGAAAGAAAAACACCAAATATTCCAAATTCTTTTCCTCCCCATCAGAGTCCACATTCACGCACTTCTAGACATGTGCAATTTGTTTAGTTCTTAATTTGATTTTTAATTAATCTAGATAAATTCGGAAATATCCGAATGAATTAAAACCTGTTTAACATATTTTTCCTAATATTTGTAAATTTAAAACATTTTAATTTTGTAAATCCAAAATTTTGAAATCTGAAAATCCGAAAATTCCAAATAGATTCGAAAATCCAAAAATTAGAAAATCCGAAAATAAATAAAAATTCAAAAGAACAAAAAAAACGATAATTTGAAAACCTGAAATAATAACTTAACTATTACTAGCTATTAAATTATAGGTATTGGAATTTCAAATTTCGCTGTTAGTGAACGTAACGAATACAAATTTATTCGAAGTTCCGAATTTTCCAATTTTTTTTTTTTTTACCAATTTTGAATTGAATTGACGAATTTACGAAATTTTGAATTTTCGGATTTTCTCATTTTCGGATTGACAGATTTCGACATTTTTAATTTATGGATTTTTTAATTTAGGAAATTTAGAATTTCCGGATTTCAAAATTTATGAATTTTCTAATTTATGAATTTTCAAATTTACGAAATTTTAAATTTACGAAATTTTGAATTTACGAAATTTTGAATTTACAAAATTTTGAATTTACAGATTTCGAATTTTCTCATTTTCAAATTGACAAATTTCGGGTTTTCTTATCTTTGAATTTACAAAATGTGAATTGTAACTGCCAATTGCGCGGTCATGCAACGCTTTACCCAAATTACATTTATATTATTTTCACACAAATAGAGATTTCTTTTGTTGGTATTTGATCACCACTGTTTTTTGTTTTTTTTTATTATATATAAAAAAAGGACCAAAAACAACGATATTTTCGACTTTCTGTTATTAAATGTATCCAATAAAATTGAATTTTGAAAAATACAGTGAAGAAAATAATGATTTTTAGTCCATGTTTCTCTGATAAAGGTCCAGACCGACTTTGCCGCATTGAGGGGCCAATGGGCGGAGCCACGTATTGTAAAATCTTGGGTGAGAACCTTCTTCCCTCAGACAGAACACTGAAGATGGGTCATGGATGGGCCTTCCAGCATGACAATGACCCAAAACATACCGGCAAGGCAACCAAGAAGTGGCTCAAGAAGAAGCACATTAAGGTCCTGGAGTGGCCCAGCCAGTCTCCAGACCTTAATCCTATAGACAATCTATGGAGGAGCTGAAACTTCGAGATGTGTAGAGAACTGATCACCAACTACAAGAAACGTCTGACCTCTGTGCTTCCCAACAAGGGATTCTCCACCAACTACCGTGTCGAATCTCCGAAAATAAGACGTAGTGATGGGCGTGTCGAATGCGTAGCGGCGTGGCGCGGATCGGTAAACAACACGTGATAGGCGTACGGTACTGTACTGGTGCGGAGCTCAGGAGCTGAAGTGAGGAGAAGAACGCTGTGTAAAGCTGTAAAGCTTCTCCCAGCACTGACCAGCAAACCCCTCTCTCACCCCACACAAACACCAGGGGATACGGGGAAAAGCTGCTACCGTACTTCACTTGAGCCCAAAGAGATCACCCCTCTGCCAGCTCCACTGTGCTCCACATCAGCTTTGCTGGCCTATCTTTCTGTACAGCCAGACAAGATGAGTGCAAAGAGAAGAAGTTGGATATCCGTATGGTCCAAAAATGGCGTGCAGAATACGATAATCTCAGTCTACAGGTGGAGGAAATGCTAAGAAGCGCAAGTGTGGTTCAGGTAGGCAACCTTTATTTTCTGTAATAAAAATAAGACACCCCCCGAAAATAAGCCATAGTGTGATTTCTTGAGGAAAAAAAAATATAAGACGGTGTCTTATTTTCGGGGAAACACGGTACTGTACTAAGGGGATCAAATTTTACTCACTGAACTGCAACTCCATTTATAACATTTGTATCCTGTGTGATTTTTCCGGATTTTTTGTTGATATTCTGTCTCTATCATATAAAATAATATTCACCCCCTGTACCACACTGCCAGCTTCCTACCACCCCACTCCCTGTCATCGTCATCCTTATCATAATCCCCCTATGCCTGGCATCCTACCACCCATGTAATCTTCACCCCCCCCCCTGGACCCCTCTGCCATCTTCCTACCACCCCTCTCCCTGTCATCTCCATCCTCATCATTATCCCCCTGTGCCTGGCATCCTATCACCCAACATCCTAGTCAACTTCACTCCTCCTGCACCCCTCTGCCAGCTTCCTACCACCCCCACTCCCTGTCATCATCATTTCCATCCTCATCATTATCCCCCTGTGCTTGGCATCCTACCACCCCACTCCCTGTCATCGTCATCATCGTCATCGTCATAACAAAAAACGGGGGGTTGCCATCTGGGGCCCTGTGGACCTCCGGGCCCCTTACAAAAAAATGTAAGAAAAAAAGGGGGGTTGCCATCTGGGGCCCTGGGGACCTCCGGGCCCCTTACAAAAAAAATGGGGGGTTGCCATCTGGGGCCCTGGGGACCTCTGGGCCCCTTACAAAAAAATGTAAGAAAAGAAAGGGGGTTGCCATCTGGGGTCCTGGGGACCTCCGGGCCCCTTACAAAAAAAATGGGGGGTTGCCATCTGGGGCCCTGGGGACCTCTGGGCCCCTTACAAAAAAAGTGTAAGAAAAAAAAGGGGGGTTGCCATCTGGGGCCCTGGGGACCTCTGGGCCCCTTACAAAAAAATGTAAGAAAAGAAAGGGGGGTTGCCATCTGGGGTCCTGGGGACCTCCGGGCCCCTTACAAAAAAAATGTAAGAAAATAAATAAAAGGGGGGTTGCTATCCGGGCCCCTGGGGACCTCCGGGCCCCTTACAGGTGTACTACCTGTACCCCCCTGATGGTAGCCCTGCATCTTAGTTACCATAACAATAGGGCGGACCCCTCCTCCTTCCCCGCCCGTTGTTATGGCAACTATACAAACTAACGGCGCTGCGAGCGCCGTTTAACTGCGCACGGGCAAGATCGATAGGTGCATGCTGGTTACTCCGTGTTTCTTTCACCTCTAAAAAGAAATAAAAGTTCTAAAAGTTCACAAATATGGTTGCGCATTGCTGCGGTCTTCAAGTGCCTCGCGCTCGGCGCCCTTCCCCCCGCCTGGCTGATCACATCACTGATGGGAGTGAAGTGGATTCACCTCTTGCGCCGTCACCCTTTATTAGTCCATCGCGCTCGGAGTTCAGCCAGAGAAGAAGCGAATGGACGGCGAGAGTCGCTCTCCCCCCTTCCTAAATCCTTCACGCTAATTGAGTTTTTTTTCCGAGTGTGAATGTGAAGACGGATTTAATGACTAATGAAATGTCCCGGCTTTCAAGAATGCAGAAAAAAAAAATGTAAAAAATTTGAATTGTATTAGAGAGGCGCCTTTTCTGCCGGGAAGGATATTGTAAAGCTCCTGATTACAATCCAATTAGTTAGATAAACTCTTGTCCAACGGCGCAGAACCCAATTATTCCGACAGTCAATACGCCTGTTCCGCCGCTAACTTTCATCAAATTAATATTCCGGGTTTTTATTAAACGGTGGCCGGAATTTGCGCGATTAAAACGTATCTATCGCTTTCTTCTCTCGGATAACGAAGCTGAATAAAAGGACCGACGTCAAAAAAAAAAAGAAAAAACTCTAAGAAGGTTTTCTATTCAGCACTGCGCTACTTTAACTGGCAATTGCGCCGTCGTGCAACACGACGCCCATATACATTTTTTTTATATTTTTTTCAACAATTTGATCAACACTGGGGTTTTTATTTTTGTGACGGAAAAAAAGTTGATGGTGTCAGTGGGAGAAATGATGAAATGATGCCCCTTTGTTGGTGTCAGTGGGAGAAATGGTGTCCTGTTGTTGGTGTCAGTGGGAGAAATGGTGTCCCGTTGTTGGTGTCAGTGGGAGAAATGGTGTCCCGTTGTTGGTGTCAGTGGGAGAAATGGTGCCCCATTGTTGGTGTCAGTGGGAGAAATGGTGTCCCGTTGTTGGTGTCAGTGGGAGAAATAATGCCCTATTGTTGGTATCAGTATCAGGAATGGTGCCCCATTGTTGGTGTCAGTGGGAGAAATGATGCCCCTTTGTTGGTGTCAGTAGGAGAAATGGTGTCCCGTTGTTGGTGTCAGTGGGAGAAATGGTGTCCCGTTGTTGGTGTCAGTGGGAGAAATGGTGTCCCGTTGTTGGTGTCAGTGGGAGAAATGGTGTCCCGTTGTTGGTGTCAGTGGGAGAAATGGTGTCCCGTTGTTGGTGTCAGTGGGAGAAATGGTGTCCCGTTGCTGGTGTCAGTGGGAGAAATGGTGTCCCGTTGTTGGTGTCAGTGGGAGAAATGGTGTCCCGTTGTTGGTGTCAGTGGGAGAAATGGTGTCCCGTTGTTGGTGTCAGTGGGAGAAATGGTGTCCCGTTGTTGGTGTCAGTGGGAGAAATGGTGTCCTGTTGTTGGTGTCAGTGGGAGAAATGGTGCTCCATTGTTGGTGTCAGTGGGAGAAATAATGCCCTATTGTTGGTATTAGTATCAGGAATGGTGCCCCATTGTTGGTGTCAGTGGGAGAAATTATGCCCCTTTGTTGGTGTCAGTAGGAGGAATAGTGTCCCATTGTTGGTATCAGTAGGAGAAATGGTGCCCCGTTGTTGGTGTCAGTGGGAGAAATGGTCCACCACTGTTGGTGTCAGTGGGAGAAGTAATGCCCCTTTGTTGGTGTCAGTGGGAGAAATGGTGCTCCATTGTTGGTGTCAGTGGGAGGAATAGTGCCCCGAGGGCTGAATAAAACAAGCCAAGGGGGCATCATCCAGCCCCCCGGGCCGCAGTTTGGAGACCACTGGTATAGATATACTGGGATTTACGCAGCTATGATGCTATACTGGTAATGACGGTGATCATAGACTTATAGTGGGACTGTGACACTCTGTGGACAATCTGACACTAACTGACTGACACTGATGTCACTAATATAGAGATCAGGGATAATACTGTGCACTGTTACTGTACTAATGACACTGGCTGGGAAGGGGGTAACACCTAGGGTCAATAAAGGGGGTAACTGGGTGCCTAACTATGTGTAATGTGAGCTGCTTTTCAGGGAGAAGAAACAGCCAGATCGCTGTTCTCTGTACACAGACTTTGGAGAACCTTCCAAGCACCAACGTCTAGTCTACGTAGCTCCATCATCCCTTATATACGTGGCTTCACCATCCCTTATATATGTGGCTCCATCATCCCTTATACACGTGGCTCCATCATCCCTTATATATATGTGGCTCCATCATCCCTTATACACGTGGCTCCATCATCCCTTATATACGTAGCTCCATCATCCCTTATATACGTAGCTCCATCATCCCTTATATTCGTGGCTCCATCATCCCTTATATTCGTGGCTCCATCATCCCTTATATTCGTGGCTCCATCATCCCTTATATACGTGGCTCCATCATCCCTTATATATGTGGCTCCATCATCCCTTATATACGTGGCTCCATCATCCCTTTTATACGTGGCTCCATCATCCCTTATATACGTGGCTCCATCATCCCTTATATACGTGGCTCCATCATCCCCTATATACGTGGCTCCATCATCCCTTATTAAAGAAATGGTGAACACCCTTCAGCCACGGAATATCCACCAATAATCTCCATACAGATGAGCAGTTACCCGGGGGCAGGCGTCCTCCCCTTGCTGGCCGACCAGTATATAGAGTATATCATCCTTCTGGAGCTCAAAAACCCCAACCAGAGCCGTGCCATGGGCCCTCGTAGGGGTCTTCACTCCCATCCCACCAGCCGCTCCGTATCCGGATATCCTGGAAAAGAAGAACACAAAGGATTACCAAAATGTGACTCAGCACCCAGGGCCGGATTTGCTCTCCCTGCCACCCCAGGTTCTGCAATGCACCCCCTCCCTGCCAACTGAACCACCCACTGTATTTTTTGTTTCTTTTTTACTTTTTTTTATTTGTAGCTTGTCGGTTACTTTTTTTGTATAATTTTATTATGTTTAATATTTTTCTTATTCTTTACTTTTTAATCATTTTATTAATTTAATTATTATTTCTTCTTATTTATTTTTTTCACTTAACTTTATTGCTATCACACAGGAGAAAACACTTCCCTGTGTGATAGCAATTGAAGGTGACAGGTTCTCTTTATTAACCCTGTCACCCCCAAAAACAGGAGTCCTAGCGCTGTGCTAGAACTCCTGTCACAGCTGAGATTGGAAGAGCACAGCTCACCCCTCTCACTGTGTACATCGGCGGCAGGAACAGAAGACAGGTTTGGCGGCTGGGGGGAGGACAGAGTCTCGAAGACAGAGCCAGTAGAGAGAGGTACGTGGGGGGGGGGGGGCGGACGGCAGCACACATTTTACAAGTGATTTTGGCGACATTGCTGCAATCACTTGTTAACGAGCGAGCGGATTCCCCCACACTACCTTTAGTCCTGCTAGAAAACAACTTGCTGCCCTGTATGTTCCGGGCGTCGAGGGGCTCCATGGCGCCCCTCCGGGCCCTGCCGCCCTGAGGCCTGGCCTCTGTGGCCTTGTGGGAAATCCGGGCCTGTCAGCACCTGATTTCTATAATCCCGCCTCTGCTCCTGTCCAACTGGGAGTTTTTAGTGTTCCCAGCCCCACCCACTTCTGTGTGCTAGCATCTTCCGTTACATTCTTCATAATATATCCATCAGGGATGGTGGGAACTAGGGTTGTCCCGATACCCATACCAGTATCGGTATCGGGACCGATACCGAGTATTTGCGGGAGTACTTGTACTCGCCCAAATACCCCCGATACCTAAATAGAATACTCCCCCCCCCCCCCACCCCGCATCCGCCGCCGCCACTGCCGCCACCGCCGTCACCGCATACAGCAAAGCCGCTGCCACATACCGCCGCGTTAATCCCCCTGCATTACAGCACGCATTACAAGCTTTTGTTTGAATACTTGTAATGCCCGCTGCGCCATGTATAGACACTCCCCTTCTCGGGATTGGACGGATCTGTCCAATCCCGAGAAGGGGAGTGTCTATACATGGCGCAGCGGGCATTACAAGTATTTAAACGAAAGCTTGTAATGCGTGCTGTAATGCAGGGGGATTAACGCGGCAGCAGCGGCGGCATCGTATCTACTTATAGGTATGGGGGACATGGCTGCAATATGGGGGACAGGACATGGCTGCATATGTGGGGGACATACATGGCTTCATCTGTGGGGGACATGGCTGCAATATGTGGGGGGACATGGCTGCAATATGTGGGGGACATGGCTGCATATGTGGGGGACATGGCTGCAATATGTGGGGGGACATGGCTGCATATGTGGGGGACATGCATGGCTGCATCTGTGGGGGGACATGGCTGCAATATGTGGGGGGACATGGCTGCAATATGTGGGGGGACATGGCTGCAATATGTGGGGGGACATGGCTGCAATATGTGGGGGACATGGCTGCAATATGTGGGGGACATGGCTGCAATATGTGGGGGACATGCATGGCTGCAATATGTGGGGGGGACATGGCTGCATCTGTGGGGGGACATGGCTGCAATATGTGGGGGACATGGCTGCAATATGTGGGGGACATGCATGGCTGCAATATGTGGGGGGGACATGGCTGCATCTGTGGGGGGACATGGCTGCAATATGTGGGGGACATGGCTGCAATATGTGGGGGACATGCATGGCTGCATCTGTGGGGGGGTCATGGCTGCATCTGTGGGGGGACATGGCTGCAATATGTGGGGGACATGGCTGCAATATGTGGGGGACATGGCTGCAATATGTGGGGGACATGCATGGCTGCAATATGTGGGGGGGACATGGCTGCATCTGTGGGGGGACATGGCTGCAATATGTGGGGGGACATGGCTGCAATATGTGGGGGACATGGCTGCAATATGTGGGGGACATGCATGGCTGCATCTGTGGGGGGGTCATGGCTGCATCTGTGGGGGGACATGGCTGCAATATGTGGGGGACATGGCTGCAATATGTGGGGGACATGCATGGCTGCATCTGTGGGGGGGTCATGGCTGCATCTGTGGGGGGACATGGCTGCAATATGTGGGGGACATGGCTGCAATATGTGGGGGACATGCATGGCTGCATCTGTGGGGGTGACATGGCTGCAATATGTGGGGGTGACATGGCTGCAATATGTGGGGGACATGGCTGCAATATGTGGGGGGCATGCATGGCTGCATTTGGGGACACATTTAAAAAAAAGTATCGGTATTTGGTATCGGCGAGTACATGATAAAAAGTATCGGTTCTTGTACTCGGTCCTAAAAAAGTGGCATCGGGACAACCCTAGTGGGAACCTCTCATAATGGGCACAGAAGGTGTACAGACCCAGGAACTCAGCGCTCGCTCGGCCTCCTGGCTCTTTTTTTAACATCTTCCAATCCACGGGGATGTTAAGGAATGAGCCCCGGTGCCGGCCGAGGTTTGGAGATTTCCGTCGGCAAGGATTCAGCCTGCGCAGTCCTTACAAGGAACCATCTGGATAGGGGAACAATACTGACAAGTCACCGGCACTGCTTAGAGAGCTCTGGAAACTCCTTGTCCAGCTTCCCCGGCTCCTCCTGTATAAGTTACCCTGTGTCTATTAGGCCCCTTTTACACGGAGCGGTCCGTTTTTCGGTCTGCTCCGCGTGTGTCCGTCGGCTCAGTGGGGATCCCCGCTCAGCTGTCGGCGGACAGGGCGGTCCCCGCACACTGTGCAGGGACCGCCCTGTCTCTCCTCCGCTCTCCCCTATGGGGAATCGGATGAATACGGAGCGCTTGTCCGTATTCATCCGATCCGATCTGCCGGACGGAAAAAAAATAGGGTTTTCTTCCGTCCGAAAAACCGGATCCAGACGGACGCGGATCATTGCGGATGTTAGCGGATGCATCATCCGCTAACGGACGCGACCCCATGGGCCAGATTCAGGTAGAGTTATGGCGGGGGTATCAGTGATACTCCAGCCTAACTGTCACTTTAAGCCGGCGTTTCTGTTTTCTGTAACCAGAAAACAAGAAACGCCGGGTTGGTGTTCCGATGCGATCGGCGTAATTGAATTTCGCCATCGCATCACAAATTTTATTTAAAAATGGCGCCGGGGGCGTTCCCGCTGATTAACGCTGAAAAAATATGTTAATCAGCGGGAATCGGAAATTCACGATCGTTTTCGGGTGCGACGCAGTGACTTTCCGACGTTTCCGTAAGCGATACGCGACGTAAAGATAAAGCAGCCCCCTAGTGGAGTATCTTATGTTAAGTATAGCCGTCGTCATCGCGTCGGAAAAAAAAGAATTTGCGTCGCTTGCGTAAAACGTCCATGAATGGGGATTTGACGTCATTGACGTTCACTGACAGAATTTGGAGCATGCGCACTGGGATGCATTGACAGTCGACGCATGCGCAGTACGTTCGACGCGGGATCGCGCTTAGTTTAAATAATACACGCCCCGTACCCGCCCAATTTGAATTCCGCCGGCTCATTTTCGATGCGCTGCCGCAACTTTAGGAGCAAGTGCTTCATGAATAACAGCACTTGCTCCTAAAATTTCACCAGAGTAACGTAAATGAGAAACGTTACTCCAGAGCAAAGATGCTCCCATCTACCTGAATCTGGCCCCATAGGCGTCCGTAGACGGACTTGT
Source organism: Rana kukunoris (assembly GCA_029574335.1). Taxonomy (NCBI): domain Eukaryota; kingdom Metazoa; phylum Chordata; class Amphibia; order Anura; family Ranidae; genus Rana; species Rana kukunoris. Next base: position 557,684,113 of record CM056052.1, on the reverse strand, counting down.
AAAAACGGACGAGCGGAGGCGGACATGTGAATGGGGCCTTAGGGGTACAGGGTGACCGAAAACCCCAGTCTGATCTTTACTAATCAGACTCGCTGTCCAACCGCACCGGACTCAGCAATTGCACCAGTCATGCGACGCGGCTCCCAAACAAAATTGGCGTCCTTTTTTCCCCCACAAATAGAGATTTCTTTCGGTGGTATTTGATCACCTCTGCGTTTTTTTTTTTTTTGCGCTATAAACAAAAATAGAGCTTTTCGTTATGAGAAAAATCGAATAAACTACATTTTAGTCAAACATTTAGGCCAAAATGTATTCAGCCACATGTCTTTAGTAAAAAAAAAAAAAATCGCAATAAAAAAAAAATTAGCTACCTAGCGGCAACAGTGACACTAATACAACGATCAGAAAAATGATCGCTTAGTGACGCTGGCAATAGGGGGTGAAAGGGTTAACTAGGGCGGTGATCAAGGGGTTAAAACTTTAATAGGGGGGGTACGGGGGCTACCCTGGACCTAACACTAACTGCCTGTCACACTGACACTAAATGCAGTGATCAGTACATATATGATCACTGCAATCAGTGACACTGTGACAGGGGGCCTATGTGTGTCCTGGTGTCAGTGTAGTGTTGTGCAGACTCACTGTGTGATGTTTCTCTCCTCAGCGGCGGTTGAAAATACCGCCGAGAGGAGAGATTACATCACTTCCCCCTTCCTGTGTTTCCATCTACCCCTTAAATAGCCTGTGTTCCAAGGAAGAGGGTGGGAGGCGGACGTGCATTGGCTGGGAGCGATCCGGAGGGGCTCGCTCCCACAGCCTCCGGAACTACCGCATGTACCCGGGGGGGGGGGTCCCGATCGGACCCCCGACCCACGTCTTGGCAGGGACGTACAGGTACGCCAATGTGCCTGTCCGTGCCATTTTGCCGACGTAAATGTACATGCGGCGGTCCGCAAGTGGTTAATATTTCTGAACAATATCCCTGAAGAGATATGTGAAGATAAATAATTCAAACTTTCTGACTGCTGGAATTTTGTATGAGCTCGGACTCATAAACTGTTGTAGACTTTTTACTAGATCGTTTGGGGTGTGGCTGTATCCCATTGTTCTATTGTTTCTGTCTACACTGGGAGCAACCTATTATGGGAATGAAGAGGGTTCTTTCACTTGGCACATTTATATTTCTGAAGGATATCCCTGAAGAAATATGTGAAGCAGGGGCGGACCGACAACTCATGGGGCCCCCCGGCAATAGAAGATTATGGGGCCCCTGGGCTTACAGATGGCCACCACGCCAGGAGGCAGTGCAGAGGCGGAGCAGCTAAAATCTCGGGATTTTCAAATCAAAAGCATGTCGGTTTCGGACATATCAGGGACAGATGTAAAAAAAACACAGATTTTTACATACTGTCCCTGGTTTTACTGAGCCTGGCAACCCTGATGGGGCCCCCTAGTGGCATGGGGCCCTCGGGCAGTGCCCAAGTGACTCAATGGTCAGTCCGCCCCTGATGTGAAGATAAATAATTCCACCTTTTCGACTGCTGGAATATTGTATGAACTTGGTCTCATAAACTGTTGTAGATGTTTTACTAGATTGTTTAGGGTGTGGCTGTATCCCATTGTTATATTGTTTCTGTCTACACTGGGAGCAACCTTTTATGGGAATGAAGAGGGTTTTTTCACTTGGGACATTAATATTTCTGAACAATATGGGCCAGATTCAGGTAGATGCGCGCATATTTTATCCGGCGTAGCGCAGCGCATATTCGTTACGCTGATGCGAACTAGTGAGTGAAGTCCAGTATTCACCAAGCGCATGTTCGTTACTTTGCGGCGGAGTAACGAAAAAGCGCTGGCGCAACCCGACGCAAGTGGAAGTGGGTGTGATCATATGTAAATGATGGGCGGAGCCCAGTGCAGTGACTTACGTTCATCGCATCATCCACGGAGCATGCGCAGTGAGGGAGGGCTCCCCTCGCTCCCCTGTGAGCATGCTCACAACTTCCGTCGGCACCACTTCATGGGAAACGCCAGCGCAATGTCTTCCGTTGCGCGTATAAAAGCGGCCGTAGATGCGCCTTTCCGGCGCAAAAGTATATCCGGTTTCCCCCACCCCAGGGAAGTAACTTTTGCTGTATGATGGCTGCTCCCGTTCCCCCCAAAGAGAGGAGAAATCTCAATTTTAATGCCCAGGAGCTCACCCTAGTGATCTCCGCTATGGAGACGTATAACGACTTTCTCCATGGCAGGAAAAGTCGGAAGACCAGCCGGGATAGGAAGCAGGGCATCCTGGAGTCCATTGCTGGCAGGGTCAATGCTTTGGGCTACTCCACCCGGACTGCTGCCGATATCGGCAAGAAAATTAATGATCTGAGGCGCAAAGTCCGGGGCAAGGTGGTCACCATCAGGAGGCATGAGAGGGGCACGGGTGGTGGACCCCCATGTGCGGTCAGCCTGACCACGGAGGAGGAGGTGGTCGCCCGCTGCCTGGAGAGGGAGCAGTTGGAGGGGGTCCCGGGATATGATTCCGTGGAGGAAGGCTCCAGGACAGGTAAGTGTTTTTTATCCCCTATTTGGTGTGTTGCATGTGGGGGGGGGAGGGTACATGTGCCAAGTGTGTGGGACCACCCAACATGTGTCTGCTTTGTGTCATCCACAGGTGACAGAGCTGGGCCATCATCTGTCAGCGGCCAGTCCACCCCAACCCCCCAATGGCATCCTGAGCCCGACCCCCTGGGTGGTGAACACCATGAGATGGAGGGGAGTGCCCACACCTCGCCTGATGAGGTGGTTGAGGAGGAGCCTGGCTTTACAGATCAGGACTTTGTTTTAATTTTGGAGGAGTCCTCCCCTTCTGCAGGGCCCTCTGTAATCCCCTCCCCCATTCTAGGAAGCCCCTCAAGGGCGACTCCATCCCCCCGGGGACAAACATCTCCTGGCCCCAGGAAGGCGACTCGGAAGACCAGGGGGGTGTCAGATTTGGTCTATGACCAAATGGCCCGGGACCAGGCCAGGCAGACCCAGCAGATGGGGGAGATTTCTGGGCATCAAGACCGAGTGGCTGACAGCCTGGGCTCCGTGTCACAGCTCACCAATGCTGTGCAGGACGTCAGCTGCAACTGCGCTGAAGTGGTGACCAGCCTGGGGGAGGTGCAGGCTGATGTTCGGCACCTCACTGCAGCCGTCCATGCCAACACTGCTGCCATCCGGGAACAGGGGAGGCAGAGGCAGCGTGACCAGCGGCATAATGTCACCCGCCAGCTGAGGATGCAGGCCCAGACCAACCACTATCTGAGCCGGATTGCCGTGGCCTTGGAGGGCATGCAGCCAACACCTGCCATGAGTGGCCCACCCGTGGATCAGCCACCTCCAGATGCCGCCCCACCCCCACCCACTCCCTCCAGGCAGCCGAGGAGCCAGAGAGGGCCCACAAGAAAGACCCCCCGTCAGCGTTTTTTTTGTATATTTTTGGCTCAGGTTATGAGTATTTATTCTTTATTTGAACTTTGCTCCGGTTAGGATTTTTTATTTTTATTTTTGCTCAGGTTAAAATAAGGTTATTTTTGCCGCCTCCTCTGGCTCAGCCACGACAATGGGCACAGTGGCGACAATGGGCACAGTGGCGACAATGGGCACACTGGCGACAATGGGCACAGTGGCGACAATGGGCACAGTGGCAGCAATTAAAGGGCACAGTGGCATCAATTGGCACAGTGGCGACAATTAAAGGGCACAGTGGCTCCGTTTGATGGCATGGCACAGTGGTGACAATTGATGGCACAGTGGCTGTGTTTGATGGCATGGCACAGTGGTGACAATTGATGGCACAGTGGCTGCGTTTAAAGGCATGGCACAGTGGTGACAATTAATGGCACAGTGGCTGCATTTGTTGGCATGGCACAGTGGTGACAATTGATGGCACAGTGGCTGCGTTTGATGGCATGGCACAGTGGTGACAATTGATGGCACAGTGGCTGCGTTTAAAGGCATGGCACAGTGGTGACAATTAATGGCACAGTGGCTGCATTTGTTGGCATGGCACAGTGGTGACAATTGATGGCACAGTGGCTGTGTTTGATGGCATGGCACAGTGGTGACAATTGATGGCACAGTGGCTGCGTTTGATGGCATGGCACAGTGGTGACAATTGGTGGCACAGTAGCTGCGTTTGATGGCATGGCACAGTGGCTGCGTTTGATGGCATGGCACAGTAATGACAATTGATGGCCCAGTAGCAGCATTTGATGGGCCCAGTGGCTGCATTTGATGGGCACAGTGAGGCTTAATAGCCGCCGGGGGCCGTTCGTGGGCCGCGAGGTATGCCCTATGGCCAGTCCGGGCCTGCACAGAGGTGTTGTCCTTGCAAGTGTGGTTGTTCAGCTTGCTAGTTTCATCGGTAACGCTGCTTCTGTAGCTGCTCTCCTGCTGACCTGTGGCCGTCTGGAGTAAAGATAAAGCAGCTATTTGTAGGAATAACTTTGCGACAGATAGCGAATCGGGAACTCTCCCTCATTTTAATATTTGAATGGGAAATCAATAGGCGCGACGGATGCGCCAAGCGAAAATATGCGCTTACGATACTCTGGTGAGGGAAAGTTAAGCCGATCGGAAAAAGCCAGTTTTCTGTCGCATCTAGTTTGGTGGGTACGGCCGCATAGATACTACGGCGCATCTTGACAGTTACGCGGCGCATATCGATATACTCCAGCGCAAGTCTTGCTGAATCTGGCCCTATATGTGAAGATAAATAATTCCACCTTTCCGACTGCTGGAATTTTGTATGAGCTCGGTCTCATAAACTGTTGTAGACTTTTTAGTAGATCGTTTGGGGTGTGGCTGTATCCCATTGTTCTATTGTTTCTGCCTTCCCTGGGAGCAACCTATTATGGGAATGAAGGGGCTCTTTCACTTTGGACAGTAATATTTCTGAATAATATCCCTCAAGAAATATGTGAAGATAAATAATTCCTCCTTTCCGACTGCTGGGATATTGTATGAGCTTGGTCTCATAAACTGTTGTAGACTTTTTACTAGATTGTGTGGCTGTATCCCATTGTTCTATATTTTGTGTGTGTCTTGGGAGAAACCTACTATGAAATGTATATGTCTATGTGGATTAGCTGTGAGAGGGGAGGGGGGATTTCTCCAGCAGCCCCTGGTAAAGACGGTCTCCTGTTGGCAGTGCTGTAAGTAACGGAGTTACAATAAACGCAGTTACCTAACGCAGCCCCTTTTGAAGGTAACGAGTAATCTACCTGATTACTCTTCCCCTCACAGTAACGCAGTTCCCATTACTTAGGAACTGCGTTACCGCAATTACATCTACCGCCACTAGATGACAGCAGAGTAATTGCTTCTGCCGGCGCTGTGAACATAAATATGGGTGGAACTCCGCTTTAGAATCATGTGACCGCTGTGATGGCCTGTCCCAAACGCAAGGAGCCCTGGATACAATGAGCCCCACCCGCCTCACACTGACCTATCACCGGGGAACAACTCACATCGATCACACACACTGTGTGCACAACCTGATCAATGATCCGGGGAACACATGACCGGAACAAAATGTTCCACAGAACAAACGTTCCCTATACAACACAGTGTACACAGCGACATCTAGTGGTCAACATGGTAAGTGCAGGACACCTATACAGACCAATGATCAGCAGGTTATTTTTGGTCAGTGATTTCATCTCTTCATCAGACAACAAAGAATCCCCATACCAGATCCCTTGCATCTAATAAAGCTAATATAAGATGAATAAAATAATAAACAATAAACTATAGGAAATTCTAATAAAGCCTAATATAAGATTTTAAATTACAGACTCTGTAAACGTCAAGGGAATGTATATTATAAACATACATTTTAATCCAGCTTATAATTTGGATGTAATATGTAGCAGATGGATAAGGGTTTTAAGTCCTATTAGCTGCACATACATGGTGGGACGGATGCACCTAGGCTGGGATATACATGGGGGGACGGATGCACCTAGGCTGGCATATACATGGTGGGACGGATGCACCTAGGCTGGGATATACATGGGGGGACGGATGCACCTAGGCTGTCATATACATGGTGGGACGGATGCACCTAGGCTGGGATATACATGGTGGGACGGATGCACCTAGGCTGGCATATACATGGTGGGACGGAGGCACCTAGGCTGGGATATACATGGTGGGACGGATGCACCTAGGCTGGGATATACATGGGGGGACGGATGCACCTAGGCTGGGATATACATGGTGGGACGGATGCACCTAGGCTGGGATATACATGGTGGGACGGATGCACCTAGGCTGGGATATACATGGTGGGACGGATGCACCTAGGCTGGGATATACATGGTGGGACGGATGTACCTAGGCTGGGATATACATGGTGGGACGGATGCACCTAGGCTGGGATATACATGGGGGGACGGATGCACCTAGGCTGGGATATACATTGTGGGACGGATATACCTAGGCTGGGATATACATGGTGGGACGGATGCACCTAGGCTGGGATATACATGGGGGGACGGATGCACCTAGGCTGGGATATACATGGGGGGACGGATGCACTTAGGCTGGGATATACATGGGGGGACGGATGCACCTAGGCTGGCATATACATGGTGGGACGGATGCACCTAGGCTGGGATATACATGGGGGGACGGATGCACCTAGGCTGGGATATACATGGTGGGACGGATGCACCTAGGCTGGGATATACATGGTGGGACGGATGCACCTAGGCTGGCATATACATGGGGGGACGGATGCACCTAGGCTGGGATATACATGGGGGGACGGATGCACCTAGGCTGGGATATACATGGGGGGATGGATGCACCTAGGCTGGGATATACATGGGGGGGAAGGATGCACCTAGGCTGGCATATACATGGTGGGACGGATGCACCTAGGCTGGGATATACATGGGGGGACGGATGCACCTAGGCTGGGATATACATGGGGGGGACGGATGCACCTAGGCTGGGATATACATGGTGGGATGGATGCACCTAGGCTGGGATATACATGGTGGGACGGAGGCACCTAGGCTGGGATATACATGGTGGGACGGATGCACCTAGGCTGGGATATACATGGTGGGACGGAGGCACCTAGGCTGGGATATACATGGTGGGACGGATGCACCTAGGCTGGGATATACATGGGGGGACGGATGCACCTAGGCTGGGATATACATGGGGGGACGGATGCACCTAGGCTGGGATATACATGGTGGGACGGATGCACCTAGGCTGGGATATACATGGGGGGACGGATGCACCTAGGCTGGGATATACATGGGGGGACGGATGCACCTAGGCTGGGATATACATGGTGGGACGGATGCACCTAGGCTGGGATATACATGGGGGGACGGATGCACCTAGGCTGGGATATACATGGGGGGACGGATGCACCTAGGCTTGGATATACATGGTGGGACGGATGCACCTAGGCTGGGATATACACGAGATCACCATTTGTTTCCGGTTTTCTTCTCTCAAGGATCTGGCATTCTTTTGTCTTGGAGTATTAACTCACCGCTCCCTGGCAAGCGCCCGTCACCTGCTTCTCAACAAAGCATTGTAGAATATTAAAAAAAAATTCAGTTACTTTACTGAGTAACTAATTACTTTTTCAATGTAGTAACTGAGTCACTAACGCAATTACTTTTTCGGAGAAGTAATTTGTAACTGTAACTAATTACTTTTTTAAAGTAAGATGAGCAACACTGCCTGTTGGATAGTTGAATGTACCTGTGTGTTATGTTACTGGAGGAGGTAAAGTTTACCCCTCCCTGTGTCATTATGTAAAGAAGGGGGTTGTCCCCTGAGTGTATATCTCTTCGTTCCTGTGTTTGAATAAACAGTTTTGTTTTCCACCCTACACTGATGTCTCGACAAGTGACTGGGTGGGCTAAGGGGTTTTGGATGGTGCTGGTACTGGGCAAGGGAGCTTATATGGCAAACAGACTCTTCTTGAGTAAGGGTTCCGTCAAATTGGTGGCAAGCAGTGGGATTGTGCTTCCTGGCTGTGAACACGTCCAAACCACCACCACCGGGATCCAAGATCGGGGCTTAGCAGACTTTGGTCACCCCAGCCTGGAGATCAGGCAGTGGATTCGGGTGCGGGTCTGGCTTGGAGCCCTCCGGGTCGCTGGTACACACCAGGGCAGGTGCTTTCCAACCCCAGAGCAAAGAGCCAGTGGCCAACAGGAGTTGTGGATGGCATTCCCGGGGGAGCGGCTCCAGGAGCAATGGGTGTCCAAGCGGAGGTCTTCTCGTCCAACATTAGTTGCCTGACCTCACAAATGCGCTTCTGGCAGGGCTGGACTGGGACAGAAATTTGGCCCTGGACTTCATCCAGACTGGCCCACTTTGACAGGTCTCTCTCATGGCAGCCGGACAACTCCCGCCAACCCCGCCACCCAAGCCCCCTCTCCCCCTTCACTAGCCACTAGCCGTTCTACTTTATTAGAGTAGAAAGGCTGGTACTGGTACTCTTATAGGCAGTACCAGTGGGGAAGCTAGACATTATTTCACCAGGGGCAAAGAATCAGTTTGGTGCTCCCCCCTTATGGGACAAGATTAGGCAGAAGTGAGAAACTCCCAGGTCATAGCTTTTGAGTCAGCTGTCTGTCCCCTCCCCCATGCTCCTCTGGTCTTCCCCCTGCTTCTTTGTTCCCCCCCAGGTGAGCGCTGCAGTAAGGGAGAGACAGAGGAGCGGAGGGGGCGGCGGTCCACTGCCACTGAAGCCGGCCCACTGAGCCATCGGCCCACCGGGAAACTCCCTGTAGTCCCAATGGCCAGTCCATCCCTGGCTTCTGGAAGAACGGTCAAACATTCCCATAGACACCCTTCTAAACCTTGTGGACGGCCTTCCCAGAAGAGGTTGAAGCTGTTATAGCTGCAAAGGGCGGGGCCAACTCCAAGTTAAACCCTCCGGACTAAGACTGGGGATGCCATTAAAGTTCATGTGCGTGTAAAGGCCGGCGTCCCAATACTTTTGACAATATGGGGTATCATCCTTGCTATACAGTGATGTATCGGCACATCGCCGGACAGGAAGCGGTTAATAAAAGGTTCCATTATAAATTCCTGAAAATGATACATAATGACAATATCTGAAGACTTTTCAGGAGGCTTCTGTCAGGAGGGAAGATTATTATTCAGGTGACGCGGGGCGATGAGTATCGAGTCGTTCTCGGCGCGGCGAGATATTACGGCGAGGAAGATATAAATACCTGAAAAGGATGTAATTATGACGAGGTAACGAGTCGGCTGAAGAGACTCTTGTGAATGATAAGTGCGGAGTGCGGCGGCTCTCATCTCATTACACAGAATGAAGAGCCTCGTGTTGTTCACCCCATAGAGGGGGGAAGGGCAGAAGACGTGACCCCGGGGCCCATCCGGAGATCAGATCAGGAAAGGGCGAGGAAGAACCCAGCGCAATCTGCATCTCAGCTGACCCAATCACAGAAAATGTGTGAATATTATAAATATAAAATATAATAAATAAGGTTTATGGAGTTCAATAATGTCAGGCAGTCAGTGTGAATGGGGCAGTAGTAGTCAGCAGGAGCCCACCTACCACAGGGCCGATCCTAGGGTCACAGACGCCTGGGTGCAGAAATATTTCTGGCGCCCCCACGTGGTCAGAGACTGCAGACATAGTACAGGAGATGATCAGATACTGCAGACATAGTACAGGAGATGGTCAGAGACTGCAGACATACTACAGGAGATGGTCAGAGACTGCAGATCTAGTACAGGAGATGGTCAGAGACTGCAGACATACTACAGGAGATGGTCAGAGACTGCAGATCTAGTACAGGAGATGGTCGTGGACTGCAGACGTAGTACAGGAGATGGTCAGAGACTGCAGACGTAGTACAGGAGATGGTCAGAGACTGCAGACATAGTACAGGAGATGGTCAGAGACTGCAGACATAATACAGGAGATGGTCAGAGACTGCAGACATACTACAGGAGATGGTCAGAGACTGCAGATCTAGTACAGGAGATGGTCGCGGACTGCAGACGTAGTACAGGAGATGGTCAGAGACTGCAGACGTAGTACAGGAGATGGTCAGAGACTGCAGACGTAGTACAGGAGATGGTCAGAGACTGCTGACGTAATACAGGAGATGGTCAGAGACTGCAGACATGGTACAGGAGATGGTCAGAGACTGCAGACATACTACAGGAGATGGTCAGAGACTGCAGATATAATACAGGAGATGGTCAGAGACTGCAGACGTAGTACAGGAGATGGTCAGAGACTACAGACATACTACAGGAGATGGTCAGAGACTGCAGACATGGTACAGGAGATGGTCAGAGACTGCAGATATAATACAGGAGATGGTCAGAGACTGCAGATATAATACAGGAGATGGTCAGAGACTGCAGACGTAGTACAGGAGATGGTCAGAGACTGCAGACGTAGTACAGGAGATGGTCAAATACTGCAGACATGGTACAGGAGATGGTCAGAGACTGCAGATATAATACAGGAGATGGTCAGAGACTGCAAACATACTACAGGAGATGGTCAGAGACTGCAGACATAATACAGGAGATGGTCAGAGACTGCAGACATAGTACAGGAGATGGTCAGAGACTGCAAACATACTACAGGAGATGGTCAGAGACTGCAGACATAATACAGGAGATGGTCAGAGACTGCAGATATAATACAGGAGATGGTCAGAGACTGCAGACATAGTACAGGAGATGGTCAGAGACTGCAGACATAATACAGGAGATGGTCAGAGACTGCAGATATAATACAGGAGATGGTCAGAGACTGCAGATATAATACAGGAAATGGTCAGAGACTGCAGACATAGTACAGGAGATGGTCAGAGACTACCGTTATGGTCTCCGGCTGCTTCGCTCTAATTCTCTGACAGCAGGAGGGAGGGAGGATGGACTTGGGCAGGAAACACAGCGGTGGCGGCGGCACAGTCTGATCCGCTCCTGTCAGTTGCCGGAGGAGAGAGCCTCCCTACGGACACAGACAAGAAGAAGAGAAGGAGGAGGCGGAAGAGGAGCACTCCGGCGCTTCAGCACCCCCACCTCTATGACGCCTGGGTGCGCTGCACCCCGTGCACCTGCCCAGGATTGGCCCTGCCCCACCATAAGTCCTGGGACAGGATGGGGATCCAGCGGGGCCCAACCTGGGGAGAGCAGGAGGAAGATCGGAGTGAGGAGCGCAGAAGTGTGACAGCATGGCGGGGGTGACTGAGGATACATATGGGAGTTATTGGGGGAGGAGGGATTTTATATAGGTTGTATGGGGCCCCATGATTTATAATTGTGGCCCTCGAGTTACTGTGAATTTCTACCAACCGTGCCGTGCTGCACATGTTATAATAATTTAAAAATAGAAGCGACTTCTTCTACTTAGGATGGAAAGCTGTGAATGGATGAGATGGGCACATTTATTTATATACAATGGGCCAGATTCAGGTAGATGCGTGCATCTTTTCGCCAGCGTATCGCATCGCATATACGCTGCGCTGACGCAAACTAGCGAGTGAAGTACAGTATTCACCAAGCGCCTGTCCGTTATTTTGCGCCGGAGTAACGGAAATGCGCTGGCGTAACCCGACGCAAGTGGAAGTGGGTGTGATCATATGTAAATGATGGGCGGAGCCAAGCGCAGAGGCTTACGTTCAGCGCATCATCCACGGAGCATGCGCAGTGAGTGAGGCTTCACTCGCTCCCCTGTGCGCATACTCACAACTTCCGTCGGCACCACTTCACGGGAAACGTCAGCGCAATGTGTTTCGTTGCGTGTATAAAAGCGCTAGCGGAAGCGCCATTCCGGCGCACAAGTATTTCCGTTTCCCCCCACCCCAGGGAAGTTACTTTTGCACTGTGATGGCTGCTCCCGCTCCCCCCAAAGAGAGGAGGAACCTCAATTTCAACTCCCAGGAGGTGTCTGTTATCATCACGGTTATGGAGACTTTTAATGAGTTCCTCTACGACAAAAAAAGTCGGAAGACCAGCCGGGAGAGGAAGCAGGGCATCCTGGAGACCATTGCTGGCAGGGTGAATGTTTTGGGGTACTCCACCCGGACTGCTGGCGATATCCAAAAAAAAAATTAAAAAATGAGAGGGGCACGGGTGGTGGTCCCCCATGTCCTGTCACCCTGACCACGGAGGAGGAGGTGGTCGCCCGCTGCCTGGACAGGGAGCAGTTGGAGGGGGTCCCTGGATATGACTCCGTGGAGGAAGGCTCCAGGACAGGTAAGTGATTTTTACCCCCTTTTTGGTGTGTTGCATGTGGGGGGGGGGGGTACATGTGCCAAGTGTGTGGGACCACCCAACATGTGTCTGCTTTGTGTCATCCACAGATGACGGAGCTGGGCCATCATCTGTTGGCGGCCAGTCCACCCCATCCCCCCAACGGCATCCTGTGCCCGAGCCCATGGGTGGTGAAGAGACCGAGGTGGAGGAGAGTGCCCACACCTCACCTGCAGAGGTGGTTGAGGAGCAGCCTGTTGTGGCAGAGCAGAACATAATTTTATTTTTGGAAGAGTCCTCCTCTTCTGCAGGGCCCTCTGCAATACCCTCCCCCATCCTAGGAAGCCCCTCAAGGGCGACTCCATCCCCCAGGAGACAACCATCTACTGGCCCCAGGAAGGCCACCCGTAAGACCAGGGGGGTGTCTGATCTGGTCCAGGACCAGGTGGCGAGGGATCACGCCAGGCAGACGCAGCAAATGGGGGACATAGTTGAACACCTGGACAGAGTGGCTGACAACCTGTGCTCTGTGGCTCAGATATCCAATGCAGTGCAGGATGTCAGCTGCAACTGCGCTGCAGTGGTGACCACTCTGGGGGAGGTGCAGGGTGATATAAGGCACCTCACTGCAGCCGTCCAGGCAAACACTGCTGCCATCCGGGACCAGGGGAGGCAGTCGGCGGGCCCAACAATACCAGGTCACCCGGCAGCTCAGGATGCAGGCTCAGACCAACTCGTACCTCGGCCGGATTGCCGTGGCCTTGGAGGGCATGCAGGCCACACCTGCCAGGAGTGGCCCACCCGGGGATCAGCCACCTCCAGATGCCCCCCCACCCGCACCCACTCCATCCAGGCAGCTGAGGAGCCAGAGAGGGGCCACCAGAAGGAGCCCCCGGCATCCCAGATGATTTTTTATTTTATTTTTTTAATGCTCAGGACATGAGATTTTTATTTTATTATTAATGCTCAAGTTATGAGTTTTTTTTATTTGTGATTATGCTCAGGACATGAGATTTTTATTTTATTGATACTGCACACGTTGCAGTGTGAATGGTGTGTGAATGTGAGGGGGTGGCACTCCTGCCAGTAAGGGGTGTCACCCTCGGCCGTGGTGGAGAAGTTAACCCCACGGCTGTATGAATGACGTGTGAACGGTGTATGAATGGACAGCGACATCATTGGGGCCTTGACGCTGGCGTTGCTGCTCCCAAGTCCTACATGCTGGACTTGGGCTAATCCAATGTGATGTGCATGTGGTGTGTGTGATCTAGGGACATCAGTGGTGTACACGCGTGCACTGTCTGTGTGATTAATGTTTTGGTTTAGTGTCCAAAGATGCCTACGGCAAGGACCCTCCTGACTGTTCTTCCATCAGCTGAATGGGTCTCCTCTGGCAGGGGGGGGCTGTCTGGTTGGGGGGTCAGGTCATCACGTATGTCAATCTGCAGGCCTTCTCTCATGGCAAAGTTGTGCAGAATGCAACATGCACCGATGATCTGACACACGAAGGTAGGGGAATACAATAGGGCCCCCCCAGACTTATCCAGGCAGCGGAAACGGGACTTCAGGAGCCCGAATGTTTGCTCCACCACTGCACGGGTTTTGATGTGTGCTTCATTGTACTTTCTCTCTCCTCTGGTTTGTGGGTTGCGGAAAGGAGTCATGAGATGGGGTCCCAATGCATATACAGAGTCACCTGTAAGGGAAAAGACAGGAGGATGTTAGTCATGCATGTGCCACTTCTGTTGTGCATCACGGGAGGGGATAGTCATGCCTGACTCCCATGTCACTCACAAACCAGCCAGCTGTCCCCATACATGTTCTGTTTGAATTCTGCTGGGATGGGACTCTGACGGTATATGAAGCTGTCATGGCTGGACCCGGGGTGTTTGGCACGGACGTGCCATATGAGGCGTTGGGCATCGGCTATCACCTGTACGTTGATGGAGTGCCAATGCTTCCGATTGCGGTATATGTGCTCTGTGGCACTGGGGGGCTGTAGGGCCACATGTGTGCAATCAATGGCCCCCACAGTGCGTGGGAATCTGGCAATGTTGTAGAAATCTGTCATTGCCTTCAGCCGCAGCTCCTCAGTGGTTGGTCTGATGAACTGGTTGGACATGCGTCTGAGGATTGCAGGGACAACCTGGTGCACACATCTGCTCATGGTGGACTGTGACATCCCAGCCACCACTCCACTTGTACGCTGGAATGATCCACTGGCAAGGAAATGAAGTGTTGCCAGGACCTTCACCAGTGGCTGCACTGCTTGTGAGCATTGTGTCTTGCTGGTGATGTCATCCTGCAGGGTTGTGGTTAGTTCAATTATTGCATCTGGGCTGAATCTGAAGAGGCGATACACCTCCTCATCCCCCATGCCAAAGAGGCTCATGCGCGTGCGGTATATCCTCTCACGTGCCCGCCTCCTCCGTACCGGGGGACCCATTAGTAGTGCTAGGACCGCGACTGCCCCTGGCATGTTGGCACACAGAGGTGTTGTCCTTGCACGTGTGGTTGTTCAGCTTGCTAGTTTCGTCGGTAACGCTGCTGCTGTAGCTGCTCTCCTGCTGACCTGAGACCGTCTGGAGTAAAGATAAAGCAGCTATTTGTAGAAATAACTTTGCGCCGGACGGACGAGATACGCGCGGCGCATGTAGCCGGCGTATGGTGCTTATCCGTTCGCGAATCGGGAAATCTCCCTCATTTGCATATTTGCAGGGCAAATCAATAGGCGCGACGGATGCGACGAGCGAAAATATGCGCTGACGATACTCTGGCGAGGGAAAGTTAAGCCGATCGGAAATGGCCCGTTTTCTGGCGCATCTAGGTTGGTGGGTACGGCCGCATAGATACAACGGCGCATCTTTACAATTACGCGGCGCATATCGATATACTCCAGCGCAAGTCTTGCTGAGTCTGGCCCATTGTGTATTTATATCATTATTTATGTAAACATATTGTGCACATTGATGTATTTACATTGTGTGTATATAAATATATATATATAAATACATTAATATGTAAAAATTAAACAGCCACAAGGATCACCTGTATCGGTTGGTTTCGGGGACCCGCCAGATCTGCACGCCCCTCTGTGTCCCCGTCCCGACAATCACGCTGAAGTTCTCGTAGGATTCGTCGCAGAGCTTCTGACTCGGCCCATGAGGACCGCTCCCCCCGCACGTTGTGAACAGCCAATAACCTGCAAGACAAGAAAACGGACCGCTCTGTGTGAAAGAGCCCTAAGGTGTAGGAGAAGTTTGTCTGGCCGCAAAAAAACAAAAACAAAAAAAAAAAAAACACAAAAGCACCAGAAGTTCTGCCAAAAATAACGAGAAATTTAAAATAATTATCTCAATAAAATAAACGTAAAAAACAATTAAATAAAAAAAAATTGAATAGCTCATTACAATTAATAATATTAATAAAAAGCCCCTTAAAAATAATAATGAATAGTCCATTGAAATGTAAAAAAACGAAATAGTCCATTGACAAATAAAGTAAAAAAAAAAAAACGTATATCCCATTTAAATTAATAAATATTAATATAATTATTATTAATAATAATATTACTAATAATGAAAAGCCCTTTAAAAATAAAAAATTAATAGCCCATTGAAATGTATAAAAAAAAGCCCATTGACAAAAAACAAATAAATAAAAGAATGAATATTCCAATAAAGTAAAAAAAAAATGAATATCCCATTTAAATTAATAAATAATAATAATATTATTAATAATAATTGTATTAATAATAATGAAAAGCCCTTTAAAAATAATAATGAATAGCCCATTAAAATGTAAAAATTTTTTAATAGCATTGATATAAAACAAATAAATACATAAAATAATAAATAGCCCAATAAAGTAAAAATAAAAAATAAATAAAATTGAATAGCCCATTAAAATGTATAAATAATGATAATAGTAATATTAATAATAATAATAATAACAATAATAATGAGTAGCCCCTTAAAAAAAAAAAATATTATTATGAGTAGCCCCTTACAATTAAAAAAAAAAAAACGTAATATAAGACACACACACACATATATATATATATATATATATATTTCCTGCAATATCCACCTTCAACCAAGAGATTTCCTTTGCAGCAGTGATGGCTGGTGCTCAAAATTTTTTGGGGGGGCACAAAAAAAAAAACAATTGCAGCTTCACTGTGCCCATCAAGCGCAGGCACTGTGCCCATCAATTGTCGCCACTGTGCCCATCAATTGTCGCCACTGTGCCCATCAATTGTCGCCACTGTGCCCTTTGTCAGCACTGTGCCCCAGTAATTATTGCCACTGTGCCCTGTTAAACGCTACCCCCCCCCCCCCCCACCCGGCACTTACCTTTCTGGGGTCAGCCAACCTCCTTCCATGGTCCCTCGATGTCTTCCCCCGCCCTCAATGACGCTTCAGCCAATCAGGTTACCGGAAACCAGAATCGGTAAACCTGATTGGCTGAGACGCCTGTCAGTCTTATCCAAGGAACGCACCCCCTGTGCATCCCTTGGATAAGTATTTGGAAGCCGATTACATCCTGAGGGCGCTGGCTCTGATAGGCACTTCCACAGCCAACCAGCTGCCATTATTCAGATGGCCGGCGCTCACCAGGGGGCCAGTCATCTGAATAGTCGGCGGCAGCGGCAATACATAGATTCATGCAATGCACGAATCTGTGTATTGTATTCAGTGGCGGTGTGGAAGTGAGAGGGGGCGGCGCTCCGGCGCCCTCTATGGACGCACCGCCACTGCCCTGCAGTACATTTTTTCTATCCTCATCCTGACAGTCAGCATCATTCAACCACCTTCCTCTGAGCCCAGGTTGACCCTGACCTATGCCCAGCCTGTGACTGGACAGGGACTGCAAGAGGCCGATGCCAGGACCAGGTGACCTCGCGCCAGTACTCGCACTGCTCGTGTTTAAAATATAAATGTAACAATGTAGTAATGAATGAGGAGCTGCGTCATTTGTGTCTCTTTTATCGGGCCGGAGTTCAGATTTAATACAATAAATAAAAAAAAAGAGAAATCATGAAAACGAGATAAAATTATTTCCGGTAAAGAATGGACTGGAGACGGGTGATGACATTCCCGGTGACAGATGGCGGGGGAGCTCCATGGACCGGCGGCCAGGCAATGCAGCAGATGGAGGCTGTGACTGCTCCGGGACATCGGGGGGCCCCTCCAGCACCGGCGGCACCTCTGGGCACCGGCCTGATCTTCCCCTTCTGTGAATCGGGATCCACTGAGAGAGGAAAATCCATAAATATCAGTTCTAGAAACGTAGCGAAAGAGCGAAATTCCTGAATATTATATAATACGGTTACATTGTATACAAAGCCCACCAATGAGCTTCTCCTATTTCCTCCCTTTGGTCTATTAACCACTTAAGCCCCGGACCGTTATGCAGGTAAAGGACCTTGCCCCTTTTTGTGATTCGGCACTGCGTCGCTTTAACTGACAATTGCGCGGTCGTGCGGCGTGGCTCCCAAACAAAATTGGCGTCCTTTTTTCCCCACAAATAGAGATTTCTTTTGGTGGTACTTGATCACCTCTGGGGATTTTGTTTTTTTGAGCGACAATTTCGAAAAAAAAAACTATGGGCCAGATTCAGGTACACGTAAATTTGCGCAGCGTATTCGAAATACTCTACGCTGCCGTATTTTACCAGGCTCTAAATCGAATTCTGGTAGATTTTTGCACGTACGATACGGCGGCGTAGTCTATTTCTCGCCGCGTAATCGAAATACGCGATTAGGGGGCGTGAAGCATTTAAATTAGGCGCGTCCCCGCGGCGATCGAACTGCGCATGCTCCATTCAGAAATTTCCCGCCGTGCATTGCGCGGTGGGTACTGCTGGCTGGTTCTGCTGGTTGGGTACTGCTGGAGGGCACTTCTGGTGGGTACTGCTGGTGGGTACTGCTGGTGGGTACTGCTTGCTGGTGCTGCTGGTGGGTACTGCTGGAGGGTACTTCTGGTGGGTACTTTTGGCTGGTGCTGATGGCTGGTACTGCTGGAGAATACTGCTGGCTGGTGCTGCTGGTGGGTACTTCTGGCTGATACCGATGGTGGGTACTGCTGGATGGTACTTCAGGTATGTACTTCTGGCTGGTACTGCTGGCTGGTGCTGCTGGTAGGTACTTCTGGCTGATACTAATGGTGGGTACTGCTGGTGGGTACTGTTGGCTAGTACTGCTGCTGAGCTCTGCTATCTGGTACTGATGGTGGGTACTGCTGCTGAGTTCTGCTATCTGGTACTGCTGGCTGGTACTGCTGGTGGGTACTTCTATCGGCTCTGCCTCCTCTAGTGCCCACTATGTTTCTCAAACTGATGCTCAGGGATGGGGGATCGGGAACACGCCATCACAGAAATGGGGGTGGCAGGCCACATCAGAGGGCACCAGCGGTTGGGCACCCCTGATCTAGAGGATTAGCCAACAATAGGTGACTCAATTAACAATGGGAATTCACGCCTAGGAAGCACACAATGGGAGAGACATACGTAACATTAAACACTGACAGATTATAGCAGGAGATCTCAACATCTGGTTGTTTTGGGCATAGAGGCCCTAAATCTGTACCCGGGTCCTCCAATTCCCGGGGTCTGTGTATTTCAGGGACACGTGGAATTGAATCCGGAGTAAAACTACTCCAAAGGGTCCCCCAGGCATACACCTCCCAAAGAATAGAGCCCCCTCAAACGCCAGGGCCCATAGTCAGTAGGCAAGTGGCTATCCTGCAGTCCCCTGTGAAAGCCCCTCTGTCCCAGATGGGTCTGTCACAGCCCCCCCCCCGTCCAAAAGCACCCCCCCATTTTGAGGGCCTGTGGTTCTTGAAGGGGGGTGGGGGCTTGCTCATCCCTCCCTCTTTCCTGGTCTGCGGGGGCTGCATGCTCTCATAAGAGTCTGGTATGGAATTTTGGGGGGGAACCTACGCTGTTTTTTTTTATATATATAATTTTGGCATGGGGTTCCCCTTAAAATCCTGGTAGGGTTGGGGTGGGTATCCCCACGCCGTTTGTTTTTTTCTGAATTTTTCTGTGCTGCCATTTTTTTCTTTACAATTCATCACAATTTGTTACTATTTAATTTGGAGATTCGGATCCGTATGTCTGAACAACCAAAAACTTGCCTGAATTTATATCTCTCTATCTAACTCTCCTGATATATTGTGTTTGATCACTTTAATTGCTGATTAACCTCGGGGGGGGGGGGGGGGGGCGGCTGAGGGCACCGGAGGACTGTCACTCATCAGCCATTGGACGGAAGCCAGGTACCTGTGTCTGAATTATACGGCTGAGTGATCTCAGGCTGAAGATTTGACATCGTGTTAATTAAGGATTAATATCCATTTCTTTCTCTGCCCTGAAGAGCATCACTAATGGGAAAAAGTTCTTCATTAATTCCAGACAAGATCCTGATAATTCCACCAAACTACGGCGCCGGCCCTTCTGATCCAATCACAGAGGAGCGAAATAGAGGAAGAAAATCTGTTTCTTTGTCCAATTGGACCTTCTTCAGCTCAGC
Organism: Rana kukunoris; assembly: GCA_029574335.1. NCBI lineage: Eukaryota > Metazoa > Chordata > Amphibia > Anura > Ranidae > Rana > Rana kukunoris. The sequence continues at coordinate 557,664,318 of CM056052.1, read as the reverse complement.
CATCGACCACACAGAGATCGGCGAGGGAAGAAGCCCAAGGGAAAAGGAAACTCGGAATTGTTTTTGGTCAATTCAATTTTAGAATAAAGATTAAAACTTTATAAATTAAGATTTTATATCTTTCCTTTGTTTATTTTTTTTATTTTTTAAGTGGATCTACAGAGAGAAAATTATTTTAGCTCCACCTGAAAAAAGGGGGGGGGGAAGGGGGGGGTGAAGAGTGGGAGAAATCTTCAACTTGGAAAAGAAAGAAAAAGAAGAAAGGAAATAAAAAAGAAAACAAGAAAAAGAAGAAAGGAAATAAAAAAGAAAACAAGAAAAAGAAGAAAGGAAATAAAAAAGAAAACAAGAAAAAGAGAAAGGGAAGGGAAAATTAAAAGGAGGGAAGGGAGGGGAAGGGAAGGAAATGAAAAGAAAGCAAAGAAAGAAAAAAGGAAGAAATGAAGGGTGGAAGAAATCATCCAAGAAAAGGAAAAGAAGAAAGGTAAGAAAATGGAAAACAAGAAAGCGAAAGGTAAGAGAAAAAATAAAAAGGAGGGAAGGGAAAGGAAAAGGAAAAAAAGGAAAGGGAAAGGAAAGGGAAAGGGAAAAGAAAAGGAAGGGGAAAGGAAGGGGAAAGGAAAGGGAAAGGAAAGGGAATGGAATGAGAAAGGAAAGGGAAAGGAATGGGAAAGGAATGGGAAAGGAAAGGGAAAGGAATGGGAAAGGAATGGGAAAGGAATGGGAAAGGAAAGGGAAAGGAAAGGAAGGGGAAAGGAAAGGGAAAGGAAGGGGAAAGGAAAGGGAAAGGAAAAGGAATGGGAAAGGAAAGGAATGGGAAAGGAAAGGGAAAGGAAAGGGAAAGGAAAGGAAAGGGAAAGGAAAAGGAAAGGAAAAGGAAAGGAAAAGGAAAGGAAAGGGAAAGGAAAGGGAAAGGAAAGGAAAGGGAAAGGAAAGGAAAAGGAAAGGAAAAGGAAAGGAAAGGGAAAGGAAAGGGAAAGGAAAGGAAAGGGAAAGGAAAGGGAAAGGGAAAGGAAAGGGAAAGGAAAGGGAAAGGGAAAGGGAAAGGAAAGGGAAAGGAAGAAAAACAAAAGAAGGAAAGAAAGAGGAAATCAAGAAAAAGAGAAAAGGAAGGGAAAATGGAAAGGAGCAAAGGGGAAGAAGGAAAGGGGGAAAAAAGGAAGAAATGAAGGGTGAGAGAAATCTTCCACCTGAAAGAAAAAAAAAGAAAAGAAAAAGAAGAAAGGAAAGAAAAGAGTAAGGTAAGGGAAAATGAAACGTAGGGAAGGGAAGGGAAAAAAACGAAAGAAAAGAAGAAACAAAGGGTGAAAGAAAGGAAGGACAGAAGGAAACGGCAAGGAAGGAAGAAAGGGTAGAGAAAGAAAAAAAGACTAGAGGATGGTAGGAATAAAAGGTGTCATAAAAGGAAAGATGAAAGCAAGGACAGGAAGGAAAGAAGGAAGAAAGGGTAGGAAAAAAAATTGAAGGAATGAAGAGTGGGAGAAAGGAAAGAGAATGGAAGGGCAGAAGGAAGGCAAGATGTATGGGAGGTAAGTAAAGGAAAGGAAGACATGAAAGGTGGGAGAAATCTTCCATTTGGAAGAAAAAAAAAGTAAGAAACGAAAAAGAGAAAGGGGCAGGGAAAAAGGAAAAGAAGGGAAGGGAAGGGAAAGGAAAAGAAAGGATATGGAAGGGAAAGAGAAAGGAAAGAAAGGATGAAATGAAGGGTGGGAGAAAGGGAGGAAGAAGAAATAGAAGGAAGGAAGGAAGGAAGGAAGGAAGGAAGGAAGGAAGGAAGGAAGGAAGGAGAAAAGAAGTAAAGACTAGAGGATGGAAGGAATAAAATGTGTCATAAAGGAAAGATGAAAGTAAGGACAGGAAGGAAAGAAGGAAGAAAGGGTGAAAAAAATAGAAGGAATGGAGGGTGGGAGAAAGGAAGGGCAGGAGGAAATCAATACGAGCGGGAGGCCAGGAAAGGGAAAGGGAAGGAGCAATGATAAATCTTTATGCCAGTGTGTTTTCACGTTGTAAACTATTGGAAACATCATTGCATTATTTCCCTAACTAATTTCTTTCACAGGGGATTTAATGTTCTTAAATAAAACTCATTCTAAAAAGTTCAAGGTGTGTTGGTGTCATTTGGGTCCAATTCGCAGAGGAACCTGATACATCCAGCAGCTCCTCCGGGAATAGTGGTACAAGAGGGGGCTCGTCCGGGATTCTCTGTGACCCTTTATCAGGGTAATGATCACATGGGAGGAGTCAAGTATCCTTCATGGACTCATTCACCGCCACCAGGTTGTGTGAAGAACAGGAAGAATGTTGGATGGCATTGGACAAATGCAGTGGCGGCCCGTCCATAGGGACGCACGGGCGCCGCCCCCCCTCCCGCAGTCACAAACAAAAATTTTAAGCGCAGTTCTGGCGGCCGTCTATAGAGGGCGCTGCAGCGCCACCCCCTCTCGCAAATAACACACATTCGTGCATAAATGCAGGAATGTATGTTATTGTTGGTTGCCAGCTGCCTGGTCTATTCATATAACCGGACATGGGTCGCCGGTTAGCCGAAAAGTGGCAGCTGGTTGGCTGAGGGGAACTGCCTATCAAAGCCAGCGGCTCTGATAGGCTTTTTCAGTACCGCCCTCCGGCTCTTGGAAGTCTATACTCGGAGCGCAGGCAACCTGCGTTCCTTGCATAAGACTGACGGCCGTTTCAGCCAATCAGGTTCCTGGATTCTGGTTATCAGGAACCTGATTGGCTGAAGCTTCACCACGGCGGCAGAAGACATCGAGGGAGGACATGGAAGCTTCAGGTAAGTGCTTTTTACAGGCAAAGGGGTGACAATGGGCGCAGAGGCGACAATGGGCACAGTGGCATCATGGGGCACAGTGGTGACAAAGGGCACAGAGGCGACAATGGGCACAGAGGCATCATGGGGCACAGAGGTGACAATGGGCACAGTGGCATCATGGGGCACAGTGGTGACAATTAAAGGGCACAGTGACATGCACAGTGGCATCAATGGGCACAGTGGTGACAATTAAAGGGCACAGTGGTGACAATTGGCACAGTGGCAACAATTGAGGGGCACAGTGGCTGCGTTTGATGGCATGGCACAGTGGTAACAATTGATGGAACAGTGGCTGCGTTTGATGGCTTGGCACAGTGACTGCATTTGATGGCATGGCACAGTGGTGACAATTGATGGCACAGTTGCTGTTTGATGGCATGGCACAGTGGTGACAATTGATGGCACAGTGACTGCATTTGATGGCATGGCACAGTGGTGACAATTGATGGCACAGTTGCTGTGTTTCATGGCATGGCACATTGGTGACAATTGATGGCACAGTGGCTGCATTTGGTGGCATGGCACAGTGGTGACAATTGATGGCACAGTTGCTGTGTTGCATGGCACAGTGGTGACAATTGATGGCACAGTGGCTGCGTTTGATGGCATGGCACAGTGGTGACAATTGATGGCACAGTTGCTGTTTGATGGCATGGCACAGTGGTGACAATTGATGGCACAGTGACTGCATTTGATGGCACAGTGGCTGCATTTGGTGGCATGGCACAGTGGCTGCGTTTGATGGCACAGTGGCTGCAATTTTTTTTTTTCGTTTGCGCCCCCCCAAAAAGTTTGAGCACCAGCCGCCACTGGACAAATGGTTGCAGTGGATCTTCATTCCTAGATGGCCACTCTGAGGCGGCGTACACACGATCGTGCCGCCCGCCCGTCGAGCTGCTTTTCCGTGCAGCTCGACGGGCGGACGGAGTTCCCGATGAGCGCTCCAAAAAGCTTGTCGAGCCAAAGTCCTCATAGAACAACAAGGAAAAAGAGAGCATGCTCTCTTTTTTGGCTCGACGAGCTTCCCGACGGGACGCTCGTCAGAAGTGTACACACGACCGAGAACCTCGGCAGAATATGTCTCCCAGCGAGCTTCTCGCTGGATTCTGCCGAGGTTCTCGGTCGTGTGTACGGGGCCTGAAGATTCAGATGTCTTGAATGATGGAAGTGGTAACTCCTCCACAACTTGACGCAACCTGGAGAGAAGTCATTAGACCCATCCAGCAAAGAACTTGCCAGTTCTTGGGGTGTGTTATCGTTGTGGAGGTGTAAGATCATTTCAGTGTGGTTTTCTGAGTCCAGAAGCTTGCAGAAGATGTGGAGAGCATTCATAGGGCATCAGATAAAAAGGCCAACCGAGTGTCAGACGACATTTATTAGACTTTACTCATGAAGTGATGCCAGAGGAGGGGACATATGATCTTTCAAATACAGACTCCCCCATCCACAGGTTAAAGGGACACTCCGCATGTACTGCAGGTTTTGGAAGCGTGGCTTGTCGAGGCTCTAAGCAGGTTTTAGGCAGGAACACACTGTAATGACTGGAGGGGTTATAAAGGACAGCAGACACTCAGAAGTGGCAAGAAGTCAAGTCGGAAGCAGGAACGAGGTCACAGAGGTAGCCAAGGTCAGTAGCAAGAGGGCAAAGAGGTACAGAAGCGTAGGCGGAAGTGTTGTCAGGAACCAAGCTAAAGCCAGGAACAGGAGCGAGGTCATAGAGGTAGCCGAGGTCAGTAGCAGGCAAGAAAAGAGGTACAGAAGCGTAGGTGGAAGTGTGGTCAGGAACCAAGCTGAAGTCAGGAACAGGAGCGAGGTCACAGAGGTAGCCAAGGTCAGTAGCAGGAGGGCAAAGAGGTACATAAGTGTAGGCAGAAGCGTGGTCAGGAACCAAGCTGAAGTCAGGAACAGGAACAAAGTCACAGAGGTAGCCGAGGTCAGTAGCAGGCGAGCAAATATGTACAGAAGCGAAGGTGGAATCATGGTCAGGAACAAAGCTGAAGTTAGGAATAGTGTTGAGCGGAATACGCCATATTAGATTTCGCGATATTGCGCGAATATATAGAAGAATATTCGCGAATATTCGCTAATATCGAATATTCGTGATATTTTATCCAAAAAAAATTTTGCGAAATTTCGCTAATGCGAAAATGATTGCGAAATTCTCATAAACGGAGATAATTTCCTGTATTACTAAACTAATATGCACTAAACACTAACTCTACACTAACTCTACTTAAAAGAAAGAAGAATAAGGGGGCAAAAGAAGGGCGGAGAAGATAAGCGCGCAATATTCCTATTGCGCGGTTATCTTCTCGGCCCTTCTTTTGCATCAGAGCCAATCAGAATAACTCGAATATTCGGCAAAAGGAATATCGCGCAATATTCCTTTTGCCGAATATTCGAGTTATTCTGATTGGCTCTGATGCAAAAGAAGGGCGGAGAAGATAATCGCGCAATATTCCTTTTGCCGAATATTCGAGTTATTCTGATTGGCTCTGATGCAAAAGAAGGGCGGAGAAGATAATCGCGCAATATTCCTTTTGCCGAATATTCGAGTTATTCTGATTGGCTCTGATGCAAAAGAAGGGCCGAGTAGCTGATGCGATTCTTTTATGTTGCCGCAATGCGAATTTTCGGCAACATAAAAGAATGGCATCAGCTACTCGGCCCAGGGTCTCTCTCTAATCATACCAGCAATGCTTTTAGACGTCGATGGAGATCACTAGGATGTGATCTGTTTTAAAAATAAATTTGAAAAAATACGAATATTCGCCATAGCGAATATTCGCCACAATATTCGCGAATACTCTAATATGCAATATTCGTAGCGAATATTCACAATGCGAATATTCGTGAGCAACACTAGTTAGGAACAGGAGCGAGGTCACAGAGGTAGCCGAGGTCAGTAACAGGAGGGCAAAGAGGTACAGAAGAGTAGGCGGAAGTGTTGTCAGGAACCAAGCTGAAGTTAGGAACAGGAGCGAGGTCACAGAGGTAGCTGAGGTCAGTAGCAGGTGGGCAAAATAGGTACAGAAGCGTAGTCGGAAGCATGGTCAGGAACCAAGCTGAAGTCAGGAACAGGAGCGAGGTCACAGAGGTAGCCGAGGTCAGTAGCAGGAGGGCAAAGAGGTACAGAAGAGTAGGCGGAAGTGTTGTCAGGAACCAAGCTGAAGTCAGGAACAGGAGCGAGGTCACAGAGGTAGCCGAGGTCAGTAGCAGGCAGGCAAATAGGTACAGAAGTGTAGGCAGAAGCGTGGTCAGGAACAAAGCTGAAGTCAGGAACAGGAGCGAGGTCACAGAGGTAGGCGAGGTCAGTAGCTGGCAGGCAGGCAAATAGGTACAGAAGCGTAGGCGGAGGTGTTGTCAGGAACCAAGCTGAAGTCAGGAGCAGGTGGGTAGAGGTGGATCAGGTCAGTAACAAGTCGGGGTCAGATACAGGATACTCTCAGGACTCAGATAAATCTGAAGGTCAGCCAGCACTGAGTGACAATGAGCAAGATCACTCCTTAAATAGCCCGTCTGGCACCAGAAACTTTGGGCGCGCATGTGCATTTCTATGAGCAATACGTCCACGCTCATTTCTATGAGCAATGCTATGCGCATGCGCACATCTACGCACCAGTCGCCATACAGGATGTCCCTTACACGATCTCGAGTTTATATACTGTACTTGCCTGTGAGCAGTTCAAGAGCCGTATATCCATCCGTGAGCATTTATCGATAACACAGTTCAAGCATCTTTGAGAAAGTCCTGATTAGCCGCCACACGTCAGGGGGCGGGGCTGTGACGTCACCGCGCCGAGAGTTGGCCAGTGACAGGAGAGAGAAGGCCGTAGAAAGCTACTGACCTTTGTTCCTTGTTGGGAAGCCGATACACCAATGTTTTAGTAAGTAAATGTAACCTTTGTGTGCTGCCAATAAATGTAAAATATACTACGCTAATTGTGCTTTGCATCCACATTATTTAATGAGCATTGATCCATGCTGTGCAGAGGAAGAGAAGACCGATGTTGCTATCGTGAGGGGCCCTGGAGTTTCGATTTAAAAACCAGCCGCCTATCCATGGGCAGCATAAAGGCTACACTATATTACCAAAAGTATTGGGACGCCTGCCTTTACACGCACAGGAACTTTAATGGCATCCCAGTCTTAGTCCGTAGGGTTCAATATAGAGTTGGTGGCCCCGCCCCCTGGCAGCTATAACAGCGGCGCTACATATAGAAACAAAAATGTGTTTTAATTGGTGGGACACAGCATAGTGTTGGTGGGGTCAGGACCCCCTTTGGTCCTCCCTTAGTGACGCCACTGAACAGCTTCATCTCTTCTGGGAAGGCGGTCCACAAGGTTTAAGAGGGTGTCTATGGCAATGTTTGACCGTTCTTCCAGAAGTGCATATGTGAGGTCAGTCACTGATGTTGGATGAGCAGGCCTGGTTCATGGATGTGTAGTATGTCTGGCAGCTTACCTTTCTCTCCATGTGTTCTTTAGAGGCCAGACTCCCTTATCTGGGTGGCTTTATCATCTCTCCTCCCTGTATGGCTCCACCCCAGGCCATCCCAGGAACTCTATATTAACTAGTGCACTGCAGGTCTGCTCTGCTGATCAGCGGTGTTCGTTAGCTTTGTGTTCCTGCTTTTGCCGTGTGCCACGTTAATCTCTGTGTACCGATTTTGGCTTGTCTCTGACTACGCCTGTTTGCCTGTGACCTTGACCCTTGGCCTGTCCCTTTTGTTATCCTTGTCTGCCAGTTTCCCCCACTTCGGCTTACCCTTCACTATCCCTTGTGTCCTGTGACTCCGGGGGCCACGACCTGGGTTCAGTTGCAGCGAAGGCCATCCTCACCACTAGAGGCTCTGGTAAACACCAGCTGGACTCCGCGCCCCCGGGGAATCTTGGGCTCAAGCTTCCTGTCTATCCGCAGCAATCTGCTATAGGGTTCACTATCTTGCGGTGCACCCCTGACTCCAACGGCGTGCATTTGTCATCAGGCCACAGGTGACCTGACAGCCTGGCTGGCAGTCTCCATTTTAATTCATCCCAAAGGTGTTCTATCCGGTTGAGATCAGGACTCTGTTCAGGCCAGTCAAGTTCCTCCACCCCAAAATCACTCATTCATGTCTTTATGAACCTTCCTTTTTGCACTGGTGCGATATGTATTCTTCCACAAATTTTTGGTAAAAAAAATAATAATAATCACAAGGCAAAACAGGGAAATACCTTGTTTACACTGACCTCTCACAGTTCTGCCGCTCCGTGTCATGATCACGGGACACCGACAGACATCGAGTTTGTGGGACCCGAGGGCACACTCCTGAGGTGCTCAGTGGCGCAGGTGTGCCCGTTAGGCGACCAATTCAAAGGGACGTACAGGTACGCCCATTTGCCTCCCTGTGCCATTCTGTCGACATATATCGGCGTGCGGCAGTCGGGAAGCGGTTAAAAAACTAACTTGGAACAAAACAAATTGCACATGTCTAGCGGCGGCCACTTTGTTGTGGTTTTAACACTGGTTTTGTCTAAAAATGCCATTTTAGTTTGATACTATTTTAGTCTACTAAAATACGACTAAATCTAGTTGACTAAAATATTTTAGTCAATAAAATGAACACTGTCACCCGGTAACAATAAAAGAAAAAAGAAGCCTGAAACAAAGAAAACGAAAGCAGCCACCCCATTTTGTGGACTGGTAAGAAGTAATAAATGGCATTTTCGTTTTTTTTTTTTGCTATTGCGACACTTTTTCATAAATGAACCAATAACCGCGGTCCGATGACCCCCGTTAACCAAACTTCCAATTTGTCGCGCTAGCTAATTAAAATGCTCCTTGAAAGCCAACTTGCGAAAAGACAAGTGGTTTTGAGTCAGGCCACGGCGGTAATCTACTCATTTTAAATCCGTTTCCAGCTGAGCGATAATCGCGGTATAAACGTTTTGGCGCGCCCTTGTATCCGCTGCAACTTTACGATAACCGGATCCTCCCTTTGCGCTCCAAACACAATTAATTATGGGCGAGCGAGAGACGTAAACCGGCCCGAGGGCTCCTGCGTGACCGGCCCGCGCGGCGATCTGTCAGGAGCTCGCCGCCCCGGATAAACATATGCACATCGTGGAGATACATCGAACGCGGGCGCTAATTGTCGCTGTGTGTCCGCTGTAAACCTGCAGTCATTATGCTCCGTCCTGCTCCCGCGGCTTTCCTAATAAATATTTAATGCATCGGCCATATCGGCTAAGCGAACGTATACGGGGACTCCCGAGTCGCGGCGAGCTGTACGGCGACGGCTGATGTCGAACGATTAATAATAAAACAGGACGGTGAGTTAATAACCCGTCCACAATCTATTCTGAGGAGTTGGAGGAGGGCCGCAGGACGGACGCTTGGCTCGTCGTAACGCGCCAAACGGATTTATAAAACACGTAAAGTATATCTTTCCACATTGTAATTTTAAAGTGGTAATCTGGGCAAGATAAAATATTACATACATGAGGCAATCTGTCACTTGTATTAAAGGGGTTGTAAAGACAGCAGCCCCCCCCCCCCAATACTCACCTGAGCCCCCTCTCGATCCAGCGATGTCCATGAGAGCCTTGCCTCTCTGGGGATTTGTATTCCTGATTAGCTATTGGCTGCAGCTGCTGTCAACCACAGCCAGTAAACCAATCAGGAGATGGATGGAGGTGCGGGGCCAAACCACGGCTCTGTGTGTGAATGGAGACACAGGAGAGATGAGGTTATACCGGTGAGAGACACCTCCTGCCCTGTCCTCTACACCAAGGTGGGAAGTTCCACTGCCTGTATCAGCAGATATGAGGATAGGGGGCATCAGATCTGAGCAGGGGGGTCAACAGATCTGAGGATAGGGGTCAGCAGATCTCAGGATAGATGACAGCAGATATGGGGATAGGGGGCATCAGATCTGAGGATAGGGGTCAGCAGATCTCAGGATAGATGACAGCAGATACGAGGATAGGGGGCATCAGATCTGAGCAGAGGGGTCAACAGATCTGAGGATAGGGGTCAGCAGATCTCAGGATAGATGACAGCAGATATGAGGATAGAGGGCATCAGATCTGAGCAGAGGGGTCAACAGATCTGAGGATAGGGGTCAGCAGATCTCAGGATAGATGACAGCAGATATGAGGATAGAGGGCATCAGATCTGAGCAGAGGGGTCAACAGATCTGAGGATAGGGGTCAGCAGATCTCAGGATAGATGACAGCAGATATGGGGATAGGGGGCATCAGATCTGAGGATAGGGGTCAGCAGATCTCAGGATAGATGACAGCAGATACGAGGATAGGGGGCATCAGATCTGAGCAGAGGGGTCAACAGATCTGAGGATAGGGGTCAGCAGATCTCAGGATAGATGACAGCAGATATGAGGATAGAGGGCATCAGATCTGAGCAGAGGGGTCAACAGATCTGAGGATAGGGGTCAGCAGATCTCAGGATAGATGACAGCAGATATGGGGATAGGGGGCATCAGATCAGAGGATAGGGGTCAGCAGATCTCAGGATAGATGACAGCAGATACGAGGATAGGGGGCATCAGATCTGAGCAGAAGGGTCAACAGATCTGAGGATAGGGGTGAGCAGATCTCAGGATAGATGACAGCAGATACGAGGATAGGGGGCATCAGATCTAAGGATAGGGGTCAGCAGATCTCAGGATAGGTGACCGCAGATCTGAACATAGGGGTCATTAATTCATTGATGTTAAGTCATTCATTAATTAAGTCATTGTAATTAAATTTGTATTTACAAACTTGTATTTTGAGGACCAAAGAATTGTGGTGGGTGGGAGAGTGTAGCACTTGGCTGGCCGTCCCTTTAAGCAGCCTGGCAGGACGTCTCACATCAGCTGAGAATTATTGCTCCTTGCAATGATGACAGTACAGGGGGGGAAGGGGTCCCAAGAAAGACTGTGATTGGCTGTCGATGTAGCCTACGGAGGAAGCCATCTTCCAAAAATGAGGGTGCAGGAGGATCCTGATTGCCCACCACATGGCAGGCACTGTAGTCCTTTACCACAGGACTGACAGAGCTTCAAGAGCGTGCAGAGACATGGGACAGGGCCAGAGGCTGCTGTCGTGTGCTTATAAGGGTGTAGCATTACACCTAATATCATCTCTGAAAGTGGGGATTAAAGTGTAACTTCAGAGAGAGCAGAAGGTATCACCACTGTGGTACTGCAAGAAACCATACCGGTGAAAAACACCTCCTGTCCTGTCCTCTACACCAAGGTGGGAAGTTCCACTGCCTGCATCTTGCGTTAGACCATTTTGCAAATTAAATCTAGCTTCACCAAAAAAGGGTGGCTGAACTGTGTTTAATTTATTTTAATGCAGATGTTAAGTCCTGTGTAATTAAATTTGCATTTACAAACTTGTATTTTGAGGACCAAAGATTTTTGGTGGGTGGGAGAGTGTAGCACTTGCCAGTCGTCCTTTTAAGCAGCCTGGTGGGACGTCTCACATTGGCTGCAGATTATTGCTCCTTGCAAAGGTGGCAGCACAGGGAGGAAGGGGACCCAAGTAGGACTGTGATTGGCTGCCAATGCAGCGTAGGGAGAAAGTTGGCCCCCAGAAATAGGGCTGAAAGAGGATCCTGATTGGCTACTACATTGCAGGCACTGTAGTCCTTCCCACAGGACTGACAGAGCTTCAAGAGGGTGCAGAGCAGTGGAATAGGGCTCGAGGCTGCTGCTGTGTGCTTCTAAGGGTGTACCATTACACCCAATATCACCTCTAAAAGTGGTGATTAAAGTGTAACTCCAGAAAGAGCAAAATGTATCACCGCTGCGATACTGCAAGAAACCAGTGGATCTGAGGATAGGGGTCAGCAGATCTGAGGATAGGGGTCAGCAGATCTGAGCATAGGGGTCAGCGATGTTAAGCCCTGTGCAATTTAATTTGTATTTACAAACTTGTATTTTGAGGACCAAAGAATTGTGGTGGGTGGGAGAGTGTAGCACTTGCCGGCTGTCCCTTTAAGCAGCCTGGCAGGACGTTTACCTCGGCTGCAGAATATTGCTCCTTGCAATGATGGCAGTACAGGAAGGAAGGGGATCCAAGTAGGGCTGTGCTTGGCTGCCGATCTAGTCTATGGAGGAAGCCGGCCCTCAAAAATGGGGGGGAAGGATCCTGATGGGCCACCACAACATGGCAGGCACTGTAGTCCTTCCCACAGGACTGACAGAGCTTCAAGAGGGTGCAGAGCAGTGGGACAGGGCCTGAGGCTGCTGCCGTGTGCTTCTAAGGGTGTAGCATTAGACCCAATATCTCCGAAAGTGGTGATTAAAGTGTAACTACAGAGAGAGCAAATGGTATCACCACTGTGGTACTGCAAGAAACCAGTGGATCTGAGGATAGGGGTTAGCAGATATGAGCATAGGGGTCAGCGATGTTAAGCCCTGTGCAATTTAATTTGTATTTACAAACTTGTATTTTGAGGACCAAAGAATTGTGGTGGGTGGGAGAGTGTAGCACTTGCCGGCCGTCCCTTTAAGCAGCCTGGCAGGACGTTTACCTCGGCTGCAGAATATTGCTCCTTGCAATGACGGCAGTACAGGAAGGAAGGGGATCCAAGTAGGGCTGTACTTGGCTGCTGATCTAGTCTATGGAGGAAGCCGGCCCTCAAAAATGGGGGGGAAGGATCCTGATGGGCCACCACAACATGGCAGGCACTGTAGTCCTTCCCACAGGACTGACAGAGCTTCAATAGGGTGCAGAGCAGTGGGACAGGGCCTGAGGCTGCTGCTGTGTGCTTCTAAGGGTATAGCATTACACCCAATACCACCTCTGAAAGAGAGAGCAAAAGTTATCACCACTGCGGTACTGCAAGAAACCAGTGGAAGTGGGGATAGGGGTCAGCAAATCTGAGGATAGGGGGTCAGCAGATCTAAGCATAGGGGTCAGCGATATTAAGCCCTGTGTAATTAAATTTGTATTTACAAATCTGTATTTTGAGGACCAAAGAATTGTGGTGGGTGGGAGAGTGTAACACTTTAAGCAGCCTGGCAGGACGTTTACCTCGGTTTTTAGTGAGATTTTAGTAACTAGGTTCAGTTCCATGATATAGAGTGCATCTCCAGACCAAGGATTCTCGTCACAATATGGGTTTCTTTTGTTACTTTGCTATAACAATATTATTGTTACTGTAAGTGAGCTTTTCCTGGCCTAAATCCAGCCTGTCAGGTTCAAGCAAGATTGAGCAGCAAAGCTGCCAACCATCCACACATTCATTGTCGGGGAAGTATCTCCAAAATCCCGGGGTGGCTTTGTGTTGCCGAGGCCCCCGGCATTAACGTGTCGAAGAGATTAGTCAGGAGATTTCACATCTTCGGGAAAAAAAGTTCCTTTATTGTATTAAAACAATTAAAACAATAAAGGAACTTTTTCCTGAAATCTCCTGACTAATCTCTGTGATACATTAAAGTGGACCTTTCATCAATAAATTAACTTCCTCTAATATTCTTCCCCCTCCCCCTCCTTCCTGCACGATCGCAAATTCTTTACAGCATTTCCCCGAAGTCAATAACTTTTTTTTTATTTATTTTTTACTCTTAGGGCTCATTCACACTTACTTTGACTTTAACTCACAATAAAGTACTGTGATTCCCCCTGAAAATAAGCCCGGGTTTCATATAAAATTTGGGCAACCAAAAAACACAGTAGGGGTTATTTTCGGGGTAGGGCTTGCCATTTAATGTGCTATATTCTCGGCGCTTGCATAGCCTACCGCGATCCGAGCATTGCAGGGGGAGGAGGGCCGAGATCGCCCGCTGATATGCAGGAGAAGAGGCGATCAGCTGAGCTCCACTGGGCGCTGGACCATAGGTATGTGACTACAGATTAGATTACAGAAACACACACAGTTTACATTATATAATACTGTAATAGAGAGGAATCTAGCAGTTTACAACCACTTCAGCCCCGGACCATTTGGCTGGCCAAAGACCAGAGCCCTTTTTGCGATTCGGCACTGCGTCGCTTTAGCTGACAATTGCGCAGTCGTGCATCGTGGCTTCCAAACAAAATTGGCGTCCTTTTTTTTCCCCACAAATAGAGCTTTCTTTTGGTGGTATTTGATCACCTCTGCATTTTTATTTTTTGCGCTATAAACTAAAAAAAGCATTTTTTTTTTTTTAAAAACACAATATTTTTTACTTTTTGCTATAATAAATATCCAAATTTGTGCACAGTAGTAACCCACAGCTCTGCTGATCCCCCACTTTGTAGTAACCCACATCTCTGCTGATCCCCCACTCAGTAGTAACCCCCAGCTCTGCTGATCCCCCACTCAGTAGTAACACACAGCTCTGCTGATCCCTCACTCAGTAGTAACCCCCTGTAAGGTACCTGTAAAAGGTAGTGTCCGAAGTGGAACAGGTATGCTGGAGATCCAGGCAAAGCGTCGTCAGGCAGATACGGTTGGCAACGGATCAGGCAAATAGTTCACAATCGGATTCCGGAGAAGGGTCAGGCAGGCAAAGGTCATACACGATCTGGCGGTAAAGTACAAAATCAGCAGGCTGTAGAATAGTCGGGATATCAGGCAGGAGTTCAATACAATGCAGATCACAGAAGACAAAACACCCAGGAAGTAATCCAAATAAACAGGCGCTGAGTGATGACCTCACTTCCTATTTAAAGGCTGTCCAGAATGAGAATTGTCCACAGCTGGCAGCAGGTGGAGCTAGTGAGTCCGAGGTGTGTGTTGAACACAATAAGGATATTCCCAAGTCCTAGATCTCTTCTGTGGCACATCAGGTAAGGCTATGGTTTAAGACCAGGAAGACCCAGGTTCGAATACACCCCGGGACATGACAGGGCCCCCTCCCCAATGGACCCCTCCGGGGGCCTAGCGGGGTTTAGTGGGGAACGAGGCATGGAAGTCTTGTATAAGAGAAGGGGCATGCAGATCTTTGGCTGGAACCCAGGAGCGGTCTGTGACAGGATATCCCTTCCAATGAACCAGATACCGAAGGCCACGGCCATGTCTTCTGGAATCAAGAATCTTGGAGACTTCAAACTCACTTTGTCCATCAACAAGAACAGGAGGAGGTAGCTGTTGTGATCTGGAGTAGCGGTTGAAAATAGCTTTTTTGAGGAGGGAAACGTGAAACACAGGATGTATCCGGAGAGAGGAAGGTAATTTTAAGCGATAGGAAACTGGCCCAACTCGAGCAATGATCCTGTAAGGACCAATGAATCGAGGGCCCAATTTGGTAGAAGGTTGTTTCAGTCTCACATACTTGGTTGATAGCCAAACTCTGTCCCCCACCACATATGGAGGTATATGGCGTCTTCGTCTGTTGGAAAAAAGTCTGTACTTGCCTGCTGACTTTTGTAGTAATGAACGAATCTTCTTCCAATGTAGTAGAATATTCTTTACCCGCTGATCTGCTGCTGGTACACCAGAAGAAGGCTGAAGTAGAGGAAAAGTCTGAGGGTGATAGCCTAGGGCTGCGTAGAATGGTGTGGTATGAAGAGCACTGTGCCAACGGGAATTTAGGGCGAACTCAGCTAAAGGCAAGTACTCAGACCAGTTGGAGTGTAAGGCATTGACATAATGTCGAAGATAGGTTTCTATGGTCTGGTTCATGCGTTCGGTTTGACCATCAGTTTGCGGGTGATGTGAAGTAGAGAGCGAGAGCGTTACTCCCAGTTTCTTGCAGAACGCTCTCCAGAATCGGGAAACGAACTGGGATCCGCGGTCTGAGACGACATTGGTAGGTATGCCATGATGTTTTACAATATGGGAAAGGAAAAGAGTGGACAGTGCTTTCGCTGTAGGTAATCCCGGGAGCGGCACAAAATGAGACATTTTGGAAAAGCGATCCACTGTGACCCATATAGCAGTCATGCCCTCGGACTTGGGTAAGTCTACAATGAAGTCCATGGTCAAATGGGTCCAAGGCTGGCGAGGTGCCGGAAGTGGATGTAACAGTCCAGCAGGCAATGTGCGGGGTACTTTATTAGCAGCACAAGTTGGGCAGGCAGCCACATAGTCAGTAACATCCTTTTTCATATGAGGCCACCATACATGACGTTGCAAGGTCTTAAGAGTGATGGTGACACCAGGGTGACCGGATAACACGCCATTATGTGCCCAGAGGAGTACAGGTTTTCTGAGACTAGGGGCTACGTACAGGCGACCTGGTGGTATCTTCAAGCCCTGGGGAACACGATTCTGGGATTCTTGTAGCTGTTGGGAAAGAGCCGTGGAGATCTGCGCAACAATTTTGTGAGGTGGGATTATATACTGCTCGCCTGGTTGATCTTCTTCAGAGGTAGCGAACTGTCTGGAAAGAGCATCGGCTTTTTTGTTTCTATGCCCTGGAACATAAGAAAGGACAAAATTAAAACGGGAGAAAAACAGAGCCCATCGAGCCTGACGTGAGTTCAGACGTCTAGCAGTCTGAAGATACAGTAGGTTTTTATGGTCAGTGAGGATAGTAAAAGGCTTGGGAGCCCCTTCCAGAAGGTGTCGCCATTCAGACAATGCCAATTTGATGGCCAGTAGTTCTCGATTCCCAACATCATAATTCATCTCTGCAGGAGAAAACTTTCTAGAGAAAAAAGCTACTGGATGGATTCTACCAGACTTTGGCTGTCTCTGGGAGAGTACGGCACCTGCTCCAACCTCAGAGGCATCAACCTCAACAATGTACTGGAGATCAGGATTTGGATGCTGAAGAATTGGAGCTTTACTGAACGTGTCCTTTAATCGCTGGAAAGCCGATCTTGCTTCTGAAGACCACACCTTACAATTTGTACCCTTCTTAGTCATGGCAGTAAGGGGTGCCGCAATGGAGGCAAAACTTTTAATGAAGCGTCTGTAGTAATTTGCAAACCCTAAAAAGCTTTGGAGTCCTCTTAAAGTGGTCGGTTGGGGCCATTGCAAGACAGCGGAAAGTTTTTGAGGGTCCATTTGGAAACCGTCAGCACTTATGATGTACCCAAGGAAAGGAATACAGCTTTGATGAAAACTGCATTTTTCGATTTTTGCATAAAGATGGTTTTCTCTAAGTCGTTGTAATACCTGTTTCACATGCGAGATGTGCTCTAGATGAGTCTTGGAAAAGATTAAAATGTCGTCCAAGTAGATGATCACAAAGCGGTTGCTGAAATCATGGAAAATTTCATTCATGAAACGTTGAAAGACAGCAGGTGCGTTACACAACCCAAATGGCATGACCAAATATTCAAAGTGTCCATTACGAGTGTTGAATGCTGTCTTCCACTCGTCCCCCTCTTTAATTCGAATCAGGTTATATGCCCCTCGTAGGTCTAGCTTGGAGAAGATGACAGCCCCCTTAAGTACATCAAACAGTTCAAGAATGAGAGGCAAAGGGTAGGAGTCCTTTACGGTGATTTGATTTAACCCCCGATAGTCTATGCATGGTCGAAGGCCCCCATCTTTCTTTTCAACGAAGAAAAAACCTGCTCCTACTGGAGAAGAAGAGGGTCGCATAAAACCTCTTTCCAAGTTGTCTCTTACGTATTCCTCCATAGACTTTTGTTCAGGCAGAGACAAGGGGTAGGTCTTTCCTTTGGGAAGAGGTGCTCCGGGAATCAATTTAATTGTACAGTCAAAAGGACGATGTGGAGGTAACACCTCTGCCTTTTGCTTGCAAAATACATCTGCAAAGTCATGGTATTCACGAGGCAAGGTAGGTGGAATAGTCACAGGAGCCAACATGCAAGCAGAAAGTGTTTTGGGTTGAGACAAACAATTAGGGCGACAGCACGATCCCCAGGAGGTTAGTTCTCCCTTTTCCCAATCAAAAGAAGGGTTGTGAAGTTGCAACCATGGGTAACCAAGGATGATAGGCAGAAGCGGAGAATCAATGAGAGACAAGACAACTTCCTCTTTGTGGAGGAGGCCTACCTGAAGGGTGATTGTCGTAGTCTCGAATTTCACAATGCCATCTCCCAAGGGCTGTCCATTCAGGGTGGTAATATTCAGGGGTCTAGACTTTGGAACAAACGGGATGTTGTTCTTTCTTGCAAAATTGTAGTCCAAGAATATGCCAGCAGCTCCAGAATCCACAAACGCCTCGCAGAAAACAAGCTTAGAAGGTAAATGGATAGTAGCCGGAACAGTAATCTTGGTCTTGGAGGATCTACCTGTAAGGTCTAAGCCAGCTCCTCCAACACTGGTTAGACCCTGCCTTTTACTGGACGGGAAGGGCAGACAGATACTAAATGTCCTTTAAGTCCACAGTACAGGCATAGGCCCAATGAACGCCTCCTTTGTTTCTCTGACTCAGTTAGGTGGAGACGGCTCACATCCATGGGTTCCACAGGTGCCTGGGGTTCAACAGAGGTTTCAGGTTCTGGCTGAGGTGGTGCTTCGAAGTTAGGGGCCAAACGGTAAACTGGCTTAGGAAACTTGCGGGTTCTAAGTCTCTCTTGGCACCTTTCATGGTACCGAACATCCAGACGAACACACAGCTCTATGAATTTCTCAAGGTCTTCTGGGAGATCCTTATAGACTAATTCATCCTTGATGCGATCTGTGAGACCTTTTCGGAAGGCTGCACGTAATGCCCTTGAGTCCCAATTAGTCTCAGCAGCAAGGGTACGGAACTCAATAGCATACTGTGCCACAGATCTGGTGCCTTGTTGTATGTCCAAGAGGGAGTACTCAGCTGCAGATGCTCTATCTGGCTTGTCAAATACAGTCTGGAGAGAAGCCAGAAATTTCTCAGCATCTTGAAGTATAGGATCGTTTCGTTCCAAATAAGGAGAGACCCAGGCCAGGGCCTTCCCCTTTAACAAGGAAATTACAAAAGTCACTTTGGCAGATGAAGTGCTAAAAGTCACAGGGTTGTTGCGGAAATGCAAACGGCAAACATTTAAAAAGCCTCTGCAGTCCTCAGTATCACCACCAAACTTGTCAGGCAAGGGAAGTTTTGGTGGTACAGAAGAGGCGGGTTGGACCGTAGCAGAAGTAGGATCCGGCATCTGGACCGTTGCAGAGGAACCAGGCAAACAAGATTTAAGCATAGTGCAAAGTTCATCTAACTTGGCGTCCAGGGAAGAAAGATGCTGTTCATGCGCTCCGATCAGTTGTCCCTGACGTGTAATCGCCTTAACAATCTCAGCAGGGTCCACTGCCATTGTGGCCCGTTTATTATGTAAGGTACCTGTAAAAGGTAGTGTCCGAAGTGGAACAGGTATGCTGGAGATCCAGGCAAAGCGTCGTCAGGCAGATACGGTTGGCAACGGATCAGGCAAATAGTTCACAATCGGATTCCGGAGAAGGGTCAGGCAGGCAAAGGTCATACACGATCTGGCGGTAAAGTACAAAATCAGCAGGCTGTAGAATAGTCGGGATATCAGGCAGGAGTTCAATACAATGCAGATCACAGAAGACAAAACACCCAGGAAGTAATCCAAATAAACAGGCGCTGAGTGATGACCTCACTTCCTATTTAAAGGCTGTCCAGAATGAGAATTGTCCACAGCTGGCAGCAGGTGGAGCTAGTGAGTCCGAGGTGTGTGTTGAACACAATAAGGATATTCCCAAGTCCTAGATCTCTTCTGTGGCACATCAGGTAAGGCTATGGTTTAAGACCAGGAAGACCCAGGTTCGAATACACCCCGGGACATGACACCCCCAGCTCTGCTGATCCCCCCACTCAGTAGTAAGCCCCAGCTCTGCTGATCCCTCACTCAGTAGTAACCCACATCTCTGCTGATCCCTCACTCAGTAGTAACCCACATCTCTGCTGATCCCTCACTCAGTAGTAACCCACATCTCTGCTGATCCCCCCACTCAGTAGTAAGCCCCAGCTCTGCTGATCCCTCACTCAGTAGTAACCCACAGCTCTGCTGATCCTCTGGTTTGCTGATCCTCCTCTTTTGGTCCCCCACTCACCTAGGCCTAAATTGCTCCCACGCTGGGCACCACAGGGAGGAAGGGGACCAATAAAAGCCCCTCAAAAGCTTCAGGTGCTGTTAGCAAGTGTTGTCATAGACTTCTATGGAGGCTTTGGAGATGCTGGCTGGGTATTGGCCTAGATGCGTAGGCAACCTAAGGGCCCTCCAGCTGTTTTTGAAACTACAAGTCCCATAAGACATTGCAAGACCTTGACAATCACAGGCATGACTACTAGAGGCAGAGGCATGATGGAATTTGTAGTTTAACCACAGCTGGAGGGCCGAGGTTGCCTCCCCCTGAACGTTAGAATTGGCTGATTAACTGAACCCTTCAGTTGCTTTTTTTTTTTATAAAAAGATTGGATGGAAACAACTGCGCTATGTTTCAAATAATGGAGTCTGGATTAATAAGCAGCAATTAATTTGTGAAACAACAAAGGAAATTATGGAAAACGGGGTAATTGCGCTAAACCAAAAATGTTATTCCAAGAAAGAAAAACATGCGAGGGGCATGAAGCCCAACGTGTCTATCGTGCCTTAATAATCAATTAATGGCAAACAGTAGATAAATTAATATAAATCAAAGTGCAATAGTGCATATTGGCAGATATGGCTTCAACCACTTAAGATTAAACCTGCAAGTAAAAAATACGTGAATGAAACTTCTATCCGTCTAATGCAGAGGTCTCCAAACTGTGGCCCGAGGGCCAGATGTGGCCCTTTGCTAGCCTTTATCCGACCCTTGGGGCACAATTCCTCCCACTGACACCAACAATGGGGCACTATATCATCCACTGATACCAATGATGGGATACTACTACTCCTACTAATAGGGGGAATACTCCTCTTTCTATTGACCACCAACCCTGAGGCCATATATGTTCTCACTGATGCCAGGCCCGTTTTTTCTTCCCTTGCTGGCCCCAATCTGGCCCTCCTAAAGTCTGAAGGGCAATAAAGTGGCCCTTTGTTTGAAAAGTTTGGAGACCCCTGGTCTAATGTGAAATGAATCACCATTATGAGGAGATAAGTGAATCATAAACAATACAATACAAAAATCATGAACAATACAAAAATATAATAAAGGAAAAAGGTTGAATTAAAAGTGAGCAAATTAAATTAACCACTTGTCATCTGCCCACCGTCAAATGACGGCGGGCAGACGACTCCATTGTTCTGACATCACGTCATATGACGTGATGTCCCTTTAAAGCCGTGGGCGCGCGCGCGCGCCGCTCTGCGGGGATCCCGCGCGAGTGCCCGGCGGCAACGATCGCCGCCGGGCACACGTGATTGCTCAGTAACTGAGCTGGGACGTGCAGCTCTGTGTGTAAACACAGAGCTGCACGTCCCTGTCAGGGAGAGAGGAGAGCGGTTGTGTCCCTTGTACATAGGGACACAATCGGTCACCTCCCCCAGTCACCCCCCCTCCCCCCACAGTTAGAACACTCATAGGACACACATTTAACCCCTTCCCCGCCCCCTAGTGGTTAACCCCTTCACTGCCAGTCACATTTATACAGTAATCAATGCATATTTATAGCATTTTTCACTGTATAAATGTAAATGGTCCCAAAAATGTCAGAAAAGTGTCCGAAATGTCCGCCATAACGTCGCAGTCCCAATAAAAAAAATCGCAGATCGCCGCCATTAATAGTAAAAAAAAAAAAAAAAAAATGCCATAAACTATCCCCTATTTTGTAAACGCTATACATTTTGCGCAAACCAATCGATAAACGCTTATTGCATTTTTTTTTTACCAAAAATATGTAGAAGAATACGTATCGGCCTAAACTGAGGGAAAAAATATTTTTTTTATATATTTTTGGGGGATATTTATTATAGCAAAAAGGAAAAAATATTGCATTTTTTTAAAAAATTGACGCTCTATTTTTGTTTATAGCGCAAAAAATAAAAACCGCAGAGGTGATCAAATACCACCAAAAGAAAGCTCTATTTGTGGGAAAAAAAGGACGCCAATTTTGTTTGGGAGCCACGTCGCACGACCGCGCAATTGTCAGTTAAAGCGACGCAGTGCCGGAAGCTTATATTTTGTCTGGGCAGGAAGGGGGTGTAGGTGCACAGTAGGCAAGTGGTTAAAGGATCAAAAATCAGAAGTCCATAAATAATATCTCAATGAGTGAAAACAGTCCGTAGAAAGCTTCACACCCGTGCACAATCCAACTGATGAGTGCTTATAACCCCAGCAGACCGCGTGTGAAACCACCACCGTTATTCAAAAATCTGCTTACCAGATATGAATGTCCTAATGGACCAAACCCAGCGTATCACTCCAATAGGGGACTGGATAATGGTGTGTCCACGGTATGGTGTAACTTCACATATAGACTCAATGGCATGGGTCACATGAAAAAAAAGAAGTGCTCCACATAGCATAAAACCAGGGGTAATTTATTTAAAACAAGCACGCAGGTAAACAACTCACATTTCAGCAGATAGTTTAAAGCTTCAAGCCTGTAGCGCCGGCCGGACGCTTCCAGGAAGAACCGCTCGTGTAGAGAGTAACAGCGATGAGGGGGGGTGACGTCAGCACGTCGCTCGCTCCGCCCGACGCGTTTCGCGATAGGTCACTTTGTCTCGGGGGCACGAGCGGCATGCTGGGTCATCCCCTCTTATGGACAACAGACGATACAATTGGACGAAGCCTCGTTCCGGGTGCCGACCGCATGCGCATCACTCAATCAGATGTGTCAGTGCGCTCCAATGTAGAGGCAGGCACCCGATTCGCTACTCGAATCTTAGGCCAACCCAAGGGGGTGGAACAATAGCGTGACGGGACATGCGATCGTTCCCCGGAAACGGACGTGGTAATGCTGTGTCCCGGAGGTGAGTTTTGACACATTACACCGCGGGGACATAGTTACTACACGATAGACACGTTGGGCTTTATGCCCCTCGCATGTTTTTCTTTATTGGAATAACATTTTTGGTTTAGCGCAATTACCTCGTTTTCCTTCTTTTTTTTTTTAATGTTCGCTCTTTCAACAAGTCTACTACAATTTAAAACAAAGTTAAGAGGATAAAAAAAAGGGATGCAGTTTAATGGGAAATGGAGAATAGAATGGTTTGGCAGTACATAGCTGGCACATAGCGGTGGGCAGGGAGTCAAGTCCTCAAACTTCATGAGCTTTAAAAGAGTTGCCCACATTGCAGCCTAAGCTTGGTTTTTGAGTAGCTGTCCAGGGTCATGGTCATGATCCCCCCATTCCGCACACCCCCCCCCCCCCCTTCAGCACAGATGGACCCCCCTCCCCATCCCATTCAGTACTTCAGATCAGCCATCAGCGCGGCACAGGCAGCAGGTTTCTTCACTCTGCTCGCTGCGCCTGTGTGACATCCGGCCCGGGACTGCTCAGACAGCCCGCGGCCGTGAGACTCTTCAACACCTTCTTAATTTTCGAGTGGGGGGTCATTTGCCCCCCCTTGCCCTATGGAGCGGATGCCCATGATGATAGGGTGTGAGTACCTGGTTTGGCGGGTTGGACTGTGGAAAACTCTTCCTCCAGGTGCAGATGCCCCGTCTCGTTCCTCCTGTGGATGCTGCTCTCCATTAAAAGATTGCTGGACAGATACGACACGGTCTGTGTGGCCAAGTCGCTGTTACCTGCAGTGTTAGAGGAACAAGAAGATTAAAAGAAATGCACCTTTTTATTAATCCAGTGAATTGTGTCATCTGGTAAAATTTGCCTTCCTCTGACGTCACGGGGGCTTCCCACGGGGGACGGGGTCACCTGTTTACGTTACCGGGTGGCCCCGTCCTTAGCTATATAATAGCTATCACCAAGAAGAAGCGTCACTAGGTGGGAGCCTCCCATGGAGGCGGAGCTGTTGCTGCTTTTTTTATGTTTTGGTAGCGTGAGATTGCGGGACAAGTGTCTCTTGTCTTTTTTACAATTTTTGACACTTGTTTTTGTGAACTGGTAGGGGTACAATGTACCCCATTACCAATTCACATAGGTGGGAAGGCCAGGCTCTGGGGGTCCCCTTTGTTAAAGGGGGCTTCCAGATTCCGATAAGCCCCCCCCCCGCCTGCAGACCCCCACAACCACTGGGTTGTGGGGTGAGTCCCTTGTCCCCATCAACATGGGGACAAGGTGCTTTGGGGGGCAACTCCAAAGCACCCTCCCCATGTTGAGGGCATGTGACTTGGTACGAACAGTTCATAAGAAATAAGGAAGACAAGCAAAGCGAATCGCCATGGGATTAATATAGGTTCAGAAGTTTTTTTCTCTTCATTCCAAACTGACATCCACCATATATCACAAGCCCCCTTTCGGATATGTACTCACCAGAAAGCTGAGTATAGTAGGCACTATATGTAGGTGTCTTTAATCCACTCCAGGATCACGCTCCGTTTGATCTCCCCAAATGGTGCTGTAAAGATCCACACTTGTCCGGGTTCATAAAAAATAAAAAGGCTCACAATAGTGTAATCCCGTCTCTTTTCATTTATTCAAAAATCTCTTGACATAGTGTGTAGCATATACAGTCCCAAATGATTGGAATTACTTTAAAAAATCATTAAATGGACGCCCCGTCCATCCTGTTACACACACACACAAAGCTGATTTCAATAGAGTATACTGCGTCCACCGCAGACACTCTCAGCGTTAATTCTCTCCGTGTGTGAGTCAGATGGAGCGCAGATGGAGCGCACAGCGTCAATAGGTTATTTCCTGATGCCGTGAGGTTATCCCTGACGTTTCGTCTTACGACTTCTTCTGAGGGTTTAACCTCACGGCACGGCATCAAAGACTTTATGGAGACAGCACATTAACCCCTCCAGTGCTTGCCCTAGTCTCCCATGAAACTGGAAAACTAATGGCTGCTATTTCACTGGGGCTGTGCTGTCTTTACACTCAATTACTCATTCAGTGTATTACAAAAGACAATCTCATATAGTATTATTTGTACATAGTCCCTATATACACAAATAAAACAACTACATGATAATAAATAGATTAATACTCTCCCAGATTACAGATTAAAGACCGGTATATTAAAAATTCTCCCAATATCATTCGATAATTGCCATAACAAAATATATATACAATAAGATTCAGACAAAGAATTCTCCATATGAAATTAAATTAAATGAGCTCACTCTAAATAAAGGACATTTACATATAATATAAAATATAAAATAATCCATATATAATATGAAAAAAGTTTATATATTAGAGTTCTAGTACTAATGTGTGAACTCATATTTACATTATTTCTTAATCAAACCCATGTGATCAAAAATCACTCTCAGTTCTACATATCAATATTCATATTTTAATTGGTAGTGTTTAAAGCATATGTATTTGGTCTACCATATTTCTCCAACTGATCACTCTACCTACATAGCCATCAAATAGATGTATATAAAGCTTATCTCAAAGCCACTCTATATTTGGTCAACCTTATTTCTCAAACGGGTCATCCTCCCTATATTGTCACCACATACAAATTATATATAAATATATCTCAAAGATCACTAATGAAACAATTAATGTCCAACTCTACGTTTAACCCCTTAGGGGTGAGTGTGTCCAATAAATAGATCCAATGGGTTTCGCGCTTTGATAGCTCTCTCACCCTATTAGATCCCCTCCATGCTTGTTTAATATGATCCACACCCCAAAACTTCAGACCCCTAGGGTCCTTGTCATGATGTATTTTGAAGTGGAGTGAGACATTGTGATCTTCAAAGCCCAATCTAATATTTTTAATGTGTTCTCCTATTCGTACCTTTAGAGGCCTCTTAGTTCGGCCAACATACATTAGCCCACATGGACATAATAAAACATATACTACGTGAGTAATGTTACATGTAATAAATTCCTTGATGAGGAACTCATTTTTATTCACCGTAGATATGAAGTTATCAATCCCCCTTACTGGCTCTGCTACCACCCTGCAGGCCTTACACTTTCGGCAGGCAAAAAAACCATTCTTATCCCAAAAGGATGGTGGTCTTGTGGGGGGATTAAGAACCTTCTTTACTACCTTATCTCCCATATTAGGTGCTTTCCGATAAATAAATTTCGGTACTTCTGGGAGTACAGGTTTTAAAATTTTATCAAGGCATAGGACATGCCAATGATTTTTAAGAACAGCTTCCACTTCCCTATATTGTGTATGGAAAGATGAGATAAAACCCCATTCATGGGTGCCAGTAATAGGAGCTTTGATTACATTCTTCAGCACCTCATCACGCGGAATCCTTTTTATTTCTTCAGAAATTCTATCCAATTCTTGGGGATCATATCCCTTTTCTCTGAATCGTCCCTTTAATATTTCTGACTGGGAGTCATAGTTTTCTACTGTAGAACAATTCCTTTTTACACGCATTAATTGTCCTTTCGGAATGTTCTTGAGCCAAGCCGGATGATGGCCACTCTGTATAGGTAAAAAACTGTTCCGATCAGTGATTTTAAAGTATACTTTAGTCTCCAATTCATCACCATTTCTGTAGATACTGACATCCAAAAAATCTATTTTCTCTCGGCTCCATTGGCTTGTAAGTTTAATATTATTTGGGTTATTGTTTAAATACATTAAAAATTCACATAAGGTGGATTCAGGTCCCTCCCATAAAAAGATCACGTCATCAATAAAGCGTCTATAAAAGAGTAATTCTCGCCTTTTATTTGCAAATACATACTTGTCCTCCCATTGTCCCATGAATAAATTGGCGATGCTGGGCGCAAATCTTGCGCCCATCGCAACGCCTGTTCTCTGCGTATAAAAACAACTATTAAACCAAAAGTAGTTATGTGATAGACAAAAATCTAAAACGTCCCTTAAGAAAACTTTTTGATGGTGAGGAAGATCTTCTCTCTGGCTCAAAGCCCAATTAAGGGCCAATAGCGCATCATCATGTTGTATCACTGTATACAGTGATGATACGTCTGAAGTTACCAGATATACCTCTCCTCTACCCTCTAGTTTCACCTCCTGAAGGGATTGTAACAGATCTTTCGTGTCTTTCAAATAGGCCTTAGTAGCTCTAACACTTTTCTGTAAAAATTGGTCTAAATATTGTCCAATCCTAGAGGTGACTGACCCTATGCCATTAACAATTGGTCTAGCAGGCGGATTTAGGGTGTCCTTATGTATTTTGGGAAGGGTGTATATAGTCGGTATCCGGGTACTGCTTGGAATTAAGTACTTCTTTTCTTTCAAAGTTAGTACATGTCTTTTGTATCCATTCTGTACAAGGAGTTTTAGCTCTTGATAATATTCTGGTGTGGGGTCTCCAATCAAGTTCTGATATGTTTCAACGTCTGATAACATTTCTATTAATTGACTGGTGTAATATTCTTTCGATAATACCACCACCCCCCCTCCCTTATCAGCAGGTCTAACTACTACATCATTTCTCTTTTCCAGCATTTCTATTCCCTCATGTATATACCTAGGATTTACACCCTTCTTTGGTATTATCTTCTCAATATCTCTCACTCTGTAGGTAGAGTGATCAGTTGGAGAAATATGGTAGACCAAATACATATGCTTTAAACACTACCAATTAAAATATGAATATTGATATGTAGAACTGAGAGTGATTTTTGATCACATGGGTTTGATTAAGAAATAATGTAAATATGAGTTCACACATTAGTACTAGAACTCTAATATATAAACTTTTTTCATATTATATATGGATTATTTTATATTTTATATTATATGTAAATGTCCTTTATTTAGAGTGAGCTCATTTAATTTAATTTCATATGGAGAATTCTTTGTCTGAATCTTATTGTATATATATTTTGTTATGGCAATTATCGAATGATATTGGGAGAATTTTTAATATACCGGTCTTTAATCTGTAATCTGGGAGAGTATTAATCTATTTATTATCATGTAGTTGTTTTATTTGTGTATATAGGGACTATGTACAAATAATACTATATGAGATTGTCTTTTGTAATACACTGAATGAGTAATTGAGTGTAAAGACAGCACAGCCCCAGTGAAATAGCAGCCATTCGTTTTCCAGTTTCATGGGAGACTAGGGCAAGCACTGGAGGGGTTAATGTGCTGTCTCCATAAAGTCTTTGATGCCGTGCCGTGAGGTTAAACCCTCAGAAGAAGTCGTAAGACGAAACGTCAGGGATAACCTCACGGCATCAGGAAATAACCTATTGACGCTGTGTGCTCCATCTGCGCTCCATCTGACTCACACACGGAGAGAATTAACGCTGAGAGTGTCTGCGGTGGACGCAGTATACTCTATTGAAATCAGCTTTGTGTGTGTGTGTAACAGGATGGACGGGGCGTCCATTTAATGATTTTTTAAAGTAATTCCAATCATTTGGGACTGTATATGCTACACACTATGTCAAGAGATTTTTGAATAAATGAAAAGAGACGGGATTACACTATTGTGAGCCTTTTTATTTTTTATGAACCCGGACAAGTGTGGATCTTTACAGCACCATTTGGGGAGATCAAACGGAGCGTGATCCTGGAGTGGATTAAAGACACCTACATATAGTGCCTACTATACTCAGCTTTCTGGTGAGTACATATCCGAAAGGGGGCTTGTGATATATGGTGGATGTCAGTTTGGAGTGAAGAGAAAAAAACTTCTGAACCTATATTAATCCCATGGCGATTCGCTTTGCTTGTCTTCCTTATTTCTTATGAACTGTTCGTAGGAAATGATTCATCAGTCGGATGAAATTGATGATTAGCGCTGCTTATAGTGATTTACAAGACTTGAATGGACTTGGTGTTTACTATCTTTAATACATATGTTTATAATTTTAAGCGGCTGCTGAATTTTGAGGTTGATTTTATATATTATATTTTTTTAACCCATTTTTTTAATTGTTTTTACCATATCATTGTTACTTTTCACTACATACATCATCTTTAGGAGAATATTTATGGTGATTAGTGAAATTAAGCTATTCAATTACTTATTAGCTGTCGAGCGCCGAGATAGTGAAAGAAGGCCAGGGACTTCACTACTTTTTTTGTATGTGACTTGGTACGGTTCAGGAGGGGGGGCGCTCTCTTTTCCCCCCATCTTTTCCAGGTTGTGTGATCGGATAAGGGTCTAGTATGGATTTTGGGGGGGACCCCTACGCCCTATTTTTTTTTTACATTTGGCACAGGGTTCCCCTTAATATCCATACCAGACCTGAAGGGCCTGGTATGGAATTTGGGGGTGACCCCCCACACAATTAAAAAAAAAAGGGGTTTGGGTTTTCCCTTAATATTCATACCAGACTCAAAAGGCCTGGTAATGGACTGGGGGGGGCTGCCATTTTTTCAATGACTGAATGGCGATTCATTATAGCCGCGATCAGTTTTGAATGGCTTGAAAGGTAATTTTGCTTCGGGACTAAACATTGGGAAAATGCGCCACTTTACAGGAATACTATAGACACCCCCCCCCCCCCCCCCAAGTACGAAATTTAAAGGAATATTTTAGAGAGATAGATAGACAGACAGACATAGATAGATAGATAGATAGATAGATAGATAGATAGATAGACAAAAAACAAAGCACTTACTTGTTAGATAGCAGCCCAAGCTGAGGGACACGTTGTCAAACGCAATGATGGAGTCGGAGTCCTTGGACCAGGAGGCCCGGATTTCCAACCAGAACCTGTGTGAAGGGACCAGACAGACTAGGTTAAAGGGTGTCGGCTGCTCTGTGAAGGTAAAATTGAACCCTCCATCCATCCATGTTCCTATCATTCTAACATTCCCATTACATGCCCCTTATATACACGGCCCTTCCTAGGGCAGATTTTCAATAACTGGCTTATGAAAATTTGTTATGAAATTAATATTGAACCTGCTAGCTTTCCAGTTGTCCTCGACCCTCTCCTGACACCCTAAACCAGATGAAAAATGTTTTTGTTCCAGGTCCTCATGAGTATTGCTGGGATGTTGGTCCTGTTGGTCAATGAGAATGGGAATAGGACGTATCCCTGGGACGGGGAGGAGACGCATGCTGAGACTGGGCTGAGGAACCGTGTTGAGCATAGGTAAGGGAGGGGTCCTCAGGATGTGGCAAAGACTAGAAATTAGCAAAACTGGGAGCTTCTAAATCCAGAGATCATTAACTTTTTGAAAACATTTATTCATTTTAGTAAAATACATAAGAGGCGGTGATGGGAAAGGTGATATTAAAGTGTTTTTTTTTTTGTTGGGTTGTAAGGGTTCAATGGGCTTTAAATGACTCTAAGAGATACAGACACTCATTTTTTAGTAGTTGAAGATTTCCTTTTCAAGCAAATTTCACCCAAGCAGCCAAATTGGGAATTTATACTTTGACAAAAGCATACTGGTGACTAAATCAGTAATTTCTTGGTGGATTCAATATTGCTGAACCACTTGACTCATGCCTACTGTGGACCCACCATGAAGATGGGGGAGGGCCTTTCTGTGGATAGCGTGTGTACTACTGGTGTTAAGGATGGGGTAGGAAACCATGCTTAGTACGAGAAGTGGGCCAGTGCAGAGGGTGGGGTAGGGACCCATGCTTAGTATGGGATGGGGCCCAGTGCAGAGGGTGGGATGGGGACCAATGCTTAGTATGGTATGGGGCCCAGTGCAGAAGGTTGGGTGGGCTGGGAAACCATCCTTAGTATAAGAAGTGGCCCGGTGCAGAGGTTGGGGTGGGGACCCATGCTTAGTATGGGAAGGGGCCCAGTGCAAAGGGTGGGATGTGGGCCAATGCTTAGTATGGGATGGGGCCCAGTGCAGGGGGTGGGGTAGAGACCCATGCTTAGTATGGGAAGGGGCCCAATGCCAAGGATGGGATAGGGACCCATTCTTAGGATGGGAAGGGGCCCAGTGCAGAGAGTGGAAAGGGGACCCATTCTTAGTATGGGAAGAGGACCAGTGCAAGGGTGGGGTGGGGACCCATCCTTAGTATGAGAAGTGGCCCGATGCAAAGGGTAGAGTGGGGACCCGTGCTTAGTATGGGATGGAGCCCAGTGCAGAGGGTGGGGTGGGGACCCATGCTTATTATGGGAAGGGGCCCAGTGCAGAGGGTAGGGTGGGAAGCCATCCTTAGTATGAGAAGTGGCCCGGTGCAGAGGGTGGGTGGGGACCCATTCTTAGTATGGGAAGGGGCCCAGTGCAGAGAGTGGGATGGTGACCCATCCTTATGTGAGAATTAGCCCAGTGCAGAGAGTAGGGTGGGGACCTATGCTTAGTAGGGGTGGGACCCATTCTCAGGATTGGATAGGGACCCATTCTAAGTATGGGAAGGGGACCAGTGCAGAGGGTGGGCTGGGGACCCATGCTCAGCATTGGAAGGGGCCCAGTGCAGAGAGTGGGTTGGGGACCATGCTCAGTATGGAATGGGGACCAGTGCAAAGGGTGGGATGGGACCCATGCTTAGTATGGGAAGGTGCCCAGTGCAAAGAGTGGGATGGGACCCATGCTGAGGATGGGGGAGGGGGTTCTTGCTGCAGATGAGGTGGAGACCTGTGCTGAGAATGCTGAGGATAAGAAGGGGGCACCCATGGTGAGGATAGGGAGGGAACCTATTGTTCACACATTCACTGCAAATCTACTTTAGTTTACTGGTACACTCTTCTCTACTCATCATTCACTACCCATAATGCCCTTTGATTATAACTATGAAATAGTCAAAACCTTCTTAGAGCATAAACCCTGGGTAATATCAGCTGCATGTACCATAGTGGCATGTAAACCAGTGCCTAGGGCGGCATGGTTAGAGGGGGCGGCATCAACCATCTACAATTACAGACTAATAACTTTTTTTTATGTATTCCTGTCCCCTCGGGATATTGGTGACCACGTCCAGCAAGAGAACCTTGACACGCACCTCTCCATTACATCCTGCAGGGGGAGCACCAAATGCTGCCAGACTCCCAGCCCCTCCCCGTTGGTGAAATGCCAGAGGGTTCTGTATTTTGTCCTGCCGGTTCTGTTATCGTGAAGCCGGACCGATATATCGCCATGCAGGAAGCCGTCCAGAAGAAAAGACATTCCCAGCTGGAACAAAACAGAAGAAACAGTAATATATTCTTCTTTAGAGAAGCTGCCAGTTGTCATACAGATTCTGTAATACCGCTGTCGACCTTCACCGAAAAAGCCGGACTACCATAATGATCCAATTGGCTATACTCGAGTCACTGATCCAAAACAAATAGAGCCCTATAGTCTTTCTGATGTCTGACTGAGCAGATAGTGAAGGCATAATAGCCAGGAAACTAGTATTTTCAAAGGCAGAGCCAATCGCTAGACATGTGCACTGCCGGAAAAAAAAAATTAGTTTCATTCGTCTTTTGCTTTTTTTGGAAATTCGGGAAATTCTGAAAAAACATTTTTGTTTCATTGTTTTTTTGCTTTTTTTGGAAAATTCGAAATACATTTTTTTTTACATTTTTTGGCTTTTTTGGGGAATTTCGGAAAATTCTGAAGTTCCGAATTTCTGAATTCCGAATTTTCGAATTTCCGAAAAAGCAAAAAACGAAATAAAACTAAAACAAAACTTTTTTTTTTTTAGAATTTCCCGAATTTCCGAAAGAAGCAAAAAAGCGAATGAAACGGATTGTTGGAAATTCAGAATTCGTAAATTTCCCATTTTTTTCGAATTTTAGATTTTCAAATTTTTAGATTTTTCAATTTTGCAATTTCAAGTTTTAGAATCTCGAATTTTAGAATTTTCTAATTTTTTCAATTTTCAATTTTTTTCATTTTTGAATTTTCAAATTTCGGAAAATTTCGACATTTCGAAAATCCAAAAATTCGAAAATTCGGAAAGCCAAAAAGTTTTCTATTTATTTTTTTATTTTATTATTGCATTTTAGT
Source organism: Rana kukunoris (assembly GCA_029574335.1). Classification (NCBI taxonomy): domain Eukaryota; kingdom Metazoa; phylum Chordata; class Amphibia; order Anura; family Ranidae; genus Rana; species Rana kukunoris. Next base: position 557,631,773 of record CM056052.1, on the reverse strand, counting down.
GTAAATATGAGGTGTGACGTATTTTTGACCCCCCAGATCTCATATATAAGAGGACCTGTCATGCTTTTTTCTATTACAAGAGATGTTTACATTCCTTGTAATAGGAATAACAGTGACTCAAATATAATAATAATAAAAAAAAAAAAAAAAAAACAGTTTTAAAATCAATTAAATAAAGTAAAATAAATAATTAAAAAAAAAATTAAAGTGCCCCGTCCCGACAAAAATTAATAAAATCAATAAGAAAAAAATAAAACATTTTTAAAGCGCCCCGTCCCGTCGAGCTCGCACACAGAAGCGAACGCATACGTGAGCAGCGCCCGCATATGAAAACGGTGTTCAAACCACACATGAGGTATTGCCGCGATCATTAGAGTGAAAGCAATAATTCTAGCCCTAGATCTCCTCTGGAAGTCAAACCATGCAACCTGTAGAATTTTCTAAACATTGCCTATAGAAGTTTTTAAGTGTAAAAGTTTGTCGCCATTCCCACGAGCGGAGGCAATTTTCAAGTGTGACATGTTGGGTATCAATTTACTCGGCGTAACATTATCTTTCACAATATAAAAAAAAATTGGGCTAACTTTACTGTTTTCTTATTTTTTTATAAAAAAAAGTGATTTTTTTCCAAAAAAAAGTGCGTTTGTAAGACCGCTGCGCAAATACAGTGTGACAACAAGTACTGCAATGACCGCCATTTTATTCTCTAGGGTGTTAGAATTTTTTTTTAGAATGTTTGGGGTTCTGAGTAATTTTGGGCTAACTACTGTTGTCTTAATTTTTAATTAAAAAAAGTTTTTTTTTTTTCCAAATAAAGTGCGCTTGTAAGACCACTGCGAAAATACGGTGTGACAGAAAGAATTGCAACGACCGCCATTTTATTCTCTAGGGTGTTAGAAACTTGTAAACACAGGGCCAGATTCATAAAGAACTTACGTCGGCGTATCTGTTTATAAGCCGCGTAGGTTCTAGGATGCGCCTGCGTATCTTTTTTCTGTATTCAGAAAGCAAGATGCGCCGGAATGGGGCTGGGCGTAAGTTACGTTCACGTCGATATCAATGAGTATTTCCGACGTGATTTTGGAGCATACGCACTGGGATATGTCCACGGCCGGCGCATGCGCCATTCTTTCGGCGAGTCATTTACGTGAGGTCAGGGTTCATTTACATGGATCACGCCCACCTTCCACCTACTTTGAATTACGCAGGCTTACGCCGGCCCATTTACACTACGCCGCCGTAACTTACGGCGCAAATTCTTTCAGAATACGGTACCTGCCTCTGTAAGTTACGGCGGCGTAGTGTAAATGAGATACGCTACGCCCGCCCAAACTTACGCCAGTGTTTCTGAATCTGGCCCACAGAGTCTAAAAAACGGACAATGGGCCAGATTCAGGTAGTCCAGAGCATCTTTGCTCTGGAGTAACGCTTCTCATTTGCGTTGCGCTGCAGAAATTTTAGGAGCAAGTGCTGTATTCACGAAGCACTTGCTCCTAAAGTTGCGGCAGCGCATCACAAATGAGCCGGCGGAATTCAAATTTGGCGGGTACGGGGCGTGTAGTATGCTAACTACGGGCGATCCCGCCGCCAACGTACTGCGCATGCGTCGAGTGTCAAAACATCCCCGTGCGCATGCTCCAAAATCTGTGAATGAACGTCAATGACGTCACATTCCCATTCATGACCGTTTTACGCAAGCGACGTTTTTTTTTTTTTTTCCCGACGCGATGACGACGCCTATACCTAACATAGGATACTCCAACCCCATGTAGGTATATCTATGCGCCGCGTATCCCGTCCGGAAACGTCGTATCGTCATTGCGTCGCGCCGGATTTCGATCGTGAATTGCCGATTTCCGCTCATTAACATATTTTTTGAGCGTAAATCGGCGGGAACGCCCCCGGCGCCATTTTTAAGTTGAAGTAACGATGCGATGGCGAAACTCAGTTACGCTGCTCGCATCGGAACTTCAACTCGGCGTTTCTTGTTTTCTGGTTACAGAAAACAGAAACGCCGGCTCAAAGTCACAGTTAGGCTGGCGGATCACTCGATCCGCCAGCGTAACTGTTCCTGAATCTGGCCCTAGGTCCTTAAGTGGTTAATATATAAGATTTACTTGATGAAAGACGCTCGCATGTCGCAGTAATGAGAGCCAAGGGTGGTGTGCTGACAACCCCCCCCCCCCCCCCAGAAGGTGGATCCTTAAAGACCTGGGCTCACAAGAAATTAGCTGAATGATCATTCAACAGCAGCAGGACAGAGGGGAATTTCCAAGGGGCACAGTGCCAGATAGGAGGTGATTATTGCAGCAAAATCTTTTTATTTTTCTATTTTTTTTTTGTTTTCTATTTTTTTTTGTTTTCTATTTTTTTTTTTTTTTAAAGAAATGAGCTGAGTGATCGTTCAACAGCAGTGGGACAAAGGGGCATTTTAAAGGGTGACAATGCCACATAGGAGCGGCAAAAAAAAATTGTTTTTTGTTTTCAATTTTTTCTCTTTTTGTTTTCTATTTTTTGTCTTATTTTTTTTTTTATTTATTTTTTCTTTTAAAGCGGAGGGTCACCTTAAAAAAAAAAAATTAACATTGCATTTAGGCCAGTTATTACAATGAGAATCGTCATTTTTTTTTTTTTTAAATCCTTGCGGTACATACCGTTTTCTATATGTATGTTCACCGCGGCTTCCGGGTATGATCTTCGGGACTGGGCGTTCCTAATTGATTGACAGGCATCCCGACCGACGCATACAGCGCGTCACGAGTAGCCGAAAGAAGCCGAACGTCGGTGTGGCTCTATACGGCGCATGCGCACCGACGTTCGGCTTCTTTCGGCTACTCGTGACGCGATGTATGCGTCGGTCGGGATGCCTGTCAATCAATTAGGAACGCCCAGTCCCGAAGATCATACCCGGAAGCCGTGGTGAACATACATATAGAAAACGGTAAGTACCGCAAGGATTTAAAAAAAAAAAAAAAAATGCCGATTCTCATTGTAATAACTGGCCTAAATGCAATGGTAAATATTTTTTTTTAGGTGAACCTCCGCTTTAAGCACTTGCAGCAAATGTATTTGTTTGTTTGTTTTTTTTTCTATTTTTTTTTTCTTTTAAGCACTGCAGGGCTGATTATTTTTTTTTGGAAGTGGAGTTGGGCTTTATGGTCAAAAACAGCAATAAAAAAAAAAATGCGCTCAGTAAAACTGCACTGCAGCCTTTTAACTTTTATTTTAATTTATTATTATTATTATATTATAAAGTGCTGAGCCTTTGTAACGCGTTTTAGACAAAAGTATTTTTGCTTCTCCCTATTTGTCAGCTTCAGCGTTTATTACAAGATCTGTCAGAAAAAGCCACATTTCCAAAGACGCCGTGAAAGCCGCACGAAATTCGCTGTCCGAATGGAAAGACCAGAGGCAAATTGAAATGTCCCTGTGCCCGGGCCCAGCATCCCCCCCCCTCCCCCGCTCAATAACTAGATTTCTATAGAGCCGCAATAGATGCTGATGCAGGAGGAGAAGAAATCTGATTTTGTTAAACTTGACACCAAAATAGCTTCTGCTTAATAGACAGTTTTTTTTTTTTTTTTCTGAATCTTCTCGGAGAACAAAAGCTCATTGAGAGGGTCTGACATCGCACCTTATAAAAGCCGATCAAATGAAAAGAGATTGTCTTTTTGTGGACCCTGTGAGACCTTGAAGAAAAAAAAAACTATTCTGTACATCCTTGGGTCTCTACAGCGGCTTTTCTCGACCTTTGCAACACAGAGGCAGGGCCACCATCAGGGGGGTACAGGCAGTACACCTGTAAGGGGCCCGGATGGCAACCCCCCCTTTTTTTTTGTATTTTTTCTTATTATTTTCTTATTTTTTATTCAGCTCTAGGCAGCTTCACAAATCTGTTGAGCTTCAGCTCTATACAGCTTCAGGTGGATCCTCAAACCCTTCAGCTCCAGGAGGTTTCAGAAACCCTTCAGCATACAGCCCTAGGTGGATCCTCAAACCCTTAAGCTCCAGGAGGCTCCAGAAGCCCTTCAAATCTATACAGCACTAGGTGGATCCTCAAACCCTTCAGCTCCATGAGGCTCCAGGAACCCTTCAACTCTATACAGCCCTAGGTAGATCCTCAAACCCTTCAGCTCCAGAAGGTTCCATATACCCTTCAGCATACAGCCCTAGGTGGAACCTCAAATCCTTCGGCTCCAGGAGGCTCTAGAATCCCTTCAACTCTATACAGCACTAGGTGGATCCTCAAACCCTTCGGCTACAGGAGGCTCTAGAAGCCCTTCAACTCTATACAGCACTAGGTGGATCCTCAAACCCTTCGGCTACAGGAGGCTCCAGAAGCCCTTCAGCTCCATACAGCCCTAGGTGGATCCCCAAACTCTTCATCTCCAGGAGGCTCCAGAAGTCCTTCAGCTCCATACAGCCCTAGGTGGCTCCTCAAACCCTTCAGCTTGATGAGGCTCCAGGAACCCTTCAACTCTTTACAGCCCTAGGTGGATCCTCAAATCCTTTGGCTCCAGGAGGCTCCAGAAGCCCTTCAACTCTATACAGCCCTAGGTGGATCCTCAAACCCTTCAGCATACAGCCCTAGGTGGAACCTCAAATCCTTTGGCTCCATAAGCCCTTCAACTCTATAAAGCCCTAGGTGGATCCCCAAACTCTTCATCTCCAGGAGGCGCCAGAAGTCCTTCAGCTCCATACAGCCCTAGGTGGATCCTCAAAACCTTCAGCTTGATGAGGCTCCAGGAACCCTTGAACTCTTTACAGCCCTAGGAGGACCCTCAAACCCTTCGGCTCCATGAGGCTCCAGCAAACCCTTCAACTCCAGGCAGATTCCCAAACCCATCAGCTCTAGGTGGTCCAGAAAATCTTTATTTTCAGGTTTATTTTTAGAAACCCTTTAGCTTCAGGTAGCTCTAAAATCCCAATAATTCCAGGCAGGTCCCCAAACGCTTCAGCTCCAGGTGGCCCCACAAATTATTCAGCTGCAGGTGGCCCTACCAATCAGTCAGCTCCAGAAGGACTTCAGATCCACACAGATCCCAAAACACTTCAGCTCCAGAAACCACTTTCCCTCCAGGTGGCTCCACAAATCCAGCTCTATGCAGATTCGGCAAATCTCTTCAGCTTCAGCTCTATACTGCTCCATGTGGACCCCCCCCCATATCCTTCAGTTCCAGAAGCCCTTTAGCTCCATACAGCACTAAGCGGATCCTCTCTAACCCATGAGTTCCATGAGGCTCCAGGAACCTTTCAGCTTTAGGCAGATTCCCAAACCCATCAGCTGCAGGTGGCACAGAAACCCTTCAGCTTCAGTGTCTATAGTATGGCTGTAAAGTGGCACATGTTTCCCGTATTTAGAACAGTCCCGCAGCAAAATTACATTCCTAAAGGAAAAAAATGTAATTTAAAACTACTCGCGGCTATAATGAATTGTCAGGTCGAGCAATACAGATCAAACTCATTGAAAAAAACGGCATGGGACCCCCCCCCAGTCCATTACCGGGCCCTTTGGGTCTGGTATGAATATTAAGGCAAACCCTGAACCAAAATAAAATTGCATGGGGGTCCCCCCAAATTCCATACCAGTCCCTTTAGGTCTGGTATGGATATCAATGCCCTGTACACACGACCAGTTTTCCCATCGGAATAAACTCAGACGTTTTTTTCGACGGAATTCCGCTCACGCTGTTTTGCATACACGCGGTCACACTAAAATCCGACGCCAAGAACGCGATGACGTAAAACACTGCAACGAGCCGAGAAAAATAAAATTCTATGCTTCCGAGCATGCGTCAAATTGTTTCTGGGCATGCGTGCTCTTTAGTCCGTCGGAATTGCATCCAGACGAAAGGAAATTACAATTTTTTTACATCTGAAAAATTGTTCTCTATCTAATTCCGTCGGGATTTCCGACAGAAAAAAGTCTGGTGGGGCATGAACACGGTCGTATCCATCATATGTGTGGGCGTGTCCATCATGTGTGTGGGCGTGTCCGCCATATGTGTGGGCGTATCCGCCATATGTGTGGGCGTATCCGCCATATGTGTGGGCGTATCCGCCATATGTGTGGGCGTATCCATCATATGTGTGGGGGGCATGTGAAGCCCAGCTCCTTTTTCTTCCTGGTTTTCAAGGAGAGGTGCATCCTGGGTGATTTTGATGCACAGTAATGCCCAGAGACTCCTGGGAAATGAGTGTCATCATTTCCCAGGAGGCAACGGGGTCTTAGGACAGGAAGTTGAGCCACCTAGGACCAGAAACTAGGCAGATTATGAAGCCAGATAGAAGCGAGTACATGTGCCAGGTAATCTGCCTAGGAACAGCCAGATAGAAGCGAGTATATGTGCCAGGTAATCTGCCTAGGAACAGCCAGATAGAAGCGAGTATATGCGTCGGCAGAATGGCACGGCTGGGCACAGGCACGTACCTGTACGTCCTCTTTAAGTACCCAGACGTGGGTCGCGGGCGCCGGTCCGAAGCTCCGTGACCGCGGCCACGGGAGCCGCGGCTCCAATCGCCGCCGGAGTCCTGCGATCTGTCCCCAGAGCTGAAGAACGGGAAGAGGTGAGTGTAAACGCAGCTTCCCCGTTCTTCACAGTGGCAGCTTCATTGATCGTGTGTTCCCTAATATAGGGAAACCCGATCAATTACATCACACATCAAGCCCTGCCCCCCTACAGTTAGAAAAACATGAGGTTACACATAAACCCTACAGCGCCCCCCTAGTGGTTAACTCCCAAACTGCAATTGTCATTTTCACAGTAATCAGCGCATTTTTATAGCACTTTTTGCTGTGAAAATCACAACGGTCCCTAAAATGTGTCAAAATTGCCCTATGTGTCCGCCATAATGTCGCAGTCACGAATAATTGATAAAATGCAATAAAACTATCCCCTATTTTGTAAACGCTATAAATTTTGTGCAAACCAATCGATAAACGCTTATTGTGATTTTTTTTTTTACCAAAAATAAGTAGAAGAATACGTATCGGCCTAAACTGAGGGAAAAAATAATTTTTTTATATATATTTTTGGGGATATTTATTATAGCAAAAAGTAAAAAATGTTGATTTTTCTTTTTCAAAATTGACGCTCTATTTTTGTTTATAGCGCAAAAAATAAAAAACGCAGAGGTGATCAAATACCACCAAAAGAAATCTCTGTTTGTGGGAAAAAAAGGACGCCGATTTTGTTTTGGGAGCCGCGTCGCACGACCGCGCAATTGTCAGTTAAAGCGACGCAGCGCCGAATCGCAAAAACTGGCCAGGTCCTTAGGCTGCATTCACACCTTAGCGTAGGCGAGTTGCGGCGTTTGGTACCGCGATTTGCGGCGTCAAATTGCGGCATTTTGTACCGCGATTTGCGGCGACAAAACGCGTCGTTTTAAAACCGCGGTTTTGTACAGGTCATTGACGGCTATCGAAAACGCCCAAGCCGCCCGATACGCGCGTCGAAAAAGGGTCCCGAGACTTGTTGGAAATTTGGCGTTCGGCGTTCTTTCGACGTACAACGTTTTGGGTTAGGAGGTGTGAACCATCTCCAATAGCGAATAATGTTATTTCTCCCCTCCAGCCTTTTGTAGCGTCGCGCTTCAGGCGACAACACGCCTAGGTGTGAATGCAGCATAATGGTCCGGGTCTTAAGTGGTTAAAGGCAAGCTGTTAATAGAAAGTTCGGCCCAGATTCAGAGAGAATTAGATTCTCGTAGAGTATCAGAAACGCCGCCGCCATTTTTTACCTGGCTCTACGTGGAATCCAGGTAGATTTTGTCCAGTAAACGACGGCGGCGTAGTGTATTTCTCCCGTCGCAATCCATCTGCGCGAGTAGGGGGCGTGAAGCATTTAAAATAGGCGCGTTCCCGCGGCAATCGAACTGCGCATGCTCCGTTCGCAAATTTCCCGCCGTGCATTGCGCGAAATCACGTCGTTACGTCGTAGTAGCGTCGTTTACGTACATTCCTATTCCCGAACGAGTTACGTTAAAAAAAAAATAATAATTTCAAATCGACGCGGGAACGACGGCCATACTTTACATGGGTTACGCACTGTTAGACCAGCAAAAAGCTCCTCTAACATTACGTAGCCAAAAAATGACGTAGGCGATTGCGAGGGACACTCGTACCTTCGTGGATCGCCGTAAAAACTAATTTGCATACCCCGAAAACGACGCGGACTCCACCCAGCGGCCGCAAAAATATCGCAGCGTAGATCCGAAGGCTTACGAAGACGTAAGCCTCTCGGATCGAAGCCCGAAGCCGCCGTATCATGGTTTGAGGATTCAAACTGGTGATACGGCGCGCGAAATTTGAAATTACTCCTGTCTAACACCAGTTACGCACACGTAATCGCTCTGTGAATCTGGGCCTTCATTTTTAGGGTGGAACTCCGCTTTAAACAACAACAACAAAAAAAATGGTTCCCAACAAGGACAGCCACAACAACATAAACAACAGTAATAACACCATAAAAGGGCATTAGCGCGGCGGGCCGGCAGTTGGCGAGGGTAATGCAATAAAGTCGCACATTGATACATTACTTTAATTTATAGTCATCTGTTAATGACAATTTGGACGGCGCGTTCGCTACTCTGCAAGACTTCCGCCATAAATAGAGTCATTTTTTTTTTTTTGTTCCCTCCATTATATATATTTTTTTACGGGGCGATTAAGATCGGTCACCTCATTAATTTAGCCGCGTGAGAAGATTTATCGCGCTGTAAAAAGCATATCAATTTTATAAAAAAGTTCAATTAAAAAAAAAACGGTGGCTTGGGCGTCGGTCGGGTTGTTTGTATTCGGGGCTAATGGACCGCCCAGCGGTGTCGCCATCAGCAAATATTAAAGCCGCGATTACAAAACCCGGGAAGATGGATGATGGGACGGCAGGGGGACCCTCCCCTCCCCCGCTACCCCCCCCCCCCAGGATGGGCCCCCGACCATTACTCAAAGACCTCTCCATTATTAAGCGGGAAGATGCCGAATGCTATTAATTGCTTGGAGCAAACAAATAAAAAATACGTCTTATCTGGTTAAATAGACGAGACGTTTACGGCCTGCCTGGGGGATGGGATGGGATGGGGAGGAGATTCATCTTCTTCTGACTCTACGGAAACAGATAATTCATTAAAATAGCCGTCACCTCCGAGAGATCTCCTAATTGACCGTTTGGGGATGGAGTGACAGCTTGGCCCGGCGACGGTTTCATTCCGGGAAGTAATTGTAGCAGCTGCAACCAACGCTCAGCGACCAGAAGAGAAGAAACACGACGTGCGGCGCCGCTGAAGGGAACCTGCGAGAATCTTACTTAAAGGGATTGTAAAGAATTTTTTTTTCCCCCCTAAATATCTTCCTTTACCTTAGTGCAGTCCTCCTCCACTTACCTCATCCTTCCATTTTGCTTTTAAATGTCCGTATTTCTTCTGAGAAATCCTCACTTCCTGTTCTTCTGTCTGTAACTCCACACAGTAATGCCAGGCTTTCTCCCTGGTGTGGAGAAAGCCTCTTGAGGGGGCGAGCAGGAGAGTCAAGACACGCTCTACTTTGTAGATAGAGAAAGGAGCTGTGTGTTAGTGGGCGTTCCTGACACTCCTGCTCGCCCCCTTCCCCCTCAACAGGCTTTCTCCACACCAGGGAGAAAGCCTGCCATTACTGTGTGGAGTTACAGACAGAAGAACAGGAAGTGAGGATTTCTCAGGAGAAATACGGACATTTAAAAGCAAAATGGAAGGATGAGGTAAGTGGAGGAGGACTGCACTAAGGTAAAGGAAGATATTTAGGGAATTTTTTTTTTTTCTTTTACAACCCCTTTAACCACTTCAGCCCCGGACCATTATGCAAGTAAAGGACCTGGCCCCTTTTAGCGATTCGGCGCTGCGTCGCTTTAACTGACAATTGCGCGGTCGTGCGACGTGGCTCCCAAACAAAATTGGCGTCCTTTTTTCTCCCACAAATAGAGCTTTCTCTCGGTGGTATTTGATCGCCTCTGCGGTTTTTATTTTTTGCGCTATGAACAAAAATAGAGCGACAATTTTGAAAAAAAATCTATATTTTTTTCTTTTTGCTATAATAAATATCCCATTTAAAAAAAAAAAAAAAAAAAAAAAAAAAAAAAAAAATTTCCCTCAGTTTAGGCCGATACGTATTCTTTACATATTTTTGGTAAAAAAAAATCGCAATAAGCGTTTATTGATTGGTTTGCGCAAAAGTTATAGCGTTTACAAAATAGGGGGTCGTTTTATGGCATTTTTATTAATTTTTTTTTTTTTTTTACTACTAATGGCGGCGATCAGCTATTTTTTTTCGTGACTGCGACATTACGGCGGACACATCGGGCACTTTTGACACATTTTTGGGACCATTGTCATTTTCACAGCGAAAAGTGCTATAAAAATGCGCTCATTACTGTGAAAATGACAATTGCAGTTTAGGAGTTAACCACTAGGGGGGCACTGAAGGGGTTAAGTGTGACCTCATGTGTATTTCTAACTGTATTGGGGCGGGGCTGGACGTGTGACGTCATTGATCATCTTTCCCTATATCAGGGAACAGACAATCACTGCCACTGCCACAATGAAGAACGGGGAAGGTTTGTTTACACTCGCCTCTCCCCGTTCTTCAGCTCTTGTGACCGATCGCGGGAAACCGGGGGCTTCAGACCGGGTCGCGAGCGCGCCACCCCACGGCTGGGCTTAAAGAGACACGTACAGGTACGTGGATGTGCCCAGCCGTGCCATTCAGCGTGAAGGGGTTAAACCCAGCCTCTACATTTTTTTTTTCCCCTAATAAGGTTTTTTTGCACAACTTTTCTACGAAAATTAAATGAAAACATATCTTTAACCACTTCAGTACCGGACACTCCCCCCCCCCCCCCCTTCTTTCCCAGGCCAATTTTAAGCTTTCAGCGCTGTCACACTTTATATGACAATTGCGCGGTCATGCAACGCTCTACACATATGACATTTGTATAATTTTTTTCCCCACACAAATAGAGCTTTTATTTGTTGCTATTTACTCACGGCTGTGTTTTTTATTTTATTGCTAAAAAAAAAAAAAAAAGACTGAAAATTTTGGGGAAAAAAAAAGGGTTTCTTAGTTTCTGTTTGTACATTTTGTAAATAAGTAATGTCTTCAGTCTCTGACCATCTCCTTTACTATGTCTTCAGTCTCTGACCATCTCCTGTACTAAGTCTGCAGTCTCTGACCATCTCCTGTACTATGTCTGCAGTCTCTGACCATCTCCTGTACTAAGTCTGCAGTCTCTGACCATCTCCTGTACTATGTCTGCAGTCTCTGACCATCTCCTGTACTATGTCTGCAGTCTCTGACCATCTCCTGTACTAAGTCTGCAGTCTCTGACCATCTCCTGTACTAAGTCTGCAGTCTCTGACCATCTCCTGTACTAAGTCTGCAGTCTCTGACCATCTCCTGTACTAAGTCTGCAGTCTCTGACCATCTCCTGTACTAAGTCTGCAGTCTCTGACCATCTCCTGTACTATGTCTGCAATCTCTGACCATCTCCTGTACTAAGTCTGCAGTCTCTGACCATCTCCTGTACTATGTCTGCAGTTTCTGACCAGCTCCTGTAGTATGCTTGCAGCCTCTGAGGCGGCGTACACACGATCGGACATATCCGATGAAAACGGTCCGCGGACCATTTCCATCGGATATGTCCGATCGGGAGTTTGATCCGATGGCGTGTACACACCATCGGATCAAATTCCCCGCCGCCGACGGCGCGGTGACGTGGCGGTGACGCGGCGGTGACGTTGACGCCGCCGCGTCACCGCCACGTCACCGCACCAGGAAGTAAAACACTTCCGCGCATGCGCCGAATCCATTCGGCAGCGGCGCGGCGGCGGTGGGGGCCGACATGTCTGCTGGTAAGTGTACTAACCAGCAGACATGTCGGGCGGACAGATTCCCACCGGATAGATTTCAAAGCTTGCTTTGAAATCTGTCGGGTGGAGAAATCTGTCCGCTAGCCCATACACACGAGCGGAGATGTCTGCTGAAACGGTCCATCGGACCGTTTTCAGCGGACATATCCCCTCGTGTGTACGCGGCCTCACTGTCTCCTGTAGTAGGCCCACAGTCTCTAACCATCTCCAGTAGTATTCCTACTGTCTCTGACCATCTTCTGTAGTATTCCTGCAGTTTCAGACCATCTCATGTAGTATGTCCGCAGTCTCTGACCTTCTCATGTAGAATGTCCGCAGTCTCTGACCTTCTCATGTAGAATGTCCGCAGTCTCTGACCAGCTCCTGTAGTATTCCCGCAGTCTCTGACAGTCTCTGACAGTCTCCTGTAGTATGCCTGCAGTCTCTGAAGTCTCCTGTAGTATTTTGGTGTTTGTACATTTTGTAAATAAGTAATGTCTTCAGTCTCTGACCATCTCCTGTACTATGTCTGCAGTCTCTGACCATCTCCTTTACTATGTCTTCAGTCTCTGACCATCTCCTGTACTAAGTCTGCAGTCTCTGACCATCTCCTGTAGTATGTCTGCAGTCTCTGACCATCTCCTGTAGTATGCCTGCAGTCTCTGACCATCTCCTGTAGTATGCCTGCAGTCTCTGACCGTCTCCTGTACTATGTCTGCAGTTTCTGACCAGCTCCTGTAGTATGCTTGCAGCCTCTGACTGTCTCCTGTAGTAGGCCCACAGTCTCTAACCATCTCCAGTAGTATTCCTACTGTCTCTGACCATCTTCTGTAGTATTCCTGCAGTTTCAGACCATCTCATGTAGTATGTCCGCAGTCTCTGACCTTCTCATGTAGAATGTCCGCAGTCTCTGACCAGCTCCTGTAGTATTCCCGCAGTCTCTGACCAGCTCCTGTAGCATGCCCGCAGTCTCTGACCGTCTCCTGTAGCATGCCTGCAGTCTCTGGCCATCTCCTGTAGCATGCCCGCAGTCTCTGACCGTCTCCTGTAGCATGCCCGCAGTCTCTGACCGTCTCCTGTAGCATGCCTGCAGTCTCTGGCCATCTCCTGTAGCATGCCCGCAGTCTCTGACCGTCTCCTGTATCATGCCCGCAGTCTCTGACCATCTCCTGTAGTATGCCTGCAATCTCTGACCATCTCCTGTAGCATGCCCGCAGTCTCTGACCATCTCCTGTAGCATGCCTGCAGTCTCTGACCATCTCATGTACTAGGGGGACAGGGGACATGTATCAATGCAAAAAAAAGTGAAAAGTGAAACAATAAAAGTGAAATATTCCTTTAAATGTCGTATCTCGGGGGGTGTCTATAGTATGCCTGTAGAGTAGCGCATGTTTCCCGTGTTTAGAACAGTCCCTGCAGCAAAATTACATTTCTAAAGGAAAGAAGTCATGTAAAACTGATTGCAGCTATAATGAATTGTCAAGTCCCGGCAATACAGATAAAATGAATTGAAAAAAAAAAAATACAGCATGCCCCCCCAGTTCATTACCAGGCCCTTCAGGTCTGGTATGGATTTTAAGGGGAACTGCACACAAAAAATGGCGTGGGGTTCCCCCCAAAAATCCATACCAGACCCTTATTGGGGCACGCAACCTGGCAGGCCGCAGGAAAATGGGGGGCGAAAGAGCCCCCCCCTCCTGAACCGTACCAGGCCACATGCCCTCAACATGAGGAGTCTGTAATCATACATCAGGAGGATGGTGGAACACCCAATGGGTTAACGGCCGGGTTTGCTCTTGTGTATTTATAGCCTCCTCTGCGTTAATTCAGTCGCCCTTCCTGGCTCTCAGTTGCAGTGGCGGTCAGTCCATAGTGGGCACAGGAGCTCCGCCCCCTCTCTCCTGCACCGTCATTCAACAATACATTGCATGAATCTATCTATTGTCACCGCTGCCGCCCACTATTTAGGTGTCCGGCCCCCTGGTGAGCGCCGGCCATCTGAATAACAGCGGTGGGTGTGTTTTGGAAGTGTCTGTCAGAGCCAGAGGCGGTGGGCTCTAATCGGCTTCCAAATGGTTAACCAGACACGCGTCTCAGCCAATCAGGTTCACCCACCGGGTCTGGTTCCCGATCACCTGATTGGCTGAAGCAACATCGAGGGCGGGAGAAGACATCGAGGGAACATGGAGGAGGAAGTCTGACCGAGAATGGAAAGTGCCGGGCGGGGGGGGCAAACTGGAGGCATTTAAGGGGGCAATCTGGTGGCATTTGATGGCACAGTGGCTGTGTTTAATGGGAACCGTGGTGACAAGTAATGGCACTGTGGCAACAATCGATGGGCACAGTGGTGACAAATGGTGGGCACAGTGGCTGCGTTTGATGCACACAGTGGCTGCTTTTGATGGACACAGTGGCGACAATTGATGGGCACAGTGGCGACAATTGATGGGCACAGTGGCGACAAATGGTGGGTACAGTGGCTGCGTTTGATGGCACAGTGACTGCTTTCGATGAACACAGTGGCGACAATTGATGGACACAGTGGTGACAATTGATGGACACAGTGGCGACAATTGATGGGCACAGGGGCAACAATTGATGGGCACAGTGGTGACAAATGGTGGGCACAGTGGTTGCGTTTGATGGCACAGTGGCTGCTTTTGATGGACACAGTGGCGACAATTGATGGACACAGTGGCGACAATTGATGGGCACAGTGGCGACAAATGGTGGGCACAGTGGCTGCGTTTGATGGCACAGTGGCTGCTTTTGATTGCACAGTGGCGTCAATTGATGGGCACAGTGGCGACAATCGATGACATAGTGGCTGCGTCTGATGGGCACAGTGGCTGCGTCTGATGGGCACAGTGGCTGCCTTTGATGGGCACAGTGGCTGCCTTTGATGGGCACAGTGGCTGCCTTTGATGGGCACAGTGGCTGCGTTTGATGGGCACAGTGGCTGCCTTTGATGGACACAGTGGCTGCGTTTGATGGACACAGTGGCTGCGTTTGATGGGCACAGTGGCTGCCTTTGATGGGCACAGTGGCTGCCTTTGATGGGCACAGTGGCTGCCTTTGATGGGCACAGTGGCTGCCTTTGATGGGCACAGTGGCTGCCTTTGATGGGCACAGTGGCTGCCTTTGATGGGCACAGTGGCAACAATTGATGGGGGTTTTTTTACAAAAATTTTGAGCACCAGCCGCCATAATGCACAGTTCCAGCCTCGGAGTCGGTAGAGTTTTTGTTACCATGGCAGTAATAAAGCCAAAAGCTGAAAATGTGTTACAAATTAAGAGCCTACACTTTATTAAAAAATACACCAGAGATCTACGCGTTTCAAGGTGGACCTTCACCTTCTCCTCCTCGTGGATCGCTGGACTGACTGTCTCGGCTTTATGTTGATTTCTCATGAGCTCTAATAAGCTCCTCCAGACGGATGACAGCTCCCCCTGGAAGGACAACCCCGATCTGACCTCCCGTCACTCAGCTGTACCAACTCATTTCATCACAGTGTGGCCCCCTTGTTAATTACTGGTGGTGGAGCCGGCAGGTCAAGAGCCGGGGACTTGATTTTCTGCACTTCCTCATTTGTCAGCCCGTTAGCAGCGAAAATTCCATACAATTACGGGGAGAGGACGACACGCACATTAGGGATAATTAAGGATCTGCTTAACGCTCGGCAATTACGGGGCAGCTCCTGACTGAGGGGGGCGACGATAGCCTGGGGCCGGTTTACCCTTCCAATGCCACATTCTGATCTGGCGTGTCCACCCTGACCGCGGGGTTAATCGGGCGTCTCGGTGACTGGCTGACAGAACGTAATCTCATTTCTCCACAGGGCGCCGCCGCTCATCATCAATGCTCCATTGTGGGGGGCCGCTATCAGCCGGAGAGCGAAAAAAAAAAATACCGTTCTCAAACATAAATTTTCAGATTTTACAAAACATGACTGGGCTAAAAAAAGAAAAAAAGAAAGAGAAAAATAACTATAAAAGAAGAAGAAAAAAAAGAAGAAAAAAAAAAAGAAAGAAAAAAAAGAAGAAAAAAAAAGAAAGAAAAATAACTAAAAAAGAAAAAGAAAAAAAAGAAGAAGAAGAAAAAAAGAGAAATAAAAATAATGAAAAAAGAATTGGTTGTTAAAGGTTAAGTGCCCAGCCGTGGGGTCGCAAGCGTGCTGCCGGTGGCCCGCTCGCGACCTGGTCCAAAGCTCCATGACCGATCGCTGCCGGAGTCCCGCGATCGGTCACCGGAGCTGAAGAACAGGGAGAGGTGAGTGTAAACAAACCTTCCCCGTTCTTCATTGTGGCAGTGTCAATGATCGTCTGTTCCCTGATATAGGGAAAGACGATCACTGACGTCACACGTTCAGCCCCGCCCCCTACAGTTAGAAACACACATGAGGTCACACTGAACCCCTACAGCACCCCCTAGTGGTTAACTCCTAAACTGCAATTGTCATTTTCGCAGTAATCAGTGCATTTTTATAGCACTTTTCGCCCATAGCTCATAAAGGGACATTTTATTTCGTTATTTTTTCACCCCCAGATCTCATATATAAGAGGACCTGTCATGCTTTTTTCTATTACAATAAGAATAAAAGTGACACCATTTTTTTTTTTTTAAAAGAACAGTGAAAAAATAAATAAGCTTTTTTTTTTTTAACCACTTAAGGACCGCCTACTGCACATTTACGTCGGCAGAATGGCACGGCTGGGCACATCAACGTATATATACGTTGATTTTAGTACCCAGCCGCGGGTCGCGACCCGGTCCGAAGCTCCAGGACCGGGACCGCAGGATTCACTGCAGCGGCGATCCGTCCCTGGAGCGGAAGAACGGGGAGAGCCGTGTGTACACACGGCTTCCCCGTGCTTCTCTGTGGCCGTAGCATCGATCGCGTCATCCCTGTAATAGGGGGACGCGATCGATGACGTCACACCTACAGCCACACCCCCCTACAGTTGTAAACACAACACATAGGTCACACATCCCCTACAGCGCCACCTGTGATTAACTCCCAAACTGCAACTGTCATTTCCACAGTAAACAATGCAATTTAAATGCATTTTTTGCTGTGAAAATGACAATTGTCCGAAAAATGTGTCAAAATTGTCCAAAGTGTCCGCCATATTGTCGCAGTCACGAAAAAAATCGCTGATCGCCGCTATTAGTAGTAAAAAAAAAAAAATTAACAAAAATGCAATAAAACTATCCCTTATTTTGTAAACGCTATAAATTTTGCGAAAACCAACCGATAAACGCTTATTGCGATTTTTTTTACCAAAAATACGTAGAAGAATACGTATCGGCCTAAACTGAGGAAAAAAAAATGTTTTTTTATATATTTTTGGGGGATATTTATTATAGCAAAAAGTAAAAAAATATTGCATTTTTTTTAAAATTGTCGCTCTATTTTTGTTTATAGCGCAAAAAATAAAAACCGCAGAGGTGATCAAATACCACCAAAAGAAAGCTCTATTTGTGGGGAAAAAAGGACGCCAATTTTGTTTGGGAGCCACGTCGCACGACCGCGCAATTGTCAGTTAAAACGACGCAGTGCCGAATCGCAAAAAGGGGCAAGGTCCTTTACCTGCATTTTGGTCCGGGTCTTAAGTGGTTAAACGTGCCCGCATATGAAAACGGTGATCAAACCGCACATGTGAGGTATCGCCGCGATCGTTAGAGCGAGAGCAATAACTCTAGCTCTACCTCCTTTGTAACTCAAAACATGCAACCTGTAGAATTTTTTAGGCGCCGCCTATGGAGATTTTTAAAGGGTAACAGTTTGTCGCCATTGCGCGAGCGGGCGCAATTTTGAAGCGTGACATGTTGGTAATCAATTTACTTGGCGTAACATCATCTTTCACAGTATATAAAAAAAAAAAAAAATTGGGATAACTTTACTGTTGTCTTATTTTTTTTAATTTTAAAAAAAGTGAATTTTTTTCCCCAAAAAATGCGCTCGTAAGACCGCTGCTCAAATACGGTGTGATAGAAACTATTGCAACGCCATTTTATTCTCTAGGATGTTAGAAAAAAATATATATATATCATGTTTGGGGGTTCTAAGTAATTTTTTAGGGAAAAAAAAAACAGTTTTTAACGTGTAAGCTTTATTTGTGTGAAGAAAATTATAAAAATGTCCTATGGGTCGTCAAAGTGCGACATCGCTAAAAGTTGGCCTGGGCAGGAAGGGGGGTAAAGTGTTCAGAATTGAAGGGGTTAAACCTGTTTTCAGTGTCTTTTATTGCACATACTGGGAATATGAATGAGCTCCTGTGCTGCTGCACATTGGGGGGGGGGGGGGGTGAACTTTATTTTCTGTTTAAGGACTACTGTGACAGGTCCTCTTTATTTCCGGTTATCTAATGCTGAATTGTGAGAGCGCGGCGCGATGCACTTGTATCGGTAGTGCCGGGAAGTGGCAGGCATATGCTTCTCTTAATTAAAACGTTAATTACACTCAGCGGTGCCCATATGGTTCATCAAGGACCTGAAAATGTAATCATGTCAAGGCAATAAAGAGAAGTCAATATGAAGAGATTGAGGAAAATGCTGCAATGCATGATATAAGGTGCCCCCCCCCCTCAAGTCAGATTGGCAGTAGGGGGCTTCTGATTGGCATTGGCTGGCACAGCTGGCAGCATTCCGCACATCACCCTTACTTTATACATTACTGAATGATACTGGAAGTGTTTGTGGTCCCACCATGGAACTTTGAGAAGCAACGTGAACTTCCCCGCGTACTCAACTCTAGCACCTAGAAAACACATGGTCTACCATAGGTCCACCATTGTTGGCAGTGTCTTGAGTCGGAGTCTCTGCATAGGTTATGGTCCACTATTGTTGGCAGTGTCTTGAGTCAGAATCTGCATAGGTTATGGTCCACCATAGTTGGCTGTGTCTTGAGTCTAAGTGTCTCTGCATAGGTTAAGGTCCACCATTGTTGGCTTTGTCTTGAGTCAGAGTCTCTGCATAGGTTATGGTCCACCATTGTTGGCTTTGTGTTAAATCAGAGTCTCTTCATAGGTTATGGTCCACTATTGTTGGTTGTGTCTTTAGTCAGAGTCTCTGCATAGGTCATGGTCCACCATTGTTGGCTTTGTCTTGAGTCAGAGTCTCTGCATATGTTATGGTCCACCGATGTTGGCTGTGTCTTGAGTCGGAGTCTCTGCATAGGTTATGGTCCACTATTGTTGGCTTTGTCTTGAGTCAGAGTCTCTGCATACAGTAGGTTATGGTCCACCATTGTTGGCAGTGTCTTGAGTCAGTCTCTCCATAGGATATGGTCCACCATTGTTGGCCTTTATTTGAGTCAGAGTCTCTGCATAGGTTATGGTCCACCATTGTTGGCAGTGTCTTGAGTCAGAATCTGCATAGGCTATGGTCCACCATAGTTGGCTGTGTCTTGAGTCAGAGTCTCTGCATAGGTCATGGTCCACCATTGTTGGCTTTGTCTTGAGTCAGAGTCTCTGCATAGGTTATGGTCCACCATAGGTCCACCATTGTTGGCAGTGTCTTGAGTCAGAGTCTCTGCCTAGGTTATGGTCCACCATTGTTGGCTTTGTCTTAAATCAGAGTCTCTTCATAGGTTATGGTCCACTATTGTTGGTTGTGTCTTGAGTCAGAGTCTCTGCATAGGTTATGGTCTACCATTGTTGGCTTTGTCTTGAGTCAGAGTCTCTGCATACAGTAGGTTATGGTCCACCATTGTTGGAAGTGTCTTGAGTCAGAGTCTCTCCATAGGTTATGGCCCACCATAGTTGGCCGTGTCTTGAGTCAGAGTCTCTGCATATGTTATGGTCCACCGATGTTGGCTGTGTCTTGAGTCGGAGTCTCTGCATAGGTTATGGTCCACTATTGTTGGCTTTGTCTTGAGTCAGAGTCTCTGCATACAGTAGGTTATGGTCCACCATTGTTGGCAGTGTCTTGAGTCAGTCTCTCCATAGGCTATGGTCCACCATTGTTGGCCTTTATTTGAGTCAGAGTCTCTGCATAGGTTATGGTCCACCATTGTTGGCAGTGTCTTGAGTCAGAATCTGCATAGGCTATGGTCCACCATAGTTGGCTGTGTCTTGAGTCAGAGTCTCTGCATAGGTCATGGTCCACCATTGTTGGCTTTGTCTTGAGTCAGAGTCTCTGCATAGGTTATGGTCCACCATAGGTCCACCATTGTTGGCAGTGTCTTGAGTCAGAGTCTCTGCCTAGGTTATGGTCCACCATTGTTGGCTTTGTCTTAAATCAGAGTCTCTTCATAGGTTATGGTCCACTATTGTTGGTTGTGTCTTGAGTCAGAGTCTCTGCATAGGTTATGGTCTACCATTGTTGGCTTTGTCTTGAGTCAGAGTCTCTGCATACAGTAGGTTATGGTCCACCATTGTTGGAAGTGTCTTGAGTCAGAGTCTCTCCATAGGTTATGGCCCACCATAGTTGGCCGTGTCTTGAGTCAGAGTCTCTGCATAGGTTATGGTCCACCATTGTTGGCTTTGTCTTTAGTCAGAGTCTCTGCATATGTTATGGTCCACCGATGTTGGCTGTGTCTTGAGTCTAAGTGTCTCTGCATAGGTTATTGCCCACCATAGTTGGCAGTGTCTTGAGTCGGAGTCTCTGCATAGGTTATGGTCCACTATTGTTGGCTTTGTCTTGAGTCAGAGTCTCTGCATACAGTAGGTTATGGTCCACCATTGTTGGCAGTGTCTTGAGTCAGTCTCTCCATAGGTTATGGTCCACCATTGTTGGCCTTGATTTGAGTCAGAGTCTCTGCATAGGTTATGGTCCACCATTGTTGGCAGTGTCTTGAGTCAGAGTCTCTGCATAGGTTATGGTCCACCATTGTTGGAAGTGTCTTGAGTCAGAGTCTCTGCATAGGCTATGGTCCACCATTGTTGGCCTTGATTTGAGTCAGAGTCTCTGCATAGGTCATGGTCCACTATTGTTGGCCTTATCTTGAGTCAGAGTCTCTGCATAGGTTACTCTCATAGCCCATCACCATGTCACGGTCAGGGGTTAAGGCTCAAAGAACAGCAGCTATAGCAGTAGAGAGGCTCCCAACGACCAGCTGGATAGGCATACAAGCAGGTCACTCTGGTGGATGACACAGGCTCACTTAAGGTGTCGGGGTCTAAGTACTAACCAGAGATCTTGATGGTGATTGGACACGGCATGCGTTTGGCAGCAGATTTCAGCTCAAACCTGTCCAATCACAGCACAGAACTCTGTGTACAGCGATCTGGCTGTTTCTTCTCCCTGAAAATCATCACACTCTACACATTGTTAGGCACACAGTTAACCCCTTTATCGCCCCTAGATGCTTAACCCCTTCCCAGCCAGTGTCATTAGTACAGTGACAGTGCATATTTGTAGCACAAATCACTATATTAGTGTCAGTGTTTCCCTGCAAAGGGTCAAAAGTGTCAGTTAGTGTCAGATTGTTCGCCGCAATAGCGCAGTCCCACTATAAGTCGCTGATTGCCACCATTACTAGTGTAAAAAAATAAAAAAAGTCCAGTATATTTCCCATAGTTTGTAGGCGCTATAACCTTTGTGCAATCCAATCAATAGACGCTTATTGGGATTTTTTTTTATTTTTTTTTACCAAAAATATCTAGCAGAATATATATTGTTCTAAATTGATAAAGAAATTGGATTTTATATATATATTATTGGATATTTATTATAGCAGAAAGTAAAAAATACTGTTTAAATTTTTGTTTATAGCGCAAAAAAAAAAAAAAAAAAAAAAACTGCAGAGGTGATCAAATACCACCAAAAGAAATCTCTATTTGTGGGGAAAAAATTATATAAATTTTATACATTTATTTGGTACATTGTTGCATGACCGCGCAAATGTCAGTTAAAGTAACACAGCGCGGCATTGCAAAAAAAAAAAAGATGGCCTGGTCCTATAGGATACATTCTCCAGAGGTCAAGTGGTTAATAAAAATATAAATCAATAAAAAAAATATATATAAATCAATAGATAAAATAAACGCATGTAAATAAAATACATAAAAATAAAAAAATAATACAAATTTAATTTAAAGCTCCCCTATCCCCTCCCTCCCCGCAATTCCAAACCGCAACTAATCGCGGGAAACACTTGTGCCATGCCGTTACTTCTTAATGGCACCCCGAACGTGCCGCAATTTTCCCGCGATAAATCGTGCTGCAATTGCGGCAAGTCGCCAAACACCAAAAGAAAGCTCTATTTGTGGGGAAAAAAATTATTTACATTATATACATTTATTTGGGTACAATGTTGTATGACCGCAAAATTGTCAGTTAAAGTAACGCAGCGCCGCAAATATAAATCAATAAATAAAATAAAAGCACAACGTAAATAAAATACATCAAAATAAATAAATAATAAAATATATAAATAAATAATAAAATATATATTTTTTAAAGCTCCCCTACCCCACCCCCCCGTCCGCAATTCCAAACCGCAACTAATCGTGGGAAACGCGTGACGTTACTTCTTAACGGCGCCCCGAACGTGCTGCAATTTTGCCACGGTGAATCGTGCCGCAATTGCGGCAAAACGCCAAAAGAAAGCTCTATTTATGGGTAAAAAAAAAGATATAACATTCTATAAATTAATTTGGATACATTGGGCCAGATTCACAGAGCGATTACTCCTGTCTATCTCGCGTTAGACCGGAGTACTTTCGAATTACGCGCGTTTTTTAGCTAGTCGGAAACCTCAAACCATGAAATTACGGCTGCGGGCTTCAATCCGACTGGTTTACGTGTTCGTACGCCTTGGGATCTACGCTGCAATAAAATTGCGGCCGCTGGGTGGAGTTCCCGTCGTTTTCCGCGTCGGGGTATGCAAATGATCTTTTGCCGACTATCCACGAAATTACGAACGTCTATCGCAATCTCTTACGGCACCTTTAGTCATCTTTTATTTGCGTAACACTACACCAGCTTTTTGCTGCTCTAATATTAGACAGCCCATGTTAAGTATGGCCGCCGTTCCCGCGTCGAATATCAACATTTTCCGACGTCTTTTATTTATTTTTGACGTAAAACGTCCGGGAATAGGAATGTCCGTAAACGACGCTACTCAAACAACGAATGACGTATCGACGTTATTTCGCGCAATGCACGGCGGGGAATTTCTGAACGGAGCGTGCGCAGTTCGATCGCCGCGGGGACGCGCCTAATTTAAATGCTTCACGCCCCCTTATCGCGTATTTCGATTACGCGGCGAGAAATACACTACGCCGCCGTACCGTAAGGGACAAAATCTACCAGGATTCGTCGTACAGCCTGGTAAAATACGGCGGCGTAGCGCATCTCTGATACTCTGCGCCAATGTAATTGTATCTGAATCTGGCCCATTGTTTGTTGCACGACCACGCCATTGCGGCAAATCGGAACACGCTTGTCGCTCAAAAACAAGGTTCTTTTAAATGACAGCGGATTTATCGCGCGAGAAAAAAATCGTAGCACATTGAGTGCCATTAAGAAAAAAATCACACTAGCGTCCCGAGAATCGCGAGGACTCCCCCCCCCCCCGCGTTTCAGATTGATTTCTTAGGTGCAAAGCCAAAATCTCCCCCTATTTTTTTTTTATACAGGCCCTAGAGAATAACATGGCGGGTGTTGCAATTTTTTTTATGTCACACAGTCCTCAACCACAAAGTGACGTTCGCAGGTTGAATATCTTGGGAACCCCCCCCCCGGGTAGATCTTAGACATTCTCAGCTCCGCCCACCGACTTTCCCGCCATCGCCGACAACCTCAGCGCCTTACACTGCCAATCACAAGCCCATAAAAGTTTCCACCATCCAAGAGAAAAACGAGGCGAATTCCCGGGAAAAATTTGGTTTTCGCACATCGGCTAATATTTACATTACACAATCCTGAAGGGACCGCTAAAAAGATTGCGTCGGCGGCTTCGGTTTAATTACCGCTCCACAAAAAAAAAAAGCTGATGTATGGAGGAGCGCGGCGGCGCCGAGCGTTTCGCGGGAACGTATTTCAGAACTCTTCAACGGAACAAAGAGGCCCCTGTGGGGGAGGATTTAATTATTAAAGAGCTTTTTTTTTTATATGTAAAAATCTTCTTGCTGCGGTTTTTCTATACCGCCATTTGTACTTTATATATTATTCATGGCGGCCGCGGCGGATACCTGCGGTTTATCTCTAGAACAAATTAGAGCTGAACGCGTGTTGCCAATTTTATTTAAAGCCGGCAAGTAGAGACATAAAAAAAAAAAAGAGGTGAGGTGTATTAAAGGGTGAAAATAAAAGGCGCGCGGTATAAAGTCGGTGCAAGTAATAGTAATATATTACCTCTTATCAATTATGTGGCGGCTGCATTTGTTTTTTTAATGTATTTATGTATTTATTTTAAATTGTTTCATTTATGTATTTATTTATGTATTTATTTTTTAGCTTTTTTTGTTTTTTTATTTATTTATGTATTTATTTTTTATTTATTTTTGTTTTATTTATTTATGTATTTATTTATTTCTTAGCGCTTTTTGGGTTTTAATTATTTATTAGTGCTTTTATTAGCGCTTTTTTTGTTTTATTTATTTATGTATTTATTTTTGTTGTATTTATTTATGTATGTATTTATGTATGTTTTTATGTATTTATGTATTTATTTATTAGCACTTTTTCTTTTATTTATCAGCATTTTTTTATTTATTTATGTATTTATTTATTTTTTAGCTTTTTTTGTTTTTTATTTATTTATGTATTTATTAGCATTTTTTTTGTTTTTTTTATTTATGTATTTATTTATTTCTTAGCGCTTTTTTTGTTTTATTTATTTATTTATGTATTTATTTATTTTTTAGATTTTTTTATTTATTTGTAATTTATTTTTGTTTTATTTATTTATTTATGTAATTATTTATTTATTAGCATTTTTTTTATTAATTTATGTATGTATTTATTTATTTTTTAGCTTTTTTTTTGTTTTTAATTTATTTATGTATTTATTTTTAATTTATTTTTGTTTTATTTATTTATGTGTTTATTTATTTATTAGCGCTTTTTTGTTTTATTTATTTATGTATTTATTTATTTTTTAGCTTTTTTTATTTATTTATGTATTCATTTATTTTTAATTTATTTTTGTTTTATTTATTTATGTAATTATTTATTTATTAGCGTTTTTTTTGTTTTATTTATTTATTAGCGCTTTTTTTTTATTTAAGTATGTATTTATTTATTTTTAAGCTTTTTTTTGTTTATTTATGTATTTATTTTTGTTTTATTTATTTATTTATTTTTTAGCTTTATTTATTTATGTATTCATTTATTTTTTATTTTTGTTTGTTTTATTTATTTATGTAATTATTTATTTATTAGCATTTTTTGTTTTATTTATTTATTAACGCTTTTTTTTTATTTATGTATGTATTTATTTTTAAGCTTTTTTTGTTTACTTATTTATGTATTTATTTTTAATTATTTTTTGTTTTATTTATGTATTTATTTATTTCATAGCGCTTTTTTTGTTTTATTTATTTATTTTTTAGCATTTTTTAATTTATTTATGTTTTTATTTATTGTATTGTAGACATGTGCACTTCGTTTCATTTTTCCGAAATTTGGATGTATCCGAATTTAAGACTTAGAATAGTATCAAATTGAAGGGAATCCTAAATAACAAATAGTTATCCAATTTCCAAAAAAATAAATAAAATAAAAAAGGAAATAAAGGAACAGAATAAAAAAATATATATATATATTTCATTATAATGTATAAATATATATATAAAAAAATCTATTCTATTCCTTTATCTTATTTTCTAAATTAACAAAAACTTTTCGAATTCAAATAGTTTTGCAAATTTCCAAAGAGAATAAAATAGAATAGAAATGAAAGGAATAGATCAGAAAAATAAATACATTTTTATTTTATTTTTTAGAAAATCAAAAACTTTTCAAATCCAAAAATGTTTTGAATATTTTTCCAATAAAATAATTGGAAAAACATTTTTGGATTTGAAAAGTTTTTGATTTTCTAAAAAAGAAAAAAAAGGAATAGAATAGAAATTAAATAATAATTTATTTTTCTGTTCTATTCCTTTCATTTCTATTCTATTTTATTCTCTTTGGAAATTTGCAAAACTATTTGAATTCGAAAAGAATTTGGTAACGATTCGAAAATGATTCAAATTCAATTTTTTTTTCCTTATTTCAGATTCGTTTAAACTCGGTACTATTCTAATTCATAAATTCGGATTTCTGAAAAACGAAATGAACTGCACATGTCTAGTAAACTGATATGTTCTGCTGGAGAGCTTGAGCTTGTAAAAAAAACAAAAAAACAACAAGACTTGCTGGCTGGATCACCAGATTTAAATAGAAGAAAGAAAGTAAAAAAAAAAATGAAAACTAATGCAGCCGTCACATCTAAGAATTGGTAAGCTGAAATGTTAAAACGTTTCCTTTTGGGTGTATTAGCACTTTAATGAGTAGGGGCGGGGTCTGCATGTAGTCACGTGACCTCACTTCCTTGGAAGAGTGTCGGTCGGTCTGTGTTGGGAGTTCCGGCCATGGCGTCACTTACCTCGCAGGTGGCGTTCTTCAGGGGGGATGGGAAGAGCACGTTGGTCATTACAGAACTCTGCAATATCGGCGAGTCTCTGGTGTTCAGGAGGAGAACAGAATCTGTGTGACCGAGAGAAGGGAGAGGAGAGGGGAGAAAAGAGAGAAGAGGAGAAAAGAGAGGAGAGGAGAAAAGAGAGGAGAGGATAAAAGAGAGAAGAGGAGGAAAGAGAGAAGCGGAGGAAAGAGAGAAGAACGTAGAAGAGAAGAGAAAAGGAGAAAAGAGAGAAGGAGAGATAAAGGGAGAGAAGAGGAGAAAAGAGAGAAGAGGAGAAAAGAGAGAAGAGGAGAAAAGAGAGAAAAGGGGAAAGAGAGAAGAGGAGAAAAGAGAGAAGAGGAGAAGAGGAGAAGAGATACAGGGAGAAAAGAGAGAAGAGGAGAAAAGAGGAGAGATACAGGGAGAAAAGAGAGAAGAGGATAAAAGAGGAGAGATACAGGGAGAAAAGAGGAGAGATACAGGGAGAAAAGAGAGAAGAGGAGAAAAGAGAGGAGGAGAGATAAAGGGAGAATGGAGAATAGGAGAAAAGCGAGAAGAGGAGAAAATAGAAGAGGAGAGATAAAGGGAGAATGGAGAAGAGGAGAAAAGAGAGAAGAGGAGAAAAGAGAGGAGAGGATAAAAGAGAGAAGAGGAGGAAAGAGAGAAGCGGAGGAAAGAGAGAAGAACGTAGAAGAGAAGAGAAAAGGAGAAAAGAGAGAAGGAGAGATAAAGGGAGAGAAGAGGAGAAAAGAGAGAAGAGGAGAAAAGAGAGAAGAGGAGAAAAGAGAGAAAAGGGGAAAGAGAGAAGAGGAGAAAAGAGAGAAGAGGAGAAGAGGAGAAGAGATACAGGGAGAAAAGAGAGAAGAGGAGAAAAGAGGAGAGATACAGGGAGAAAAGAGAGAAGAGGATAAAAGAGGAGAGATACAGGGAGAAAAGAGGAGAGATACAGGGAGAAAAGAGAGAAGAGGAGAAAAGAGAGGAGGAGAGATAAAGGGAGAATGGAGAATAGGAGAAAAGCGAGAAGAGGAGAAAATAGAAGAGGAGAGATAAAGGGAGAATGGAGAAGAGGAGAAAAGAGAGAAGAGGAGAAAAGAGAGAAGAAGAGAAAAGAGAAGAGGAGAGATAAAGGGAGAATGGAGAAGAGGAGAACAGAGAGAAGAGGAGAACAGAGAGAAGAGGAGAAAAGAGAGAAGATGAGAAGAGGAGAAAAGAGAGAAGAGGAGAAAGAAAAGAGGAGGAAAGAGAGAGAAGAGGAGGAAAGAGAGAGAAGAGGAGGAAAGAGAGAGAAGAGGAGGAAAGAGAGAGAAGAGGAGGAAAGAGAGAGAAGAGGAGGAAAGAGAGAAGAGGAGGGAAGAGAGAAGAGGAGAGATAAAGAGAAACAGAAAAGAGAAGAGGAGAGATAAAGGGAGAACGGAGAAGAGGAGAGAAAAGAGAGAAGAGGAGAAAAGAGAGAAGAAGAGAAAAGAGAATAGAAGAGAAAAGAGAGAAGATGAGAAAAGAGAGAAGAGGAGAGATAAAGGGAGAACAGAGAAAAGGAGAAAAGAGAGAGGAAAAAAAAAAAGAGAAAAGAGAATAGAAGACAAAAGAGAGAAGAGGAGAAAAGAGAAGGAGAGATAAAGGGAGAACGGAGAAGATGAGAAAAGAGAGAAGAGGATAGATAAAGGGAGAACAGAGAAAAGGAGAAAAGAGATAGGAAAAAAAAGAAGAGAAAAGAGAATAGAAGACAAAAGAGAGAAGAATAGAGAAAAAAGGGAGAACGGTGATAAAAATGAAAAGATGATAGAAAAGAGAATAGGAGAGAAAAGAGATGAGGAAAGAGGACAGAAAAATGGAGAACAGAGAAGATGAGAGAAGCAAGGAGAGGAGAAAAGAAAGAAGAAGAGAGAAGAGGAGAGATAAAAGAAGAGCAATGAAGAGGAGAAATTAAGAGAACAGAGAGAAAATTATAGAAAAGAGGAGACAAGAGAGGAGGGGAAAGGAGAAAAGAGAGGTGAGAAGAGAAAAAGGGAGAACAGAGAAGATGAGAGAAGCAAAAAGACAAGAAAGGAGAGAAGAAGAGAAGAACAAAGAGGATAGAATAAGGGAGAAGGAGGAGAAATGAGAAAAGAGAAGAGGAGATATGAAGGAAGAACAGACAAGAAGAGAAGAGAACAGAGAGGAGATGAAAAGATGAGAGAAGAGAAAAGAGAACATGATAGGAAAAAGAAGGGGAGAATAGAGCGAAGAAATGAGAGGCGAGAAAATGAGAAAAGAGAGAAAAGGAGAGAAGAGGAGAAAATAGAGGAGAGGAGAGGAGAGAGAAGAGAGATAATGTAATCTGATTTTGCAAAAATAGTAAAATATAGAAAGAGACCTTATTATTATTATTATTATTATTATTATTATAAATAAAAAATAAAGCAGCCTATAAATAAGAAGAATACACGGCCTCCATCCCCCTCGGACTTCCGATCGTCTCTCTCTTACTGAAGTATCATTAATATCTGACACTTCCTGGTGTGTCGGATGCCGGCGCCCCCTGCAGGGCTCTGTGGCTCCCTCTGCTGGTCACTACATCTGTGCTGTGCCCCTGCAGGGCTCTAATGTTTCACACAAATGCCTATCAGGGATTTACTTCCATAGTTTGTCTGGAGGACACAACTCTATAAAGTTCTACCAACAGAGAGAAGAAACAAATAGAATAAATCTCGGTATGCAGAACTCAAGACGCAGATCATCCAGAGGAAGGCAACAAAAATCTGGTGCTGGGCTTGCTAATTAGAAAGCCTACCATGATTCTGTCAGGACATTGGGGCTCCCATAGTAGACTAGAGTAAAGCTGCAACCAGGGCCGCCAATAGTAGGGGGGTACCACCAGGCCTCCTGTAGGGGGCCCAGACGCACATGGGGGCCTGGACAACAGTGTGGCGGGACGGGAGGAGATTACAGAAAGATGCACTGTGTCTGTGTCTCTCCCTCCAGCAGCTGAAAGCCGGTTTCTCCTCCTCTCCATCTTTCAGGTTCTGGAGGGAGAGACACAGACACAGTGCATCTTTCTGTAATCTCCTCCCGTCCCGCCGCATGGAAGGGGGTGGGGGGCCTGATCTGACGTGCGTCTGCTCTCCTCCCCTACTTGTTGACCCAGAAGCAAAGGGTAAAACATCACAGGGCCTTTGGGCCCCTGATGTTTAAAGAGAACCTGTCACCAAAAAATCATCACATATGGGACTTCACTTGGGTTAAAAATAATAAAAATAATAATAAATTGTAAAAAATGTAAGTGACACTCAAGGACATAAAATCCCCCCCCCCCCAAAAAAAAAAAATTGAGCCCCCACATACACGCATACGCACGAAAACTTTTATTGTGAAACATACCGCCACACAGAGTGGGAGCAATAATTCTAGCAGCAGAGAGCCCCCCTCCGTAACACTAAACTTCTTATGGTTCCCCCATTTCGCAGCCACACGCAAATTCAAGGTTTGACATGTTGAGTGTCTATTTACTCTTTTATCACCTTTTTATGGCATAAAATTTAGACATGCGCACTTCCGAAAAATGTGTTTTAGTTTTTTGGGTCATTCATTCTGATCGAAATTGGTAAATTCCAAAATAAAAAAATAAAAAATAGAAAATTCGTAAATTCCAAAATCTGAAAATAAGAACGAAAATTTGAGAATTCTAAAAAAAAGTCTGAAAATTAAATAATAACTAACTAATAATATATAACTATTACATTATAGATATTGGAACTTCCAAATACGTAACAAATCCGAAGTTACAAATTATCCAAAATAAGGAGCGCCGCATCTAAACAAATGGAACGGAATGAATTATTAATAATAATTATAATAAAAAGGTTTTATTATTATTGTTATTTATTATTATTAATTTGTTACTTTCCATTCGTTTAGATACGGCATTCATTGTTTCGGATAAATTTGTATTTGTTACATTTTCCAACAGTCAAAATTGAAAGGAAATTCCAACACCTAAAATGTAATACTTATTATTCGTTAGTTATTATTTCAGATTTTCAAATTTTCAATTTTTCAAAATTTAAGATTTTTATTTTTATTTTTGGATTTTTCGTTTTTTATTTAACTTTCGTTCTTATTTTTTGTTTTTCAAAATATTTGAATTTACAGATTTACGAATATTTAAATGTACGAATTTCCAAATTTTGAAACATTCGAATATTCAAATATTTGAATTTACGAATATTTGAATTTATGAATTTTCTCATTTTTAAACATTCGAATATTCAAATATTTGAATTGACGAATGTCAAGATTTTTAAACATTCGAATATTCAAATATTTGAATTTATGGATTTACAAATATTTGAACTTACGAATTTCAAAATTTTTAAACATTGAAATATTTGAAATTCCGGATTTATGAATATTTGAATTTATGAATTTCAAAATTTTTAAACATTCGAATATTCAAATATTTGAATTTCCGGAATTACGAATATTTGAATTTACGAATTTCTAAATTTTGAAACATTCAAATATTTGAATTTACGGATTAACGGATATTTGAATTTACGAATTTCAAAATTTTGAAACATTCGAAATAGTCAAATATTTAAATTTACGAATATTTGAATTTATGAATTTTCTCATTTTTAAACATTCGAATATTCAAATATTTTCATTTACGGATTTACAAATATTTTCATTTACAAATTTCAAAATTTTTAAACATTTAAATATTTGAATGTACGGATTTACGAATATTTGAATTTACGGATTTAACGAATATTTGAATTTACTGATTTACGAATATTTGAATTTGAATATTCGAATGTTCAACAATTTTGAAATTTAAAAATCCGAACATACAAAAATTTGGAAAATCCAAAAATAAGAACGAAAGTTAAATAAAAAAAAAAACGAAAATCCAAAAATAAAAATCTAAATTTAGAATGATGTGTGTAAAAAAATTAATAAAAAAAAATATTGTCTCTGGCAGCGAAAGTGTTAAAGGGGGGAGGGGTAAAATAAAGATTTTATTTAAATAAAATATAAAAACATTGACATTTATTACCCCTCCCCCTACAACCCCTGACTCCTTACCTTCCGACTCCTCCAGATTCCCGATCCTCCATAGTGAGGTGTGGGGGTCCAACGTCCACCCGCAGCTGCCGTCCTCGAACATGCAGTAAAATCCGGGGGGGAGGTTTCCTGCAGGTGACACACAGAGAGAGGATGTGAGATTTCTGCCCATAGTCCCACAGTCCATAGTCCCATAAACCACAGTTTCATATTCCCATAGCCAATAGTCCCACAGTCCGCAGTCCATATTCCCTCTGTCCTACAGTTTCATATTCCCATATCCATTAGTCCCATATTCCAAAGTCCCAGAGTCCCAAATTCCATTAGTCCATAGTCCCATATTCCCATTGTCCTACAGTCACATAGTCCTATATTCCAGAGTCCCAAAGTTCATTAGTAGAGTCCCATAGTCCCACAGTCTCGTAGTCCTATAGTCCCAAAGTTCATTAGTAGAGTCCCACATTCCCATGGTCTCGTAGTCCCACAGTCTCATATTCCCATAGTCCCACAGTCCAATAGTCCCACAGTTAGCAGTCCATATTCTCATTGTCTAACAGTCACATAGTCCATTAGTCCCATATTCCAAAGTCCCAGAGTCCCAAATTCCATTAGTCCATAGTCCCACAGTCCCATATTCCCTTCGTCCTACAGTCACATAGCCCTATATTCCAGAGTCCCATAGTCCCAAAGTTCATTAGTAGAGTCCCATGGTCCCATAGTCCCACAGTCTCGTAGTCCGTAGTCCCATAGCCAATAGTCCCATATTCCATAGTCCCACAGTCTATATTCCACAGACATAGTCCCATAGTCCAATGTTTCCACAGTTCCATAGTCCTACAGTTACAGTGTCAATTAGCCCCATATTCCAGAGTCCACAGTCCTATAGTCCATAGTTCCATATTCCCATCGTCCTACAATCACACAGTCCCAAAGTCCATTAGTAAAGAGTTCCACAGTCCCATGGTCCACAGTCTCATAGTCCCATAGTCCATTAGTAAAGAGTTCAACCGTACCATAGTCCCACAGTCTTATATTCCAATAGTCCATAGTCCCACAGCCTCATAGTCCCACAGTCCATTAGTCCCACAGTCTGAAATTCCCATAGCCTTAGTTAAGAGTTCCACAGTCCCATGGTCCCATAGTCCCACAGTTTCATATTCCCACAGTCCCATAGTCTTAGTTAAGAGTTCCACAGTCTCATGGTCCCATAGTCCCACCGTTTCATATTCCCACAATCTTATAGTTCATTAGTCCCACGGTCTGATATTCCCATAGCCAATAGTCTCATATTCCATAGTCCCACAGTCCATAGTCCACAGACATAGTCCCATAGCCCACAGTCCAATAATCCCACAGTTCTATTGTCTATATTCCCATAGTCCTACAGTCATGTAGTCCATTAGTCCCATATTCCAAAGTCCCAGAGTCCACAGTCGTATACTCCATAGTTCCATATCCCCATCATCCTACAGTCCCACAGTCGCATAGTCCATAGTCCCAAAGTCCATTAGTTCAGAGTCCCATAGTCTATAGTCCCAAAGTTTATTAGTCCAGAGTTCCACGGTCCCATAGTCCTACAGTCACATAGTTCACAGTCTCATAGTCCATATTCTGCAGTCTAATAGTTCCATAGTCTCAAAGTTCATTAGTCCAGAGTTCCATAGTCCCACAGTTCACAGTCCCACACTCCCATAGTCGACAGTCCATATTCTACAGTCCCACAGTCCATTAGTCTCATATTCCATAGAAAAATTGTGCAATACAGCGCCAGGGATTGCTTAAAAATGGGATGATCTAAAAAGCTAAACTATGGATCGCGGCTGTTCTAATTAATGGCAGGACCACAGTCCCTATTCCCATAGTCCCATATTCCATAGTCCCACAAGTGTGAGGTTTGGTAGCATTGCTGTGTATTTATTCAGTAGATCTCTTTGGTAGATATTTCCTGTCAGCAGAGAGATGTATCGATCATCTATTTATCTTACCGTTGCCCTTTCACCCGGGGCTTCAGCTTGTATAAGAGCAATGTGCACAGCAAGCTTCGATGAAGCATTTGCAGAGCTTTATGGAAGCTTTTAAAAGTACCATTCAGCTCCAGTTCGTAAATCCTGAAGACAGATCCTAATGGGAGTGCTGATTGTCACTTTAAACAAGCTGCTAGCAGGCTTCAGTACTTCTTGAATCCTATTGAACCTCTGCCGAATCATGGTAACAAGCTTTAATGAAGCATTTGCAGAGCTTTAGGCAAGCTTTGTTGAAGCTTTTAACTACTTGAGATCCGCGCTACAGCCGAATGACGGCTCTAGCGCAGATCTAAATTGTCAACAAGCCGTCAATTGACGGCTTGTCACTAGCTGTTTCCCGGCGCGCGCTCCAGAGCGCGCTGCGGGGAAACACTGTGTTGCCCGTGTCCCTTGGACACAGCCAATCACAGATCGCCGCGAACGGCCAATCAGAGTGGCCATTTGCGATGCGATCTGTGCGGCCAATGAGAGATGATCTCATAGATCATCTCTCATTGCCGTTTTACATAGAGACAGCGTTCTGTCTCTGGAGAGCAGGAGACGGATCTGTGTCTCTTGTACATACAGACACAGATCGGTCACCCCCCTCCCCCCACAGTTAGAACACTATGCAGGGAATACATTTAACCCCTTCCTCACCCCCTAGTGTTAACCCCTTCAATGCCAGTCACATTTATACAGTAATTAGTGCATATTTATAGCACCAATCGCAGTATAAATGTGAATGACGCCAAAAATGTGTCAAAAGTGTCCGATGTGTCCGCCATAATGTCGCAGTCCCAATAAAAATCGCAGATCGCCGCCATTTCTAGTAAAGAAAAATAATAAAAAATAATAATTCTGTCCCCTATTTTGTAGGCACTATAAATTTAGCGCAAACCAGACGCTTATTGCGATTTTTTTTTTTTTTTTTTTTTTAACTGAGAAAAAAAATGTTTTTTTTTTTTTTTTAATTGGGATATTTTTTATAGCAACAAGTAAAAAATATTGTATTTTTTTCAAAATTGTCGCTCTTTTTTGTTTATAGTGCAAAAAATAAAAACCGCAGAGGTGATCAAATACCACCAAAAGAAAGCTCTACTTGTGGGGAAAAAAGGACGTCAATTTTGTTTGGAAGCCACGTCGCACGACCGCGCAATTGTCAGTTAAAGCGACGCAGTGCCGGAAGCTGAAATATCACCTGGGCAGGAGGGGGGTATAAGTGCCCAGTAAGCAAGTGGTTAAAAGTACCATTCAGCTCCAGTTTGTAAATATTGAAGACAGATCCTAATGGGAGTGCTGATTGTCACTTTAAACAAGCTGCTAGCAGGCTTCAACACTCCTTGAAACTTGAACGCACGTCGAAGCCTGATAGCAGCTTGTTCAAAGTGGCAATCAGCACTCTTAGTAGGAGTGGCCACGTCTTCGTGCCCCCTAGGGGTATACCCACTTCCAGGGTTGTTGGGGGGGTAGGTGAAAAGCGGTTAATGATAAAAGATGGAGTGCTTCTGATAAATGATGCAGTCGCTGTACATTGTAACAAGCCGGGAACGTGTTCACTCCGACTTGTAAAGTCGCAGAAATGTCCAC
Source organism: Rana kukunoris (assembly GCA_029574335.1). NCBI lineage: Eukaryota > Metazoa > Chordata > Amphibia > Anura > Ranidae > Rana > Rana kukunoris. The sequence goes on along the minus strand of CM056052.1, from coordinate 557,596,705 downwards.
GTTAAAGTTCCCGAGGTGTCCTCCTCGCACACGGTGCGGCACCTTGGCTCCCGGCTCAAGAACAGAAAGAGGCTTTTACTTCTTATTTTCAGGAGTGTAATAGGCCGGAGATTATAGATAAAGACATCATTGGGCACAGAAGGAGACACCAGGCTGGATTTAGGAAAATAATTTTAATGTTCGCAGATTACACCGTCTCTGCAGGAGACATGAAAATAACCTCCCATAGATGGTGCCCCGGGGGTTCAAATCAGCTTATTTCTGCCCATTATCCGTCTTTTAGAAGAATCCATGTCTTTGTATGTGACATGAGTCGGTATAACAACTTATCACCAATACAGGGCTGGGAGGATCGATATCCACACGGGCAATGTGGGACGATTTATAATATGTGTTGGTTGTACAATGGTGCTGATGTACGGACTGGAGGTCCTGATCTAGGCTGCTGGAACTTTAAGGGAGCAGACCGGGGGACTCCGGAACATCAGGGGCACAGGGGGGATTTAGAGGGAGGATCTTATTCTTCCCACTGATCACCAATGTAAGGGACATCCTTCCCACTGATCATCAATGTAAGGGACATTCTTCTCACTGATCATCAATGTAAGGGACATTCTTCTCACTGATCACCAATGTAAGGGACATTCTTTTCACTGATCACCAATGTAAGGGACATTCTTCTCACTGATCACCCATGTAAGGGACATTCTCCCCCATGATCACCAATGTAAGGGACATTCTTCTCACTGATCACCAATGTAAGGGACATTCTTCCCACTGATCACCAATGTAAGGGACATTCTTCTCACTGATCACCAATGTAAGGGACATTCTTCTCACTGATCACCAATGTAAGGGACATTCTTCTCACTGATCACCAATGTAAGGGACATTCTTCTCACTGATCACCAATGTAAGGGACATTCTTCTCACTGATAACCAATGTAAGGAACATTCTTCCCACTGATCACCAATGTAAGGAACATTCTTCCCACTGATCACCAATGTGAGGGACATTCTTCTCACTGATCACCAATGTAAGGAACATTCTTCTCACTGATCACCAATGTAAGGGACATTCTTCCCACTGATCACCAATGTAAGGGACGTTCTTCTCACTGATCACCAATGTAAGGGACATTCTTCTCACTGATCACCAATGTCAGGAACATTCTTCCCACTGATCACCAATGTAAGGGACATTCTTCCCACTGATCACCAATGTCAGGAACATTCTTCTCACTGATCACCAATGTAAGGGACATTCTTCCCACTGATCACCAATGTGAGGGACATTCTTCTCACTGATCACCAATGTAAGGGACATTCTGCCCACTGATCACCAATGTAAGGAACATTCTTCTCACTGATCACCAATGTAAGGGACATTCTTCCCACTGATCACCAATGTAAGGGACATTCTTCCCACTGATCACCAATGTAAGGGACATTCTTCCCACTGATCACCAATGTAAGGTACATTCTTCTCACTGATCACCAATGTAAGGGACATTCTTCCCACTGATCACTAATGTAAGGGACATTCTTCTCACTGATCACCAATGTAAGGGACATTCTTCCCACTGATCACCAATGTAAGGAACATTCTTCCCACTGATCACCAATGTAAGGGACATTCTTCCCACTGATCACCAATGTAAGGAACATTCTTCCCACTGATCACCAATGTAAGGGACATTCTTCTCACTGATCACCAATGTAAGGAACATTCTTCCCACTGATCACCAATGTAAGGGACATTCTTCTCACTGATCACCAATGTAAGGGACATTCTTCCCACTGATCACCAATGTAAGGGACATTCTTCCCACTGATCACCAATGTAAGGGACATTCTTCTCACTGATCACCAATGTAACGAGACATTCTTCTCACTGATCACCAATGTAAGGGACATTCTTCCCACTGATCACCAATGTAAGGGACATTCTTCTCACTGATCACCAATGTAAGGGACATTCTTCTCACTGATCACCAATGTAAGGAACATTCTTCTCACTGATCACCAATGTAAGGGACATTCTTCTCACTGATCACCAATGTAAGGGATATTCTTCTCACTGATCACCAATGTAAGGAACATTCTTCTCACTGATCACCAATGTAAGGGACATTCTTCTCACTGATCACCAATGTAAGGAACATCCTTCCCACTGACCACCAATGTAAGGGACATTCTTCTCACTGATCTGATCACCAATGTAAGGGACATTCTTCTCACCGATCACCAATGTAAGGAACATTCTTCTCACTGATCACCAATGTGAGGGACATTCTTCTCACTGATCACCAATGTAAGGGACATTCTTCTCACTGATCACCAATGTAAGGGACATTCTTCTCACTGATCACCAATGTAAGGGACATTCTTCCCACTGATCACCAATGTAAGGAACATTCTTCTCACTGATCACCAATGTAAGGGACATTCTTCCCACTGATCACCAATGTAAGGAACATTCTTCTCACTGATCACCAATGTAAGGGACATTCACCAATTAAGGGACCTTCTCACTGATCACCAATGTAAGGGACATTCTTCTCACTGATCACCAATGTAAGGGACATTCTTCTCCACTGATCACCAATGTAAGGGACATTCTTCTCACTGATCACCAATGTAAGGGACATTCTTCTCACTGATCACCAATGTAAGGGACATTCTTCTCACTGATCACCAATGTAAGGGACATTCTTCTCACTGATCACCAATGTAAGGGACATTCTTCTCCACTGATCACCAATGTAAGGGACATTCTTCCCACTGATCACCAATGTAAGGGACATTCTTCTCACTGATCACCAATGTAAGGGACATTCTTCCCACTGATCACCAATGTAAGGGACATTCTTCTCACTGATCACCAATGTAAGGGACATTCTTCTCACTGATCACCAATGTAAGGGACATTCTTCTCACTGATCACCAATGTAAGGGACATTCTTCTCACTGATCACCAATGTAAGGGACATTCTTCTCACTGATCACCAATGTAAGGGACATTCTTCTCACTGATCACCAATGTAAGGGACATTCTTCTCACTGATCACCAATGTAAGGGACATTCTTCTCACTGATCACCAATGTAAGGGACATTCTTCTCACTGATCACCAATGTAAGGGACATTCTTCCCACTGATCACCAATGTAAGGGACATTCTTCTCACTGATCACCAATGTAAGGGACATTCTTCTCACTGATCACCAATGTAAGGGACATTCTTCTCACTGATCACCAATGTAAGGGACATTCTTCTCACTGATCACCAATGTAAGGGACATTCTTCCCACTGATCACCAATGTAAGGGACATTCTTCTCACTGATCACCAATGTAAGGGACATTCTTCTCACTGATCACCAATGTAAGGGACATTCTTCTCACTGATCACCAATGTAAGGGACATTCTTCTCACTGATCACCAATGTAAGGGACATTCTTCTCACTGATCACCAATGTAAGGGACATTCTTCTCACTGATCACCAATGTAAGGGACATTCTTCTCACTGATCACCAATGTAAGGGACATTCTTCTCACTGATCACCAATGTAAGGGACATTCTTCTCACTGATCACCAATGTAAGGGACATTCTTCTCACTGATCACCAATGTAAGGGACATTCTTCTCACTGATCACCAATGTAAGGGACATTCTTCTGATCACCAATGTATCACTGATCACCAATGTAAGGACATTCTTCTCACTGATCACCAATGTAAGGGACATTCTTCTCACTGATCACCAATGTAAGGGACATTCTTCTCACTGATCACCAATGTAAGGGACATTCTTCTCACTGATCACCAATGTAAGGGACATTCTTCTCACTGATCACCAATGTAAGGGACATTCTTCTCACTGATCACCAATGTAAGGGACATTCTTCTCACTGATCACCAATGTAAGGGACATTCTTCTCACTGATCACCAATGTAAGGGACATTCTTCTCACTGATCACCAATGTAAGGGACATTCTTCTCACTGATCACCAATGTAAGGGACATTCTTCTCACTGATCACCAATGTAAGGGACATTCTTCTCACTGATCACCAATGTAAGGAGCATTCTTCTCACTGATGCCTAGCAAAAGAGGTCCCTATTCTACTGAACACCAACGAGAGCTTTCATGTGACAACACTGAAGAAATGACACTTTGTATCCCCAATGTTGTGTAGTGAGTGAACAGCTTGTATAACAGTGTAAATTTCCCCTCAAAATAACTCAACACACAGCCGTTAATGTCTAAACCCCTGGCAACAAAAGTGAGTACACCCCTAAGTGAAAATGTCCAAATTGGGCCCAAAGTGTCAATATTTTATGTGGCCCCCATTATTTGTTAGCACTGCCTTAACCCTCTTGGGCATGGAGGTCACCAGAGCTTCACAGGTTGCCACTGGAGTCTTCTTTCCCTCCTCCTTGATGACATCACAGAGCTGGTGGATGTTATAGACCTTGCGCTCCTCCCCCTTCCATTTGAGGATCCCCCACAGATGATCAATAGGGTTTAGGTCTGGAGACATGCTTGGCCAGTCCATCACCTTTACCCTCAGCTTCTTTAGCGAGGCAGTGGTGGTCTTGGAGGTGTGTTTGGGGTGGTTATCATGTTGGAATACTACTCTGCGGTCCAGTCTCTGAAGGGAGGGGATCATGCTCTTCTTCAGTATATCACAGTACATGTTGGCATTCATGGTCCCCTCAATGATCTGTAGCCCCCCCAGTGCCAGCAGCACTCATGCAGCCCCAGACCATGACCCTCCCCCCACCATGCCTGACTGTAGACAAGACACACTTGTCTTTGTCCTCCTCACCTGGTCCCCCCCCCCACACACGCCTGACACCATCTGACACCAAATACCTTTATCTTGTCTCATCAGACCACAAGACACGGTTCCAGTAACCCACGTCCTTAGTCTGCATGTCTTCAGCAAACTGTTTGCGGCTCTTTCTTGTGCATCATCTTTAGAAGAGGCTTCCTTCTGGGACGACAGCCATGCAGACCAATTTGATGCAGTGTGCGGCGTATGGTCTGAGCACTGACAGGCTGGCCCCTCCCCCAGCAATGCTGGCAGCACTCATACGTCTATTTCCCAAAGACAACCTCTGGATATGACGCTGAGCACGTGACCTCAACTTCTTTGGTGGACCATGGCGAGGCGGGGGGAGGGGAACCCGTCCTGTTATACCGCTGGACGGTCTTGGCCACCGCGCTGCAGATCGGTTTCAGAGTCTTGGCGATCTTCTTATATCCTCGGCCATCTTTATGTAGAGACACAATTGTTTATATCAGATCCTCAGAGAGTTCTTTGCCATGAGGCGCCATGTTGTCCTTCCAGTGACCAGTATGAGAGAGTGAGAGCGATAACACCAAATTTAACCCACCTGCTCCCCATTCACACCTCAGACCTTGTAACACTAATGAGTCATATGACACCGGGGGAGGGAAAATGGTTAATTGGGCCAAATTTGGACATTTTCACTTCACCAGTGGTAACCTGTGAAGCTCTGGTGACCTCCATGCCCAAGAGGGTTAAAAATAATGGCGGCCTCACAAAATATTGACACTTTGGGGCCCAATTTGGAGATTTTCACTTAGGGGGTGTACTCACTTTTGTGGCCAGCGGTTTAGACATTAATGGGCTGTGTGTTGTGCAAATTGACACTGTTATACAAGCTGTACACTCACTACACAACATTGGAGATACAAAGACCCCTCCCCCATGTACACTCACTACACAACATTGGAGATACAAAGTGTCATTTCTTCAGTGTTGTCACAGGAAAAGATACAAGAAAAGATTTACAGAAATGTGAGATACTGTATATACACACACACAAATATATATATATTTTTTTTAATTTCATTTTTAATATTGGAAATAATATTGTTGTATATTGTTGTACAGCCCTGGGCCAAGTACACAACATTTCTTATATCTTGTATTGTTCTCGTATCTACAACCATCCCTGCTGACGCATCACAAGCTCTTTATATAGATTTGCACCATTCGGAAATAAAATAAAAAATATTGTTGGGTCTATCTGATATTTCACGTCCATCTAAAGCCTCCAGTTGTTTTTTACACCCCCCCCCCCTTGGGCTCAGACAGAGCAATGAGCTGTCAATCCAAAGGGCTGCAGAGCGTGCTAATCCCCCTGATAGGACGATGGAGGGTGCCGGCGGCTCAGCAGTAGTAAGGGTGAGAACTCTGCAGTGGTATTACTACAGAAAGAAGATTAGCAGGTATTAACTAAATTATGATCCGGAGGGGGGGGGGGGGGGGTACTTAGAATAACAGAAATCTCAGTCCTGTTGAAAGCAGCGTACATCCAGGGCCACCCTTAGGAATCATACCCTGACCATGCCGGGCTTTGCTCTGCCTCACCACCATGTTTGGTGTGAACATCTCATGTCTTCCCCCTTTGATTCCCTTCCCTTATCTTTACCTTCTCCTCTATGCAGGGCTGTCTTAATGAGAGGACACACCTAGGCACCGCTCAGAGGCCCCAGCTGCATGGGGGGGGGGCTTGCACTTCCCCAAAGCAGCTGGTACTTGAGCTCAATTGGGGGCCCCATGTTTGGGGAATATATGGGGTGTAGAGGGGTCAGAGTGCTGGGGGGATATCTGGGATGTAGAGGGGTCAGAGTGCTGGGGGGATATCTGTGGTGTAGAGGGGTCAGAGTGCTGGGGGGATATCTGGGATGTAGAGCGGTCAGAGTGCTGGGGGATATGTGGGGTGTAGAGGGGTCAGAGTGCTGGGGGGATATCTGGGGTGTAGAGGGGTCAGAGTGCTGGGGGGATATCTGGGGTGTAGAGGGGTCAGAGTGCTGGGGGGAAATCTGGGGTGTAGAGGGGTCAGAGTGCTGGGGGGATATCTGGGGTGTAGAGGGGTCAGAGTGCTGGGGGGATATCTGGGGTGTAGAGGGGTCAGAGTGCTGGGGGGATATCTGGGGTGTAGAGGGGTCAGAGTGCTGGGGGGATATCTGGGGTGTAGAGGGGTCAGAGTGCTGGGGGGATATCTGGGGTGTAGAGAGGTCAGAGTGCTGGGGGATATCTGGGGTGTAGAGGGGTCAGAGTGCTGGGGGATATCTGGGGTGTAGAGTGGTCAGAGTGCTGGGGGATATCTGGGGTGTAGAGGGGTCAAAGTGCTGGGGGATATCTGGGGTGTAGAGGGGTCAGAGTGCTGGGGGGATATCTGGGGTGTAGAGGGGTCAGAGTGCTGGGGGGATATCTGGGATGTAGAGGGGTCAGAGTGATGGGGGATATCTGGGGTGTAGAGGGGTCAGAGTGCTGGGGGATATCTGGGGTGTAGAGGGGTCAGAGTGCTGGGAGGATATCTGGGGAGTAGAGGGGTCAGAGTGCTGGGAGAATACCTGTGGTGTAGAGGGGTCAGAGTGCTGGGGGGGATATCTGGGGTGTAGAGGGGTCAGAGTGCTGGGGGGGATATCTGGGGTGTAGAGGGGTCAGAGTGCTGGGGGATATCTGGGGTGTAGAGGGGTCAGAGTTCTGGGGGGATATCTGGGCTGTAGAGGGGTCAGAGTGCTGGGAGGATATCTGGGGTGTAGAGGGGTCAGAGTGCTGGGGGGATATCTGGGGTGTAGAGGGGTCAGAGTGCTGGGGGATATCTGGGGTGTAGAGGGGTCAGAGTGCTGGGGCATATCTGGGGTGTAGAGGGGTCAGAGTGCTGGGGGATATCTGGGGTGTAGAGGGGTCAGAGTGCTGGGGGATATCTGGGGTGTAGAGGGGTCAGAGTGCTGGGAGGATATCTGGGGTGTAGAGGGGTCAGAGTGCTGGGGGGATATCTGGGGTGTAGAGGGGTCAGAGTGCTGGGGGATATCTGGGGTGTAGAGGGGTCAGAGTGCTGGGGCATATCTGGGGTGTAGAGGGGTCAGAGTGCTGGGGGATATCTGGGGTGTAGAGGGGTCAGAGTGCTGGGGGATATCTGGGGTGTAGAGGGGTCAGAGTGCTGGGGGGATATATGGGGTGTAGAGGGGTCAGAGTGCTGGGGGGATATCTGGGGTGTAGAGGGGTCAGAGTGCTGGGGGGATATCTGGGGTGTAGAGGGGTCAGAGTGCTGGGGAGATATATGGGGTGTAGAGGGGTCAGAGTGCTGGGGGGATATCTGGGGAGTAGAGGGGTCAGAGTGCTGGGGGGATATCTGGGGTGTAGAGGGGTCTGAGTGCTGGGGAGATATATGGGGTGTAGAGGGGTCAGAGTGCTGGGGGGATATCTGGGGTGTAGAGGGGTCAGAGTGCTGGGGGGGATATCTGGGGTGTAGAGGGGTCAGAGTGCTGGGGGGATATCTGGGGTGTAGAGGGGTCAGAGTTCCGGGGGGATATCTGGGCTGTAGAGGGGTCAGAGTGCTGGGAGGATATCTGGGGTGTAGAGGGGTCAGAGTGCTGGGGGGATATCTTGGGTGTAGAGGGGTCAGAGTTTTGGGGGGATATCTGGGCTGTAGAGGGGTCAGAGTGCTGGGGGGATATCTGGGGTGTAGAGGGGTCAGAGTGCTGGGGGGATATCTGGGGTGTAGAGGGGTCAGAGTGCTGGGGGGGATATCTGGGGTGTAGAGGGGTCAGAGTGCTGGGGGGATATCTGGGGTGTAGAGGGGTCAGAGTGCTGGGGGGATATCTGGAATGTAGAGGGATCAGAGTGCTGGGGGGATATCTGGGGTGTAGAGGGGTCAGAGTGCTGGGGGGATATCTGGGGTGTAGAGGGGTCAGAGTGCTGGGGGGATATCTGGGGTGTAGAGGGGTCAGAGTGCTGGGGGGATATATGGGGTGTAGAGGGGTCAGAGTGCTGGGGGGATATCTGGAATGTAGAGGGATCAGAGTGCTGGGGGGATATCTGGGGTGTAGAGGGGTCAGAGTGCTGGGGGGTATCTGGGGTGTAGAGGGGTCAGAGTGCTGGGGGGGATATCTGGGGTGTAGAGGGGTCAGAGTGCTGGGGGGATATCTGGGGAGTAGAGGGGTCAGAGTGCTGGGAGAATACCTGTGGTGTAGAGGGGTCAGAGTGCTGGGGGGGATATCTGGGGTGTAGAGGGGTCAGAGTGCTGGGGGGGATATCTGGGGTGTAGAGGGGTCAGAGTGCTGGGGGATATCTGGGGTGTAGAGGGGTCAGAGTTCTGGGGGGATATCTGGGCTGTAGAGGGGTCAGAGTGCTGGGAGGATATCTGGGGTGTAGAGGGGTCAGAGTGCTGGGGGGATATCTGGGGTGTAGAGGGGTCAGAGTGCTGGGGGGATATCTGGGGTGTAGAGGGGTCAGAGTGCTGGGGGGATATCTGGGGTGTAGAGGGGTCAGAGTGCTGGGGCATATCTGGGGTGTAGAGGGGTCAGAGTGCTGGGGGATATCTGGGGTGTAGAGGGGTCAGAGTGCTGGGGGGATATCTGGGGTGTAGAGGGGTCAGAGTGCTGGGGGGATATCTGGGGTGTAGAGGGGTCAGAGTGCTGGGGGGATATCTGGGGTGTAGAGGGGTCAGAGTGCTGGGGGGATGTATGGGGTGTAGAGGGGTCAGAGTGCTGGGGGGATATCTGGAATGTAGAGGGATCAGAGTGCTGGGGGGATATCTGGGGTGTAGAGGGGTCAGAGTGCTGGGGGGATATCTGGGGAGTAGAGGGGTCAGAGTGCTGGGAGAATACCTGTGGTGTAGAGGGGTCAGAGTGCTGGGGGGGATATCTGGGGTGTAGAGGGGTCAGAGTGCTGGGGGGATATCTGGGGTGTAGAGGGGTCAGAGTTCTGGGGGGATATCTGGGCTGTAGAGGGGTCAGAGTGCTGGGAGGATATCTGGGGTGTAGAGGGGTCAGAGTGCTGGGGGGATTACTGGGGTGTAGAGGGGTCAGAGTGCTGGGGGGATATCTTGGGTGTAGAGGGGTCAGAGTTCTGGGGGGATATCTGGGCTGTAGAGGGGTCAGAGTGCTGGGGGATATCTGGGGTGTAGAGGGGTCAGAGTGCTGGGGGGATATCTGGGGTGTAGAGGGGTCAGAGTGCTGGGGGGGATATCTGGGGTGTAGAGGGGTCAGAGTGCTGGGGGGATATCTGGAATGTAGAGGGATCAGAGTGCTGGGGGGATATCTGGGGTGTAGAGGGGTCAGAGTGCTGGGGGGATATCTGGGGTGTAGAGGGGTCAGAGTGCTGGGGGGGATATCTGGGGTGTAGAGGGGTCAGAGTGCTGGGGGGATATCTGGGGTGTAGAGGGGTCAGAGTGCTGGGGGGGATATCTGTTATGTAGAGGGATCAGAGTGCTGGGGGGATATCTGGGGTGTGGAGGGGTCAGAGTGCTGGGGGGAGATCTGGGGTGTAGAGGGGTCAGAGTGCTGGGGGGATATCTGGGGTGTAGAGGGGTCAGAGTGCTGGGGGGGATATCTGGGGTGTAGAGGGGTCAGAGTGCTGGGGGGATATCTGGGGTGTAGAGGGGTCAGAGTGCTGGGGGGGTATATGGGGTGTAGAGGGGTCAGAGTGCTGGGGGGGGGATATCTGGGGTGTAAAGGGGTCAGAGTGCTGGGGGATATCTGGGGTGTAGAGGGGTCAGTGTGCTGGGGGGATATCTGGGGTGTAGAGGGGTCAGAGTGCTGGGGGATATCTGGGGTGTAGAGGGGTCAGAGTTCTGGGGGGATATCTGGAATGTAGAGGGATCAGAGTGCTGGGGGGATATCTGGGGTGTAGAGGGGTCAGAGTGCTGGGGGGGATATCTGGGGTGTAAAGGGGTCAGAGTGCTGGGGGATATCTGGGGTGTAGAGGGGTCAGTGTGCTGGGGGGATATCTGGGGTGTAGAGGGGTCAGAGTGCTGGGGGATATCTGGGGTGTAGAGGGGTCAGAGTGCTGGGGGGATATCTTGGCTGTAGAGGGGTCAGAGTGCTGGGGGGATATCTGGGGTGTAGAGGGGTCAGAGTGCTGGGGGGTATATGGGGTGTAGAGGGGTCAGAGTGCTGGGGGGATATCTGGAATGTAGAGGGATCAGAGTGCTGGGGGGGATATCTGGGGTGTAGAGGGGTCAGAGTGCTGGGGGGGATATCTGGGGTGTAAAGGGGTCAGAGTGCTGGGGGATATCTGGGGTGTAGAGGGGTCAGTGTGCTGGGGGGATATCTGGGGAGTAGAGGGGTCAGAGTGCTGGGGGATATCTGGGGTGTAGAGGGGTCAGAGTTCTGGGGGGATATCTTGGCTGTAGAGGGGTCAGAGTGCTGGGAGGATATCTGGGGTGTAGAGGGGTCAGAGTGCTGGGGGGATATCTGGGGTGTAGAGGGGTCAGAGTGCTGGGGGGATATCTGGGGTGTAGAGGGGTCAGAGTGCTGGGGGATATCTGGGGAGTAGAGGGGTCAGAGTGCTGGGGGGATATCTGGAATGTAGAGGGATCAGAGTGCTGGGGGGATATCTGGGGTGTAGAGGGGTCAGAGTGCTGATCTTTTTTCTGCACTCTGGATCATACGCCACACAAGGGTGGCTCTCTAATTTGACAGTCGCCTAAGGCCTTGCGCTGGGGGGCGTTTAGAGACAGCACTGAAACTTCCCCCCTCCCCTCACCACCAGGAGAGGAGAGAGAGCTGCTAATGCTTCTGCTCCTCCTCCTCCTCCCACCCCCTTCCTTCTTCTTTCTGCCCCGCTGACCCATCTGGATCAGTGGTGGCCCCATGAGAAACTCTTAGGGATAAAGGCTATAAGGGGGGTCTCTATGATTTCTGGAGGTCTCTAAGGAAGGGGGCACTGATATAAATGAACTGTGAGCTAATGGGGTCTCTAGGGGGGGGGGGGGTACTCTGATGAAAGGGGCATCCTTCTTTCATTCCTCTCCCCCTGTAGTGTGCCCACTTATCCTCCCCCTGTGCTGTGTTCTCATGCTCCCTCCTTTACATTACTCTCTTGCCCTGTGCCTACTCTTACCCTCCCCCATACTGTACCCTCCTACCCCGGTACTCTGCTCACTTACCCTCCCCCGTACTGTACCCTCCTGCCCCAGTACTGTGCCCACTTACCCTCCCCCTGTACTGTATCCTCCTGCCCCAGTACTGTGCTGGGTTCTCCTGCTCCCTCCTTTACTTTACTCTCTTGCTCTGTACTGTACCCTCCTCCCCCGGTACTGTGCCCACTTACCCTCCCCCGTACTGTACCCTCCTGTCCCGGTACTGTGCCCACTTACCCCCTGTACTGTACCCTTCTGCCCAAGTACTGTGCCCACTTACCACCCCGTACTGTGCCCACTTCCCCTCCCTCCTGTACCCTCCTGTTCCGGTACTGTGCCCACTTACCCTCCCCTTGTGCTGTGCCCTCCTGCCCCTTGTACTGTGCTTACTTAACCTCCCCCTATACTGTACCATCCTGCCCCGGTACTGTGCCCACTTACCCTCCCGCCTTACTGTACCCTCCTGCCCTAGTACTGTGCCCACTTACCCTTCTCCTGTACTGTACCCACCTGCCCCAGTACTGTGCCCACTTACCCACTTAATAGCATCACGGGCCCCTGGGCAAAGTAATGCTCTGGGGCCCCTACAATGATGACAGTGCAGGTTTAGAGACATTAGGTAGGTAGGTAGGAGGCAGACTGCCCCCCCCCCCCTGTGCATCTATCACTCTCAGTGCCATCATGGGGCCTCCAATTTTGGGTCAGCGTGGGCTCAAGGACCAGCTGCTTTGGGGAAAGTGCAGGGCCCCAATGCAGTTGGGGCCCCTGGGCAGTGCCCAGGTGTGCCCTCTCCTTAAGACAGCCCTGCTGTGCCTATTTACCCTCCCTCCTGTACCGGTACTGTGCCCACTTACCCTCCCCGTGCTATGCCCTCCTGCCCCCTGTGCTGTGCCCTCCTGCTCCCCGCCTGTACTATAACCTCCTTATATAGTTAATTTTTATGACTTGAATTATTTTCCCCATTAGGGGTGAGGCGGCGTACACACGACCGAGGTTCTCGCTAGAAACCAGCGAGAACCTCGCTGGGAGCTGCATTCCAGCGAGAACCTCGGCCGTGTGTACGCTCCTGGCTCGCCCCGCCCGTCGGGAATCCCGTCGAGCGAATAGAGAGCACGCTCTCTATTTGCTCGACGGCCCGCCTGGATGAATGGCTGGTTGCCATTCCCGACGGGCGGGTCGCCGATTTCGACGGCCGGCCGAGAGCCTCGACGGGCGGAACGATGTGTTCCGCCCGTCGAGGTTCTCGTACGTGTGTACGCCGCCTGAGAGTGGGGCCTCGTGCCTACGTCTTGCCTAAGGCCTCACAAAGCCTAGAGCCGCCTCGGGCCGTACCCCTCTATTTGTGGTTTTGCTTCATCACATGTGTGCTGTTATAGTTTGACCAAAGTTCTACTTTAATATTGAAGAAAAAAATGTTGATCTGCCGGTAAAAAACAGAAAAGTTTATCTTTTAAAGATGTTTCCGAGTCTCATCATTGGAAAATCACCGTCCTTTCTGAGGAACGTTCATTGAAAGTCTACGGGGAACGGGGGAGGGTTCAGAACTACGGCTTTACAATCATAGAGGGCCGAGTGCGTTGTTACAGGAAAATACTTACGGCAAAGATCTCCTTCATCCTCCTCCTCCTCGCAGTCCGCCACGAAATTGCAGACTTGAGAGAGTTTAATCTCCATCCCGCTCCTGCAGTGGAAGGAACCGTCCAAAGTCATTTTCACCCCGGGGGGGTTTCCTGCAGAGGGAACAGCAATCTTCATAAGTATCGAAGGATGACAACATTCACAACATGAGGTCTCAGCTCTTATCTGGCCGGACGAAGAAAAACCTGATCAGAATTACTCCCAGCACCCAACGTGAAGAAGCCAAGACACGTCCCTAAGAGGGCCAATGAGGCTCAAGAGACAACAGCGAGAGAAGCAAAGAAAGGCCATCAAAGACCGGAACAACCATCCCTAACCTTCGATACCATTTATCCACCCACATATAATATCTTTTTCCTGCCACTTAGATGACAACGTAAAACTTTGGTCACGAGACTTGAACCACTAACACCTGCTTCAGACTTTGTGGCACCATGTTGGAAATTGAGGTTTCACAAACCTTCACACCTCCCGTCATGTTCCTGGACAACAGCGAGAGGCGTAAAGAAAGGCCATCAAAGACCGGAACAACCATCCCTAACCTTCGGTGTGGAACTTCGATACCATTTATCCACCCACATAGAACTTTGTTTAATATCTTTTCCCTGCCACTTAGATGACAACTTTGATCACGAGACTTGAAGAACCAACACCTGCCATAGACTTTGTGGCACCATGATGGAAATTGAGTAGGGGGGTTTCACAAACCTTCCCGTCATTGTTCCTGGACAATCAACAATTGTCTTGGCACATTCCGTGATACCATAGATAACCCTTTCAGAGCCACCCCTTGTCTCTGCCCCCTTACCCACCTACGAGCACAGTCCCTTGGTTCCACCCCCTACCCACCTACGAGCACAGTCCCTTGGTTCCACCCTCTACCCACCTCCAAGCACTGACGCTTGGTTCCACCCTCTACCCACCTCCGAGCAACGTCTCTTGGTTCAACCCTCTATCCACCTCCGAGCACTGTCCTTTGGTTCCACCCTCTACCCACCTCCGAGCACAGTCCCTTGGTTCCAACCCCTACCCACCTACGAGCACAGTCCCTTGGTTCCACCCTCTACCCACCTCCAAGCACTGACGCTTGGTTCCACCCTCTACCCACCTCCGAGCATCGTCTCTTGGTTCCACCCTCTACCCACCTCCGAGCACCGTCTCTTGGTTCCACCCTCTACCCACCTCCGAGCACCGACCCTTGGTTCCACCCTCTACCCACCTCTGAGCACAGTCCCTTGGTTCCTACCCCTACCCACCCCCGAGCACTGACCCTTGGTTCCACTCTCTACCCACCTCTGAGCACCGTCCCTTGGTTACACCCTCTGCCCATCTCCCAGTATCGCCACTTTTAGAGAATACAAAACCAGGTAACATTGACCAACATGACCCCAGGACCAGGAGCATCACCCACCCTCCACCAGGAGGCCGTGGCATGCAAGGACCAGCTGAGCTGAGATTACTGAGGTGAGAGACCCTGACACGCTTAGCTGACCCCCCATCTCCCCCCCATACACCCCATGTAACCTGCCCCAGTAATCAGGCTGCATTGATGGGCACTGGAGTGGGCTGCACTGATGAGGCTGCAGTGAAAAACCAAATGGGCCATGGATGGTGAGCTCATTCAGCGGTTCAATGGGTCACTTGACTGGGCTTGCCTCCCAGGCCTAAGTCTGCCAGCCCTCCCCTGCTCAAAAGCACAGTCCCTTGGTTCCACCCCCTACCCACCTCCAAGCACCGTCCCTTGGTTCCACCCTCTACCCACCTCCGAGCACCGACCCTTGGTTCCAACCTCTACTCTCCTCCGAGCACAGTCCCTTGGTTCCACCCTCTACCCACCCCTGAGCACTGTTCCTTGGTTCCTACCCCTACCCACCTCCCAGTATCGCCACTTTTAGAGAATACAAAACCAGGTAACATTTGTGGTGCCGAGTCATTTGTATGGAATTTGTCAATGATAACTAGAAAAGCAGTAAAATCGACTCCCCTAGAGCCAGCAACAATAGACGCCCCCCCCCCAATCAACAACAGATCCCCCAAGCAACAATGGACCGATTGCAACAATATAGTCCCCCCAGAAACAATAGCATACAAAAAGAAATTCCTTGGGAAGATCGAAAGAAGAGAAACTTCCCAAAGAACAATAGACGGCTATAACGGGCAATGATGGATCATTAATAAAAATGTATGTATTTTATTATGTATCAAAAACATATACAGGATAAAAAGTATCGCTCTGATTGCAAGAGCAACAATAGACCCCTGGCAGCAACAACAGATCTACTCACAGTCAGCATCAATAGACCCTGCAGCAGCCAGCAACAATAGACCCCTCCCTCAACAGTGGATCCCTCCTAGCAACAACTGACTCTACAACAACATAAGGCCCACCCCCCAGCAACAACAGATCCCCCACCAGCAACCATAGACCTCCCCAGCAACCATAGACCCTACTGCAAAAATAGGATTCCCTCCAGCGACAATAGATCCCCCAGCAGCTAGTATCAATAGACCTTGCAGCACACCACAGCACACTCATTTAGTGCTGGAGGTGCCGGAAACCGCGCTTCCCTGCGTTCCCGCAGAAACGTCTTCAACATTTAGTCAAATTTAGCCAATCTTTAAGCGTTGGCTACAAAAAGTGACATCACAGCTTCAGGTGGGAGGTAACCTGAGATCCTTCTCGTTATAGGCAACCTCACAGCTATGGTGGAGCGCCTTGATGACCTCAGTGACGTCCGACTGCCGGAGCATGGGTGAGAAGAAGGCTGCGGGAGCAGAGGATTGGGTAAGTAAAAGGGCTTTGTGTGACCCCCTTAGATCACAATTGAGCATTTAACCCTTGCAGTGTTGGGGGGATGGGGGGGACAGTAGTCCCCCTCAAGGGAGCATTTGTGTTTTCCTTGGAGTTCAGCTTTAAAAGGCACCCATGCAGGGCTGCCATCAGGAATTATGGGGCCCCTTACACAGCTTCAGGCATGGACCCCCTGGAGCAGAGAAGCAGGGGGGGCTAATTGAGAAGGGGGGGGGTGCCGCAAATTGGGGGGGCTTTGGATGCTGACGAACAAAAAAAAAGGGTGGTTGCCCTGGGGACCTCTGGGCCCCTTACAAGAAAAAAAAAAGAAATAAAGAAAAATATATAACAAAAAAAGAAAAGGGGTCTCCGGGCCCCTGGGGACCTCTGGGCACTTTAATAAAAAATTAATTATCTAAAAAAAAAAAAAAAAAAAAAGGGGGGGGGGGTTGCAATTCGGGGCCCTGGGGACCTCTGGGCCCTTTATTAAAATAATATATATATATATATATATATATATATATATATTTTACATTTTATATATATATATATATATTATATATATATATATATATAAAATGTAAAAAATATATATAAAAAAAGGGGGAGGGGGTTGCAATCTGGGCCCCTGGGGACCTCTGGGCCCTTTAATAAAAAATGTATTATCTAAAAAAAAAAAATTAACACATAAAGGGGGAGGGTTGCAATCTGAGGCCCTGGGGACCTCTGGGCCCTTGAATAAAAACAAAATAAATAAAATATATATATATAAAAAAAAAAAATATATATATATATATATATATATATATATATATATATATATATATATATATATATAATAATGTATAAAAAAAAAGGGGGGGAGGGGGGTTGCCACCTGGGGCCCTGGGAATCGCAAATTGTAAAAAAAAATATATATTTTTTAAAAAAAGGGGGGGCCCTGTGGACCTCTGGGCCCTTTAATAAAAACAAAAAAATATATAAAAAAAATAAAAATTATATAAAACAAGGGGGGGTTGCCATCCGGGGGCCGTAGGGACCTCCGGCCTCTTACCAAAAAAATAAAAAAGGGGGTTGCCATTCGGGCCCCTTACAGGTGTACTGCCTGGACCCCCCTGATGGCGGCCCTGCACCCATGAGCTAATTCATTCCTGTCAGTCCAGAGGCTCCGGTACTTTCCTCCTCACTGACCTCAGACATATTCCGATGTGGACGGCCATGGCAGTCTATATATATATTTCAGCAGAGGCTCCATTGAAGAGTGAAGCAGATTCAGAGCGCGGAAATGCTGACCGCTTCGCGGAACGCAGGAAATCAGCCGCGTCGGCAGACAGTCAGGAGTTCAGAGGACGCCTTTTGAAGAGTTTTCTCTCTTTGAGGTCTTTTCTACAAACTCAAACTACTCGGTGCAATTTTCTCAGCACGCCGCCGCCGCCGCATCGCGTCGCCCAACCCGTCTATCACTCTCGCTGAGTCTTTACATTACTTTTTATTATTAACCGCTTCAGCCCCGGACCATTTGGCTGGCCAAAGACCAGAGCACTTTTTGCGATTCGGCGCTGCGTCGCTTTAACCGACAATTGCGCGGTTGTGCGACGTGGCTCCCAAACAAAATTTACATTTTTTTCCCACACAGATAGAGCTTTCTTTTGGTGGTATTTGATCACCTCTGCGGTTTTTATTTTTTGCGCTATAAACAAAAATAGAGCGACAATTTTGAAAAAAAAATATATAAAAAAAAAAATGTTTTCCTCAGTTTAGGCCGATACGTATTCTTCTACATATTTTTGGTAAAAAAAAAAAAAAAATCGCAATAAGCGTTTATTGATTGGTTTGTGCAAAAGCTATAGGCCCGGATTCACAAAGCACTTACGCCGATGTATCTCCAGATACGCCGCGTAAGTACAAATATGCGCCGTCGTATCTGTGCGCCGGACCCACAAACTAAGATACGCCTAAAAACTGACTTCATCCCACCGGCGTAACTTGCCTACGCCGGCGTAGAGTGGGCGCATATTTACGCTGGACGCATGTGGCTTTCCCATTGATTTTCTATTCAAATATGCAAATGAGGGAGATACGCCGATTCACAAACGTACTTGCGCCCGGAGCATGTTTTAAGCGGTTTGCGTAAGTGTTACGTAAAGTTATTCTCCATAGATTAGGCGCAACCCATGCAAAGGTATGGACCAGGGAACACAAGCCTACGTGTTGTACGTTGGACGTCTGTGAATATGGGCCGGCGTGGGTCTGGCTGGGCGTAGGTTACGTTCACGGCGTACACAGTGATCCGGCGTATCTTAGGCAGTTGTTCCGACGTGGTTGTGCGCATGCGCACGGGGATACGTCCACGTCCCGACGCATGCGCAGTTCGTTTTAAGTACTTGTCTGCCGCCCGGCCCATCATTTGCATGGGGTCACGCTTCATTAGCATGGATCACGCCCACTTCCACCTACGCACGCTGGCTTACGCCTACGAATATACGCTACGCCGGCGCAGAGTTGGGAGCATTTGCTTTGTGAATTCCATGCTTGCCTCTCTGCGTTGCGCCGGCGTAGTGTAAAAGAGATACGCTACGGCGGAATAAATATGCGCCGATGTCTGTGAATCCGGGCCATAGTGTCTACAAAATAGGGGATAGTTTTATTGCATTTTTATTTTATTTTTTTACTAGTAATGGCGGCGATCAGTGATTTTTATTGTGACTGCGACATTATGGCGGACACTTTTGGTGCTATTTTGGGACCATTGTCTTTTATGCAGCGATCAGTGCTATAAAAATGCAGTGATTACTGTGTAAATGACACTGGCAGGGAAGGGGTTAACCAGTAGGGGGCTAGGAAGTGGTTAAGTGTGTCCTAGGGAGTGATTCTAACTGTTAGGGGGTGTGGCTACGAGTGACACGTCACTGATCGCTGTTTCCGATGAGAGGGAACATTCGATCAGTGACATGTCACTAGGAAGAACGGGGAGATGTTGTCAGGGCTGCTATCAGGGGGGTACAGGCAGTACACCTGTAAGGGGCCAGTTGGTCCCCAGGGGCCCGAATGGCATCCCCCTTTGTTTATGTCAGCACCCAAACCCAAAGCCCCCCTGACCTCTAAGGGGCCCAGGTGGCATCCCCTTTTTTTTTGTCAGCACCCAAAGCCCCCCGACCTCTAAGGGGCCTGTGGTCCCCAGAGCCCCGAATGGCATCCCCTTTTTTTCGTCAGTGCCCCCCGGACCTCTAAGGGGCCCGTGGGCCCCAGATGGCATCCCCCTTTTTTTTTTTTTTTTCATCAGCACCCGCAGCCCCCCCCGACCTCTAAGGGGCCCGGGTGGCATCCCCTTTTTTTTTCTTTCGTCAGCACCCAAAGCCCTCCGACGTTAATTTGCGGTGGCAGCCCCCCTCAGCTTCTCAATTTGCAGTGCCCCCCCCCCCGGTTCTCAACTTGCGACACTCCCCCCAGCTTCTCAATTTGCAGCGGCAGCACCCCCCCCAAAATTCCTGATAGCGGCCCCTGACCCTGACATCTCCCCGTTCTTCAGCTCCGTGACCCGATCGCGGGACACTGGCGAACATTAAGTCCGCAGGTCCTGCGGGCACGATCATGGAGCTCGCCGGAATGGTCGCGCATGCTGCCGGCGTCTCGCATGCGACCGCACGGTGGCAAATTTAAAGTGACGTACCTTTACGCCCATTTCCCTGCCCGTGCCATTCTGTCGACGCATATGTGTGCGCGCCGGTCGGCAAGTGGTTAAAGAAGTCACCGGCGTTCTCGAGTCACGCGACTTAGTCGTCTCACACAACTGCGCATAAAAGATCCATCTCAAAAATTAAAATGAGTAAATGGAGGAAATTCTGCCCGGGCTAAAATGTGATTAACTTGATCCATCTGGTTTGGCCGGGACGGCGGCTGGTTCTCGCTCTCCGCGGCTTTTGGGAGCTCTTAATCGTCTGAGATTTAATTAGATGGCCACTTCAACGTCTTATTTTTTTATTTATTTTTTTGTTTTAGCGCCTGCCAAACTCGCAATTAATGAGGCGTGCAACAAAACAACGCACTCTTCTTCCCCCGCTCGTTTTTTTTTTTTTTTTATATAAATGTGAAGAAAATAACGTCGGAGAATCCGGAGAAAAGGAAACAAATAAACAACGGATTTCATTACGCTTTCGTCCATGTTGAAGGGAAAATGGAAACTTTGCATTCATTTCCCCCGAGTGTCGGAGAGACGCTGCTTACACCGGTTATATAATGTTATTATGGGGAAGGTCGTCGCTTCACTTAGCTTGATATGTACATTTCATTCCAACGCGGCTTTATTTGTTGCGTTCGTCACGTTGTGGAGTCACTGGACAGTCAGCTGATAAACGAGGAGCCGGATTCCTCAATATTCCGGATTCTTCAGTGTAAATATTTAACATGAAGTCAAACTTCATTATTAATATCACTATTGATACTTTGTTACAGAGAGGAGTGAAGATGTAACAACCTGACTGGGAATACAATGTTTCCATTCTCCAATGGTCTCAGGATGTTTGCTTTAACCACTTGAAGACCGGGCCTGTTCTGACCCTCCTACATAAAAAAAAAACATTTTTTTTTTATAGAAAATTATGTAGAACCCCCAAAGCACAGGGCCGCCATCAGGGGGGTACAGGCAGTACACTTGTAAGGGGCCCGGATCTTTATTTTTTTTTTTTAGAGGTCTGGAGGTCCCGAGGGCCCCGGATCGCAACCCCCCTTTTTTTATAAAAAATATATTTTTTATATATTTTTTTTTTATTTCTTTTATTTTTTATATATATATTTATTATTATTATTAAAGGGCCCAGGATAGCAACCCCCCCCCCTTTTTTTTTTATAAATGTTTTATTTTATTTGTTTATATATATCTTTTAGCAAAGGTCCCAGAGAGGAAGAAGAGAATGGCGGCAGCGAGGAATAAGACAATGGCGGCGGCAAGGAATAAGACAATGGCAGCGGCGAGGAAGAAGATGACAGCCGCACGCCTTGCCCACGTGCTCTCTGGGCAACACCATTGAATAACGGCGGCGAGGAAGAAGATGACAGCCGCAACGAGGAAAAAGACAATGGCGACGGCGAAGAATAAGACAATGGCGGCGGCGAGGAATAAGAAAATGGCGGCGGCGAGGAATAAGACAATGGCGGCAGCGAGGAAGAAAACAATGACGGCGGCGAGGAAGAAGATGACAGCCGCGACGAGGAAGAAGACAACGGCGGCGTCGAGGAATAAGAAAATGGCGGCGGCGAGGAAGTAGTGACAGCCGCAACGAGGAAAAAGACAATGGCGGCGGCAAAGAATAAGACAATGGCGGCGGCGAGGAATAAGAAAATGGCGGCGGCGAGGAATAAGACAATGGCGGCAGCGAGGAAGAAGACAATGGCGGCAGTGAGGAAGAAGATGACAGCCGCGACGAGGAAGAAGACAACGGCGGCGTCGAGGAATAAGACAATGGCGGGGGCAAGGAATAAGACTATGGCGGGGGCGAGGAAGAAGACAATGGCGGCGGCAAAGAATAAGACAATGGCGGCGGCGAGGAATAAGAAAATGGCGGCGGCAAGGAATAAGACAATGGTGGCGGCGAGGAAGAAGACAATGGCGGCAGTGAGGAAGAAGATGACAGCCGCGACGAGGAAGAAGACAACGGCGGCGTCGAGGAATAAGACAATGGCGGGGGCAAGGAATAAGACTATGGCGGGGGCGAGGAAGAAGACAATGGCGGCGGCAAAGAATAAGAAAATGGCGGCGGCGAGGAATAAGAAAATGGCGGCGGCAAGGAATAAGACAATGGTGGCGGCGAGGAATAAGACAATGGCGGGGGCGAGGAATAAGACTATGGCGGGGGCGAGGAAGAAGACAATGGTGGCGGCGAGGAATAAGACAATGGCGGGGGCGAGGAATAAGACAATGGCGGGGGCGAGAAATAAGACAATGGCGGCGGCAAGAAATAAGACAATGGCGGCGGCAAGGAATAAGACAATGGCGGCGGGGAGGAAGAAGATGACAGCCGCGACGAGGAAGAAGACAATGGCGGCGACGAGAAATAAGACAATGGCGGCGGCGAGGAAGAAGATGACAGCCGCAACGAGGAAGAAGACAATGGTGGCGGCGAAGAATAAGACAATGGCGGCGGCGAGGAATAAGAAAATGGCTGTGGCGAGGAATAAGACAATGGCGGCAGCGAGGAAGAAGACAATGGCGGCGAGGAAGAAGATGACAGCTGCGACGAGGAAGAAGACAACGGCGGCGGCGAGGAATAAGAAAATGGCGGCGGCAAGGAATAAGACAATGGTGGCGGCGAGGAATAAGACAATGGCGGGGGCGAGGAATAAGACTATGGCGGGGGCGAGGAATAAGACAATGGCGGGGGCGAGGAATAAGACAATGGCGGGGGCGAGGAATAAGACAATGGCGGGGGCGAGAAATAAGACAATGGCGGCGGCAAGAAATAAGACAATGGCGGCGGCAAGAAATAAGACAATGGCGGCGGGGAGGAAGAAGATGACAGCCGCGACGAGGAAGAAGACAATGGCGGCGACGAGAAATAAGACAATGGCGGCGGCGAGGAAGAAGATGACAGCCGCAACGAGGAAGAAGACAATGGCGGCGGCGAAGAATAAGACAATGGCGGCGGCGAGGAATAAGAAAATGGCTGCGGCGAGGAATAAGACAATGGCGGCAGCGAGGAAGAAGACAATGGCGGCGAGGAAGAAGATGACAGCTGCGACGAGGAAGAAGACAACGGCGGCGGCGAGGAATAAGAAAATGGCGGCGGCAAGGAATAAGACAATGGTGGCGGCGAGGAATAAGACAATGGCGGGGGCGAGGAATAAGACAATGGCGGCAGCTAGGAATAAGACAATGGCGGCGGCGAGGAATAAGACAATGGCGGCGGCGAGGAAGAAGATGACAGCCGCGACGAGGAAGAAGATGACAGCCGCGACGAGGAAGAAGATGACAGCCGCGACGAGGAAGAAGATGACAGCCGCGACGAGGAAGAGAATAATGGCGGCAGGGAAAAGAATAAGACAAGTTGCCTACTGGCTCCAGGTCAGCATCATAATATTGAAGCAACTGGATGAGCATGACAGCCAGGCACCCAGCATTTTTTAGAAGGAGAGGTCAGCAATGGCGGCCCCCGCATATCTCACTCACTACACGTTTCCTTTAAATATGAAAAAGAATTGTGCTGATAACATTTATTTTTATTTTTCATCTTTTTTTCTCTTCTTCTAGAAAGTGCAACATTGTATTTAAATCTTTAATTTCCTGCCGACTCTTAATGGCCTCTCCCTCCCTGCGGCCTTACGGCAATTACGGCGAGCGCCACATCCAGGGGGGGCGTTAGGAAGGAACAGGAGACGAGTACAGAGGAATATTCCTAATGCTGACCCCCTTATCTCCTGTAATTACCATCCATTCCACCGGATCGCGTTCTCAGCCCCCCCCTCTGCGCCCCCCCCCCCCCCGCCCTACAAAAAAAAATATATATATATTTTGTTCTGCCGCCAACTCACATCCAGTAATGAACAAAGCAATAACAATCCTTCAATATTCCTCGCGTCTTTATCTTCTACTTGGGCCAATTTACTAATTATTAGCAGCGGCGGGTCGGAGAACGCGCGTTCCCTTGTTAACAGCAAAACATAATTAGAGGCACCAAAAAAAAAAGCGCAGCGGCTCCATTTCCGTACAATAAGCGCTCGGCCGTTATTAGGCAATATTTAACAATTAACGTGGGCGGTGAACCGGAGCCGCGCCATAAAGTTGCAATAATAAATATTTAATGGTGAATAATACGCCGTCTTTCAACGGCGCTCCGGAGCACGCCGCCCACAAAATAAAACTTTACGGTGGACTTTTAAACAGACAAAATCATTTTTTTAATTTTATTTTGCTGCTCCAACCTTCCTCTAGTAAGCCGGGGATTCCTCCTTACCTCCAGGACATTCGCCCTTTTACAGGTTTGGCGTGGCTTGGAGGCGGGGTCACTTTAGGGGCCCATTCACCTCAGAAACTGCACATCTACAGCGTGTTTTTTCATTGTAAGAGTACATGCATTTCATGTGCATTTTTTATAAAACTCCCAAATATATATATATATAAAAATAAAAAAAAAACAGTTGAGTTTTGCCGACATGGTTCCAGCCTGACTTTGTGTTGCTTGTCCTGAACAATAAAGCTTTACCAGTTTTTTTTTTTGTTGACAAACTGTAAAATCCAATGCTAGCAAAACTTTATTGTTCTGGACGAGTAACACAAAGCCCCACCTAGGACAACCGTTCAATAATGAGTTTTGCTCACAAGGTTCCAGCCTGGCTTTGTGTTGCTTGTCCTGAACAATAAAGCTTTACCAGCTTTTTTTTGCATTATTAAAAAGTGGCAGTTGATAGACTGTAAAATCCAAGGCTAGCAAAACTTTGTTCTGGACGAGTAGCACAAAGCCCCACCTAGGACACCCTTCAACAATGAGTTTTGCTTACAAGGCCCCAGCCTGGCTTTCTGTTGCTTGTCCTGAACAATAAAGCTTTACCAGTTTTTTTTTTGACAAACTGTAAGATCCAATGCTAGCAAAACTTTATTGTTCTGGACGAGTAACACAAAGCCCCACCTAGGACACCCTTCAATAATGAGTTTTGCTCACAAGGTCCCAGCCTGGCTTTGTGTTGCTTGTCCTGAACAATAAAGCTTTACCAGCTTTTTTTTGTATTATTAAAAAGTGGCAGTTGCCCGACTGTAAAATCCAATGTTAGCAAAACTTTATTGTTCTGGACGAGTAGCACAAAGCCCCACCTAGGACAACCGTTCAATAATGAGTTTTGCTCACAAGGTTCCAGCCTGGCTTTGTGTGTTGCTTGTCCTGAACAATAAAGCTTTACCAGCTTTTTTTTGTATTATTAAAAAGTGGCAGTTGACCGACTGTAAAATCCAATGTTAGCAAAACTTTATTGTTCTGGACGAGTAGCACAAAGCCCCACCTAGGACAACCGTTCAATAATGAGTTTTGCTCACAAGGATCCAGCCTGGCTTTGTGTGTTGCTTGTCCTGAACAATAAAGCTTTACCAGCTTTTTTTTGTATTATTAAAAAGTGGCAGTTGACTGACTGTAAAATCCAATGTTAGCAAAACTTTATTGTTCTGGACGAGTAGCACAAAGCCCCACTTAGGACAACCGTTCAATAATGAGTTTTGCTCACAAGGTTCCAGCCTGGCTTTGTGTGTTGCTTGTCCTGAACAATAAAGCTTTACCAGCTTTTTTTTGTATTATTAAAAAGTGGCAGTTGACCGACTGTAAAATCCAATGTTAGCAAAACTTTATTGTTCAGGACGAGTAGCACAAAGCCCCACCTAGGACAACCGTTCAATAATGAGTTTTGCTCACAAGGTTCCAGCCTGGCTTTGTGTGTTGCTTGTCCTGAACAATAAAGCTTTACCAGCTTTTTTTTGTATTATTAAAAAGTGGCAGTTGACCGACTGTAAAATCCAATGTTAGCAAAACTTTATTGTTCTGGACGAGTAGCACAAAGCCCCACCTAGGACAACCGTTCAATAATGAGTTTTGCTCACAAGGTTCCAGCCTGGTTTTGTGTGTTGCTTGTCCTGAACAATAAAGCTTTACCAGCTTTTTTTTGTATTATTAAAAAGTGGCAGTTGACAGACTGTAAAATCCAAGGTTAGCAAAACTTTATTGTTCTGGACGAGTAGCACAAAGCCCCACCTAGGACAACCGTTCAATAATGAGTTTTGCTCACAAGGTTCCAGCCTGGCTTTGTGTTGCTTGTCCTGAACAATAAAGCTTTACCAGTTTTTTTTTTGACAAACTGTAAAATCCAATGCTAGCAAACTTTATTGTTCTGGACGAGTAACACAAAGCCCCACCTAGGACACCCTTCAATAATGAGTTTTGCTCACAAGGTCCCAGCCTGGCTTTGTGTTGCTTGTCCTGAACAATAAAGCTTTACCAGCTTTTTTTTGTATTATTAAAAAGTGGCAGTTGACCGACTGTAAAATCCAATGTTAGCAAAACTTTATTGTTCTGGACGAGTAGCACAAAGCCCCACCTAGGACAACCGTTCAATAATGAGTTTTGCTCACAAGGTTCCAGCCTGGCTTTGTGTGTTGCTTGTCCTGAACAATAAAGCTTTACCAGCTTTTTTTTGTATTATTAAAAAGTGGCAGTTGACAGACTGTAAAATCCAAGGTTAGCAAAACGTTATTGTTCTGGACGAGTAGCACAAAGCCCCACCTAGGACAACCGTTCAATAATGAGTTTTGCTCACAAGGTTCCAGCCTGGCTTTGTGTGTTGCTTGTCCTGAACAATAAAGCTTTACCAGCTTTTTTTTGTATTATTAAAAAGTGGCAGTTGACCGACTGTAAAATCCAATGTTAGCAAAACTTTATTGTTCTGGACGAGTAGCACAAAGCCCCACCTAGGACAACCGTTCAATAATGAGTTTTGCTCACAAGGTTCCAGCCTGGCTTTGTGTGTTGCTTGTCCTGAAAAATAAAGCTTTACCAGCTTTTTTTTGTATTATTAAAAAGTGGCAGTTGACCGACTGTAAAATCCAATGTTAGCAAAACTTTATTGTTCTGGACGAGTAGCACAAAGCCCCACCTAGGACAACCGTTCAATAATGAGTTTTGCTCACAAGGTTCCAGCCTGGCTTTGTGTGTTGCTTGTCCTGAAAAATAAAGCAATTTTTTTTGTAAAGCTTGACCGACTACCAGCTTTTTTTTGGACGAGTAGCACAAAGCCCCACCTAGGACAACCGTATTAGTTTTGCTCAAAGGTTCCAGTGGCTTTGTGTGTTGCTTGTCCTGAACAATAAAGTTGCTTTTTTTTGTATTATTAAAAAGTGGCAGTTGACGACTGTAAAATCCAATGTTAGCAAAACTTTATTGTTCTGGACGAGTAGCACAAAGCCCCACCTAGGACAACCGTTCAATAATGAGTTTTGCTCACAAGGTTCCAGCCTGGCTTTGTGTGTTGCTTGTCCTGAACAATAAAGCTTTACCAGCTTTTTTTTGTATTATTAAAAAGTGGCAGTTGACAGACTGTAAAATCCAAGGTTAGCAAAACTTTATTGTTCTGGACGAATAGCACAAAGCCCCACCTAGGACAACCGTTCAATAATGAGTTTTGCTCACAAGGTTCCAGCCTGGCTTTGTGTGTTGCTTGTCCTGAACAATAAAGCTTTACCAGTTGTTTTTTTTGACAAACTGTAAAATCCAATGCTAGCAAACTTTATTGTTCTGGATGAATAGCACAAAGCCCCACCTAGGACTCCCTCAAATGACGAGCTTTGTGTTGCTTGTCCTAAACAATAAAGCTTTACCAGCTTTTTTTTATATTATTAAAAAGTGGCAGTTGACAGACTGTAAAATCCAAGGCTAGCAAAACTTTATTGTTCTGGACGAGTAGCACAAAGCCCCACCTAGGACAACCCTTCAATAATGAGTTTTGCTTACAAGGCCCCAGCCTGGCTTTCTGTTGCTTGTCCTGAACAATAAAGCTTTACCAGTTTTTTGTTTTTTTTGACAAACTGTAAAATCCAATGCTAGCAAAACTTTATTGTTCTGGACGAGTAACACAAAGCCCCACCTAGGACACCCTTCAATAATGAGTTTTGCTCACAAGGTCCCAGCCTGGCTTTGTGTTGCTTGTCCTGAACAATAAAGCTTTACCAGCTTTTTTTGTATTATTAAAAAGTGGCAGTTGACAGACTGTAAAATCCAATGTTAGCAAAACTTTATTGTTCTGGACGAGTAGCACAAAGCCCCACCTAGGACAACCCTTCAATAATGAGTTTTGCTTACAAGGCCCAAGCCTGGCTTTGTGTTGCTTGTCCTGAACAATAAAGCTTTACCAGTTTCTTTTTTTTGTAAAATAACTGTCGACAATCTGTAAAATCCAATGCTAGCAAAACTTTATTGTTCTGGATGAATATCACAAAGCCCCACCTAGGACTCCCTCCAATGGCGAGTTTTGCCCACGGGGTCCCAGGCTGGCTTTGTGTTGCTTGTCCCGACCAATAAAAGTTTTTAAAAAAAAATGTTTTTTTTTTTATTTAAAAATAACGCTCGACACAGCCCCACCTAGCACTCCATCTAATGACGAGTTTTGCCCACAAGGGGGACCTAATAAAGGGGGTCCAACCCGTTGCTAGCAAGAAGGACCTAATCAAGAGAGTCCAACCCGCTACTAGCAAGGGGACCTAATAAAGGGGGTCCAACCCACTACTAGCAAGGGGACCTAATAAAGGGGGTCCAACCCGCTACTAGCAAGGGGTAACCTAATAAAGGGGGTCCAACCCGCTAATGACAAGGGGGACCTTATAAAGGGGGTCCAACCGGCTACTAGCAAGGGGGACCTAATAAAGGGGGCCCAACCCGCTACTAGCAAGGGGGGACCTAATAAAGGGGGTTCAACTCGCTACTAGCAAGGGGGACCTAATAAAGGGGGTCCAACCCACTACTAGCAAGGGGGACCTAATAAAGGGGGTCCAACCCACTACTAGCAAGGGGGACCTAATAAAGGGGGTCCAACCCACTACTAGCAAGGGGGGCCTAATAAAGGGGGTCCAACCCGCTACTAGCAAGGGGGACCTAATAAAGGGGTCCAACCCGCTACTAGCAAGGGGGACCTAATAAAGGGGGTCCAACCCGCTACTAGCAAGGGGGACCTAATAAAGGGGGCCTAACCCGCTACTAGCAAGGGGGACCTAATAAAGGGGGTCCAACTCACTACTAGCAAGGGGGACCTAATAAAGGGGTTCCAACCCACTACTAGCAAGGGGGACCTAATAAAGGGGGTCCAACCCACTACTAGCAAGGGGGACCTAATAAAGGGGGTCCAACCCACTACTAGCAAGGGGGACCTAATAAAGGGGGTCCAACCCACTACTAGCAAGGGGGACCTAATAAAGGGGGTCCAACCCACTACTAGCAAGGGGGACCTAATAAAGGGGGTCCAACCCACTACTAGCAAGGGGGACCTAATAAAGGGGTTCCAACCCACTACTAGCAAGGGGGACCTAATAAAGGGGGCCTAACTCTCTACTAGCAAGGGGGACCTAATAAAGGGGGTCCAACCCACTACTAGCAAGGGGGACCTAATAAAGGGGTTCCAACCCACTACTAGCAAGGGGACCTAATAAAGGGGGCCTAACTCGCTACTAGCAAGGGGGACCTAATAAAGGGGGTCCAACCCGCTACTAGCAAGGGGGACCTAATAAAGGGGGTCCAACCCGCTACTAGCAAGGGGGACCTAATAAAGGGGGTCCAACCCGCTACTAGCAAGGGGGGACCAAATAAAGGGGGTCCGACTCGCTGGCCGGTGAGTGTACATATCCTAGAAATGGTATTTGTTAGGCACTGAACATTATAAATAAATCTGTACAGCCTCTAATTCCCTGACAACACCCTCAGACAAGGATCGGAAGGCCGGGTATAATGCAATTTGGTTTTACACACATCTAAGACATTGATCTTGTAATCTAATCTCGGTGTGACCCGCCTATGACGGGACGTCTCCCTCACATCCCCATTCACTGCCATCTCTGTGTCACGCTGGAGGAATAATTGTATTTATTTATTCGGAGGTGTCTGTGCCCCTGTCTGTGTCTCAGGCCACGCCGTGGATCGGAATAATAAACCGCCGTTAATGGAGAGCAGACGGGGGGGGGGCAGCGAGCATTAACTCAGCCGGACGAGGACGTTCCTTTCAGGACGATGAAAGAGAAATACTCGTATTGACCCGATACAGATACACGTGTCCTGCACTCATGATAACTTGTATAAACTGCGCCCCCCCCCCCCCGACTCTGAGCACATCCGCCCGCCGATCGATGGGATAACCGGCCCGATTAAAGAGGCGTAGTCACGGTTTAGTGGAAGAGGAAGTACGCGCATCCCTCGGCGGGCCGCGCCTATTTACACACCCCCCCCCAATTCCAGTGTTGCAGTCTCCGTCAGTGCCCCCCCCCCAGGAATGTCAGGTGCCCGCTGTGGACAACAGAGAATTTCTCCAACGTCCCAAAATTAAAGGATTGTGATGTGCCCAGACAAAAATCAAATAAACATCCATTTAAACCATTTTTATTTTACCATTAAAAAAATGTACATTTCTTAAAAACATTTGTCATTAGCTCCATTTCCAGAATGGAGAATATACAACAGAGTGCATGGAAACGTCAAGCAGGTGGATCGACGCATTTCACCCAATAAGAGCCTCCTCAGAATCCACTTTGTTTTTCAATCAATGGAAATAACAAAGAACGGATGGACGGCCGCACACCGGAAAACTCTTGAGTTGTCTTTATTGAAAAAGCATAAGCAGGCACCACAGATACACAGCAAGAATCAAAAAACAGCCGACGCGTTTCACACTTGGTTAGTGCTTATTCATGGCCATGAATCGCTCCAGGTGGGTGTGTTGAACAATCAGCAGCAGTTCAGGGAATCAAGGGTGCCGGAAATGCAAGAAGCAATTAATAGAAGAAAAAAGGGATGGACAGCCTCACTCCAAAAAAAAAACATAAGGTTGTCTTTTTTATATTAACCAGTTAAGGACCGCCTACTGAATATTTACGTCGGCAGAATGGCACGGCTGGGCGCATCAACGTATATATACGTTGGTTCTAGTACCCAGCCTTGGGTCACGGGCGCGCGCCCGCGGCGCGCTCCCGTGACCCGGTCCGAAGCTCCGGGACCGGGACTCGCGGACCCGATCGCCGCTGGAGTGCGGCGATCGGTCCCCGGAGCTGAAGAACGGGGAGAGCCGTGTGTAAGCACACCTTCCCCGTGCTTCACTGTGGCCGCAGCATCGATCGCGTCATCCCTGTTATAGGGGGACGTGATAGATGACGTCACACCTACAGCCACACCCCCCTACAGTTGTAAACACACACAGGGAACACATAACCCCTACAGCGCCCCCTTGTGGTTAACTCCCAAACGGCAACTGTCATTTTCACAGTAAACAATGCAATTTAAATGCATTTTTTTGCTGTGAAAATGACAATTGTCCCAAAAATGTGTCAAAATTGTCCGAAGTGTCCGCCATAATGTCGCAGTCACGAAAAAATCGCTGATCGCCGATATTAGTAGTAAAATAAATAAATAATAAAGATGCAATAAAACTATCCCTTATTTTGTAAACACTATAAATTTTGCGAAAACCAACCGATAAAAAATACGTAGAAGAATACGTATCGGCCTAAACTGAGGAAAAAAAATTATATATATTTTTGGGGGATATTTATTATAGCAAAAAATAAAAAATATTGAATTTTTTTCAAAATTGTCGCTCTATTTTTGTTTATAGCGCAAAAAATAAAAACCGCAGAGGTGATAAAATACCACCAAAAGAAAGCTCTATTTGTGGGGAAAAAAGGACGCCAATTTTGTTTGGGAGCCACGTCGCACGACCGCGCAATTGTCAGTTAAAACGACGCAGTGCCGAATCGCAAAAAGAGGCAAGGTCCTTTAGCAGCATTTTGGTCCGGGTCTTAAGTGGTTAAAGACAACCTTATGGTGAGTGCGGCTGTCCATCTCTTTTTTCTTCTATTAATATATGTACAATATACACAATTTTAAAGATTGAAAACCAAAGTGGATCCTGAGGAAGCTCTTATTAGGTGAAACATGTCAATCCACCTGCTCTTTGTTTCTATGCACACTGTTGTATATACTGCATGCTGGAAAGAGAGCTGATTACAAATGTTTTTGGGAATCTTTATTTTTTAATGGTAAAATGTATTTATTTTTATTTTTGATTATTGTCTGGGCACATAAAAATCATTATTCTACATTGGAAAAGGGGCGTTGTCAGAGAAGCTAGTGGACCAGACTGTGTGACTGCAAAGAGGGGACCCAAAACGTATATAGGTAAAATATAATAACTTATTAAGAAAAGGGAATAACACACAACCACCTCCAACAGCACACAGTGCAATAGATAAACCAACAAACAGTGACCCAAAGATACCAAAGACAATATGTACAGTGATGGGAGATACCGTAATCGTAAACAGGCCAGGACAAGGTCATACACAGGGGGGGGGATGAGCAGGAACAGGGAGATGATGGATGGATGTGTTGCAAAGCAGGGATCCAGGTAACAAGGGGACAGGGGTCCAATGCAATGGGGAAGCAGGAAGGGGGCAAGTTCAGGATGGGTTAGGAATAGGGATCAGGTCGGATCGGATCAGGAAGATGCAGGTTCAACATCAGGATCACAGGCTCGAGGTCGGGGAGAGAGATACCAAGGCAATGTGTGCTTGCACTCGCCGGGTATAAATAGGGATCAGTAATTGGCTTCACGTTACACCTGAGTGCAGAAAGAGTTGTCCGCTCCATACTGGAGACCAGTACTGCGTCCCAAAGATGATATAACACCAGCAGGGAGAAGTTCTTATGACAGTTCCAAACTGCCAGGAGACACCTGCTGGTGAACCGCAGTACTGCAGGCCAAATAATAATAAATATTACCAGCGGATGGAACCTTTCCTGACAGGTGTACTGGAAGAGAAATACATTGGAAGAAGGATATATTTGAAGTGGAAGATTGGAAATGGAATACATTGGAAGAGGGATACATTGGTGGAAGGATACATTGGAAGAGGGATACATTGGAGGAGGGATACATTGGAGGAGGGATACATTGGAGGAGGGATACATTGGAAGGATACATTGGAGGAAGGATACATTGGAGGAAGTATACATTGGAGGAGGGATACATTGGAAGAGGGATACATTGGAAGAGGGATACATTGGAAGAGGAATACATTGGAAGAGGAATACATTGGAGGAGGGATACATTGGAGGAAGGATACATTGGACGAAGGATACATTGGACGAAGGATACATTGGAGGAGGGATACATTGGAAGAGGGATACATTGGAGGAAGGATACATTGGACGAAGGATACATTGGAGGAGGGATACATTGAAGGAAGGATACATTGGAGGAAGGATACATTGGAGGAAGGATACATTGGAGGAAGGATACATTGGAGGAGGGATACATTGGAGGAAGGATACATTGGAGGAAGGATACATTGGAGGAAGGATACATTGGAGGAAGGATACATTGGAGGAAGGATACATTGGAGGAGGGATACATTGGAAGAGGGATACATTGGAAGAGAGATACATTGGAGGAAGGATACATTGGAGGAGGGATACATTGGAGGAAGGATACATTGGAGGAAGGATACATTGGAGGAGGGATACATTGGAGGAGGGATGCATTGGAAGAGGTAAACATTGGAGGAGGGATACATTGGAAGAGGGATATATTGGGAGAGAGGGATACATTGGAAGAGGGATACCTTGGAGGAAGGATACATTGGAAGGAATACGTTGGTGGAAGGATACATTGGAGGAAGGATACATTGGAGGAGGGATACATTGGAGGAGAGATACATTGGAGGAGAGATACATTGGAAGAGGGATACATTGGAGGAGGGATACATTGGAAGAGAGATACATTGGAGGAAGGATACATTGGAGGAAGGATACATTGGAGGAGGGATACATTGGAGGAAGGATACATTGGAGGAAGGATACATTGGAGGAGGGATACATTGGAGGAGGGATGCATTGGAAGAGGTAAACATTGGAGGAGGGATACATTGGAAGAGGGATATATTGGGAGAGAGGGATACATTGGAAGAGGGATACCTTGGAGGAAGGATACATTGGAAGGAATACGTTGGTGGAAGGATACATTGGAGGAAGGATACATTGGAGGAGGGATACATTGGAGGAGAGATACATTGGAAGAGGGATACATTGGAAGAGGGATATATTGGGAGAGAGGGATACATTGGAAGAGGGAAACCTTGGAGGAAGGATACATTGGAAGGAATACATTGGTGGAAGGATACATTGGTGGAAGGATACATTGGAAGAGGGATATATTGGGAGAGGGATATGTTGGGAGAGGGATACACTGGAAGTGACCGATGATTGTGAAGAAATCTCGCCCAATCACTCACACGCGTTGGAACGTTTTCTTTTGATCTTCATCAAACAGCGAGTCTGTCCTGACACCATGCGTCTCCTTTCATCCTCGGTAGGACGCCGGGGGGATTCGGAGGGATTGGGCTCCCCCGGGAATCTCTCACATTCATATTTTATACTGACATGCCTGGAAAGCTCGTTCCTTCTCTAATTTTTCTCTCACTTCTTTCTTTCCCCGTTTTCTCCCCTTTGATGTACTAAGCGTTTGGAAATATTCATTAGAGGACGGGGGAGGGGGGATTCTGTTTGAAAAATCACACGGGAAGAAGAGCGGCCGGGATCGGGACGCAGAGCATTGCGCCTGTTCTAATTTCTCATATATTCGGTGAAGCCGGGTGTTCCTTAATATCAGACTTCATCCCATCAAGCGCCCCCCCCCCTCCCCCCGAACTTGCGCAACAAAGAAAACGCATACAGAAGTGGCGCCTGCATATGTAAACGATGTTTAAATCACACATGTGAGGTATCGCCGCGTTCGTCAGAGCGAGAGCAATAATTCTTGCGCTAGACCTCCTCTTTAACCCTAACCTGGTAACAGCAAAAAAAGTAAAAAAATTGGCCTATGGAGATTTCTAGGTTACCGTAGTTTGTCGCCATTCCACGAGCGGGCGCAATTTTAAAGCGTGACATGTTAGGTATCTATTTACTCGGTGCAACATCATCTTTCACATTATGCAAAAAAATTGGGTTATCTTTACTTTTTCTTTTTTTTTTTAAATTCATGAAAGTTACTTTTTCCCCAAAATGTTGCGTTTAAATCACCGCCGCACAAATACCGTGTGACATAAAATATTGCAACAATCGCCATTTTATTCTCTAGATTCTCTGCTAAAAATATATATATAATGTTTGGGGGTTCCAAGTAATTTTCTAGCAAAAAATACGGGCCCAGATTCAGAGAGAATTGGATTCTCGTAGCGTATCAGAAATACACTACGCCGCCGTTTTTTACCTGGCTCTACGTGGAATCCAGGTAGATTTTGTCCAGTAAACGACGGCGGCGTAGTGTATTTCTCCCGTCGCAATCCATCTACGCGAGTAGGGGGCGTGAAGGATTTAAAATAGGTGCGTTCCCACGGCGATCGAACTGCGCATGCTCCGTTCGCAAATTTCCCGCCGTGCATTGCGCGAAATCACGTCGTTACGTCATTCGTTGTTTGAGTAGCGTCGTTTACGGACATTTCTATTCCCGAACGAGTTACGTA
Organism: Rana kukunoris; assembly: GCA_029574335.1. Lineage (NCBI taxonomy): Eukaryota > Metazoa > Chordata > Amphibia > Anura > Ranidae > Rana > Rana kukunoris. The sequence goes on along the minus strand of CM056052.1, from coordinate 557,561,121 downwards.
AAAAAAATCAAAAAAAATTAAATTCGAAGCGGGAACGACGGCCATACTTAACATGGGCTACGCACCGTTAGACCAGCAAAAAGCTGGTCTAACAGTACGTAAAAAAAAATAGACGTAAGCGATTGCGAAGACCACTCGTATCTTCGTGGATCGCCGTAAAAACACATTTGCATATCCCGACGCATCAAAACGACGCGAACTCCTCCCAGCGGCCGCAAAAATATCGCAGCGTAGATCCGAAGGCTTACGAAGACGTAAGCCTCTCGGATCGAAGCCCGAAGCCGCCGTATCATGGTTTGAGGATTCAAACTAGTGATACGGAGCGCAAAATTTGAAATTACTCCTGTCTAACCCCAGTTACACCGGCGTAATTGCTCTATGAATCTGGGCCACGGCTTTTAACTTGTAAACACCAACACCCGGATTCACGTACCTCGGCGCATCTTTACGCGGGCGTAAAGTACTTGTACTCCCGCAAATACCCCCGATACCTAAATAGAATACTTTCCCGCCGCCGCCGCATACCGCAAAGCTGCTGCCGCATACCGCCGCGTTAATCCCCCTGCATTACAGCGCGCATTACAAGCTTTCGTTTGAATACTTGTAATGGCCACCGCACCATGTATAGACACTCCCCTTCTAGGGATTGGACGGGTGAGTGTCTATACACGGATCCGTGCATAGACACTCCCCCTTGCTCAGGATTGGACAGATCCGTCATATCATATCTACTACTGCAGGTATGGGGGACATGGTTGCAATATGGGGGACAGGACATCATGGCTGCATCTGTGGGGGGGGACATGGCTGCAATATATGTGGGGGGGACATGGCTGCATCTGTGGGGGGGACATGGCTGCATCTGTGGGGGGGACATGGCTGCAATATATGTGGGGGGACATGGCTGCATCTGTGGGGGGGACATGGCTGCATCTGTGGGGGGACATGGCTGCATTTGGGGACACATTTAAAAAAAAGTATCGGTATTCGGTATCGGCGACTACTTGAAAAAAAGTATCAGTACTTGTACTCGGTCCTAAAAAAGTGGTATCGGGACAACCCTAATTGGAACGCATCGCAATTGCGTTTGGAACGCATCGCGCATGCGCAGTTGGCCGCCACGTGACTTCCGGAGCATTGTACGATAGGGAGCCGAATATGACGACTCACCGGCGTGGTTGTGAGCAGGCGCATAAGGGTGCAGTTCCATGTGTCCACGTCACAGCAACGCCACGGCGCATGCGCGGTTCGTGATACGCCGGGCGTAAAACACTGCACCGCGCTCGGACTATCATTTGCATGGGGTCACGCCCACTTCCACCTACACCGGCCTGCGCCTTCGAAAAATACAAAAAACACAGCGTTGGAAGCAATAACTTGCTGAATACAGTGCCGCTGCGCCGGGGTGGCGTACGGCGTTTGCGATACGGCGGCGTAATGTGCGCCCAACTCTCTGTGAATCTGGGCCTTTGTCTTTAATCCTCCCTGGAATTAGTGACACCATTTCAGCAAGACTATTTCCATAGAAGTACAGTCACCTGGAGTTTGTCTATATTCCTCCCAAGTATAAGTGATGCCATTTCCGTGGTACAGCAACATGGAGTTTGTCTGTAATTCTTCTTGAATAAGTGACACCATTTCAGCGACATAATAACCTAAAAGGCGGTTTTTACGAAGGTGATAACACATAACAGCCTGGGTGTCATAGGATTTAATCGCCGCTGCTTTTGTAATTTGTTGGGTTTCGGCGTTCGCACAGCTGCCGCTTTGTAAATAACCCCCATAAAGCGCGTATTTTTTTTTTTATCCGCGTATATTTTTTTCTCTCTCTCTCAGGTATCCCAGAAGCGATACGAGACGTTCCCTCCATTTGTATTCATTACTCTCCCCGGCGTTATTTGTCTTCTGTCATTGCAAAACAAACGCTTGATTTTATTTTTCTTCCTCGGTACGAAACAATAGAACTGTCACCGGCTGGAAAACCTAAAAAGATAAAATTCACGAGGCGTCGCCGTCGCCGGGTCGTAAAGCTAAGAAGCGGCACGACATCATCGAGGGGGGGGGGGTGCACAACAAATTCCTGTCACTGGGGAGGGGGAAAGGAAAATAGTCTCTGGGATGTTTTACTGTCTTTTATTTAGATATACTGATTGCCACGGCAGGCGTGTTTTATTTGGCGCATTACCGCGGCCCCCCGATGGGACTCGGTACAGTCGCAGTTGTGCGTATTTTAGGAGATGAGCGCAGGATGGTGGTGGAGGGAGGGTGAGGAGGTGAAGCTTGGAAAATGGAGGATTAGGATCAGTGGCGGCTGGTGCTTCAAATTTTTTTTGGGGGGGCACAAACAAATAAAAACCCCATCAATTGTCGCCACTGTGCCATGCCATCAAACGCAGCTACTGTGCCATGCATTTTTGCCACTGTGCCCATCAATTGTCACCACTGTGCCCATCAATTGTCACCATAGGCGTGCGCAGCCTATTGCATTAGGGTGTGCACCCCAAAGCTCAAACACACAGTATCGATCTCTAACTATGTTTAACCAGAAAGGGAAGGGGTCAGTAAATTAAATAGTTACCGACCCCTTCCCCCATTCATCCTAAAACATCCAGCAGCCTCAGCCGCTGCGAGGAGGGAAGCCAGCAGGGGTGTGTGGTGGGAAGGGAGGGCTAGGGCAGTAGGGGGAATATATGCTGCACAGGGTGATTAGGGTGTGCCTGGGCACACCTGGCACACCCTGTGCGCACGCCTATGATTGTCACCACTGTGCCATGCCACTGTCACCACTGTGCCATGCCATTGTCACCACTGTGCCATGCCATTGCACCACTGTGCCATGCTATTGTCACCACTGTGCCCATACATTTTCACCACTCTGCCCATCGATTGTCGCCACTGTGCCATGCCATTGTCACCACTGTGCAATGCCATTGTCACCACTGTGCCCATCAATTGTCGCCACTGTAGAATGCCATTGTCACCACTGTGCAATGCCATTGTCACCACTGTGCCCATCAATTGTCGCCACTGTGCCCGTCAATCACTGTGCCTATCAATTGCTGCCAATTTGCCCTAAAAATGACGCCAGATTGTCCTCTCCCACCTGGCACTTACCTTTCTCGGTCAGCCATCCTCAGATCCTCCTTCACGATCCCTCAAAATTTTTCGGCCCTCGATGTCACTTCAGATCCGGTGAACCTGATTGGCTGAGACGCCTGTCAGTGTTAACCAAGGAACGTACACCCCCTGCGCCCCCTGGTTAACTATTTGGAAGCTGATAACAGCCCTCAGGCTGTAATCGGAAAGCCTATCAGAGCCGCTGATAGGCACTTCCACAGCCAACCAGCTGCCGTCATTCAGGTGGGCGGCGCTCACCAGGGGGGCCGGGCGTCTGAATAGTGGGCAGCGGCACCAATACATAGATTCATGCAATGCACAAACCCATGTATCGTTATTCAGTGGCGGTGCGGGAGAGAGAGGGGGCGGCGCTCCTGCGCCCTCTATGGACGCACCGCCACTGATTAGGATGCAACATGAAGACAGGGGGCGCCCAAAACCATTTACGGCACCGAGCTGGCGGCCAGGAAATCAGCACATGCGTGTCGGCCTCTATTCTTAGAGGGGGTGATTGATGGTGTCTGATGAAGAAGGATGGTGGTTGGTGGTGACCAATGAAGATGAGTAAACAAAGAAGAAAGGGGGCAATGGTCAGTGGTGGCCAATGAAAATGAGTGGATGATGTACAGGAAGGAGGAGGGGTGGTGGATGATGAATATGGGTAGATGATGAAAACGTGGGGGAGGAGTGGTTGCTGATAGAGGTGGATAGATGGTGAAGATCAGGGGCGGTGGTGGGGGTGATGTAATCAGACTCTTAATGAATGAAATTTTGTTTGTTAAAGCACTGGAACAGCCACTTGTAGTCTCTACCAGATGCTTGTGTGACAAGGTGGCAACACAGGAGGACAACTGGTAGACAGGAAGTGTTGTCACCCTATATCAGGAAGTGCCTGAACAAGGACCTTTAAGACAGGATCACCAGGGATTATACAAAACTGCAGATTTAAAAAGGTCATCAATGTATCGTTTTATGGATTGGGTTCACTTCTGCTCTAACTGACAATCTGCAATCTTTTCCTCTGACCGGGGTTCCCCCTTAATAAAAGTAGCTTGTTTAGACCCGGTTCTGGAATTATCGGATCTTATTTACAGCTTCCAGGCCGCGTTAATAATTCATGTTCAAAGCGCTGGAGGGAAGTGTCTGGTGAGATGAGTTAGGACGGATCCCATACTGAACTCTGCGCCGTAATTCTCCCCAGAGATGGAGTGAGCGGAGTCACCCCGAAATCATAAATATTACCAACCTACATCCTTCCACTCTGATTCAATATATAGAAATAACATCCCATATATATATATATATACAATGTACATAAAAAAGTCAAAGGCAATCACTGGGCAAATCCCCCTTCCCACCCGTCTTCAACTAGTTACATGGTTATAGATATAGGGCCAGATTCAGGTAGAGTTAGGCTGGCGGATCAATGGATCCGCCAGCCTAACTGTCACTTTAAGCCGGCGTTTTTGTTTTCTGTAACCAGAAAACAAGAAACGCCGGGTTGGAGTTCAGATGCGATCGGCGCAATTGAATTTCGCCATCGCATCGTTACTTCAACTTAAAAATGGCGCCGGGGGCGTTCCCGCCGATTTACGCTCAGAAAATATGTTAATGAGCGGGAATCGGCAATTCACGATCTTTTTCGGGCGCGACGCAGTGACTTTCCGACGTTTCCGTAAGCGATACGCGACGTATAGATAAAGCAGCCCCCTAGTGGAGTATCCTATGTTAAGTATAGGCGTCGTCATCGCGTCGGAAAAAAAACAAATCGCGTCGCTTGCGTAAAACATTCATGAATGGGGATGTGACGTTCACTGACAGAATTTGGAGCATGCGCACTGGGATGCATTGACACTCGACGCATGCGCAGTACGTTCGCCGCGGGATCGCGCTTAGTTTGAATATTACACGCCCCGTACCCGCCCAATTTGAATTCCGCCGGCTCATTTGCGATGCGCTGCCGCAACTTTAGGAGCAAGTGCTTTGTGAATAACAGCACTTGCTCCTAAAATTTCGGCAGAGTAACGTAAATGAGAAGCGTTACTCCAGAGCAAAGATGCTCCAATCTACCTGAATCTGGCCCATATAGTTGCGTATTTATTGTTACTTATGGCAGGTAAAATAAGTATTGAAGACGTCGCCATTTTTCTAGGTAAATCTATTGGTAAAGGTGCTATTGACATGAAATGTCCCCCACAAGTTATTACGGCCCCAACAGTGTTCACTGGAAGATTCAGAAGTTTAGAAATCCTTCTGTAAATTCAGGTAGATGGGAGCATCTTTGCTCTGGAGTAACGTTTCTCATTTACGTTACTCTGGCGAAATTTTAGGAGCAAGTGCTGTTATTCATGAAGCACTTGCTCCTAAAGTTGCGGCAGCGTATCGTAAATGAGCCGGCGGAATTCAAATTGGGCGGGTACGGGGCGTGTATTATTTAAACTAAGCGCGATCCCGCGGCGAACGTACTGCGCATGCGTCGACTGTCAAAGCATCCCAGTGCGCATGCTCCAAATTCTGTCAGTGAACGTCAATGACGTCAAATCCCCATTCATGGACGTTTTACGCAAGCGACGCGATTATTATTTTTTTCGACGCGATGACGACGGCTATACTTAACATAGGATACTCCACTAGGGGGCTGCTTTAACTTTACGCCGCGTATCGCTTACGGAAACGTCGGAAAGTCACTGCGTCGCGCCCGAATACGATCGTGAATTCCCGATTCCCGCTGATTAACATATTTTTTCAGCGTAAATCAGCGGGAACGCCCCCGGCACCATTTTTAAATTAAAGTTGCGGTGCGATGGCGAAATTCAATTACGCCGATCGCATCGAAACTCCAACCCGGCGTTTCTTGTTTTCTGGTTACAGAAAACAGAAACGCCGGCTTAAAGTGACAGTTAGGCTGGAGTATCACTGATACCCCCGCCATAACTCTACCTGAATCTGGCCCATAGTTGCGTATTTATTGTTACTTATGGCAGGTAAAATAAGTATTGAAGACGTCGCCCTTTTTCTAGGTAAATCTATTGGTAAAGGTGCTATTGACATGAAATGTCCCCCACAAGTTATTATGGCCCCAACAGTGTTCACTGGAAGATTCAGAAGTTTAGAAATCCTTCTGTAATCAACCAAGTATGTTTTGCAACAATAGGCTTGCGAAGGTCTTCAGAGAGCCCTTTGTTTTTACCCATTGTCACGGAAGGTCACCGCATCCAGACGGAATGCTTCCGTCAGATACCGCTTTCATCAGTCTGGACATAAGTATCAGGTATTCCAGCTACCTCTAACACACAACGAGACGAGACTTGTATGTGTGCTAAGTATGGAATATTTAATAGGACCAAAGATACAACCTTATATACAGCAAAGAGGAGGCAACCAGAACAATAATCAACATGAGCCAATTATCTAATCTTCTAGTGTAAACACAGAACCTCCTCACACAACAATGAACTTCAATCACATTCTAAAAGGCATTCAGGTGATTGTCTCCCCGAGACATTCCGTCTCTGACAACATCTATTCACCTGCAGAACACAATGGAAAGGTATTTCACAAGCCCGGCTTCACTTAGCATTTCTATTGTCGGAGCTAAGCATTGAAGGGTCATTGTCCTAGTGACCTAGTCAGGACAAATTAAGCCACTTGTAATGAACTGTTAGTAATGTCCCATCTTCTGCAATACATGATATAATTTCTTCGTCACCCTATGGCCCTATTGGACATAAGATGACCCTAGACATAGGAGAATCTGAGTCTGTCACACCCATCATGAGATGTTTCTTGTGTGACACCTTGGTAATGAGACCTTTTTATAGGCCATCAGTTGTGAGACTGAACCAGCTGATATTCTCCTTGAGGATGGAGCGTGGGATGGAGGCAGATCCCAGAGGATGGAGAGTGGGATGGAAGCAGGTCCCAGTGGATGGAGAGCGGGATGGAGGCAGATCCCAGGGGATAGATCTGGCTAGGAGAAGAAGCCAACCAATAATATACAAGCATAATTCAGAGGCTGCGGTGTAGGAAGGAGTTGGCCCCGCTTAGAGGTCGCGGTGTAGGAGGAAGTTGGTCAGGCTCAGAGGCCATGGTGTAGTAAGGTGTTGGCCCAGGTCAGAGGCTTGATGTAGGAAGGAGTTGGTCCGGCTCAGAGGCCGTAGTGTAGGAATGAGTTGGCCCAGCTCAGAGGATGCGTTGTAGGAAGGAGTTGGCCCAGCTTAGAGGCCGTGGTGTAGGAATGAGTTGGCCCAGCTCAGAGGATGCGTTGTAGGAAGGAGTTGGCCCAGCTTAGAGGCCGTGATGTAGGAATGAGTTGGCCCAGCTCAGATGCCGTGGTGTAGGAAGGAGTTGGCCCGGCTTAGAGGCCATAGTGTAGGAATGAGTTGGCCCGGCTCAGAAGATGCGGTGTAGGAAGGTGTTGGCCCAGGTCAGAGGCTTGATGTAGGAAGGAGTTGGTCCGGCTCAGAGGCCATAGTGTAGGAATGAGTTGACCTGGCTCAGAGGATGCGGTGTAGGAAGGAGATGGCCCAGCTCAGAGGCTTGGTTTAGGAAGGAGATGGCCCAGCTCAGAGGCTTGGTTTAGGAAGGAGATGGCCCAGCTCAGAGGATGCGGTGTAGGAAGGAGATGGCCCAGCTCAGAGGATGCGGTTTAGGAAGGAGTTGGCCTGGCTCAGAGGCCGTGGTGTAGGAAGGAGTTGGCCCGGCTCAGAGGCCACGGTGTAGGAAGGAGTTGGCCCGGCTCAGGGACCTCGTTGTAGGAAGGAGATTGCGCGGTTTTAAACTGATTATGAATCCCCAATGGAGAGACTTCCTCGGATTTAATGAGGTCGGTTTATCAGTGTCAGCCCGTCGCCGGTTGGCACACAAGAACGCCAACCAATTTAGTGTTGATGAACTTTCCGCTCAGAAGATGGATGGAGCTGTTGATGGTGTTTAATTTGTGTAATCGCACATGATGATGGAGACGTGGAGGACGTAATCCTGATAAAATGCTCCAGGGTACAGAATCAGGAAAGGCACTTTGTGGAAGTGCCGAGACTGAGGAGGACTTCAATCTTAGAGATCCGGCAACAACCGGCCTTCTGTAAGAATGGCAATATTTCATTTTAAGCTATTATAGAGCTGAAGACGTGTTTAGGAATAGTTGGACCATTTTTAGCTGTATCTACTCTGAACAAGGTTAGGCCTCTGGTTAGAGTGTCGGGGAGGGCGGGGGCTGGAGGGGGCACATAATACGGGACAGTACCAGACCAGACCTGAACTGGCCATAGGGCACACTGGGCAAAAAAAAACCCTGCAAGGCAATGTCATAATGTGATAGTATCGATGGCATACTAGCACATACTTTAGAACGAAGCCCTCCAGCACCGTGCTTTCACCAAAGGGTGAGAGGGCTGACATCTTCCCCCGGTCTTCCTTCCGGGTTCACATTTTCTTGCTACATGAGTGGCCGAGGGCCACAATGTCACAATGCAGCCGTTTACGGCACCGGCTCTGATGGTCCGAATGCCCGACCTTCAGAGTGCATGCGGCGGCAGCGCATGGATTTTGGAGGGGACCCCTACGGCATTTTTTGTTTAAATTTGGCGCAGTGTTCCCATGCCATTTTTTAGGAAGTGTGCCCCGGAGAAGGAGGAGGAGCGGCCTCGGGCATGGGAAGAAGGTGTGGGCATGGGTACCGGAACCAATGGGTGACCTCGAAGCTCTGTCTGTAGGTGGCGGCTCTTCGGCACGTGCTCCGGAATCGGGCCGCCTGCTTGCAACGGAGTTGATTTACTAAGACTCCAGAGTGCAGAATCTGGTGCAGCTGTGCATAGAAGCCAATCAGCTTCCAGGTTTTTTTGTCAAAGCTTCATTGGACAAGCTGAGGTTAGAAGCTGATTGGTTACCATGCACAGAGCTGCACCGGATTTTGCAGTCTCCAGTTTTAGTAAATCAATTACTAAAACCATTAAGGGCGCACGGGCACCGCCCCCTCTTTTTTTGAAGCACGTTATTATAGCCATAGGGCACAGTAGCTACAATTACTGGGCACAGAGGCTGCATATGATGGACACAGTGGCTGCATATGATGGGCACAGTGGCTGAATTTAATGGGCACAGTGGCTGCATATGATGGGCACAATGGCTGCATATGATGGGCACAGTGGCTGCATATGATGGGCACAATGGCTGCATATGATGGGCACAGTGGCTGCATATGATGGGCGCAGTGGCTGCATATAATGGGCGCAGTGGCTGCATATGATGGGCGCAGTGGCTGCATATGATGGGCGCAGTGGCTGCATATGATGGGCGCAGTGGCTGCATATGATGGGCGCAGTGGCTGCATATGATGGGCACAATGGCTGCATATGATGGGCACAGTGGCTGCATATGATGGGCGCAGTGGCTGCATATAATGGGCGCAGTGGCTGCATATGATGGGCGCAGTGGCTGCATATGATGGGCGCAGTGGCTGCAATTGATGGAGCACAGAGCCTGTATATGATGGGCACAGAGCCTGTATATGATGGACACAATGGCTGCATATGAAGGGCACAGTGGCTACATTTCATGGGAACAGTGGTTGCATTGGATGGGTACAGAGGCTGCTTTTTATGGGCACAGAGGCTGTATTTGATGGGCACAGAAGCTGCATATGAAGGGCACAGAGGCTGCATTTGATGGGCACAGTGGCTGCATTTGATGGGCACAATGGCTGCATATGATGGGCACAGTGGCTGCATATGATGGGCACAATGGCTGCATATGATGGGCACAGTGGCTGCATATGATGGGCGCAGTGGCTGCATATAATGGGCGCAGTGGCTGCATATGATGGGCGCAGTGGCTGCATATGATGGGCGCAGTGGCTGCATATGATGGGCGCAGTGGCTGCATATGATGGGCGCAGTGGCTGCATATGATGGGCACAATGGCTGCATATGATGGGCACAGTGGCTGCATATGATGGGCGCAGTGGCTGCATATAATGGGCGCAGTGGCTGCATATGATGGGCGCAGTGGCTGCATATGATGGGCGCAGTGGCTGCAATTGATGGAGCACAGAGCCTGTATATGATGGGCACAGAGCCTGTATATGATGGACACAATGGCTGCATATGAAGGGCACAGTGGCTACATTTCATGGGAACAGTGGTTGCATTGGATGGGTACAGAGGCTGCTTTTTATGGGCACAGAGGCTGTATTTGATGGGCACAGAAGCTGCATATGAAGGGCACAGAGGCTGCATTTGATGGGCACAGTGGCTGCATTTGATGGGCACAGTGGCTGCATTTGATGGGCACAGTGGCTGCATATAATGGGCACAGTGGCTGCATATAATGGGCACAGTGGCTGCATATAATGGGCACAGAGGCTGCATATAATGGGCACAGAGGCTGCTTTTTATGGGCAAAGAGGCTGCATTTAATGGGCATAGTGGCTGGATTTGATGGGCACAGTGGCTGGATTTGATGGGCACAGTGGCTGCATTTAACGGCACAGAGGCTGCATATGATGGGCACAGTGGCTGAAATTCATGGGCACAGTGGCTGCATTTGATGGGCACAGTGGCTGCATTTGATGGGCACAGTGGCTGCATTTGATGGGCACAGTGGCTGCATATGATGGGCACAGAGGCTGCATATGATGGGCACAGAGGCTGCATATGAAGGGCACAGAGGCTGCATATGATGGGCACAGAGGCTGCATATGGTGGGCACAGAGGCTGCATATGAAGGGCACAGAGGCTGCAATTGATGGGCACAGAGACTGCAATTGATGGGCACAGTGGCTGCATATGATAAGCACAGTGGCTGCATATGATAAGCACAGTGGCTGAAATTGATGGGCACAGTGGCTGAAATTGATGGGCACAGTGGCTGAAATTGATGGGCACAGTGGCTGCATTTGATCAGTATTTTTCCGAATTTTTCAGTTTCTTTGCGCCCCCCAAAAAAATTTGAGCACCAGCCGGCACTGCCCCATTGTGGCATCTGTAACTTTCTTCGGAATGACGTCACCAATCCAAAACTTGCAGAAAACTCTGCGGAATCGATGTGTTCAGACGATGTTTCGTCCTCCAGGTCGCCGTCGGAAGGTGTCTGTCTTGCGCCGCGATGCGGAAATGTTTGTCACTTGGTACAATTCTCCAGAGTCAGTCCCTGGAGGAGACGAAGGCGGCTCAGACGTCCCGCTTTCCATTCCTATCACAGCGATACGCCGAGGAAGCGGGCTGGAAAAACGATGAAGCCGCACAGAATGAGTTCTCCGCTTTCCTTCTGCTACACGACAAGCTTGGAAAAATTCCCGCGGGGCTCTTTAGGGGACATTTCTGAGCGTTGGCGCTAATGCCGAGTCTGACCCGCCATCCGCGTCTTCCCAGAACAGAATGTCTTCACATATTAGACAGAAGCTGTTCTGGTCGATAGCTTTGTGTCGATTTTCTGCTGTTTATTTTTTTTGAAGTTCATAAACTGATCTTTTAAATCTGTGTGTTTTGAGAAAGGCTTTGTGCGTAAAGCTTCGTATTACAAAGAGAACTTTACAGAATGAAAAAGAATTCCCAGAGCATGATGGGTTAAATAATAAATTAGCGCTGCAGTAGTCAAACCCCGCCGAGTCTCACTAATACATCTGACCGGGTCTTCTTTTCTCAGCGAAAACATGCAGGCGCTCCTCCTTGAGTCTCTTGTTGTCTCCGCCCCTACCCACCTCCGTGCACCAACCATGGGCTCCACTCTTACCCACCTCCGAGCACCAACCATGGGCTCCACTCTTACCCACCTCCGAGCACCAACCATGGGCTCCACTTTTACCCACCTCCGAGCACCAACCGTGGGCTCCACTCTTACCCACCTCCGAGCACCATCCCTTGGTTCCACCCCCTACCCACCTTCGAGCACCATCCCTTGGCTCCAGCCCCTAAGCACCTCCGAGCTCCATATTTTGGTTCCACCCCCTACCTACCTCCTAGCACAATCCCTTGGTTCCACCCCCTATGTACCTCTGAGCTCCATCACTTGGTTCCACCACCTACCCACCTCAAAACACCATCCTTTGTTCCACCCCCTACCCACCTCCGAGCAGCCTCCCTGGTTGCACCCCCTACTCACCTCCGAGCACCATCCCTTGGATCCTCCTCCTAACCACCTCCGAGCACCATCCCTTGGTTCCAGCCCCTAAGCACCTCCAGCTCCATTCCTTGGTTCCACCATTTACCTACCTCCGAACTTCATCCCTTGGTTCCACCACATATACACCTCTAAGCTCCATCCCTTGGTTTCACCCCCTAACCACCTCTGAACTCCATCCCCTGGTTCCATCCCATACTGACCTCCAAGCTCCATCCCTTGGTTCCACCCCCTACCCACCTCCGAACACCATCCTTGGTTCCACCCCCTACCCACCTCCGAACACCATCCTTGGTTCCACACCCCTAGCCACTTCAGAGCTCCATCCCCTGGTTCCACCCCCTACCCACCTCTGAGCTCCATCCCTTGGTTCTACCCCCTACCCACCTCCAAGCTCCATCCCTTGGTTCCACTCCCTACCCACAGCTGAGCATCATCCCTTTATTCCACCCCTACCCACTTCCCAGCACCATCCCTGGCTTCCAGCCCCTAGCCACCACTGAGCTCCATGCCCTGGTTCCACCCCCTGGCCACCTCCGAGCTCCATCCCTTGGTTCCACCCCCCTATCCACCTCCTATCACCATCCTTTTGGTTTCACCCCTACCCACCTCCGAGCTCCATCCTTGGTTCCCCCCTCTACCCACCTCCGAGCTCCATTCTTGGTTTCCCCCTCTACCCACCTCCGAGCTCCATCCTTGGTTCCAACCCCTACCCACCCCCCATCACCATCCCTTGGTTCCACCCCCTATCCACCTCCTATCACAATCCTTTGTTTTCACCCCCTACCAACCTCTGAGCTCCATCCTTGGTTCTGCCCCTTATGCACCTCCTAGCACCATCCCTTAGTTCCACTCGTTACCCACCTCTGAGCACCATCCCTTAGTTTCACCTCCTACCCACCTCCTAATACTGCCCCTTGGTTCCACTCCCTACCCACAGCTAAACATCATCCCTTTATTCCACCCCCTACCCACCTCGCTTCCAGCCCCTACCCACCGCCAGGCTCCATCCTTGGTTCTACCCCCTACGCACCTCCTAGCACCATCCCTTAGCTCCACTCGCAACCCACCTCTGAGCACCATCCCTTAGTTTCACCTCCTACCCTCCTCCCAGTACTGCCCCTTTAACAGAATACAGAGCGCATTGTAATTGTTGTGGTGCTTAAAAAGAAAAGAAGAAAAGCAGTAAAATAGATTCTCCACAACCAGCAGCAATAGACCCCCCCCCCCCCCCAGCAAAAATACATTTCCCTAGCAACAATAAAACTCCCCAGCAACAATAAATCTCCCCAGCAACTATCAATTTCCTCAGCAACAATAGCCCCCCCAGCTACAATAGACCCTGGCAACAAAATACCTCCCCAGCAACAATAGACCCCGAGCAGCAACAACAGATCTCCCAACATGTATCATCAATAGACAAAAAGGTTATACCGCGCTAAAACAGAACAATAACTAAATAAAGGTGAGCTGCAACACAAAAGTGATATACACACAAGAATACATAGGAATAAGGATTGTAGTTGCGCTAATGGATGAAAATTGAAATTGAAAATCAATATTAACAAGACCAAGCTATATAGTCCATGGGGTAGATTCACATAGATCAGCGGATCTTTTGATCCGCGTGATCTATCTTTTTTACGATCCGCCTGCGCCACTTTTTGAGGCAAGTGCCGTATTCAGAAAGCACTTGCCTCGTAAGTTGCCCTGGCGGATCGTAAATCCCCCGGCGGAATGCAAATTCCGCGGCTAGGGGGAGTTTACTATTTAAATCACGCGCGTCCCCGCGCCGATCGTACTGCGCATGCGCCGCCGGCTAAATTTCCCAGCGTGCATTGCCTCAAATGACTTCGCAAGGACGTCATTGTTTTCGACGTTAACGCAATTAACGTATTGGCCGTATTCCCGAACGACTTACGTAAACGGCGTCAAAAATTCTAAACTCGACGCGGGAACGACGGCCATACTTAACATAGGATACGCCGCACTTACCCCGCATAGAGCAGGGGTAACTATCCGCCGGAAAAAGCCGAACGCAAACGACGTAAAAAAAAAAAAAAAGCGACGGCCGGGCGTTCGTTTCTGAATCGGCGGTTCTCCTCATTTGCATATTCGTCGCGTAGAATAACAGAAGCGCCACCTAGCGGACGGCGGGAGATTGCAGCCTAAGATCCGACGGTGTAACTCACTTACACCAGTCGGCTCTAAGGGAGATCTATGCGGAACCTGATTCGAGGAATCAGCCGCATAGATCCGAGCGTTGGATCTCACAGATACGACGGCGTATCTCTATGTGAATCTACCCCCATAAGTTCAGAAAGTCCTCAAATAGCTTGGAATATATGGTGATGAAACCAAAATGCAGTGAACCAAATATGTGACCGCCACCAGTGATGAAACTGAATAAGATGTGCGCTTACCAAAAGGCAAGCATATAGTGCTTGCGGCTGAACCCCAGCCAGGGTCTTTAATTAGGATCCGCCATCGACATCAGGGATGATGATCCTCCGGATTGGCAAGGATGGTATAGGAATCCCAAAAAAAAGAAATGCCCACAATAGTGATGTACCGTAATTAAGATAATAATTTATGACACACCGGAGAGGAGGGAACCGCCGCCGATAGAGAGCGCCATATAAAATGCGCGCTTACCAGACAGATAAGCTTTGATAGCTTGCGGCTGAACCCCAGCCAGGGCCTTTAAACCGGACTGCCTCCAACCCTGCAACCTCAGGGCCAGGGCCGCCATCAGGAATTTTGGGGCCCCTTACACAGCTTCCCTACACAGAGAACCGGGGAGGGGGAGGGTGCTGCCGCATGAAATTGAGAAGCGGGGGGGGGGCGTTTACAAAAAGATGAAATAAAGAAAAATATATATAAAAAAGGGGGGTAGCCGACCGGGGCCCTGGGGACCTCTGTGCCCTTTAATAAAAAGAAAAAAAATAGAGAATATATATATATAATATATATATATATATATTTTTTAAAAAGGGTGGTTGCCAACTGGGGCCCCGGGACCTTATTTTTTTTTTTTATAAAAGGAAATTACAAAAAAAGGTGGCTTTCCATTCGGGACCTCTGGGTCCTTTAATAAAAAGAAACCTCTGGGCCCTTTTAAAAAAAAAAAGAAATAAAAAAAAATATATATATATAAAAAAGAAATAAACATTTATATATATATATATATATATATATATATATATATATATATATATATATATATATATATATATATATATATATATATATATATATATATATATATATATATAAAAAAAACAAGGGGGTTGCCTTCCAGGGCCATGGGGACCTCTGGGCCCTTTAATAAAAAATAAAAATATAAAAAAAATATATAAACAAAAATAAAAAATACAATTATAAAAAAAAAGGGGTTTGACAGATGGGGCCCTGGGGACCTCTGTGCCCTTTAATAAAAAGAAAAAAAATAGAGAATATATATATATAATATATATATATATATTTTTTAAAAAGGGTGGTTGCCAACTGGGGCCCCGGGACCTTATTTTTTTTTTTTATAAAAGGAAATTACAAAAAAAGGTGGCTTTCCATTCGGGACCTCTGGGTCCTTTAATAAAAAGAAACCTCTGTGCCCTTTAAAAAAAAGAAAGAAATAAAAAATATATATATATATAAAAAAGAAATAAACATTTTTATATATATATATATATATATATATATATATATATATATATATATATATATATATATATATATATATATAAAAAAACAAGGGGGTTGCCTTCCAGGGCCATGGGGACCTCTGGGCCCTTTAATAAAAAATAAAAATATAAAAAAAATATATAAACAAAAATAAAAAATACAATTATAAAAAAAAAGGGGTTTGACAGATGGGGCCCTGGGGACCTCTGAGCCCTTTAATAAAAATACATCTATATATATAAAAAAAAAAGAAATAAAATAATATAAAAAAGTAAAAAAATATATAAAAAAGGAGGATTGTCACCCGGGGGCCCTGGGGACCTCTGGGCCCTTTAATAATAATAATAATTATATATATATATATATATATATATATATATATATATATATATATATAAATATAAAAATAAAAGAAATAAAAAAATATATAAAAAATATTGTTGTTTTTATAAAAAAAGGGAGGTTGTCACCTGGGGCCCTGGGGATCTCCAGGTCCACCTCTAAAAAAATAAAAATAAAAAAATTGGCCCTTTAATAAAAAATAAAAGAAAAATATATTAAAAAAATATATTTTTTTATAAAAATATATATATATTTTTATAAAAAAATAAATAAAAAAGAGGGGGTTGCCATCTGGGGCCCTGGTGGCCTACGGGCCCCTAGAAAAATGGCCCTTTAATAAAAAAATAAAATAAAAATATATATTAAAAATATATTTTTTTTTTATAGAAAATAAATAAAAAAAAGGGGGGTTTCCATCCGGTGCCCTGGGGGCCTCCGGGCCCCTGTGGACCTCTGGACCTCTAAAAAAATAAAAGAAAAAAAATTGGCCCTTTAATAAAAAATAAAAGAAAAATATATTAAAAAAATATATATTTTTATAAAAAAAAAAAAAAAGGGCTTGCCATCTGGGGCCCTGGTGGCCTCCGGGCCCCTGGTAACCTCTAAAAAATTAAAAGAAAAAAAATTGGCCCTTTAATAAAAAATAAAAGAAAAATATATTAAAAAAATATATTTTTTTTATAAAAAAATATATTTTTTTATAAAAAAAATATATTTTTCTATAAAAAAAAAGGGCTTGCCATCTGGGGCCCTTGGTGGCCTCCGGGCCCCTGGGGACCTTCAGACCCCTAAAAAAAAGGGTGGTTCCCATCCGGGCCCCTTACAGGTGTAATGCCTGTACCCCCCTGATGGCGGCCCTGCTCAGGACTCTCCCAGTGTCCTCAGCAGTGGTAAACCACCAAAAAAAGAAATTGAATCCACAATAGTGATGTGCCGTAAAACTAGTCGTATTTAAGAATAAAAATTGCACTTACAGGAATAACATTCAAGAAGTCTAAAAAGATGAGGCGGCCGGCTTCCACGAACGCCCGTCCACAAGGACCGTAACGCTACACGTCAGAGCGTCTCCTACCCGACGTAAGCGCACATCTTATTCAGTTTCATCACTGGTGGCGGTTACATTTTTGGTTCACTGCATTTTTGTTTTATCACCATATATTCCAAGCTATTTGAGGACTTTCTGAACTTATAGGGCCAGATTCAGAGAGCCATTACGCCTGTGTAACTGGTGTTAGACAGGAGTAATTTCAAATTTCGCGCGCCGTATCACTAGTTTGAACCCTCAAACCATGATACGGCGGCGTTGGGCTTCGATCTGACAGGCTTACGTCTTCGTACGCCTTCGGATCTACGCTGCGATCTTTTCGCGGCCGCTGGGTGGAGTTCGCGTCGTTTTCAGCGTCGGGGTATGCAAATGAGCTTTTTCCGGCGATCCACGAAGTTACGAGCGTCGTTCGCAATCGCGTACGTCATTTTTTCGCTGCGTAAAGTGAAACCAGCTATTAGCCGGTCTAACGTTACGCGGGCCATGTTAAGTATGGCCGTCGTTCCCGCGTCGACTTTCAATTTTTTTTTTTGCGTAAGTCGTCCGGGAATAGGAATGTCCGTAAATGACGCTACTCAAAAAAAAAAATGACGTAACGACGTGATTTCGCGCAATGCACGGCGGGAAATTTCTGAACGGAGCATGCGCAGTTCGATCGCCGCGGAGACGCGCCTAATTTAAATGCCTCACGCCCCCTAATCGCGTAGTTTGATTCCGCCGGGAGAAATACACTACGCCGCCGTACCTTACGGGCCAAAATCTCTCTGAATTCCTCCTAGAGCCAGGTAAAGTAGGGCGGCGTAGAGTATCTCTGATACTCTGCGGCAATCCAATTCTACCTGAATCTACCCCATGGACTATATAGCGCGGTCTGGTTAATATTGATTTTCAATTTTCATCCATTAGCGCTAGTGTTGCTCACGAATATTCGCATTGCGAATATTCGCTACGAATATTGCATATTCGAGTATTCGCGAATAACTCGAATATCGCGGCGAATATTCGCTATTTCGAATATTCGTATTTTTTCAAATTTCGCAATAAATTTCGCAATAAATTTCGCAATCAATTTCGCATTCGCACTAGGGAAATTTCGCATTAGCGAAATTTTGCAATAGCGAAATTTTGAATATTCGTGATATTTTCTCCAAAAAAAAAATAGCGAACAACTTTCGCATTATTTTTTTATAAAATATCACGAATATTCGATATTAACGAATATTCGTGAATATTCTTCGAAATATTCGCGAAATTTCGCGAAATCGAATATGGCATATTCCGCTCATCACTAATTAGCGCAACTACAATCCTTTTTCCTATCATCAATGGACCCCCCTCCCTCAACGGTAGATCTCTTCCAGCAACAATAGATCTCCTACCAGCAAAAATACACTGCCACACAAAAAATAGACCTCCTCCAGCAAAAATAGATCCCCCAGTAGCCAGCTTCCATAGTAGATCCTCCAGCACACCCCAGTTCTCCTTGGCATGATATGCATTCAGTGTTGGGGGTTCCGGAATTGTGTTCCTCCCACGTTCCTGCTGAAAATGTAAGCCCTGCATCAGAACAGTCTGAGCTATTGAGCTCTGTAAACAGCAATCTTTTTACGGCAGGAGGTCACAACAAAAAGTGAAGAAAGAACCAAAAGCGCCACCCGCCTGCTGGATATGTCAGGGGGGTCAAACGCAGTTTCCACCCCGGGCCGCATCAGCATTATGGTCACCCTTAAAGGGCCGGTTGTATCTGTCGCAATAGATGTCCAGAGTACCCCCCCCCCCTTACATCCATACCTCCCAACCATCCCGGATTTGCCGGGACTGTCCCAGGATTTGATGTAAGTCCCGGCGTCCAGGCAAATCAAGGCTTTGTCCCAGAAACGACGCACTCACTGGGGGAGGGGAGACTGAGGAAATGCTTCCTCCTCCTTCAATAAAGCTAGGTTCACTTTAAGACGGAATATTCCGTTAGACGCGGACGGAGTGCGATGATTATCCGCCCACTTCTTGTAGACATAATTGAGCCGTCATTCCTGTTATTATCTCCGCGGCGGATTAATAAAGAGAGCGCGGTAATAGCGGCGTGTGCCACAGGTACGGCGCCCGGCGACGTCTCCTTTCATTGTCTTTTATGTTTTATAATGAATGAAAAATCTGTTCCTGAGAATATGAAGGAAAAATACGCGGAAGAGATCTGATGGCGGACGAGCTCCCCCTCCCCCCCTCCGGCATCACATCATCACACAATCGTCCCGAGGAGACACACTGACTAATCTTCTCATTTCTCTGAACACAGAAAAAACTTTCCCAAGGCGGCCAGGAGTCGCATCAAATGTCCGCGCCGTGCTCTGCATATGAAGAGCGATTCAGATTAGAGGCGCTGACTTCTCCTGCGAGCCGACACCATCCCAACTATTATTATTATTTAGGATTAATATTATTATATAGGATTTATTATATTATTATTATTATTCCAGATTTATATTATTATATAGGATTATTATTCTTATAATTATTATTCAGGATTTATATTAATATTATTGTTAATATTTAGATTTTTTTTGGGTTGGCAAGTGGAAGCCAATGGAGAGATTAGTAGAGAGGGCAGGGCACCCTAAACGCAACCCCCCGCTACACGGAACTCCCCCTGCTACACCTAACTCCTCCACCGCTACACTGATCACCCCCCCCCCACACCTAACTCACCCCGGTACACTTAACTTCTACCGCTACACGTAACTCTGCCCACTACTCTTAACCCCCCCCTGCTACAAGGAACTCTTCCCCACTACACGGAACTTCCCCCCCACTACACCTAACTCCCCCCACTACACAAAACTCCCCCCCCCCCCGCTACATGGAACTCCCCCTGCTACATGGAACTCCCCCTGCTACATGGAACTCCCCCCGCTATACGTAACTTCCCCCCCACTACACAGAACTCCTCCCCGCTACACGTAACCCCCCCCGCTACAGGTAAACCCCCCTGCTACACGGAACTCCCCCAGCTACACCTAATTCCTCCCCGCTACACCTAACTCCCCCCGCTACACCTAACTCCCCCCACTACACCTAACTCCCCCCGCTACACCTAACTCCCCCTGCTACACCTAACTCCCCCTGCTACACCTAACTCCCCCTGCTACACCTAACCTACCCAGCTACACTTAACTCCCCCCCACTACACTGATCACTCCCCCCCACTACACTAATCACTCCTCCTACACCTAACTCACCCTGGTACACAGAACTTCTACCGGTACACGAAACTCCCCCCGCTACACGCAACTCCCCCCGCTACACGCAACTCCCCCCGCTACACGCAACTCCCCCCGCTACACGCAACTCCCCCCGCTACACGCAACCCCCCCGCTACACACAACCCCCCCGCTACACATAACCCCCCTGCTACATGGAACTCCCCCTGCTACATGGAACTCCCCCTGCTACATGGAACTCCCCCCGCTATACGTAACTTCCCCCCCACTACACCTAACTCCCCCCACTACACAGAACTCCTCCCCGCTACACGTAACCCCCCCGCTACAGGTAAACCCCCCTGCTACACGGAACTCCCCCAGCTACACCTAATTCCTCCCCGCTACACCTAACTCCCCCCGCTACACCTAACTCCCCCCGCTACACCTAACTCCCCCCACTACACCTAACTCCCCCCGCTACACCTAACTCCCCCTGCTACACCTAACTCCCCCTGCTACACCTAACTCCTCCACCGCTACACCTAACCTACCCAGCTACACTTAACTCCCCCCCACTACACTGATCACTCCCCCCCACTACACTAATCACTCCTCCTACACCTAACTCACCCTGGTACACAGAACTTCTACCGGTACACGAAACTCCCCCCGCTACACGCAACTCCCCCCGCTACACGCAACTCCCCCCGCTACACGCAACTCCCCCGCTACACGCAACCCCCCCGCTACACACAACCCCCCCGCTACACATAACCCCCCCGCTACACGGAACTCCCCCTGCTACATATAACCCCCCCGCTACACGGAACTCCCCCCGCTACACGGAACTCCCCCCACTACACCTAACTCCCCCGCTACACCTAACTCCCCCGCTACACCTAACTCCCCCGCTACACCTAACTCCCAACCGCTACACCTAACTCCCCCCCTACACCTACCCCCCCCCCCGCTACACCTAACTCCCCCCCGCTACACCTAACTCCCCCCCGCTACACCTAACTCCCCCCCGCTACTGGTAACTCCCCCCCCCCCATAGATTTATTCTTTGTTATTATTGAGGGGAAAAATCTCTGAAATCAGACAACTAAAGTCGCCGATGGAGTTTGATGCGTCATCTCGCTATTGTCAGAGAAAAGGGCGATTCAGGTACAACAATGACATTTCATTGTGTCTGGAAGAGAACGCCATCGGCGACACGCCGCGCATGCCGAACATCCTGTCCCCTGTCACTTATTGGGACAGATAAAAGCCCGAGCTTCACAGTTCTGTCTACAGCCCAACCAGATGATATATAACAGATATAGAGCACCTGACAAAAGTAAGTACACCCCTCACTCACTATTTACGTAAATCTTTTCTTGTATCTTTTCATGTGACAACGCTGAAGAAATGACACTTTGGCCCAGATTCACGTACATCGGCGCAATATCGATCCGGCGTAGCGCACCGCGATTACGTTAGACGTGCGCAATCAAGCCGCGTAATCCCGCGATTCACGTAGCTTTTGCGCAAGAAATTGCGCAAGCGTAATGTTTTTTCCGGAGGCGTAAGGAGGAGTAATACAAATTGGGTGGGACGTGGGCGTGTTACATTGAAATGAGCCGTGACCCCATGCAAATGAAGGGCCGGCCGACTCGCGCATGCGCGCGTGAAGGAAACCATGTCAGCTCCGTTGTGCGCATGCTCACAACTCGGGAGCGGCGCAATCAGTGAAATTGGAAGTGGACTAGGGCAATGTTGTGAACTACGCAGACAGCATAAATAGACACACACAAACGCCCTTCCATTGCAAAAGTACATCCCTTTGTGTCCCTTCCCATTGAACCAAGTGCTTTTGCTCTGTTGTTCGTTGCAGTGTGTTTTGTACAGTAGTTGTGAGATTAGTGTTCTGTGTGATCTTGTGCTTGTTGGTAGTTTTGTGAAAGTGTATTTTGATAAGTGTTTGAGACTGTTTGTTTGATTGATATATTTCTGAGCGTTTGTTTTCTTGCTTTATTTTTTCATCTTATTTTTTTGTGTCTGTTTCTTGCTGAGTGCTAGTGTGATTTTTGGGTGTTCTTTTTCTCTTTGTGTGTGTTCTTGTCTGATTGGTTGTGCTTGTATTTTTGACAGATTTTTGGTGACTGCTAGTGAGTTTGTTTGGAAGTATGACTGAGAGAAAAAGAAAGCTGAATTTTACAGTGGGGGAAAAAAGAATTCTTGCCCGGGCCATTACCGACTATGGGCGTTTTCTCCACGGCCCGCAGAGTGCCACCACCACCCCGGCCAGGAGGAGGGAGATATTGGATATGATCACGGAGCAGGTCAATTCATCGGGGGAGGGGGAGACACGGACCCGCTCTGGGATAGAAAAGAAAATAAATGACCTCCGGCGTGAGGTGAAAAAAAAACTGGCCGCAATAAATGCCCATGCCAGGGGCACAGGAGGGGGCCCACCATGCCGGGTTAGATTTACAGCGACGGAGCGTGTGGTGGCCCTGACCTTTCACCGGCATGAAGTGGAGGGCCTGCCAGGCTTTGACACAAGTCCGGTCCCCGCGGTGCCAGGTAAGGTTTTTAGTTCTCTCAGGTGTGTAGCATGTGTGGGGGAGGGGGTGAAAGGGAATATGTGGCAAGTGTGTGGATCCTCCAACCTGTGAATGCTTTGTGTCATCCACAGATGTGCAGGAGGGTGCAGGGCCATCTGGACTTACCGCTCCAACCCCAGGACAGCAGCCTAATGAGGCCCCCCCAACATGGCCAGAGTCCGCAGAGGAGGAACAAGAGGAGGGGGATGATCATGAGGAGGACGATAATGAGGAGGAGGAGAATCATGAGGAGGAGGAGTCCATGGAAGGCACTGGCCGTTTGGTTGCTGCGGACTCTTCCCCTCTGGCTGCAAGAAGCCTGCCCTCCCTAAGGGTGAGCCCCCCCCCCTCCTCCCCCAACATGGCTCCCCTCACAAGGGCCTCCCCTTCTCCCCGGCCACAACCATCAGCTGGAGCCAGGAGGTCAGCCCAGAGCACCAGGGGGGCGCCCAATCTCCTGCCCGCCTGTCTGAGAAGGAACCTGGCCACCCAGACCCGCCTTCTGAGACAGCTCTGCCAGACTATGGGGCGGGTGGATCAGAGCCTGTCCTCCATGAACGAGAGCCTGGGTAACCTGGACTCCCATTCCCGGGCCTCCACAACCTGCCTAAATGTCCTGCAAACTACAGCAGCAGGCGTTGGGCAGGATGTGAGGGCCCTTACCCAGGCTATCCAGGGCAACACGGCAACACTTGGTGCTGCCCTGGACAGAATAGCCGTGGCCTTGGAGGGCAGGCCGCCAGGTGGGCAGATCTCAGGGGCTGCTCCTCCTTCCCCGGCTTTTCCCCTCCCCCATGCATCTCCCCTGAGGGGCCGGGGCCGTGGCCGGGGGCGCCCCAGGCGTGGCTCACGCAGAGGGCATTAATTTTTTTTCCCCCCCTTTTTTTGGTTTGAATGCTTATTTTTTTTTGGTCCTCTGCATTTTTTTTTTTTGTTCTGTTTTTTTTTTTCTATGCATTGTTTTTTTTCTATGCATTTTTTTTTTGGTTTTGATGTCATTTTTGGCATATTTTGGGTTGTGAATGATGTTTGAATGTGGGGGTGACATTCCTGCTGGAAAAAGGGTGTCATCCTCAATTTGGGTGGAGAAGGGTTCCCCAGGACCAGGGAGAAGTGATTCCCAGGTCCGTGTGAATGGTGTATGAATGTACAGTGACATAATTGGAGCCTTGACGTGGCGTTACTGCTCACCAGTCTTGCATGGCGGACTGGTGCCAATCCAATTTGATGAGGATGTGGGGTGTCTGTGCTAGGGACCACAGTGGTGTGCATGCATGCCTTCTCATTGTGCCATGATTAATGTGTGTGTTTAACGTGCAAAGATGCATAATGTGAGCTGGCATGAGATGGGGTCATGAGATGGGGTACCAGTGCATATGCAGAATCACCTTGAAGGGAAAAGACAGGAGGATGTTAGTCATGCATGTGCCACTTGTGAGGTGTGCATCACGGGAGGGGATAGTCATGCCTGACTCCCATGTCACTCAACAACCAGCCAGCTGTCCCCATACATGTTCTGTTGGAAATCTGTGGGGATGGGGCTCTGATTGTATATGTAGCTGTCATGGGTGGTGCCATGTGTTGGGCTGCTGATGTCCTCCTGCAAGGTTGTGGTAATTCCATGATGGCATGAGGGGTGAATCTGAAGATGCGAGACACCTCAGAATCTCTCATGCCAAAGATGTCTATGCGTGTGTGATATATCAAGTGAAGAGTGAGGGGCTTGTATCAGATAAGAATATTTGTATTAGATTAGATTAAATTGTAAATTGTAAATTTTATATAAGCAAAAAAAAAAAAAAACATCTCCCGTGCCCTCCTTAGTGCCATCCTCCGTGCCCTCATCCTTCTTTGTTCATCTAAAGTCAGTAGTATAGCTATGCGCGACGATGCCCCTGGCATGTTGGCATACAGATTGTTGGGCAACACGTGTGACTGCTGAACTCCTCACTAACAGTGTTGCTTTATCTGACAATTAGACTTTTTTTCAAAATTTAGACCAGCTTTTAGGTCCTCTAACTTTAGACAGAACATTTTGCAGTTGCGCACATCGCGTAGCCTGCGCAGCAACTGCGTTTTTTTGTGAATCCCTGTAACTCCCTCATTAGCATATTTGACTAGCAAATCAATGGTGTGTCTAGCGCAGTTTTGCGCGAAGGCAAGCGAAGGTCTAATTCAATTACGCCGGACCAAAAAACGTAGATTTCTGGCGTATATTGTTTTGTGAATCGCGTCCAACTATACGCACGCGCACATTTAGACTTACGCACGCGCAACAGCAGTTGCGCAGGCGTAATCGCTCTGTGAATCTGGGCCTTTGTATCTCCAATGTTGTGTAGTGAGTGTACAGCTTGTATAACAAATAACTCAACACACAGCCATTAATGTTTAAACCGCTGGCAACAAAAGTGGGGACACCCCCTAAAAGAAAATGTCCAAATTGGGCCCAAAGTGTCAATATTTTGTGAGGCCGCCATTATTTTTTTTAACCCTCTTGGGCATGGAGGTCACCAGAGCTTCACAGGTTGCCACTGGTGAAGTAAAAATGTCCAAACTGGGCCCAATTAGCCATTTTCCCTCCCCAGTGTCATGTGACTCGTTAGTGTTACAAGGTCTCAGGTGTGAATGGGGAGCAGGTGTGGTAAATTTGGTGTTATCGCTCTCACTCTCTCATACTGGTCACTGGAAGGACAACATGGCCCCTCATGGCAAAGAACTCTCTGAGGATCTGATATAAAGAATTGTGTCTCTACATTAAGATGGCCGAGGAGATAAGAAGATCGCCGAGACCCTGAAACTGAGCTGCAGCACGGGGGCCGGGATCATCCAGCGGTATAACAGGACGGGTTCCCCTCCCCCGCCTCGCCATGGTCAACCAAAGAAGTTGAGGTCACGTGATCAGCGTCACATGCAGAGGTTGTCTTTGGGAAATAGACGTATGAGTGCTGCCAGCATTGCTGCAGAGGGCGAAGGGGTGGGGGAGGGGTCAGCCTGTCAGTGCTCAGACCATACGCCGCACACTGCATCAAATTGGTCTCCAGAAGGAAGCCTCTTCTAAAGATGAGGCACAAGAAAGAGCCGCAAACAGTTTGCTGAAGACAAGCAGACTAAGGAGATGGATTACTGGAACCGTGTCCTGTGGTCTGATGAGACCAAGATAAAGGTATTTGGTGTCAGATGGTGTCAGGCTTGTGTGGGGGGGGGGGACCAGGTGAGGAGGACAAAGACAAGTGTGTCTTGTCTACAGTCAGGCATGGTGGGGGGAGGGTCATGGTCTGGGGGCTGCATGAGTGCTGCCGGCACTGGGGGGCTACAGATCATTGAGGGGACCATGAATTCCAACATGTACTGTGACCTACTGAAGCAGAGCATGATCCCCTCCCTCCAGAGACTGGGCCGCAGGGTAGTATTCCAACATGATAACCACCACAAACACACTTCCAAGACCACCACTGCCTTGCTAAAGAAGCTGAGGGTAAAGGTGAGGGACTGGCCAAGCATGTCTCCAGACCTAAACCCTATTTATCATGTGTGGGGGGAAGGGGGAGGAGCACAAGGTCTCCAACATCCACCAGCTCTGTGATGTCATCATGGGGGAGGGGAAGAGGACTCCAGTGGCAACCTGTGAAGCTCTGGTGCCCAAGAGGGTTAAAAATAATGGCGGCCACACAAAATATCGACACTTTGGGGCCCAATTTGGACATTTTCACTTAGGGGGTGTCCTGACTTTTGTTGCCAGCGGTTTAGACATTAATGGCTGTGTGTTGAGTTATTTGTTATACACGCTGCACACTCACTACACAACATTGGAGATACAAAGTGTCATTTCTTCAGTGTTGTCACATGAAAAGATACAAGAAAAGATTTACACAAATGTGAGGGGTGTACTTACTTTTGTGAGATACTGTGTATATATATATATACACACAATATACAGGAGGAGATATTATAATCACACAGGTAAGTCGCCTCTCTGTCACAGAACGATAAGCTAACCAAACACTTTGATTGATGGAACGGAGACACAGAATCTCGGAATGACCTTTCATTGTGCTGTGAAAAGAAAATGTCTTGTGTTGCCACAAAAATAACAAGAGATGGAAAAAAATAAATAAAAGTAAAAAAACAATCTACATTTGTATGACAGTGTTAGAAAAGTAACAACAACAACAATAATAATAATAATAATAATAATAATAATAATAATAATAATAATAATAATAAATAATAATAAAAAAAATATATATACATAATAATAATCCTAATATCACAGGATACACGGATCTGATTTGTGCTTCCTGGTAAATAAAATGAAAAAAAAAAAAAAAATCTACATTTGCATGACAGTGCTAGAAAAGTAACAACAACAGCAATAATAATAATAATAATAATAATAATAATAATAATAACAATACTAATAATAATAATAATAATAATAATAATAACAATACTAATAATAATAATAAAAATAATAACAATACTAATAATAATAATAATAATAATAACAATACTAATAATAATACTACTAATAATAATAATAATAATAATATCACAGGATACACAGATCTGATTTGTGCTTCCTGGTAAATAAAATGAAAAAAAAAAATCTACATTTGCATGACAGTGCTAGAAAAATAACAACAACAACAATAATAATAATAATAATAATAAAAATAATAACAATACTAATAATAAGACTAATAATAATAATAATAATAATAATAATAACAATACTAATAATAATACTACTATTACTACTAATAATAATAATAATAATATCACAGGATACACAGATCTGATTTGTGCTTCCTGGTAAATAAAATGAAAAAAAAAATCTACATTTGCATGACAGTGCTAGAAAAGTAACAACAACAGCAATAATAATAATAATAATAAAAATACTAATACTAATAATAATAATAACAATACTACTACTAATAATAACAATAATAATAACAATAATAATAATAATAATACTAATGATAATAATAATACTACTACTAATAATAATAATAACAATACTAATGATAATAATAATAATAACAATACTAATAATAATAATAATAACAATACTAATACTAATACTAATAATAATAATAACAATACTAATGATAATAATAATAATAACAATACTAATAATAATAATAATAACAATACTAATACTACTACTAATAATAATAATAATAATAATAATAATAATACTAATAATAATAACAATACTAATAATAATAACAATACTAATACTAATAATAATAATAATAATAATAATAATACTAATAATAATAACAATAATAATAATAATAATAATAATATCACAGGATACACAGATCTGATTTGTGCTTCCTGGTAAATAAAATGAAAAAATAAATAAAAAATCTACATTTGCATGACAGTGCTAGAAAAGTAACAACAACAACAATAATAATAATAATAATAATAATAATATGACAGGATACATGGATGTGATTTGTGTTTCCTGGTAAATAAAATGTAACAAAGTATTCATTTTCACTGATAAATCAGATTTGTCAGGAAGGAGGGGGTAGGGAGAGGGGGAGGGGGTAGGGAGAGGGGGAGGGGCTCAGACACAATTAGTAGAATATCAGTTGTCAGATGACCAGGAATGATGCTAATTGGCTCCTGACCAATAATTAAGGACCAATGGTGACTCTGATGAGACGAGGAACTCATTAAAGCAGCAGCTAAATTGTGTTAGAGAAATGAACTTTGTTTATTAGACCCTCTGACAGCTTTTCTTTTTTGCAGTCTGTGTCCTCATTGGGAGATTCACCCTCTCTATTAGTCCCTTGCAGGGGCGGACTGAGCATTCGGGCCCTCGGGCACTGCCCAAGGGCCCCATGCCACTAGGGGGCCCCATTACAGTTGCCAGCCTCAGTAAAACCAGGGACAGTATGTAATAATCTGTTTTTTTTTACATCTGTCCCTGAAATGTCCGAAACCGACATCCTTTTGGTCTAAAAATCCCAAAATTATATCTGCCCCGCCTCTCCAGTACCTACTCAGTGCGTGTAATCTGTGTGGCCCCATAATCTATTGCCTAGGGGCCCCATGATCTCCTTTGCCCGGGGGCCCCATGAGTTGTCAGTCCACTCCTGGTCCCTTGTCCTTTTTAGGATATTCACCCTCTCTGTTTATATCATGTCCTCATTGGGAGGTCTATATACTACCCTAGCCTGTCCATATACTGCCCTGGCCTGTCCATATACTACCCCAGCCTGTCCATATACTGCCCTAGCCTGCCCCTATACGGCCCTAGCCTGCCCCATACTACCCCAGCCTGTCCATATACTGCCCCAGCCTGTCCATATACTGCCCCAGCCTGTCCATATACTGCCCCAGCCTGTCCATATACTACCCCAGCCTGTCCATATACTGCCCTAACATGTCCATATACTGCCCCAGCCTGTCCATATACTGCCCTAGCCTGTCCATATACTACCCCAGCCTGTCCATATACTACCCCAGCCTGTCCATATACTACCCTAGCCTGTCCATATACTACCCCAGCCTGTCCATATACTACCCTAGCCTGTCCATATACTACCCTAGCCTGTCCATATACTACCCTAGCCTGTCCATATACTGCCCTGGCCTGTCCATATACTACCCCAGCCTGTCCATATACTACCCCAGCCTGTCCATATACTACCCTAGCCTGTCCATATACTGCCCTAGCCTGTCCGTATACTACCCTAGCCTGTCCATATACTACCCTAGCCTGTCCATATACTACCCTAGCCTGTCCATATACTACCCCAGCCTGTCCATATACTACCCTAGCCTGTCCATATACTGCCCTAGCCTGTCCGTATACTACCCTAGCCTGTCTATATACTGCCCTAGCCTGTCCATATACTGCCCTAGCCTGTCCATATACTGCCCTAGCCTGTCCATATACTACCCTAGCCTGTCCATATACTGCCCTAGCCTGTCCGTATACTACCCTAGCCTGTCTATATACTGCCCTAGCCTGTCCATATACTGCCCTAGCCTGTCCATATACTGCCCTAGCCTGTCCATATACTGCCCCAGCCTGCCCCTATACGGCCCTAGCCTGCCCCATACTACCCCAGCCTGTCCATATACTGCCCTAGCCTGCCCATATACTGCACTAGCCTGCCCCTATACTGCCCCAGCCTGTCCATATACTGCCCTAGCCTGCCCATATACTGCTCCAGCCTGCCCATATACTGCTCCAGCCTGTCCATATACTACCCTAGCCTGTCCATATACTACCCTTGCCTGTCCATATACTACCCTAGCCTGTCCATATACTACCCTTGCCTGTCCATATACTGCCCCAGCCTGTCCATATACTACCCCAGCCTGTCCATATACTGCCCTAACATGTCCATATACTGCCCCAGCCTGTCCATATACTGCCCTAGCCTGTCCATATACTACCCCAGCCTGTCCATATACTACCCTAGCCTGTCCATATACTACCCTAGCCTGTCCATATACTACCCTAGCCTGTCCATATACTGCCCTGGCCTGTCCATATACTACCCCAGCCTGTCCATATACTACCCCAGCCTGTCCATATACTACCCTAGCCTGTCCATATACTACCCTAGCCTGTCCATATACTGCCCTAGCCTGTCCGTATACTACCCTAGCCTGTCCATATACTACCCTAGCCTGTCCATATACTACCCTAGCCTGTCCATATACTACCCCAGCCTGTCCATATACTACCCTAGCCTGTCCATATACTGCCCTAGCCTGTCCGTATACTACCCTAGCCTGTCTATATACTGCCCTAGCCTGTCCATATACTGCCCTAGCCTGTCCATATACTGCCCTAGCCTGTCCATATACTACCCTAGCCTGTCCATATACTGCCCTAGCCTGTCCGTATACTACCCTAGCCTGTCTATATACTGCCCTAGCCTGTCCATATACTGCCCTAGCCTGTCCATATACTGCCCTAGCCTGTCCATATACTGCCCCAGCCTGCCCCTATACGGCCCTAGCCTGCCCCATACTACCCCAGCCTGTCCATATACTGCCCTAGCCTGCCCATATACTGCACTAGCCTGCCCCTATACTGCCCCAGCCTGTCCATATACTACCCTAGCCTGTCCATATACTACCCTTGCCTGTCCATATACTACCCTAGCCTGTCCATATACTACCCTAGCCTGTCCATATACTACCCTAGCCTGTCCATATACTACCCCAGCCTGCCCCATATACTACCCTAGCCTGTCCATATACTACCCTAGCCTGTCCATATACTACCCTAGCCTGTCTATATACTACCCTAGCCTGTCTATATACTACCCTAGCCTGTCTGTATACTACCCTAGCCTGTCCATATACTACCCTAGCCTAAGGTGACCAGATTTTTAAAATGAAATCCGGGGACATATTTTTTGTTTACTAGTAATGGCAACAATCAGCGTCTCTCTGCCCATTGCTGCCCGCCTCACAGCCTCTCAAGTCTTACTCTTCATGCCCCGGCTACTACTGGGTGGGGTGCGGAGGAAGATCACTCCCCCGGGAAAGGCAAGGAGATAAGCAGGTGGCTGGCCAAGATTTGTGCCAAGGCAGAAGAACATGTGAGCGAAGCTAAATGGGCATGCGCCCGAAACTGAAGAAATATTCCCTCCGCTCCGACCAGCACATGATCATCAGAAAGGGTCACAGATAATGGGAAAAATACAACCCCCTATGCTAGTAGGCACGGCAGAGCGGGGGGTGTAATTCTAGTTTTTTTATTTTAATTCTGCACTGACTGTCTTTGAAATTGCCCCTGCCCCCTATTAAATCCAATCTGGGGACAAAACCAGGGACAGACTTGGTCCAGGGACAGTGTCCTCAATCAGGGGACTGTCCCCTGAAACTGGGGATGTCTGGTCACCCTACCCTAGCCTGTCCATATACTACCCTAGCCTGTCCATATACTACCCTAGCCTGTCTATATACTACCCTAGCCTGTCTATATACTACCCTAGCCTGTCTGTATACTACCCTAGCCTGTCTATATACTACCCTAGCCTGTCTATATACTACCCTAGCCTGTCCATATACTACCCTAGCCTGCCCATATACTACCCTAGCCTGTCTATTTACTACCCTAGCCTGTCTGTATACTACCCTAGCCTGTCCATATACTACCCTAGCCTGTCCATATACTACCCCAGCCTGCCCATATACTACCCCAGCCTGTCCATATACTACCCTAGCCTGTCTATTTACTACCCTAGCCTGTCTATATACTACCCTAGCCTGTCTATTTACTACCCTAGCCTGTCTGTATACTACCCTAGCCTGTCTATATACTACCCTAGCCTGTCCATATACTGCCCTAGCCTGTCCATATACTGCCCCAGCCTGCCCCTATACGGCCCTAGCCTGCCCCATACTACCCCAGCCTGTCCATATACTGCCCTAGCCTGTCCATATACTTCCCTAGCCTGCCCATATACTGCACTAGCCTGCCCCTATACTGCCCCAGCCTGTCCATATACTGCCCTAGCCTGCCCATATACTGCTCCAGCCTGCCCATATACTGCTCCAGCCTGTCCATATACTACCCTAGCCTGTCCATATACTACCCTTGCCTGTCCATATACTACCCTAGCCTGTCCATATACTACCCTAGCCTGTCCATATACTACCCTAGCCTGTCCATATACTACCCTAGCCTGTCCATATACTACCCCAGCCTGCCCCATATACTACCCTAGCCTGTCCATATACTACCCTAGCCTGTCCATATACTACCCTAGCCTGTCTATATACTACCCTAGCCTGTCTATATACTACCCTAGCCTGTCTATTTACTACCCTAGCCTGTCTGTATACTACCCTAGCCTGTCTATATACTACCCTAGCCTGTCTATATACTACCCTAGCCTGTCCATATACTACCCTAGCCTGTCCATATACTACCCCAGCCTGCCCATATACTACCCCAGCCTGTCCATATACTACCCTAGCCTGTCTATTTACTCCCCCAGCCTGTCTGTATACTACCCTAGCCTGTCCATATACTACCCTAGCCTGTCCATATACTACCCTAGCCTGTCCATATACTACCCTAGCCTGTCTATATACTACCCTAGCCTGTCTATATACTACTCTAGCCTGTCTATATACTGCCCTAGCCTGTCCATATACTACCCCAGCCTGTCCATATACTACCCCAGCCTGTCCATATACTACCCCAGCCTGTCCATATACTACTGCAGATGCCCTTAACAATAAACGGCACCACTGCGCATCTCCTAAAGGGGCAGCATGTTAGGAAAGCGTGCGTTTTTTTGCGCACGTTCCTAACACGCAAAGATCCGAACCTAGCCTCACAGGCAGCAAACCAGTTGACTCCACCTACCTACAAAAAAAAAGTTCCCTGGTCGATGAACCATTTCAGTAATTTGGAGTCAAACATTTTCCCTCTTACTCCCCCCGGAACGCCCCCCCCCCCCCCGATCACGCCGCGCCCCGGCCATTTAGCTTATTAGAGATTTATGTTATTCCATTTTTAATAGACTTAAGTGCGCTCATCCGACATGAAATTTGCATCGCATCAGAAAACGTTACATAATCACAGCGCGGGAAATGTATAAACATTTTACCTCGGGTGCAGTTCTTCATGGCGAACGAGTCCACGGCGGCGGCGGCGGTCCCTCCTTCGCCATCCACGTAGTCCAAGGAGATCCGGAACGGCTTTCCCTTGTGCCTCACCGGTCCTCCCATGACGACCCATCTGAATTCCGTAGAGATCAGGAAACAAAAGCAGAGAAAGACGGAGATGAGTATCCACACGGCTCTCGCGTTTCGCCCCCCGCGCCCGCAAGCCATCGCCCCCTGTGCCACCATGAAAGAGTCCACCTGACTTCTCGTCTATAGAAGCGGAGACGTATTCTAGGCTAAGCTTGTTCTGGGAAAGTTTTTTGTTTTGCCGGGATGAGACCTCATAGGCTACCGGCCGCCGCGATGACGCCGCTCTAATTTCATCTACGAAATTCGTGACACAAGGAGACTCATCAGAGGTCTAATTCCAGAACACAGCGCCCATTCTTCCCCCCCCCCCCCCCCGACACACACCCAGCGCCCGCCGCCGGAGTCAGGGGAGCTCAGCTGCCTGAGGGACGATCGCAAGGCTCGGATTTACGTCCTTCTTTGTAAATAGAGGATGTGTTCAGTACGGGGGGGGGGGGAATCACACGCCTGCGCTTCCCAAGACTGCGCGCTGCAAAGAGACTACCGGAGACAAATTCATCCCAACCGCCCTCAACTCCCTCAATAACCTACAGATCACACCGCAAACAGAAGACTTGTAGAAGATCAGGGGCAGAAAATATCAAACAGATCTTAATTTTGGGATGTTACTTAAGGATGAGCCGAAACCCCCCCCCCCCCCCCATTCGGTTCGCAGCAGAACATGGGGACAGGCAAAAAAAATAAAATGAAAACGCGAACACCGTTAAAGTCTATGGGACACGAACGTGAAAAGTGCTAATTTTAAAGACTTATATGCAAGTTATTGTCCTAAAAAGTGTTTGGGGACCCGGGTCCTGCCCCAGGGGAGTGTTTGGGGACCCGGGTCCTGCCCCAGGGTTGTGTTTGGGGACCCGGGTCCGGCCCCAGGGGAGTGTTTGGGGACCCGGGTCCTGCCCCAGGGGAGTGTTTGGGGACCCGGGTCCGGCCCCAGGGGAGTCTTTGGGGACCCGGGTCCTGCCCCAGGGGAGTGTTTGGGGACCCGGGTCCTGCCCCAGGGGAGTGTTTGGGGACCCGGGTCCTGCCCCAGGGGAGTGTTTGGGGACCCGGGTCCTGCCCCAGGGGAGTGTTTGGGGACCCGGGTTCCCCAGGGGAGTGTTTGGGGACCCGGGTCCGGCCCCAGGGGAGTCTTTGGGGACCCGGGTCCTGCCCCAGGGGAGTGTTTGGGGACCCGGGTCCTGCCCCAGGGGAGCGTTTGGGGACCCGGGTCCTGCCCCAGGGGAGTGTTTGGGGACTCTGGTCCTGCCCCAGGGGAGTGTTTGGGGACCTGGGTCCTGCCCCAGGGGAGTGTTTGGGGACCCGGGTCCTGCCCCAGGGGAGTGTTTGGGGACTCAGGTCCTGCCCCAGGGGAATGTTTGGGGACTCGGGTCCTGCCCCAGGGGAGTGTTTGGGGACCCGGGTCCTGCCCCAGGGGAGTGTTTGGGGACCCGGGTCCTGCCCCAGGGGAGTGTTTGGGGACTCGGGTTCTGCCCCAGGGGAATGTTTGGGGACTCGGGTCCTGCCCCAGGGGAGTGAATTTAATAATGCTTAAAGTGAATCAATAAAAGTGAAATATTCCTTTAAATTCCATACCTGAGGGGTGTCTATAGTATACCTGTAAAGTAGAGCATGTCTCCTGTGTTTAGAACTGTCTCTGCACAAAATGAAATTTATTTAACCACTTAAGGACCGCCTCCTGCACATAAACTTCGGCAGATTGGCACGACTAGGCACAGGCACGTACATGTACGTTGCCTTTAAGAGACTAACCGTGGGTCGCACACGCTCGCAACCCGGTCCGAAACTCCGTGACCGCACCCGCAGACCCGAACGCCACCGGTGTCCCGCGATCGGTCACAGGAGCTGAGGATCGGGGAGAGGTGAGTGTAAACACACCTTCCCCGTTCTTCACAGTGGCAGTGTCAACGATCGTCTGTTCCCTGATATAGAGTATCACTGACGTCACACGTCCAGCCCCACCCCCCCTACAGTTAGAAACACATATGAGGTCACACTTAACCCCTACAGCGCCCCCTAGTGGTTAACTCCCAAACTGCAATGTCATTTTCACAGTAATCAGTGCATTTTTATAGCACTTTTCGCTGTGAAAAAGACAATGGTCCCAAAAATGTGTCAAAACTGTCCGATGTGTCCGCCGTAATGTCGCAGTCACGAAAAAATTCGCTGATCGCCGCCATTAGTAGTTAAAAAATAATTATTAATAAAAATGCCATAAAACTATCCCCTATTTTGTAAACGCTATAAATTTTCCGCAAACCAATCAATAAACGCTTATTGCAATTTTTTTTTTACCAAAATGTAGAATACGTATCGGCCTAAACTGAGGAAAAAATATGTTTTTTTTTTTTATATTTTTGGGGGATATTTATTGTAGTAAAAAATAAAAAAATATAGATTTTTTTTTTTCAAAATTGTCGCTCTTTTTTTGTTTATGGCGCAAAAAATAAAAACCGCAGAGGTGATCAAATACCACCAAAATAAATCTCTACTTGTGGGGAAAAAAAGGACGCCAATTTTGTTTGGGAGCCGCGTCGCACGACCGCGCAATCGTCGGGTTAAAGCGACGCAGCGCCGAATCGCAAAAAGTCATCTGGTCAGGAGGGGCGGGGAATTCTTCCAGGGCTGAAATGGTAAATTTTTCTGTCTTTTTTCAATAATATAATAAATAATAATAATAATAATAATAATAAAAAAAAAACAGAGGTGATCAAATACAACCAAAATAAATCTCTATTTGTGTGATTTTTTTTTAATATAAATGTAATTTGTTTTCAGTGTTGCATGACCGCGCAATTACCAGACAATTCATGAATAGCCGCGAGTAGTTTTAAATGACTTTTTTTCCTTTAGAAATGACATTTTGCTGCGGGGATTGTTCTAAGCACGGGAAACATGCGCTATTTTACATGCATACTATAGACACCCCCCCCAGGTACGAAATTTAAAGGAATATTTCACTTTTATCGTTTCGCTTTAAGCATTATTAAAATCTGGGTCAGTGTTGCATGACCGCGCAATTACCAGACAATTTATTACGGCCGCGAGTGGTTTTGAATGACTTTTTTCCCCTGTAGAAATGTAATTTTGTGCAGGGACTGTTCCAAACACGGGAAACGAGCGCTACTTTACGGTCATACTATAGACACACCCCCCCCCAGGTACGAAATTTAAAGGAACATTTCACATTAAGCGTTATTAAAATCTGGGTTCCGTGTTGCGTGACCGCGCAATTACCAGTTAAAGTAGTGCAGGACGGAAGTGGTTAAGACGCAGTCAATCTGGATATTTATCATTCTCTGCGGGTGAATCTTCTCGCGCGTGATTTTTCAATGACAGCGACTGATTCGCCGCCGCCGCCGCTACTTTATGAATCCGCCCTTTGGAGTTTGATGCAGACGATCGTCTTGCGTGAGTGCGGCGAGAAGCCCGGAAACTAATTTATATAAAATGTTCTCGTTACTTCCTATAAAAGCTTCTGACGTGAAATGATGGAGATAAAAAGGTGAAAATGGCGGCGGGTGGGGGATGGGAGGGGGTTGTGCATTAGAGACTTTGTCTCCAGAGGACACAGAAAATATATTGTTATTGAGCCGTCAATGAACGCCACAAACGTACAGGAAGTGATCTGATGAACGATCGGCCTAAAGCCGTTATTTACAGAGACGTCCCAACTCATTCCCGAGACGCCAATTTGTTTTTCCTAAATGTTTGAAGCGTCAGCAAAACTCCGATGTGATGAGGGGATAAAGGAGCCAAACGTGCCGGGATTTACCCCCCCTCTATGACCAGGCCATTTTTTTTTACTATTCAGCACTGCGCTACTTTAACTGGTAAATGGGCGGTCGTGCTAGGCCCCTTCCGCACTGTGCAAATCCGCTTGCAGCGTTCCCTCCTTTTTTTTTTGTTCATCAGCACCCAAAGCCCCCCCCCCACCTCTAAGAGGTCCGGTGGTCCCCAGGAGCCGGGATGGCACCCCCCCTTTTTTTTTTTTATATATCTATATAGTTTTCGTCAGCCCCCAACCCCCCCCCCTCGGGGGCCCAGATGGCACCCCCTTTTATTTATTTAAAAAATGTTATCTGTTCGTCAGCACCCAAAGCCCCCAACCTCTAAGGGGCCCGGGTGGCATCCCCTTTTTTTAAATGAATTTTTTTATCATTTGTTCGTCAGCACCCAAAGCCCCCCTGACCTCTAAGGGGCCCATATGGCATCCCCCCTTTTTTTCGTCAACACCCAAAGACCCCCGACCTCTAAGGCCGCGTACACACGAGGGGATATGTCCGCTGAAAACGGTCCGATGGACCGTTTCAGCAGACATCTCCGCTCGTGTGTATGGGCTAGCGGACAGATTTCTCCACCCGACAGATTTCAAAGCATGCTTTGAAATCTATCCGGTGGGAATCTGTCCGCCCGACATGTCTGCTGGTTAGTACACTTACCAGCAGACATGTCGGCTCCCACCACCGCCGCGCCGCTGCCGAATGGATTCGGCGCATGCGCGGAAGTGTTTTACTTCCTGGTGCGGTGACGTGGCGGTGTCGCGGCGGCGTCAACGTCACCGCCGCGTCACCACTACGTCACCGCGCCGTCCGGCGGCGGGGAATTTGATCCGATGGTGTGTACACGCCATCGGATCAAACTCCCGATCGGACATATCCGATGGAAATGGTCCGCGAACCGTTTTCATCGGATATGTCCGATCGTGTGTATGGGGCCTAAGGGGCCTGTGGTCCACAGGGCCTCGAATAGCTCCCCCCCCCTTTTTTTTTGGTCAGCACCCAAAGGCCCCCCGACCTCTAAGGGGTCCGTGGTCCACAGGGCCTCGAATAGCTTCCCCCCCCTTTTGTTTTTGTCAGCACCCAAAGGCCCCCCGACCTCTAAGGGGTCCGTGGTCCCCAGGGCCCCCGGATGGCATCCCCCCTTATTTTTTTTTTCATCAGCACCCAAAGCCCCCCCAACCTCTATAAGGGGCCCGATGGTCTCCAGGGCCCCAGATGACATTCCCCTTTTTTTTTTCTTTTTTTTTTTATCATTTGTTCGTCAGCACCCAAAGCCCCCAACCTCTAAGGGGCCCGGATGGCATCCCCCCTTTTTTTTTTCATCAGCATCCAAAGCCCCCCCAACCTCTATAAGGGACCCGATGGTCCCCAGGGGCCCAGATGGCATCCCCTTTTTTTCCATCGGCACCCAAAGCCCCCCCAACCTCTAAGGGGCCTGGTGGTCTCCAGGGCCCCAGATGACATCCCCCTTTTTTTTTATCATTTGTTCGTCAGCACCCAAAGCCCCCAACCTCTAAGGGGCCCGGATGGCATCCCCTTTTTTTTCCATCGGCATCCAAAGCTCCCAACCTCTAAGGGGCTCGGATGGCATCCCCTCTTTTTTTCGTCAACACCCAAAGACCCCCGACCTCTAAAGGGCCTGTGGTCCACAGGGCCTCGAATAGCTCCCCCCCCTTTTTTTTTCGTCAGCACCCAAAGGCCCCCCGACCTCTAAGGGGTCCATGGTCCCCAGGGCCCCGGAATGGCATCCCCCCTTTTTTTTTTTTCGTCAGCACCCAAAGCCCCCCCAACCTCTATAAGG
This sequence comes from Rana kukunoris, assembly GCA_029574335.1. Taxonomy (NCBI): domain Eukaryota; kingdom Metazoa; phylum Chordata; class Amphibia; order Anura; family Ranidae; genus Rana; species Rana kukunoris. Next base: position 557,521,699 of record CM056052.1, on the reverse strand, counting down.
GGCCCGATGGTCTCCAGGGCCCCAGATGACATCCCCCTTTTTTTTTATCATTTGTTCGTCAGCACCCAAAGCCCCTTCGACCTCTAAGGGGCCTGGATGGCATCCCCCCTTTTTTTTGTCAGCACCCAAAGCCCCAAAACCTCTGAAGCACAGAAAGAACCCCCCCGACCTTAATTCGTTAATTTGCAACGGCAGCCCCCCCAGCTTCTCGATTCGCAGCTACCCCCCCCCCATTCGCAACGGCGCCCCCCCTCTTCTTAACTTGGCGATACTCCCCCTGCTTCCCAACTAATGTCACCCCCCGCTTCCTAAACTTGTGACACTCCCTCCACTTCTCAATTTGCGGTGGCAGCACACTCACCCCCCCCCCTTACCCTGGTTCCCTGGGGGGTTCCGCGGATCGGAGTTGTTGAGCGGGGGGGTTTCGCGGATCTGAGTTGTTGAGCGGCAGGGGTTCTGCGGATCGGAGATGTTGAGCAGGGGGGGTTTCGCGGATCTTAGTTGTTCAGCGGGAGGGGGTTCCGCAGATCTGAGTTGTTGAGCGGGAGGGGGTTCCGCGGATCTGAGTTGTTGAGCGGGGGGGCTCCGGGGATCGGAGTCATTGAGCGGGGGGTTCCGCGGATCGGAGTTGTTGAGCTGGGGGGGGTTTCGCGGATCTGAGTTGTTCCGCGGATCGGAGTTGTTGAGCGGGGGGGTTTTCGCGGATCTGAGTTGTTGAGCAGCGGTGGTTCCGCGGATCGGAGTTGTTGAGCGGGGGGGGGTTTTGCGGATCTGAGTTGTTCAGCGGGGGGGGGGGTTCCGCGGATCGGAATTGTTGTTGAGCGGGGGGAGGACTCCAGCACTGATCGCGGGATTTAACGTGAATCGCGGGACAGTCCCGCGAAATCCGGGACGGTTGGGAGGTATGGGGCTGGGCGGGGCAACTGGTGGCGAGTGCGCCTTGAGGTCTGGCTAGTAGCTGAGGATTTGAAATGTTGAGCCCTGCAATGTATATATATATATTTATGTGCTTTATAAAAAATAAAAAAACTCCAGCAAATAATTTAAAATAGAAACACGGAACAGGAGATGAAACTGTAAAATAGTGATTATACAGGTTGAAAAATGAAGGGTTAAGTAGTAAAATAAAAAGCATGTCCTGGTTAAGTAAGAGTTAACTCCCTGTGCACACAATAAAATCTTCAGCTGCTGCCCCCTCACCCACACTTCTGCAGGAGAGAAGATCGCTACTATGTTACTTTTTTGTTGTTTCTTCAGCTTAAAATGTTACATTGAATCCTCGCGGAGATTGTCTGTCAGATCGATCATTCGATCATTCAGTGACGAAGGCTCCGGACCGGCTCCAAGTCACAGGCTGTGCACAGACGTAGAAGGAGATAAGTGCGGGGCGTACAATACACGTCCAGGGCCAGATTCTCAAAGGAATTACGCCGGTGTATGTACAGATACAGCGGCGTAATTCGGAATTTCCCTCCGGCGTATCGTTGTTTTCTATTCTGATAACGTGATACGCCGGTTTTAAGCTTGGATCCGACTGGCGTAAATCATTTACACCGTCGGATCCTAAATGCAATACTACGCCGGCCGCTAGGTGGCGTTTACGTCGATTTCACCGCCGAATATGCAAATGAGCCGATACGCCGATTCTCAAACTTTTTTTGCGCCGCGGCGACGTAGTTTGCGTAGGTTGCGTGCGCGTAAGTTTACCCCTGCTATATGAGGGGTAACCTTACGTCAGTCCGCCGTATCCCATGTTAAGTATGGCCGTCGGGTTAGCGTCTGCTTTTTCCGTCGTTTACGCGTCGTGAATAGGGACGTGCGTTAATTACGTTCACGTCGCAAACCTATGTATTTGCGGCGTATTACGGAGCATGCGCAGTGGCCTACGTTTTAAGGCATGCGCAGTTCGTTTCGGCGCGGGGGCGCGCTTAATTTAAATACAGCACGCCCCCTCCTTCACTATTTGAATTACGCGGCCTTACCACGCCGCATTTACGCCACGCCGCCGAAAATTACGGAGCAAGTGCTTTGAGAATACGCCACTTGCTCCAGTAATTTGCGTAGGCGTAGCGTAAATGCGATACGACACGCTACGCCGCCAGATACGCCATTTTTTAAGAATCTGGCCCCCTGTGTGCAGGTAACAGATAAAGGGGGTTTCATGGACGTTTGTAAGACGCACTTCGGCGGTGCGTCCAAAGAGGGCGCAGGAGCGCCGCCCCCTCTCGCACCGCCACTGAAAGACAAGACACAGATTCATGCATTGCATGTATTGTCGCCGCTGCCGCCCACCATTCTGATGGCCGCCCCCCTGGCGAGCTTTTTTTTCTATTTCTATTCTATTTTCTATTTCCTTGTAATAGGAATAAAAGAGACCATTTTTTTATTTTTTTTAAAGAACCGTGTAGAAAATACAAATAAATGGTAAAATAAATAAGAAAAAAAAATATTTTTTTTATTTATTTATTGCATTTTAGTGTAAATATGAGATGTGACGTCTTTTTGACCCTCAGATCTCATATATAAGAGGACCTGTCATGCTTTTTTCTATTACAAGGGATGTTTACATTGCTTGTAATAGGAATAAAAGTGACACAATTTTTTTTATTTTTTTAATAAATAAAACCAAGTAAAATAAATAAGAAAAATAAATAAAAAATGTTTATTTTTTATTTATTACATTTTAGTGTAAATATGAAATGTGACGTCTTTTTGACCCCCCAGATCTCATATATAAGAGGACCGGTCATGCTTTTTTTCTATTACAAGGGATGTTTTTACATTAATAGGAATAAAAGTGACACATAGAAAATAAAAATAAATGGTAAAATAAAAAATAAAAGATTAAGTTTATTACAAGGGATGTTTACATTTCTTGTAATAGAAATAAAAGCAACCCAAATTTATTTATAAAAAAAATAAAAATAAAATAAAAAGTAAAATAAATAAGGAAAAACATTTTTTTTTAAAGTGCCCCGTCCCGACGAGCTCGCGCACAGAAGCGAACGCATACGTAAGTCGCGCCCACATATGAAAACGGCGTTCAAACCACACATGTGAGGTATCGCCGCGATTGGTAGGGCGAGAGCAATAATTCTAGCCCTAGACCTCCTCTGTAACTCAAAACATGCGACCTGTAGAATTTTTTTAAACGTCGCCTATGGAGATTTTTAAGGGTAAAAGTTTGTCGCCATTCCACGAGCGGGCGCAATTTACTCGGCGTAACATTATCTTTCACAATATAAAAAATAATTGGGCTAACTTTAATTTTGTCTTTTTTTTTTTTATTAAATAAAAGTGTATTTATTTAAAAAAAAAAGTGCACTTGTAAGACCGATGCGCAAATACGGTGTGACAGAAAGTATTGTAACGACCGCCATTTTATTCTTTAGGGTGTTAAAAAATATATATATATTTTGAAGCGCGACATGTTGGGTATCAATTTACTCGGCGTAACATTATCTTTTACAATATAAAAAAAAAATTTGGCTAACTTTACTGTTGACTTATTTAAAAAAAAATGCGCCTGTAAGAGCGCTGCGCAAATACGGCGTGCCATAAAGTATTACAATGACCGCCATTTTATCCTCTAGGGTGTTAGGATTTTTTTTAATATAACCTTTGGGGCTTCTAAGTCATTTTCTAGCAAAAAAAAAATGTTTTTAACTTTTAAACAACGTATCTGAAAAAGAGGCCCCGGTCCTTAAGTGGTTAATTATAATTATTTTTGTTTCATTATTGCATTTTGAGCAGAAAAACGCTCAAATAATGCACGTCAAAAACGGGCTAAAAAAACGCAAAAAAAAAAAAAGCGCATTTCCACGCATTTCTATGGAACAAAAAAAAAAAGCTTCATTAATGCACCAATGAATTCGAGCTCCAAAAAAAAAAAACTTTTTCGAGCTCCGGGCGACTTGTAGCGGAGATGCGAATCGTCTCCGTAGAGAATAATTGATTTTTTTTTTCACCTCCAGCGTTTTGCAGCTTCCTGTGAACGGGGCCTTAGAAGCTCAGAACTGCCTTGTGCAGTATATATTATATATACCCGTGTACTGATCCTCTGCGGTGATGTAAAGTGGGTCATCCTCTGTCTGGAGGAACTACATGTCCCAGCAGTGCCGTCTTAATAGCATCATGGGCCCCTGGGCAAAGTAATGCTCTGGGGCCCCTACAATGATGACAGTGCAGGTAAACAGACATCAAATAGGTAGGAGGCAGACTGCCCCCCCCTGTGTATCTATTACTCTCAGTGCCACCATGGGGACCCCAATTACGGGGCAGCGTGCGATCAAAGACCAGCTGCTTTGGGGAACGTGCAGGGGCCCCCCCCATGCAGCTGGGGCCCCTGGGCAGTGCCCAGGTGTGCCCTCTCATTAAGACAGCCCTGTGTCCCAGTAGCAGGACACAGCTATTACATAGGATCTCATGAAACACGTTCTAAGAATGGGAATTCGCTGCTCCGCCACCGACAGACCCAAAACTGAAGTCTAATTGGTGGCTGCAGACAAGAGACCCCCATTGATACATAAGCCCCCCCCCCCCTTGCTGTTTGTAGACGGCTCCATAGCTGCGGCTCCGTATGTCGATGTTTCGCCCTCCGGCGAGTTCTGCGATCGATACGTTTGTACCCGCGATGGAAGTTCCTGCCTTTGGCGAGGCCGGCGGTCAATGCTGAACATCCACATCGGGGACGAGGAGGACAGAAGACAATGCTGCCGCCACAGCTGTCCATGCCCCCCCCCCCCCCGGGCCGCTGCCAGAGCAGAAAGATTGGTCTAATTAATGGCTAATTAACCAATGAACTGCCCAGCACAGTGCCCGGCGGTCGTACTGCGGAGAGAACCAGGAGGGCATTAATGAGGCAGCAGGAATATTAACCCCTTGTGCCCCATGGGCCCGAGCAATTCTTACATTGTAGCTGTGGGGTGGTGACTCTAAAAACGTTCTCATTTCTATTGATACTTATATAATAGTAATATATTGGGGGGGGGGGTGGGTCTCTTTACAGTACCGTCCTCCATAAAGTATATCATCTTTATATTCTAAAGACAAGTGAAAGTAAAAATAATAAAATACGTTTTTGTTCCCCTGTGTTCTAGCTTACTTTGTATCTCCCGTCTGATCAATGTTTATAAACAATGTTACTTTGTATCTCTCTATCTCCCCTCTGATCAATGTTTATAAACAATGTTACTTTGTATCTCTCTATCTCCCCTCTGATCAATGTTTATAAACAATGTTACTTTGTATCTCTCCATCTCCCGTCTGATCAATGTTTATAAACAATGTTACTTTGTATCTCTCCATCTCCCGTCTGATCAATGTTTATAAACAATGTTACATTGTATCTCTCCATCTCCCGTATGATCAATGTTTATAAACAATGTTTCATTGTATCTCTCTATCTCCTGTCTGATCAATGTTTATAAACAATGTTACATTGTATCTCCCTATCTCCCATCTGATCAATGTCTATAAACAATGTTACTTTGTATCTCTCTATCTCCCGTCTGATCAATGTTTATAAACCATGTTACTTTGTATCTCTCTATCTCCCGTCTGATCAATGTTTATAAACAATGTTACTTTGTATCTCTCCATCTCCCCTCTGATCAATGTTTATAAACAATGTTACTTTGTATCTCTCTATCTCCCCTCTGATCAATGTTTATAAACAATGTTACTTTGTATCTCTCTATCTCCCCTCTGATCAATGTTTATAAACAATGTTACTTTGTATCTCTCTATCTCTTGTCTGATCAATGTTTATAAACAATGTTACTTTGTATCTCTCTATCTCCCATCTGATCAATGTTTATAAACAATGTTACTTTGTATCTCTCCATCTCCCGTCTGATCAATGTTTATAAACAATGTTACTTTGTATCTCTCCATCTCCCCTCTGATCAATGTTTATAAACAATGTTACTTTGTATCTCTCTATCTCCCCTCTGATCAATGTTTATAAACAATGTTACTTTGTATCTCTCTATCTCCCGTCTGATCAATGTTTATAAACAATGTTACTTTGTATCTCTCTATCTCCTGTCTGATCAATGTTTATAAACAATGTTACTTTGTATCTCTCTATCTCTTGTCTGATCAATGTTTATAAACAATGTTACTTTGTATCTCTCCATCTCCCGTCTGATCAATGTTTATAAACAATGTTACTTTGTATCTCTCCATCTCCCGTCTGATCAATGTTTATAAACAATGTTACTTTGTATCTCTTTATCTCCAGTCTGATCAATGTTTATAAACAATGTTACTTTGTATCTCTTTATCTCCCATCTGATCAATGTTTATAAACAATGTTACTTTGTATCTCTCCATCTCCCGTCTGATCAATGTTTATAAACAATGTTACTTTGTATCTCTTTATCTCCCGTCTGATCAATGTTTATAAACAATGTTACTTTGTATCTCTTTATCTCCAGTCTGATCAATGTTTATAAACAATGTTACTTTGTATCTCTTTATCTCCCATCTGATCAATGTTTATAAACAATGTTACTTTGTATCTCTCTATCTCCCGTCTGATCAATGTCACACTCCTGTGACTTGCCCTGCAAAGTCACATGACAAGTCGTTCCCCATTCATATTTGTGCGACTTCAAGGTGGTCCTTGCACTATTTTGGTCCGACTTTAACCACTTAAGGACCAGCTGCTGCAGTTATACTGTGTCAGGTTGGCTCCCCTGGGCAAATTAACGTAGCTGTATGTTTGGCACTTTAAGACCACTGGGGGGGGGGGTGCGTGCGTCCGCAGTACGACGACAGAGCCGATGCGCGTTCCCCCTTCCCTGCCAGTGTCATTTACACAGTAATCAGTGCATTTTTCTAGCACTGATCGCTGTATAAATGACACTGGTCCCAAAAATGTGCCAAAAGTGTCCGACGTGTCCGCCATAATGTGGCATTTTTATTGTTGCTAGTAAAAAGAAAAAACAACAATAAAAATAGTATCCAATGTGTCCGCAATGTCGCAGTCCCGCTAAAAATCACAGATCGCTGCCATTTCTTGTAAATATATATATTTATATATATATATATATTAATACAAATTCCATAAAACTATCCCCATTTCGTAGACGCTATAACTTTTGCGCAAACGAATCAATAAACGCTTATTGTGATTTTTTTTTTGTAAACAAAAATATGTAGAAGAATACGTACCGGCCTAAATTGAGGAAGATTTATTTTTTTATTATTTAAAAAAAAAAATTGGGATATTTATTATAGCAAAAAGTAAAAAATATTGTATTTTTAATATTGTAACTTTTTTTTTTTTTTTAATGACATAAATGTATTTATTTTTTATTTTATTGCATTTTAGTGTAAATATGAGATGTGACGTCTTTCTGACCCCCCCAGATCTCATATATAAGAGGACCAGTCATGATTTTTTTTTCTATTACAAGGGATGTTTACATTCCTTGTAATAGGAATAAAAGTGACACATTTTTTTTTTTTTTTAAAAGAACAGTGTAGAAAATACAAATAAATGGTAAAATAAATAAGAAAAAAAATCAAAAAAAGGATTTTTTATTTATTTATTGCATTTTAGTGTAAATATGAGATGTGACGTGTTTCTGACCCCCCGGATCTCATATATAAGAGGACCTGTCATGCTTTTTTTTTCTATTACAAGGGATGTTTACAGGAATAAAAGCAACCCAAATTTATTTATAAAAAAAAGGAAAAACATTTTTTTTTAAAGCACACTGTCCCGCCGAGCTTGCGCGCAGAAGCGAACGCATACGTGAAAACGATGTTCAAACCACACAAGTGAGGTATCGCCGCGATCGGCAGAGCGAGAGCAATAATTCTAGCCCTAGACCTCCTCTGTAACTCAAAACATGCAACCTGTACAATTTTTTTTAAACGTCGCCTATCGAGATTTTTATAGGTAAAAGTTTGTCGCTGTTCCACGAGCGGGCGCAATTTTGAAGCGTGACGTGTTGGGTATCAATTTAGTCGGCGTAACATTATCTTTCACAATATAAAAAAAAAATGGGCTAACTTTACTGTTGTCTTATTTTTTTACTTCAAATTTTTAAAAAAAAATTTTCCCAAAAGAAACGCGATGGTAAGACCGGTGTGACAAAAAGTATTGCAACGACCGCCATTTTCTTCTATAGGGTGTTAGAAAAAATATATATATATAATGTTTGGGGGTTCTAAGTCATTTTCCAGCACAATTTTTTTTTTTTTTTAACTTGTAAACACCAAGGGCCAGATTCAGAAACGATTTACGTCAGCGAATCAAGAGATACGCTGCGAATAGCCGGCGTATTTTTTTTTTTTTGCTATTCAGAAAAGAAGATACGCCGGCTTTCTTCGAAGATACGAGCGGCGTCAGTCGCTTACACCGTCGTATCTTAGTTGCATATTTACGCCGGCCGCTAGGTGGCGCTTACGGCGGTTTTCGCGTAAAATATGCAAATGAGCTATTTACGCCGATTCACAAACGTACTTGCGGCGGCGCGCCCGTAGTTTACGTCGTTTGCGTAAGCGTTAGAGCGGCGTAAGGTTGCTATAGGAGGCGCAGCCAATGTTAAGTATGGACGTCGGGACAGCGTCGAAATTGTACATCGGTTACGTCGTTTGCGTAAATCGTTCGGGAATGGGGCTCGACGTTTACATTGAGGAAAAGCGACGCGATTTCGCACATGCGCACTGGGAACGTCCACGGGCGGCGCATGCGCCGTCCAAAAAAAAAACATGAATTACGCGGGGTCATAAATTATTTACATGAATCACGCCCCCCACTTCATTCATTTGAATTGTGCGGCCTTACGCCGCAACACATGCGCTACGCCGCCATAAATAATGGCGCAAGTTCGGGGGGGTTTATCTCTCGGCAAAGATTTGGCTCCTGCAGAGTAATACATTTTGAGGAAACGTTATCATCATCTTTCTATTTTCTGCACACAAAAAAAAAAAAACGTTGTGAGAAAAAAAGTGGAAATGTAACATCTTGATAAGGAGGGGGGGGGAGGGGGGGGCGCCATGAAATCTGCGCACTGAGATTATATTCACAGATTTATTTCTTTCACCCACTCAGCTTATGCTGCTAAGAAATGTGTGAAATTTACCTGAAAAGAAAAAAAAACATTTGTAGGAAAAAAATTTTGGGGAGGGGGGCATTTAAAGCAGATTTCTGCTTCTAAGTTCAGTTGCATTAATCATTTTGGGCATCTTTTTTTTTTACAGTCCTATGAACAGTAATGAGAAGCACACTAGAGAGGGCGACATGGAGCGCGGTACTCAGGGGGGGTCCCCAATAGCCCATGAGGACCCCCCCCCCCCAACTCATCCAATCCAATCAACAGCCCAGCCGTATGTTAATCCTTCCTGCAGCAGATAGGACTGTTTAAAAGTACAAGAAAAACTTAGATGTGGTGACTGCTTTCGTTTTCCTTCTTTTTTTTGTCCTTTTCCCCCCCTTTATTTTCACAATGTAATCCTGTCAGTATCAAACGTCATGTCCTAATGTGTCTCCAATCTGGATGGAGGAGCAATGGAGAAAACTTTGGTTTAGCGGGAGGGGAGTGAAAAATGTATCAGATTAGATGGACCTGACCAGTGGACTCCAAACTGTGGCCCGGGGGGGGGGGGGGAGTTGGGGGGGGGATGAATGTCGCCCTTTGCTTGCTTATATCTGACCCTTGGGGCACTATATCACACTGATACCAATGATGGGACACTATTCCTCCCAATGACACCAATGATGGGACACTATTCTTCCCACTGACACCAATGATGGGACACTATTCCTCCCACTGATACCAATGATGGGACACTATTCCTCCCACTGACACCAATGATGGGACACTATTCCTCCCACTGATACCAATGATGGGACACTATTCATCCCACTGATACCAATGATGGGACACTATTCCTTCCACTGACACCAATGATGGGACACTATTCTTCCCACTGACACCAATGATGGGACACTATTCCCCCCCACTGATATCAATGATGGGACACTATTCCTCCCACTGACACCAATGATGGGACACTATTCCCCCCCACTGATATCAATGATGGGACACTATTCCTCCCACTGACACCAATGATGGGACACTATTCCCCCCCACTGACACCAATGATGGGACACTATTCCTCCCACTGATACCAATGATGGGACACTATTCCTCCCACTGATACCAATGATGGGACACTATTCCTCCCACTGACACCAATGATGGGACACTATTCCTCCCACTGATACCAATGATGGGACACTATTCCCCTACTGACACCAACAAGGGGACACTATTCTTCCCACTGACACCAATGCTGGGACACTATTCCTCCCACTGTCACCAATGATGGGGCACTATTCCTCCCACTGACACCAATGATGAGACGCTATTCCTCCCACTGATACCAATGATGGGACACTATTCCTCCCACTGACACCAATGATGAGACACTATTCCTCCCACTGACACCAATGATGGGACACTATTCTTCCTACTGACACCAATGATGGGACACTATTCCTCCCACTGAACACCAATGATGAGACACTTTTCCTCCCACTGACACCAATGATGGGACACTATTCTTCCTACTGACACCAATGATGGGACACTATTCCTTCCACTGACACCAATGATGGGACACTATTCTTCCTACTGACACCAATGATGGGACACTATTCCTCCCACTGACACCAATGATGGGACACTATTCCTCCCACTGACACCAATGATGGGACAATATTCCTCCCACTGACACCAGTGATGGGACACTATTCATCCCACTGATACCAATGATGGGACACTATTCCTTCCACTGACACCAATGATGGGACACTATTCTTCCCACTGACACCAATGATGGGACACTATTCCCCCCCACTGATATCAATGATGGGACACTATTCCTCCCACTGACACCAATGATGGGACACTATTCCCCCCACTGATATCAATGATGGGACACTATTCCTCCCACTGACACCAATGATGGGACACTATTCCCCCCCACTGATATCAATGATGGGACACTATTCCTCCCACTGACACCAATGATGGGACACTATTCCTCCCACTGACACCAATGATGGGACACTATTCCCCCCCACTGATATCAATGATGGGACACTATTCCTCCCACTGACACCAGTGATGGGACACTATTCATCCCACTGATACCAATGATGGGACACTATTCCTTCCACTGACACCAATGATGGGACACTATTCCTCCCACTGACACCAATGATGGGACACTATTCCCCCCCACTGATATCAATGATGGGACACTATTCCTCCCACTGACACCAATGATGGGACACTATTCCCCCCCACTGATATCAATGATGGGACACTATTCCTCCCACTGACACCAATGATGGGACACTATTCCCCCCCACTGATATCAATGATGGGACACTATTCCTCCCACTGACACCAATGATGGGACACTATTCCTCCCACTGACACCAATGATGGGACACTATTCCTCCCACTGATACCAATGATGGGACACTATTCCTCCCACTGATACCAATGATGGGACACTATTCCTCCCACTGACACCAATGATGGGACACTATTCCTCCCACTGATACCAATGATGGGACAGTATTCCCCTACTGACACCAACGATGGGACACTATTCTTCCCACTGACACCAATGCTGGGACACTATTCTTCCCACTGACACCAATGATGGGACACTATTCCTCCCACTGACACCAATGATGGGACACTATTCTTCCTACTGACACCAATGATGGGACACTATTCCTCCCACTGAACACCAATGATGGGACACTATTCCTTTCACTGACACCAATGATGGGACACTATTCCTCCCACTGACACCAATGATGGGACACTATTCTTTCTACTGACACCAATGATGGGACACTATTCCTCCCACTGAACACCAATGATGAGACACTATTCCTCCCACTGACACCAATGATGGGACACTATTCCTCCCACTGATACCAATGATGGGACACTATTCCTCCCACTGACACCAATGACCGGACACTATTCCTCCCACTGACACCACCGACACCAATATATATATATATATATATACACACACATTCGATAAATATGTATATCCACCCTGTATAATAATGATTATACAGGATTTATATATATATATATATATATATATATATATATATATATATATATATATATATATATATATATACATATATATATATATATATATATATATAAAATTTTTATTTTTTTTACATGTAGGAGAGGAATGACGTGATTGGCCGGGACTGGAAGGCGTTGAATAATTAATATGACGAATGTTTCCCCCTCCCGGTGATTATAAATCTCACACAAGATAAGCCGCTCTTTCAAAGCATTCGAACACAAGAAGGAAAACCTCATATTTATGTTCTTATCTAAATGTATATTTAACGTTCTCGGGGGAAATTATTATTGCGAGTGGCGGACGCATTTCACTGCGGGAAATGTTTGGATTCGGCAACACACACATATAGGCGGAAACTTTTGCTCTCGGTGACTCTGGCTGTTCTCATTCTTCCGTGCGATCTCCTGCCGGGACGTGGGAGGGCGGATTTGTTCTCCGCTAAGTTGAAAATTATACTTTGTATCCAACGAGTCCCTTATAGGAAAAGAGGAAGAAACGTTGTTACCGTCCTACAAAGGCCTTCCATGTCCAAGGAGGATAGCCGGCAGCGGCGGCCTGTCCATAAAGGGCACCTCCCTCCCCCTAATCTACATGCAGGGCGCCGGACGCATTGATTTCAATGTTTTTGTTTGTTTTTTTGAAGCACGTGATTCTTCCTGGAGGCTCTAATTGGATTAAAAAAAAGGTGGGCTCGGGGCGCAGAGCACTGTGCCCCGAGCCCATCTAGTTATGTGATATTAGCGAATTAATATTATCTATTGTCTTCCTGATTCTCCTCCCGGCCAATCAGGAAGCTTGTCTTGAGACCCGATTGGCCAGGGAGTCTTAGGTGCTGTTAGTTTGCCCCCCCCCCCCCAAAATATTGGGCACTGGCCGCCACCGATAGCTGGTAATCTGTAGGACCGCGCAGGAAGTATAAAGACGGTCTTCCTCTGGGCACTTGTCAAGCGAGAAGAAACGTATCCAGTTGCCGCCAAATCACGTTCATGTACATCATTTGACTTCAAGTAGTTATACCGGGACAATTCCCGCAGCTACAGCATCATCATGGTATTATTCTTTTTCAGGAGAAATCTTGCACCCCTAGTTCCAAGTAGTGTTGCTCACGAATATTCGTATTGCGAATATTCGGCTCGAATATGGCATATTCGAGTATTCGCGATATATTGCGAATTTCGCGGTGAATATTCGCTATTTCGAATATTCGTATTTTTTTTTTTTTTTTTTTAGAACAGATCACATCCTAGAGATCCCCATCGACGTCTAAAAGCATTGCTGGTATGATTAGAGACCTTGGGCCGAGTAGCTGCAGCGATCAATTTATATTGCCGAAAAATCGCAATGCGATTATTCGGCAATAGCGATATCGCGCGATTATTTTCGAGAAATTCGCAATATTGTTTTTAGCTAAAATAACACATATATTCGATTTCAGAGAGTTACTGTCGAAATTCCGCAATAAATTTCTCATTCGCATTTTTGCGAAATTACGATAAAATATCACGAATATTCTGAGCCAATCAGAGTGCTCCTTCCGCATTTGCCGAATATTCGCAATTATTTTGTATTGTAATATATCACGAATATTCTGAGCCAATCAGAGTGCTCCATTCCGCATTTCTCGAATATTCGCATTCGCAATTCGCAATTCGCATTCGCATTCGCGATAGCGAAAATTCGCAATCATTTCATTTCCAAAAAATATCACGAATATTCGTATTTAGCGAATATATCTCGAATATTCGACTATATATTCAAGATATATCGCGAAATCGAATATGGCATATTCTGCTCAACACTAGTTCCAAGTAGCCCTGGCTCCCAGCACCCCTAGGTCCTAGTATCCCTAGTTCTTGACATCCATAGTTCCCAGTATGCCCTAGACCCAGCATTCATAGTTCCTTGTACCCCTAGTTCCAAGTAGCCCTGGCTCCCCGCACCCCTAGTTCCTAGTATCCCTAGTTCCAAGCACCCATAGTTTTTGACATCCATAGTTCCCATTTTCTTTAGATCCCAGCACCCCTAGAATCTTGGACCCCTAGTTCCAAGTAGCCCTGGCTCCCAGCACCCCTAGTTCCTAGTATCTACATAGCACCCTATAGAGCTCATCAAGGACCAGAAGGTCTCCAATGAGCTCTATGGTATAAGAAATCAGAAGCGACGACGAGCACCCATAGTTTTTGACATCCATAGTTCCCATTTTCTCTAGATCCCAGCACCCCTAGAATCTTGTACCCTAGTTCCAAGTAGCCCTGGCTCCCAGCACCCCTAGTTCCTAGTATCCCTAGTTCTTGACATCCATCGTTCCAAGTTTGCCCTAGACCCAGCATTCATAGTTCCTTGTACCCCTAGTTCCAAGTAGCCCTGGCTCCCAGCACCCCTAGTTCCTAGTATCCCTAGTTCTTGACATCCATCGTTCCAAGTATGCCCTAGACCCAGCATTCATAGTTCCTTGTACCCATAGTTCCAAGTAGCCCTGGTTCCCAGCACCCCTACTTCCTAGTATTCCTGGTTCCAAGCACCCATAGTTTTTGACATCCATAGTTCCCATTTTCTCTAGATCCCAGCACCTCTAGAATCTTGGACCCCTAGTTCCAGGTAGCCCTGGTTCCCAGAACTCCTAGTTCCCTGTATTCCTAGTTCCCAATACCTCTTGCTTCCAACAGCCCTAGTTCCTAGTATCCCAATTTCCAAGCACCCATGGTTTTTGTCATTGATAGTTCCCAGTTTCCCTAGATACCAGCACCCCTAGAATCTTGCACCCCTAGTTTCTAGTATTCCTAGTTCCCAATATCTCTTGCTTCCAGCACCCCTACTTCCTAGTATCCCTAGTTCCAAGCACCCATCGTTTTTGTCATTGATAGTTCCCAGTTTCCCTAGATACCAGCACCCCTAGAATCTTGCACCACTAGTTCCAAGTATCCTTATTTCTTGACGCCCATAGTTCCCAGTTTGTCCTAGACCCAGCAATTCATAGTTCCTTGTACCCCTAGTTCCAAGTAGCCCTGGCTCCCAGCACCCCTAGTTCCCTGTATTCCTAGTTCCCAATACCTCTTGCTTCCAACACCCCTATTACCTAGTATCCCAAGTTCCAAGCACCAATATTACACAGGTATTGTCTCAAGTCGTGTCAAAGGCGCTGTGGTCACAGAGTCACTGAGACTTGGGGGGATCACAGATCCGATTCCGGCCCCTTAACATGTAATCAGCTGGACCGGACAGTGTGAAGAGAAAAAAAAAGCCGATCACCGACTTGTGTACAAGGGACATTGGTCCCGAAGAGAAAGAGGCAAGTTTGTCTAATCTGTGCCCACCTGCCAGTGCCTCCTGCCACCTGTGCCACCTATCAATGCCCACAGTGCAACCCATCAATGCCCATCAGTACTGCCAATCAGTGCTACCTAGTAATGCTTCCTATCCGTGTAACCCATCAGTGCCCATTATTGCCACCCATCAGTGCCCATCACTGCCACCTATCAATGCCCCCTATTAGTGCCACTTCTCAGTGCCCACCAGTGCCACCTATCAATGCCCTTCAGTGCCACCCACCAGTGTTACCTCTCATTGTCCACCAGTGCCACCTATCAGTGCCACCTTATCGGTGCCCATCAATGCAGCCCATCAGTGCCCATCAATGAAGCCCATCGGTGCCCACCAGTGCCGCCTTATCGGTACCCATCAATGCAGCCCATTAGTGAACCCCATCGATGCCAATCAGTGCAGCCCATCAGATTTTTTTTGTATAATGTGAAAGATTTAACGCTGCGCGAATCGTGATCTTTATTCCAAGCCAAAAAAAAATCGTGATTCTCATTTTGCCCAGAATCGTGCAGCTCTATTCTGAACCGCGCCTTACAAAGGAGCCGCCAGCAGCGGCGAAAGCGTGCCGCAGATCTCAAGGTGTCGGCTGCGTCGGCGCTGCGAATTGCGGGGGGGGGGGCGAGCCTTCAGACTTCACGTACAAGGTGAGCGGAATTTGCCTGAGTCTGAGTCCGCCATCATCACCGGCGTCTTCCAAAGGCGACGCAGCGACACAAATAGGCTCTCGTAGCGCTACATTACCGTAATGGAGTCACCTCTGGCGGGCAGGACCGCGCCGAGAGAAGGAGCGCCATTACCTTCAGACAAATGACGCCTAATATCCGCCACTATTTGAGATTTACTCATAGCGTCCTGAAAAGGTCACTTATTTCCATTATGAAGGACGGGAAAACAATTATGAGTCAACGCCGACCGCGAAAGGCAGAAAACCGGAGCGGCACGTTGCCCAGATTTAATACCCACAGGGGAAGGAGAGGGGTTGGAAACAATGGCGTCAGACCCTATTATCCCACCGCTCAGGACAGGATTAGAAGGTGACACACATTCTTCCTCTGCAGCGCGTTTGCGTTATTGTGTACTTTAACCGCGTAAGGACCGCCGTGCGCAGATTTACGTAGACAGAATGGCACGGACAGGCAAATGGGCATACGAGTACGTCCCCTTTAATTTCCCGCGGTGTGGTCGCGCACGCTCCACCGCCGGCGCGCACACGACCCTGTCGCGAGTTCCATGATTGTCCCCGCGGGACTTACGGACTTGATGTCCGCTGGTGTCCCGCGATCGGGTCACAGAGCTGAAGAATAGGGAGATGTCAGTGTAAACACAACGGGCCAGATTCTCGTAGATTGCGCCGTAGCGTATCGTTTCCTATTTACACTGCGCCGCCGCAACTTACAGACGCAAGTGCCGTATTCCCCAAAGCACTTGCTCCGTAATTTGCGGCGGTGTAGTGTAAATGGCCCAGGGTATCCCCGCGTGATTCAAATTGCCAATGTAGGGGGCGCGTCTTGTATTTAAATCAAGCGCGCCCCCGCGCCGAACGAACTGCGCATGCGCCGGCCGTAAACGTGGCTCAGTGCGCATGCTCCAAATCACGTCGCAAAAAGTCAATGAAACGTCACTTACGCATACTCTATTCGCAAACGTTTTACGTAAAGGACGTAAACGACGGAAAATGCGACGCTGTCCCGACGTCCATACTTAACATTGCGTACGCCTCACCTACGCAAAGTTACCCCTCATATAGCAGGGGTAACATTACGCTTACGGAAAACAACGTAAACTACGATGACGGCGCGCAAATACGTTCGGGAATACGCGTATCAGGCTCATTTGCATATTCGACGCGGAAATCGCCGTAAACGCCACCTAGCGGCCAGCGTAAATATGCAACTTAGATACGACGGTGTAAGTGACTTACGCCAGTCGGATCTAAGCAAAATCTATGCGTAAGAATTAGGCGCATAGATCCACCGCCGCACAAACAGAGATACGACGGCGTATCTGGAGATACGCCGTCGTATCTCCTTTGAGAATCTGGCTCAACATCTCCCCGTTCTGCCTAGTGACAGGACACTGATCGAATGTTCCCTCTCATCAGGAACAGTGATCAGTGACGTGTCATGGCAAGCCACGCCCCCTAACAGTTAGAATCACTCCCTAGGACACACTTAACCCCCTTCAGCGCCCCCTACAAGTTAACCCCTTCCCTGCCAGTGTCATTTTCACAGTAATCAGTGCATTTGTATAGCACTGATCACTGTATAAATGACAATGGTCCCAAAATAGCGTCAAAAGTGTCCGATGTGTTCGCCGCAATGTCGCAGTCACGATAAAAATCGCTGATCGCCACCATTGCCAGTAGACACAAACTATAAGTATTTAATCCAATCCAATCCAATCCAATCCAATTAATAAAAATGCCATAAATCTACCCCCTATTTTGTAGACGCTAGAACCTTTGCGCAAACCAATCGATAAACGCTTATGGCGATTTTTTTTGTAACCAAAAATAGGTAGAAGAATACGTATCGGCCTAAAAAGGGGAAAAAAAATGTTATATCTTTTTTGGGGATATTTTTTATAGCAAAAAATAAAAAATATTGCATTTTTTTCAAAATTGTCGCTCTATTTTTGTTTATAGCGCAAAAAATAAAAACCGCAGAGGCGATCAAATACCAGCAAAAGAAAGCTCTATTTCTAGGGGGAAAAGGACGCCAATTTTGTTACGGAGCCACATCGCACGACTGCGCAATTGTCAGTTAAAGCGACGCAGTGCCGAATCGCAAAAAGTGGACTGGTCTTTGGCCAGCCAAATGGTCCGGGGGCTGAAGTGGTTAAGGTTTGCGCACATTATGAGGTCTATTTATAGAAAATATTCTGCTTGGAGGTCACCGGCATTCACGCGGCCCTCATGAATACCGGCCATAATGTGTCCAACATTATAATTTCCTATTGGCATCGGCTCCATCTAGTGGCCATCATGTGGCATTTTCTTAATTAATTTTTTTCAGAAAAACAATGCATTATGGCCACTAGGTGGCGCTGACTACCATAGACAATACACATATTAGACGCATTACAGTGATTATTGGTGAGAGCTGTGCAAATGTCTCACCAATCATCAATGTAATGAGCTCAACGCCGTGCTGCTTATCCTATCGGTGTCCAATCACAGGCTGGGGGCGGATCCATTACAATCTGGGCTCAGAGGATGTGGGCTGAAGGATGCTGTTCTTAATTCAACCTGAAAGACTGAGGACATCTATTGGTGGAAAAAAGTACTGCATTGGACAGCTCTACAGTTTGTTTGTTTTTTATAGCTGAACTCCGGCCATAAAAAGACAAATCTATTCCTTCATAGTCACAAATGATGTCAAAGTAGCGGTGACATCATCACTGTGCTGTACATAGCCTGAGCAGAGAGCAAAGTAGTGGGAGGTGGCATAGCAGGCCCCACCCACTATAGAAAACTACAGGAGGGGGCGGAGACAAGACCAGTCACCCCATCACAAGGAGGGGCTCAACATACTCCAGCCTCTATGTAAAACTACAGGAGGGGGCGGAGACAAGACCAGGCACCCTGCACAAGGAGACGGAGCAGAGCTGTGGGAGGGGCTCAACAGGTTCCACCCTCTTCAAAATACTACAGGAGGGGGCGGAGACAAGACCAGTCACCCCATCACAAGGAGGGGCTCAACAGACTCCAGCCTCTACGTAAAACTACAGGAGGGGGCGGAGACAAGACCAGGCACCCTGCACAAGGAGACAGAGCAGAGCTGTGGGAGGGGCTCAACAGGTTCCACCCTCTTCAAAATACTACAGGAGGGGGCGGAGAGACCAGTCACCCTGCACAAGGAACAGGGGGCAGAGCTGTGGGAGGGGCCCACTAAGAAAACGACAGGAGGGGGCGGAGACAAAACCAGTCATCCTGCACAAAAAAGAGGGAGCAGAGCTGTGGGAGGGGCCCACTAAGAAATCTACAGGAAGGGGCGGAGACAAGAACAGTCACCCTGCACAAGGAGAGGAAGCAGAGCTGTGGGAGGGGCCCACTAAGAAAACTACAGTAGGGGGCGGAGACAAGACCAGTCACCCTGCACAAGGAGTGGAAGCAGAGCTGTGGGAGGGGCTGAACAGGCTCCACCCGCTACAAAAAAACGACAGGAGGGGGCGGAGACAAAACCAGTCACCCTGCACAAGGAGAGAGAGCAGAGCTGTGGGAAGGGCTCAACAGACTCCACCCTCTACAAAGAAAACTATAGCAGGGGGTGGAGACAAAACCAGTCACCCTGCACAAGGAGAGAGAGCAGAGCTGTGGGAGGGGCCCAACATGCTCCACCCACTACAGAAAACTACAGGAGGGGGCGGAGACAAAACCAGTCACCCTGCACAAGGAGAGAGAGCAGAGCTGTGGGAAGGGCTCAACAGACTCCACCCTCTACAAAGAAAACTATAGCAGGGGGTGGAGACAAAACCAGTCACCCTGCACAAGGAGAGAGAGCAGAGCTGTGGGAGGGGCCTAACATGCTCCACCCACTACAGAAAACTACAGGAGGGGGCGGAGACAAAACCAGTCACCCTGCACAAGGAGAGGAAGCAGAGCTGTGGGAGGGGCTCAACAGGCTCCACCCGCTACCAGTGGCGGCTGGTGCTCAAATTTTTTTGGGGGGCGCAAACGGAAAAAAAAAAAAAAAACAATTGCAGCCTCACTGTACCTATCAATTGTCACCGCTGTGCCATGCCATCAAATGCAGTCACTGTGCCATCAAAACGCAGCTACTGTGCCATCAATTGTCACCACTATGCCATCAAACGCAGCCACTGTGCCCCCAATTGTCGCCACTGTGCCCCCAATTGTTGCCACTGTGCCCCCAATTGTCGCCACTGTGCCCCCAATTGTTGCCACTGTGCCCCCACTTGTAGCCACCGTGCCCAGTACCACCCCGGCACTTACCTTTATGGCTTCTACGTCCCTCGATGTCCCTCGTCCCGCCCTCGATGACGCACGGCCGGTACATCCGAGGATGAGCTTCAGGAAGCCGACTACAGCCTCAGGGCTGTACTCGGACAGCCTATCAGGGCCACTGGCTCTGATTGGCACTTACCCACAGCCAGTCAGCTGCAGCTATTCAGCTGACCGGCGCTCAATGTCCGGTCAGCTGAATAGTGGGCGGCAGTGGCGAAAATATACAGATTCATACAGTGTATGAATCTGTATATTTTACTGGCTGTAAGCGAGCCAGAGGGGGCGGCACTCCTGCGTCCCTATGGACTCACCGCCACTGCCCGGCACGACAGGAGGGGGTGGAGCCAAAACCAGTCAGCCTGCACAAGGAGAGGAAGCAGAGTTGTGGGAGGGGCTCAACAGGCCCCACCCACTACAAAAAAACTACAGAAGGGGGTGGAGACAAGACCAGTCACCCCATCACAAGGAGAGAGAGCAGAGCTGTAGGAGGGGCTCAACAGACTCCAACCTCTAAAAAAAAAACTATAACAGGGGGTGGAGACAAAACCAGCCCCCCTGCACAAGAAGAAAGAGCAGCGTTCTAGGAGAGGCCCAACAGGCTCCACCCACTACAAAAAAACTACAGGAGGGAGCGGAGACAAAACCAGTCACCCCATCACAAGGAGAGAAAGCAAAGCCGTGGGAGGGATCCAGCAGGCCCCACCTACTATAGAAAACTACAGGAGGGGGCGGAGACAAGACCAGTCACCCCATCACAAGGAGAGAAAGCAAAGCCATGGGAGGGGTCCAGCAGGCCCCACCTACTATAGAAAACTACAGGAGGGGGCAGTCACCCCATCACAAGGAGAGGGTACATAGCTGTGGGAGGGCCTCAACAGACTCCACCCTCTCCAAAAAACTACAGGAGGGGGCATAGGCAAGATCAGTCACCCCATCACAAGGAGAGGGTACATAGCTGTGGGAGGGCCTCAACAGACTCCACCCTCTACAAAAAATTACAGAAGGGGGTGGAGACAAGACCAGTCACCCTGCACAAGGAAGAGGGAGCTGAGCTGTGGGAGGGGCGCAGCAGGCCCCACCCACTATAGAAAACTACAGTAGGGGGCGGAGACAAGGCCAGTCACCCCCATCACAAGGAGAGGGTACATGTGGGAGGGGCTCAACAGACTCCACCCTCTACAAAAAAATACAGAAGGGGGTGGAGACAAGACCAGTCACCCTGCAAAAGGAGAGGGAGCAGAGCTGTGGGAGGGGCTTAACAGACTCCACCCTCATCAAAAAAATATAGAAGGGGTGGAGACAAAACCAATCACCCCGCACAAGGAGCAAGAGCAGCATTGTAGGAGGGGCCCAACAGGCTCCACCCTCTGTAGAGAACTACAGAAGGGGGTGGAGACAAAACCGATCACCCTGCACAATGAGAGAGTGCAGAGCTGTGGGAGGGGCCCGGCAGGCTCCACCCACTATAGTAAACTACAGGAGGGGCAGAGACAAGACCACTCCCCCTGCACAAGGGGAGAGCGCAGAGCTGTGAGAGGGGCTCACAGGCTCCACCCACTACATAAATCTACAGGAGGGGGCGGAGACGATTGAAGGAGAAGAAATATGACCGCTGGATTTAGAAGATATTTGTGTTTTCCGGGGTTCACCTTTAATGGCTTCCTATTATTATTATTTTTTGAATCCTCTTAGACTTCTGCTTTTAGCAAATAATGACTAAATACAAAAAATAAAATGCATTAAATTTCAGAACACTTCCAGTCCTGAGCAATTACCCGGCCCGGAATCCGGCAGAGCCATTACTGATTCTCATGAAAGGAGCGCGGGCCGCGGCGCTCGGCGTAGCGGGAATGGCGGAAGGCCGAGTTAATTTGTCCTTTTTGAAGAAGCGATTGATTTCTGGGGCTCGGATTGGATTGCACATCGCTCAGCTAAACGTTCCTTTTCTTCCTGCCAATACCAGTCAGAATGCCGGACTGGCCTTGCCGGAGAGTGCCGGTGAAGACGTCAGTGACATGACATGAACTCCCCCTCCCTCCTCCTCCCCCCCGGTGGGGACGCTCGGATGCTTCTACTGCTTCTTGTCAGCCGGAGGTTTAACAGAAAACGTTTATTTTATGACCTGCGATAAATATTCACATCTACACTGGATACATTGTAAAAAAAAAAGAAAAGATACAGCGCGTCACTCACCACACAAACACAGCGAACCAATGAGGGGATCGGGTTCATATTTACAAAAAAAAAAGATATAGGCCCGGATTCACAGACATCGGCGCACATTTATGCCGCCCTAGCATATCTCTTTTACGGTACGCCGGCGCAGCGCAAGCATGGAATTCACAAACAAATTCTCCCAACTCTGCCCCGGCGTAGCGTATATTTCGTAGGCGTAAGTGGAAGTGGGCTGGAAGTGGGCGTGATCCATGCTAATGAAGCGTGACCCCATGCAAATGATGGGCCGGGCACCGGACAAGTACTGCGCATGTGTCGAGATATGGACGTATCCCCGTGCGCATGCGCACAACCACGTCGGAACAACTGCCTAAGATACGCCGGATCGCTGTGTACGTCGTGAACGTAACCTACGCCCAGCCAGACCCACGTCGGCCCATATTCACAGACGTCCAATGTACAATACGTAGGCTTGTGTTCCCTGGTCCATACCTTTGCATGGGTTGCGCCTCATCTATGGGGAATAATTTTATGCCGGACGTAGAACTTACGCAAACCGCGTATATCATGCGCCAGGCGCAAGTACGTTCGTGAATCGGTGTATCTCCCTCATTTCCATATTTGAATAGAAAATCAATGGGAGCGCCACATGCGTCCAGCGTAAATATGCGCCCGCTCTACGCCGGCGCCGGCAAGTTACGTCGGTGGGATGAAGTCTGTTTTTAGGCGTATCTTAGTTTGTGGGTCCGGCGCATATTTGCACTTACGCGCCGTATCAGGAGATACGTCGGCGCAAGTGCTTTGTGAATCCAGGCCATAATATTTGGGGGTTCGAGGTTTTCTAGCACAGAAAATGTTGTATCAGAATAGGTCTGGTCTTAAAGTGGTTAATAAATGGCAAAGGATTCCCAGAGCACTATGGGTTATTAGGAGCTGTAGAGCACCTTGCGGCTTTATTCTATTGAAGCCGGAGAGGAAGAAGTGTTAATTATGAATAGAGGAGCGCGGTATATTCGTCTTGTAGCTCGTTTTCACTTTTAGATTCCAGCGAGCGAAGCGTTGCGGCAGTTTTTGGCGAGTTATAATAACAAATCTGTGTGTATTTTATAGATCCGCAGATCACGTTTCGGAGTCTGCACGCGGCGTCCTGTTGCTCGTGTTTACAGACATTACATTTTTCTTTTCTTTCTTCTCCACGGACGTCTTTGCGTCTCCGGCGGTGCGGAGCTCCCTACATTCACGCCTCTCGGGAAGGGACATTTACACGCTCGCGGCCGGGATCGCTTGTAAAACGCAGGAAGATTTCGCCAGCCGTTGTAAAAAAATTCATTATGCGAGCGCCGAGCGAGACGTCTAAGGACGATGCCGCGGAATCATTCTGTATCCTCAGAGCGCGTCCTTACTGGACCACACCGCGCCATTGGCGTTCCGTATACTGGGCGGAACGACCGCCTTTCTGCCTGCGATTCTGAATCGCCGCAAGATGCGGGACGCACTTGTGATCCCCTTTACTTTTAACGGAACCCAAAACGTGGCACGATTTTGCCGCAATTGCCGCCCTCTTTCATAGTCACTGACCCCATTACAGGAGACCCCCCTCTTATGCAGCCACTGACCCCATTACAGGAGACTCCCCCTCTTATGCAGCCACTGACCCCATTACAGGAGATCCCCCTCTTATGCAACCACTGACTCCATTACAAGAGACCTCCTCTTATGCAGCCACTGACCCCATTACAGGAGACCCCCCTCGTATGCAGTTACTGAGCCCATTACAGGAAACCCCCCTCTTATGCAACCACTGACTCCATTACAAGAGACCTCCTCTTATGCAGCCACTGACCCCCATTACAAAAGACCTCCTTTTATGCAGCCACTGACCCCATTACAGAAGACCCCCTTCTTATGCAACCACTGACCCCATTACAGGAGACTCCCCCTCTTATGCAGCCACTGACCACATTACAAGAAACCCCCCTCTTATGCAGCCACTGACCCCATTACAGGAGACCCCCCTCTTATGCAACCACTGACTCCATTACAAGAGACCTCCTCTTATGCAGCCACTGACCCCATTACAGGAGACCCCCCTCGTATGCAGTTACTGACCCCATTACAGGAAACCCCCCTCTTATGCAACCACTGACTCCATTACAAGAGACCTCCTCTTATGCAGCCACTGACCCCCATTACAAAAGACCTCCTTTTATGCAGCCACTGACCCCATTACAGAAGACCCCCTTCTTATGCAACCACTGACCCCATTACAGGAGACTCCCCCTCTTATGCAGCCACTGACCACATTACAAGAAACCCCCCTCTTATGCAGCCACTGACCCCATTACAGGAGACCCCCCTCTTATGCAGTTACTGACCCCATTACAGGAGACCCCCCTCTTATGCAGCCACTGACCCCATTACAGGAGACCCCCCTCTTATGCAGCCACTGACCCCATTAAAAGAGACCACCTCTTACATATCAATTATCCCCATTACAGGAGACCCCCCTCGTATGCAGTTACTGACCCCATTACAGGAAACCCCCCTCTTATGCAGTTACTGACCCCATTACAGGAAACCCCCCTCTTATGCAGTCATTAGCCCCATTACAAGAGACCCCCTCTTATGCAGCCACTGACCACATTACAAGAAACCCCCCTCTTATGCAGCCACTGACCCCATTACAGGAGACCCCCCTCTTATGCAACCACTGACTCCATTACAAGAGACCTCCTCTTATGCAGCCACTGACCCCATTACAGGAGACCCCCCTCGTATGCAGTTACTGACCCCATTACAGGAAACCCCCCTCTTATGCAACCACTGACTCCATTACAAGAGACCTCCTCTTATGCAGCCACTGACCCCCATTACAAAAGACCTCCTTTTATGCAGCCACTGACCCCATTACAGAAGACCCCCTTCTTATGCAACCACTGACCCCATTACAGGAGACTCCCCCTCTTATGCAGCCACTGACCACATTACAAGAAACCCCCCTCTTATGCAGCCACTGACCCCATTACAGGAGACCCCCCTCTTATGCAGTTACTGACCCCATTACAGGAGACCCCCCTCTTATGCAGCCACTGACCCCATTACAGGAGACCCCCCTCTTATGCAGCCACTGACCCCATTAAAAGAGACCACCTCTTACATATCAATTATCCCCATTACAGGAGACCCCCCTCGTATGCAGTTACTGACCCCATTACAGGAAACCCCCCTCTTATGCAACCACTGACTCCATTACAAGAGACCTCCTCTTATGCAGCCACTGACCCCCATTACAAAAGACCTCCTTTTATGCAGCCACTGACCCCATTACAGAAGACCCCCTTCTTATGCAACCACTGACCCCATTACAGGAGACTCCCTCTTATGCAGCCACTGACCCCATTACAGGAGACCCCCCTGTTATGCAGCCATTGACTCCATTACAGGAAACCTTACTCTTATGCAGTCACTGACCCCATTACAGGAGACCCCCCTGTTTTGCAGCCATTGACCCCATTACAGGAGACCTCACTCTTATGCAGTCACTGACCCCATTACAAGGGACTTCCCTCCCATATTCTGTCACAGATACCACCACAGAAGACCCCTCTCCTCCATGAAACCCCAGACCCTCAGGAGAGCTCCTCCTTCCCTTATTCAGCCACAGACCCCATTACATCGAGACCCCCTTCTTATATAGCCACAGACCCCATTACAGAGACCCCTTTCTTATATAGCCACAGACCCCATTACAGGAGACCCCCTCTTATATAGCCACAGACCCCATTACAGAGACCCCTTTCTTATATAGCCACTGACCCCATTACAGAGAGACCCCCTTCTTATATAGCAACAAACCCCATTATAGAGAGACCCCCCCATTTATATAGCTACAGACCCCATTACAGAGAGACCCCCTTCTTATATAGCTACAGATTCCATTACAGAGACCACCTTCTTATATAGCTACAGACCCCATTACAGAGAGACCCCCTTCTTATATAGCTACAGACCCCATTACATCGAGACCCCCTTCTTATATAGCCACAGACCCCATTACAGAGACCCCTTTCTTATATAGCCACAGACCCCATTACAGGAGACCCCCTCTTATATAGCCACAGACCCCATTACAGAGACCCCTTTCTTATATAGCCACTGACCCCATTACAGAGAGACCCCCTTCTTATATAGCAACAAACCCCATTATAGAGAGACCCCCCCATTTATATAGCTACAGACCCCATTACAGAGAGACCCCCTTCTTATATAGCTACAGATTCCATTACAGAGACCACCTTCTTATATAGCTACAGACCCCATTACAGAGAGACCCCCTTCTTATATAGCTACAGACCCCATTACAGAGAGACCCCCTTCTTATATAGCTACAGACCCCATTACAGAGAGACCCCCTTCTTATATAGCTACAGACCCCATTACAGAGAGACCCCCTTCTTATATAGCTACAGACCCCATTACAGAGAGACCCCCTTCTTATATAGCTACCGACCCCATTACAGAGACCCCCTTCTTATAAAGCTACAGACCCCATTACAGAGAGACCCCCTTCTTATATAGCTACAGACCCCATTACAGAGTGACCCCCTTCTTATATAGCTACAGACCCCATTACAGAGACCCCCTTCTTATATAGCTACAGACCCCATTACAGAGAGACCCCCTTCTTTTATAGCTACAGACCCCATTACAGAGAGACCCCCTTCTTATATAGCTACAGACCCCATTACAGAGACCCCCTTCTTATAAAGCTACAGACCCCATTACAGAGAGACCCCCCTTCTTATATAGCTACAGACCCCATTACAGAGAGACCCCCTTCTTATATAGCTACAGACCCCATTACAGAGAGACCCCCTTCTTATATAGCTACAGACCCCATTACAGAGAGACCCCCTTCTTATATAGCTACAGACCCCATTACAGAGAGACCCCCTTCTTTTATAGCTACAGACCCCATTACAGAGAGACCCCCTTCTTATAAAGCTACAGACCCCATTACAGAGAGACCCCCTTCTTATAAAGCTACAGACCCCATTACAGAGAGACCCCCTTCTTATAAAGCTACAGACCCCATTACAGAGACCCCTTTTTATGCAGCCACTGACCAAACTACAGCACACATCCCTCCCTTAGATAACCAAAGCCCCCCCCCCCCATTATGGAGTCACAATTTCCCATTCCAGGTTCTGTGAAGCCGAAGATCGTCTTTAATCCCCTTCCACTCCAATTTATAGTTGCTGTCGGAGTGGCAGTTGGTTATTCAGAGGCCGGGCCTCATCTATTGGCCGCCTGTCTCTTCAGGTTTGTAGAGGAAAGCCGTCCAGAAATAAAGCTCATGCCGGGAGACGGAGAATCAATAACTTGTTATCAGAGCAACATAAACATAAACCGCTCTTATGTACTAAACCCATCACTTGTACAGGTCGGGAGAGTTATCCCGGCCACACAAGTCCCGATCAGTTCTCCGTCTGATCAGAAAAACATCAGGGCCGCCATCAGGGGGGTACAGGCAGTACAGCTGTAAGGGGCCCGGGTGGCAACCCCCATTTTTTTTTTTTTTTTATAAAAATGTAATTTATTTTTTTAAATATATATTTTTTGGTTTTTATTAAAGACCCCAGAGGTCCCCAGAGAAAAAAAAAAAAAAAAGAAAAAAAATATATAAAAAAATAACATTTATTTTTTATATATTTTTTTTCTTTTCTTTTTATTAAAGGGCCCAGAGGTCCCCAGACCTCCGGATGGTAGCCCCCCATTTTTTTTAAAATACTATTTTTTTTATATATATTTATTTTTTCTTTTTATTAAAGGGTCTGGAGGTCCCCAGGGCCCCGGATGGCAACCCCCATTTTTTTTTTATAAAACCTTTTTTGAATGAATGAATGAACAATGAATGAATGAATGAGAACTTATATAGCGCTGCACATGCGAACTGAATCGCCTC
The DNA here is from genome assembly GCA_029574335.1 of Rana kukunoris. Classification (NCBI taxonomy): domain Eukaryota; kingdom Metazoa; phylum Chordata; class Amphibia; order Anura; family Ranidae; genus Rana; species Rana kukunoris. The sequence continues at coordinate 557,493,116 of CM056052.1, read as the reverse complement.
TGGGCGCTTGTTGTTCCTGTCTCCTTTGATATCAAAAGAGAAATGTCTTGACCTTTTTCCTGAATGCTAGGTGGTTCTCCTCCAACCGAATGCTGGTTGGTAAAGCGTTCCATAGTCTGGGACCTTGGATCACGAATCTTCTTTCTCCTTTGGACTTGAAGTTGGCTTTCGGAACCTGGAGCAGGTTCTGATTGATGGATCGCAAAACGCGATTGGGGTTATGAGCTTTTATTATTTCGCATAAATAAAGGGGGGCATTCCAATGAATACATCTATGCGTAAGACAGAGTGCTTTGAAAGCAATTCTGTCTTTAACTGGCAGCCAGTGAAGGGATCTCAGTGACGGTGAGATGGATTCCCAAGGTTTTTTCCCAGTCACAAGTCTGGCGTCTGTATTCTGAACGACTTGCAGACGACCGATTTGGTACTTGGGGAGTCCGAGGTAAAGGGCGTTTGCATAGTCCAGTCTGGAGTTAACAATTGCTCCCACCACGACCGCTAAATCTTTTTTAGGGATGAACGGAGTGAGTCTGCGTATTAGGCGCAGTAGATGGTGAGATCCGCTGACTACTGACCCTATTTGTGCGTCCATTGTCATGTAGGAGTCGAAGATGACCCCTAGACTTTTGACTTTGGTGCTAGGGGTGATGATTTTGCCCAGAATAGGCGGGGGTGTCCATGCTGTTGAAGCTTGATTCCTACGCTTGGCGTGAAACAGGAGAAGTTCTGTTTTCGCTCCGTTGAGTTTAAGATAACTCTTTGTCATCCAGTCCTCTATCAAAGAGAGGCATGTCTCTAGATTGAGGCGGTGATCCTGTCTGTTGCAGATGCGGAAATACAGTTGCGTATCATCTGCGTATGAGTGATAGAGCAGTTTTTGGCTGCTGATAATCTCAAAAAGAGGACGAAGATATATGTTAAACAGCACTGGTGACAGAGGCGATCCTTGAGGGACTCCGCATGTTACTGTGCGTTTCTCAGACGTAAAAGGTCCTAACTTCACTGTTTGCGATCGGTTTTCCAGAAAAGAGGAGAACCAAGATAAATCGCCTTCTGCGACTCTGGCTACTTCAGCAAGCCGAGTCAGTAACAGATTGTGGTCTACCGTGTTGAAAGCTGCACTTAGGTCCAACAGAACTAGAAGACAAGATTCTCCTTCGTCTGCGGCCTTGAGAACATCGTCCCATACTTTGAGCAGCGCGGTTTCCGTCCCATGTCCGGGGCGGAAGCCTGATTGCAATGGGTCAAGTAGCTTGTAGGTATCTAGATGCTGTTGCAGCTGTTGTACCACTACTTTTTCCATTACCTTTGAGAGTACATTGAGGCTTGTTATGGGACGGCGGTGGAGTGGGTCCTTGGGGTCCAGGGAGGGGTTCTTCAGGATGGGTTGGATTATACCCTCTTTCAACTGTGAGGGCATTATGCTCTCCAAGAAAGACTGGTTGATAAGCTGCGGGATGGGAGGAGCCAGGATGTCGGCGCATTCCTTCAGCAGTTTTGTGGGGATAATGTCATTTGGCGCTGTGCCATTACGCAGAGCACAAATGACATTCTTAGTGATCTCGATGGAGATGGGTTCCAGGGTAAACTTACCTGATATAGGAGAATTACTATGGGTGTTGTGTGAGAGGCTGCAGGGGGGGCTGAGGGGGGAATTGTTTTGCTGAATGCTTTCACGGATTGCCTCGATTTTATTAATGAAGTAATCCGATAGTTCATCACAAAATTCTTGTGTGTCTGAACTGGGGGCTTCAATGCATCCTGGTTTCATGGTCTGGGTGACCATCTTGAAGAGTTTGCGGGGGCGGTTTAAGGCGCTGTTGATAGCCTCCGAAAAAAAATTTTTCTTGGCTTGGAAAATTTCTTTGTGGTATTTTCTTGTAGTCGCCTTGTAGATGGATAGGTTTAGCTCTGAAGAACATCTTTTTCAGGCGGATTCGGCCCTTCTGTGTTCTTGCTTCAGTAACGACAGCTGGTTGTTAAACCAGCTGCGGTTGTTTTTCCGGATGCGGGTTTTACGTTTCGGCGCTACCAAGTCGGCTGACTGTAGCATGGCCGAGTTTATGGCATCCAATGTTTCAACGGCCGTTTGATGCGGCTGAGTTGTTTCTATTTTTTTCCTTAAAGTGGATTTGAAGAGTTTTTAGGTAATTTTTTTTATATATGCTTTTTTTTGTTTTTGTTTTTATTAAAGGGCCCAAAGGTCCCCAGGGCCCCCGGATGGCAGCCCTGGGTGTTAATCATTTACTAATGGCGGCGATCAGCGATTTTCAGTTTGGGAGTTAACCACTAGGGGGCACTGAAGGGGTTATGTGTGACCTCATATGTGTTTCTAACTGTAGGGGGGTGGGGCTGGATGTATGACGCCAGTGATTGTCTTTCCCTACATCAGGGAACAGACGATCAATGACTGGGAAAAAAAAACATGGGAATCAATCTCACCTTCACTGAGATCCCTTCACTGGTTGCCAGTAAAAGACAAAATTACTTTCAAAGCACTCTGTCTGACACATAAGTGTCTTCTGGGAAATGCCCCCCAATATCTATGCGAAAAACGAAAAGCTCACAACACCAATCGCGTTCTGCGATCCACCAATCAAAATCTGCTCCAAATACCCAAAGCCAGATATAAGTCCAAAGGAGATCGAAGATTTGCAGTCCAAGGGCCCAGATTATGGAACGCTCTGCCAACCAGCATCTGGTTGGAGGTGAACCACCTGACCTTCAGGAGAAAGATTAAGACCTGTCTCTTCTGAGGGCCCAGGGAATGGATACCAAGCGCCCAGAGGCGATTCAGTTCGCATGCGTTGCGCTATATACAGTGCCTTGGGAAAGTATTCGGCCCCCTTGAACTTTGTGACCTTTTGCCACATTTCAGGCTTCAAAAATAAAGATATAAAACTGTAATTTTGTGTAAAGAACCAACAAGTGGGACACAATCATGAAGTGGAACGAAATTTATTGGATATTTCAAACTTTTTTTAACAAATAAAAAACTGAAAAATTGGGCGTGCAAAATTATTCAGCCCCTTTACTTTCAGTGCAGCAAACTCTCTCCAGAAGTTCAGTGAGGATCTCTGAATGATCCAATGTTGACCTAAATGACTAATGATGATAAATAGAATCCACCTGTGTGTAATCAAGTCTCTGTATAAATGCACCTGCACTGTGATAGTCTCAGAGGTCCGTTTAAAGCGCAGAGAGCATCATGAAGAACAAGGAACACACCAGGCAGGTCCGAGATACTGTTGTGGAGAAGTTTTAAGCCGGATTTGGATACAAAAAGATTTCCCAAGCTTTAAACATCCCAAGGAGCACTGTGCAAGCGATATTATTGAAATGGAAGGAGTATCAGACCACTGCAAATCTACGAAGACCCGGCCGTCCCTCTAAACTTTCAGCTCATACAAGGAGAAGACTCATCAGAGATGCAGCCAAGAGGCCCATGATCACTCTGGATGAACTGCAGAGATCTACAGCTGAGGTGGGAGACTCTGTCCATAGGACAACAATCAGTCCCTGTATACTGCACAAATCTGCCCTTTATGGAAGAGTGGCAAGAAGAAAGCAATTTCTTAAAGATATCCATAAAAAGTGTTGTTTACAGTTTGCCACAAGCCACCTGGGAGACACCAAACATGTGGAAGAAGGTGCTCTGGTCAGATGAAACCAAAATCCAACTTTTTGGCAACAATGCAAAACGTTATGTTTGGCGTAAAAGCAACACAGCTCATCACCCTGAACACACCATCCCCACTGTGAAACATGGTGGTGGCAGCATCATGGTGTGGGCCTGATTTTCTTCAGCAGGGACAGGGAAGATGGTTAAAATTGATGGGAAGATGGATGGAGCCAAATACAGGACCATTCTGGAAGAAAACCTGATGGAGTCTGCAAAAGACCTGAGACTGGGACGGAGATTTGTCTTCCAACAAGACAATAATCCAAAACATAAAGCAAAATCTACAATGGAATGGAATTCACAAATAAACATATCCAGGTGTTAGAATGGCCAAGTCAAAGTCCAGACCTGAATCCAATCGAGAATCTGTGGAAAGAACTGAAAACTGCTGTTCACAAACGCTCTCCATCCAACCTCACTGAGCTCCAGCTGTTTTGGGCAAAAATTTCAGTCTCTCGATGTGCAAAACTGATAGAGACACCCCAAGCGACTTACAGCTGTAATCGCAGCAAAAGGTGGCGCTACAAAGTATTCACTTAAGGGGGCCGAATCATTTCGCACGCCCAATTTTTCAGTTTTTTATTTGTTAAAAAAGTTTGAAATATCCAATAAATTTCGTTCCACTTCATGATTGTGTCCCACTTGTTGTTGGTTGTTCACAAAAAATTACAGTTTTATATCTTTATGTTTGAAGCCTGAAATGTGGCAAAAGGTCGCAAAGTTCAAGGGGGCCGAATACTTTCGCAAGGCGCTGTATATAGAGGGGTATGAATACTTTCACAAGGCACTGTAAGTTTCTCACTCACTCAGCGCCACTGTGAAGAACGGGGAAGCTGTGTTTACACTCACCTCTCCCCGTTCTTCAGCTCCGGGGACCGATCGCGGGACTTCGGCGGCGATCGGGTCCGCTGGTCCCGTGGCCGCGGTCATGCAGCTTAGGACTGGGTCGTGGGAGCCACGGCTGGGCATTTAACAATCACCTACAGGTACGTGATTGTGCCCAGCTGTGCCATTCTGCACTCCCCAGGGGCAGGACCCGGGTCCCCAAACACTCCCCTGGGCCAGGACCCGGGTCACCAAACACTCCCCTGGGGCAGGACCCGGGTCCCCAAACACTCCCCTGGGCCAGGACCCGAGTCCCCAAACACTCCCCTGGGCCAGGACCCGAGTCCCCAAACACTCCCCTGGGCCAGGACCCAGGTCCCAAATACTCCTCTGGGGCAGGACCCGGGTCCCCAAACACTCCCCTGGGCCAGGACCCGGGTCCCCAAACACTCCCCTGGGCCAGGACCCAGGTCCCCAAACACTCCCCTGGGGCAGGACCCGGTCCCCAAAAATTCCCCTGGGGCAGGACCCGGGTCCCCAAACACTCCCCTGGGGCAGGACCCGGGTCCCCAAACACTCCCCTGGGGCAGGACCCGGTCCCCAAAAATTCCCCTGAGGCAGGACCCCGGTCCCCAAACACTCCCCTGGGGCAGGACCCTGGACCCCAAACACTCCCCTGGGGCAGGACCCTGGTCCCCAAACACTCCCCTGGGCCAGGACCCGGGTCCCCAAACACTCCCTTGGGCCAGGACCCGGGTCCTCAAACACTCCCCTGGGGCAGGACCCGGGTCCCCAAACACTCCCCTGGGGCAGGACCCGGGTCCCCAAACACTCCCCTGGGGCAGGACCCGGGTCCCCAAACACTCCCCTGGGGCAGGACCCAGGTCCCCAAACACTTTTTTATGACAATAACTTGCATATTAGCCTTTAAAATTAGTACTTTCGATTTTTCATGTTCGTGTCCCATAGACTTTAACGGTGTTCGAACAAAAATTTTTTGTTTTTTCGCATGTTCTGGTGCGAATGGAGCCGAGGGGCGTTCAGCTCATCCCTAGTTATTTATTCTACGTCGTATTTTAACCACTTAAGGACCTTAGGTGTTTTTCAGATTTGGTGTTTGCAAGACTAAAACAGTTTTTTCTGCTAGAAATTTACTTAAAACCCCCAAACATTATATATATTTTTTTCTAACACCCTAGAGAATAAAATGGCGGTCATTGCAATACTTTTTGTCACACCGTATTTGCGCAGCGGTCTTACAAGCGCACTTTTTTTGGAAAAAATTCTCTTTTTTGAATTAAAAAATAAGACAACAATAAATTTGGCCCAATTTTTTATATATATTGTGAAAGATAACGTTACGCCGAGTAAAATGATACCCAACATGTCGCGCTTAAAAATTGCGCCTGCTCGTGGCATGGCGTCAAACTTTTACCCTTAAAAATCTCGATAGGCGACGTTTAAAAAATTCTATAGGTTGCATTTTTTGAGATACAGAGGAGGTCTAGGGCTAGAATTATTGCTCTCGCTCTAACGATTGCGGTGATACCTCACTTGTGTGATTTGAAAGCCGTTTTCATATGCGGGCGCTACTCGCGTAGCAGCATGACAGGTCCTCTTATATATGAGATCTGGGGGGGTCAAAAAGACGTCAGATCTCATATTTAGACAAAAATGCAAAAAAAAAATAATAATTTTTGGAGACTGTAATTGTTTCAAATGTCAAAAAATAAATAAAAATGTTTCTTTAAGACGCTGGGCGGGACTGACGTTTTATCGTCACTTCCGCCCAGCAGAGCTATGGGGACGGGTGAAGGATATTTTTCCCTCACTCGCATCCCCAGTCAGCCGCCGAACAGACCTGTCGCCTCCGCCGCTACCGGCGGCAACGGTGAGCGGCGGAGGGCACGGGAGAGCGGCGGGAGGGGGGGGGCCTCTCCCGCCACCGATAACGGCGATCTTGCGGCGAATCCGCCGCGGAGACCGCCGTTATCGTGTACAGGACCGCTCACACTAAAGATGGATACCTCGGTTGTGGCAGCAGCTGGATCCACCTTCAAAGTACCGACGTAAATGTACATGAGCGGGTCCTTAAGTGGTTAATTGTATGGTTGTTTTATTTGTAGTGTAGTTTTAATTAGCTTTATTTGGTTGCTAATGGCTGTTATTGGTAATTTTCCGGTGTGTTTTGTATCTTGTTCAGTTTATGGTTGTAATCTTTGTTAGAAGTGTCCGTGTCGCAAACAATTTCCCCGTTTCCCTTTGGGACTATTAAAGTATTATGAAGAAATTCGATTTTTTTTTGGATATGTTTTATAATAGAAAATATTGCTTTCTTTTTTTCTTTTAATTTTTAAATCTTTTTTCATTTATATAATAAAAAAAACAAAAAAACAAAAACAGGTGGTGATGAAATACCAACCAAAAGAAAGATCTATTTGTGTGAAAAAAATGAAATCAATTAAATTTGGGTACCGTGTTGCATAGGGCCAGATTTACCATTGGGCTTGACTGGGCTCAAGCCCATGGGCCCCCGCCTAATAGTGGGGGTCCGGGCTCAATCGTGTAATCCTCAGCACCCCCCAGCTCAACAACTTTGATGCTCACTGCAGCTGTGTAAGGGGCCCTAAAATTACTGAAGGCGGCCCTGGGAAGAGGTAAGAAGTCTGTCCAGCAGCAGCCCCCAACAACTATGATCGGTCGGCGGTAACACCCCCCCCCCCACTTCTCTGCTCCAGGGGGACCCTTCAATTATTAATCCCAGGGGCCCCAACCTCCCTAAGTCCTGCCCTGGTGTTGCATGACCGCGCAATTACCAGTTAATCACTTCAGCCCCGGAGGATTTGGCTGTCCAATGACCGGGGGCCGATTTTTGCGATTCTGCGCTGCGTCGCTTTAACTGACAATTGCGCGGTCGTGCGACGTGGCTACCAAACAAAACCGACGTCCTTTTCTTCCCCAAAAATAGAACTTTCTTTGGTGGTATATGATCACCTTTTGAAAAAAAACATGCAATATTTTTTACTTTTTGCTGTAATAAATATCCACAAAAAAAATATATAAAAAACGATTTGTTCCTCAGTTTAGGTCAATACGTATTCTTCTACATATTTATGGGGAAAAAAAAAATCGCAAAAGGGGAGTATTTTGATTGGTTTGAGCAAAAGTTTTAGGCCCAGATTAACAGAGAGATGGGCGCACATTACGCCGTCGTAGCGCTACACCAACGTAGCGCGGAGAGGCATGCACTGAATTCAGCAAGCTATTGCTTCCAACGCTGGCGCCAGCGCAGCGTATTTTTCGAAGGCGCAGGCCGGCGTAGGTGGAAGTGGGCGTGACCCCATGCAAATGATGGTCCGAGCCTGGTGCAGTGTTTTACGCCCGGCGTATCACGAACTGCGCATGCGCCGTGGACGCATGAAACTGCACCCTTATGCGCATGCTCACAACTACGCCGGCACAACTGCCTAAGCTACGCCGGATCACCGCGTACGTCGTGAACGTAATGTACGCCCAAAACGCCGGCCTGTGTTCTCTGGTGCAGACCTTTGCATGTCTGTTGCCGGGTTGCGCCTCATCTATGGGGAATAACATTACGCCGGACGTTCAATTTACGCGCAGCATGCGTCGGGCGGACGTACGTTCGTGAATCGCCGTATTTCCCTCATTTGCATGTTTGAATGCCTAATCAATGGGAGCAGCAACATGCGTCCAACCCATATGTGCGCCCGCGCTACGCTGGCGTGTGCAAGATACGTCGGCGTAGGGTAGCCAGTTTTTAGGCGTTTGTTGGTTTGTGACTCTGGCGCACAGATACGCCAGCGCACATTTGCACTTACGTCGGCGTAATGTGCTATACGTCGGAGTAAGTGCTTTGTGAATCTGGGCCATACCGTCTACTAAATAGGGGATAGTTTTATGGGATTTTTATTATTTTTTTTTTACTAGTAATGGCGGCGATCAGCGATTTTTATTGTGACTGCGACATTATGGCGGACACATCGGAACACTTTTGACACTATTTCGGGACCATGTCTTTTATACAGCGAGCAGTGCTATAAAAATGCACTGGTTACTGTGTAAATGACACTGGCAGGGGTTAACCAGTAGGGGGCGAGGAAGGGGTTAAGCGTGTCCTAGGGAGTGATTCTAACTGTGTGCGGGGGCGTGGCTACCAGTGACGTGACACTGATCACTGCTCCCGATCACAGGGAACAGTAGATCAGTGTCCTGTCACTAGGCAGAGCAGGGAAATGCCTTGTTTACATTAGGCAATTAGGCCTCTCCCCGTTCGGCAGCTCCGCGACACGATCGCGGGACACCAGCGGACATCGAGTTTGCGGGTCCCACGGGTCACACAAATTGAAAGAGACGTACAGGTACGTCCCTTTGCGCAGCCGTGCTGATGTAAATGTTTGTACGGCGGTCGGCAAGCGGTTAAAGTAACACAGTGCTAAATAGCAAAAAATGGCCTGGTCATGAAGGGGGGGGGGGGGGTAAAACATTCCGGAGGTCATGTGTAGGGGGGGGGGGGGGGGCAAAGCGAAATAGTTAATAGGCTATACCTGGAGTTTTGTTACAAAGTGCTGTTTTGAAAGCACTTAGTAAATATTAGCTCTAATGAACAGGTCCGAAGGTGCGCGCGGCCCCCGACGCTGTGCGGCGGCGATCAACCCTCGGCTTCTGCATAATATATTCTAATGGACTGTGGAGGGAGAGAGAGAGAGAGAGAGAGGGAGAGAGCACTCTGTGAAAAGGTTAAGTCTCCTCGATGAGCCGAATTAACAGTTGTGTGCGCTGTTGATAATAATTGCGGGAGACAGTTGCCCCCGGCGCTGCGAGCGGAAAGTTCCCGAGGTCCGCTGGAGAGTGAAATCCGCAAAGCCGCTTCCTAAAAGGGCAGACGCTGATCTGCTACGGAATTCACAGCGAGATACAAGAGAGAAGTTACAATGATAGAGGAAGATTCATTACAATGATAGAAAGAAGAGGGATTCTGACGTCACGACGCCCCTGTAAATCTCATATCGTGGAGTAGAGAGTACAGGACACAGGAGAAGTATTACTACGCCGCGGGTTATAGCCGGCGTCACTAAATTGCGGACCGCGGTCCAGGCACGGACCTAATTACAGTTAGGGTTGCCACCTTTTCTTCAAGTCAAACCCAAACACTTTAGCAGTGTACAGCAATTATTTTTATATATAGTATAAATTATCTGAGAAGGAGAGGAGGAGAGGAGGAGAGGAGGAGAGGAGGAGAGGAGGTGGGTGGACCCGGAGCGCAGGTCAGCACTGGGTAAAGGACTTGCTCCTCTCGGCCTCGCTCTGAAACTCTACGAATGAGAGGTCACTGGTTGCTAGACGCCAAGCGGGGCGGCCCTAGCATACAATTTAGCAATTGTCTGTTAGGGTGGCAGTGTCCTCATTTCATTCCGGGACACTGTATTGTCCCGGAATCAAGGTGCCCGGGACACAAATGCGAATTGCGGGACAATCCCGGGGGAATCAGGGACACGTGGGCACCCTAGGCAATAGATTTATGAGGCCACACGGTTTACACACATACACTATACATACACAGTATACACACATACAGTATACACACACAGTATACATACACAGTATACACACACAGTATACATACACAGTATACACACACAATATACACACACACATACAGTATACACACAGACACACACATACAGTATACATACACACACACACACACACATACAGTGTACATACACAGTATACAGACACACACATACAGTATACATACACAGTATACACGCACAGTATACATACACACACAGTATACATAAACACACACATACAGTATACATACACAGTATACACACACAATATACACACACAATATAAACACACACATACAGTATACACACAGACACACACATACAGTATACACACACATACAGTATACATACACACATACAGTGTACATACACGGTATACAGACACACACATACAGTATACATACACAGTATACACGCACAGTATACATACACACACAGTATACATAAACACACACATACAGTATACATACACAGTATACACACACAATATACACACACACATACAGTATACACACAGACACACACATACAGTATACACACACATACAGTATACATACACACACACACACACACACAGTGTACATACACAGTATACAGACACACACATACAGTATACATACACAGTATACACGCACAGTATACATACACACACAGTATACATAAACACACACATACAGTATACATACACAGTATAGACACACGCATACAGTATACATATACACATACAGTATACAGACACACATACAGTATAGACACACACACACAGTATACATACACAGTATACACACACAATATACACACACATACAGTATACATACACAGTATACACACAGACTGTCAGGAATGGTCCCCCCTGCTGGTAATTCTGCCTGTTATGTTGGCTGCAGTACTGGCCTCCACCAGCGGGGGGTTCTTGGTAGTTTGGAGCACACAGCCTTTTCTCCGCTCAGCTGTAACCTGAGCTCAATCAGCAGCACTATTTATACCCGGCGAGCTCAAGCAGAGCTAGACTCTGGATCCGCCCTTGATTAGTTTTGTGCAGGCTCTGATTAGACAAGGTGCGTGTGAACCTGCTTTTGTTCAACCTGTGCTGCAGGCATGGTCAGATCTCCTGATTCCAGCCAAGCCAGTTCATTCCAGCCCTGCTATTAACCACCTGCTATCTCAGGGATCCATCTGTCCATCACCAATGGCAACCCCAGCTCAGTTAATTCCGCATCCTACCAAGTATCATTACTCAATCTCTACTTGTTATTCCTACCCCGCCTTTAATCCACCTGCTTCTTCCTTTTCACCAGTAACAACTCCACAAAAACCTCCTCCAGTTACCATCCCTGTGTCTCTGCCATATTCCAACCCCTCCTCCTACTTAATTCCATCCTCTTCATACACCCCTTCTGTTAACAAACCTGCAGTGACTAAGTCTAAAAAGAAACAGAAGTACTTCCCAACCCATACCATCGTGCCAGTTACCCAGCCTGTCCCAGTGCCCTCTGCTCAACCTGTCCCAGTGCCACCTGTTCAGCCCGTCCCAGTGCCATCTGTTCCAGTGCCATCTGTTCAGCCTGTTCCAGTGCCAGCTGCCCAGCTTGTGCCAGCCAACTAGCCTGTGCCAGCTTCCCAGCTTGTTGTTCCTGTGCCAGCTTCCCAGCTTGTTGTTCCTGTGCCAGCTGCTCTACCTGTTCCAGTGCCAGCCGCCCAGCTTGTGCAATCCGACCAGCCTGTTCCAGTGCCAGCTGCCCAGCCAGTGCCAGCCAACCAGCCTGTTCCAGTGCCAGCCTCCCAGCTTGTTCCTGTGCCAGCTGCTCTGCCTGTGCCAGCTGCTCCAGCTGCTCTATTTGTTCAAGTGCCAGCTGCTCTACCTGTTCCAGTGCCAGCCGCCCAGCTTGTGCCATCCGACCAGCCTGATGTTCCTGTGCCAGCCTGCCAGCCTGATGTTCCTGTGCCAGCTTGCCAGCTTGATGTTCCTGTGCCAGCTTGCCAGCCTGATGTTCCTGTGCCAGCCTGATGTTCCTGTGCCAGCTTGCCAGCCTGACGACCCACATTATCCTGCCAACCCTCTGTCCGCTGCCCAGCTCAATGACCCGGAGCCTTCGTCAGCTGCCCAGCTCGATGACCCCGAGCCTTCGTCAGCTGCCCAGCTCGATGACCCGGAGCCTTCGTCCGCTGCCCAGCTTGATGACTCGGAGCCCGCTGCCCAGCTCGAGGACCCAGAGCCTATGCCCTCTGCCCAGTTTGATGACCCGGAGCCTTCGTCTGCTGCCCAGCTCGATGACTCGGAGCCCGCTGCCCAACTCGAGGACCCAGAGCCTATGCCGCTGCCCAGCTTGAGGGCCTGGAGTCTGCTGCCCAGCCCGATTTGCCCCTGTCTGCTTCCCCACTTGATGTAACTTTATCCACTGCCCGGCTTGACACCATGAGCCTTCCCCAGCAACAGCTGGTTGGAGCGTCCGGAGGCCGCTCCTTTGAGGGGGGGTACTGTCAGGAATGGTCCCCCCTGCTGGTAATTCTGCCTGCTGTTATGTTGGCTGCAGTACTGGCCTCCACCAGCGGGGGGTTCTTGGAAGTTTGGAGCACACAGCCTTTTCTCCGCTCAGCTGTAACCTGAGCTCAATCAGCAGCACTATTTATACCCGGCGAGCTCAAGCAGAGCTCGCCCTGGTATCGTCATACCTTCCGGACCTGAGCCTGTACCCTGAACCCGTCTTCTGATCCTGATTCTGTGCCTCGATCCTGTTCTATGATTCTGATCCCTGATCCTGATCCCGCCTGGACTTGTCTGCCCTGTTTCCTGTCTCCCCTGAGTCCTTACCCCGCAGCTAGTCCATCCATCCGTTCCCTGCTCTGTCCTGTCCCATCTGCTGATATCCCATGTGTATGACCTCGGCCTGGCTTGACTTATGTATACGGTATTCCCTTTTGATTATATATACTGTTTGCTGTTTGCACTGGTTGTCCTCACTTATTTGTAAATAAACACCTTTTACTTCACTAATTATATTGTTTGGTCTCCTCTGTGCAGTCACACTGTACTGATCTACTATATTCACCTGACACAGACACACACATACAGTATATACACACACAGACACACAGTATACACACATACAGTATACATACACAGTACACACACAGTATACACACACACACACACAGTATACATACACATACAGTATACACACACGGTATAGACACGCAGTATACACGCACAGCACACACACACACACAGTATACACACACAGACACACAGTATACATACACACACATTATACACACACAGCATACACACAATATACACACGCAGTATACACGCACAGCATAGACACACAGTATACACAGACACACAGTATACACACACAGACACACAGTATACACACACAGACACACAGTATACACACACAGAATACACATACATGCAGTATACACACACAGTATACACACACAGACACACAGTATACACACACAGAATACACATACACACACACACACTGAAAAGGTACTGGAGAGGCGGGGACGCTACAATCTTGGAGTTTGTTTAAAAACACAGATTTTTACATACTGTCCCTGGTTTTACTGAGGCTGGCAACCCTGATGGGGCCCCCTAGTGGCATGGGGCCCTCGGGCCGTGCCGCCCCCTTGGTGCCGTTGACATTTCTGACTAATTTTCCAGCATGACCCGTCCAGCCGACCTCGGCACTCTCTGTTTACAGTTTCTATTTTTAAAAATAAGTCATGAAAACCCTCGATATGGAGAAGTCCAGAGGGCGGCTGAGCCGGTCATCCTCCGGTCATCCTCCGGTCAACCCATTCAGAATTCCATAAGCTTCCCAGACATTGAGCAATTACGGAGGCAACCCTGCGCAGTGCAGAGAGAGGGGAGAGGGAGGGGCTCCCTGAGGCTCTGCTCCACGGTTGGAACATATTAAGTAAATGAGGCGGCGCTGCGACGCTCCGGTTGTCGGAGATTAGCGGAGCGCGGCGCTCCCTATACCGGCAATCAGCTGTTTACCGCCATTAAGTGATACAAATGTCAAACGTAACTTTGTAACAAGCCAATTAGACGGGAAATCGCAGTGAAATTATTGTGCGGGCCTCGCGGAGAATTCGCAGAGATATTTTCCAAATGACTTTTTAAACATTTTCTATGTTAATGAGACGTTTTTTTTTTATCCGAGGAGCGGCAATAATGGCGGCCGTTATGTGAAGTCAGGCGCTCGCAATGCAGAGACACTCCAAGGTCACATCGCAATTTTTAGGAGAATTTCCATCTCCAAGTTTCCTTCTTTTTTTGGAGGACATGCCAGGTAAACCCAACACAAAGAGGCGGGGCTTGCTTATAATGGGTGTGGCTTGAGTATAAATGTGCGAGTGGTTGAATGGATTCCTTGTGATGATGTCAGGTGAGTGTCGGTCTCTCTTAGGCCTCTAGCCTAGGCACCTGGCAGGATTCAGGGATCTCCCTTCCTGCAAGTGAGATGTGGACAGCCTGCTCAAGAGAACAGAAGAACCCTGCACACTGTGCATAGCACACCCCTGAACCCTGCTCTCTGTATGTAGCACACTCTTCAGCACTGCACTCTGTACACAGGGCACCCCTGAAACCTGCACTCTGTACACAGCGCACCCCCGAACCCTGCACTCTGTACACAGCGCACCCCTGAAACCTGCACTCTGTACACAGCGCACCCCTGAAACCTGCACTCTGTACACAGCGCACCCCTGAAACCTGCACTCTGTACACAGGGCACCCCTGAAACCTGCACTCTGTACACAGGGCACCCCTGAAACCTGCACTCTGTACACAGCGCACCCCTGAACCCTGCACACTGTGCATAGCACACCCCTGAACCATGCTCTCTATTTAGCACACAGCACAACACTGCACTCTGTACACAGCGTACCCCTGAACTCTGCACCCTGTACATAGAGCACCCCTGAACTCTGTACTCTGTACACAGAGCATTCCTGGACTGTGCACTCAGTACACTGCGCACTCTCGAACGCTGCACTCTGTACACATCGCACCCCTGAACACTGCACTCTGTACACAGGGTACCTCTGAACTGTACACTCTGTACACAGAGCACCCTGAACAATGCACTATGTACACAGCGCACCTCTGAACTGTGCACTCTGTACACAGAGCACCCCTGAACAATGCACTCAGGGCCGTTTGAAGCAATTTGGGGGCCCCAAGCAAAATGGTCATGGAGGCCCCCCTAACCCACCCTGCACGCACACAAAGCCTACAGGAACCACTACTCTCCTCTCTCCCCCTTCCTATGTTCTTCTTAATCCCCTCCCACCTTCCCTATGTCCTCCTTACTCCCCTCCCCCCTATGTTCTTCTTACCCCCCTTCCCCATGTTTTTTTACTCCCCCGTTCCCCTCCCTCCTTATGCTCTTTTTACTCTTCACAGGCCTCCGTACCGCGCGACAGGAGATTCAGTTTCCTGTTCCCGGCCAGACTAAAAGGAAGTGAGCACTCAGTGTGCACTTCCCGTCAGTCCGGCCGAGAACAGGAAACTGAATCTCCTGTACCACACAGTACCCGGCCAGAGTCCGGACTGACAGGAGGAAGGAAGAGGAGCTCGGCCACACTACAGAGAAGGGGAAGTGACGACTTAAGGCAGAAGTGCTACAGGCTCTCTATAGAGCGCTCAGGCGGCTGTAGGAAGGGTGGCAAGCAAGGGCCCTGCTTGGGGCCCCAGGACACCTTGGGGCCCCAAGCAATTGCTTGGTTTGCCTGCCTTGTAGCAACAGGCCTGAATGCACTCTGTATACAACATTCCCCTGAACTCTGCACCCTGTACATAGAGCACCCCTGAACTCTGTACACTGCACACTCTCAAACGCTGCACTCTGTACACAGCGCACGCCTGAATTCTGCACTCTGTACATAGAGCACCCCTGAACTCTGTACACTGCACACTCTCGAACGCTGCACTCTGAACACAGCGCACCCCTGAACTGTGCACTCTATGTAACGCACCTGTGAACTGTGAACTCTGTACATAGAGCACCCCTGAACTCTGCACTCTGTACACAGTGCACCCCTGAACTCTGCACTCTGTACACAGTGCACCTCTGAACTCTGCACTCTGTACACAGAGCACCCCTGAACTCTGCACTCTGTACACAGAGCACCACTGAACTCTGAACTCTGGACACATCATGCCCCTGAACTGTGCACTCTGTACACAGCACACCCCTGAACTGTGCACTCTGTACACAGCACACTACTGAACTCTGCACTCTGTACACAGAGCACCCCTGAACTCTGCACTCTGTACACAGAGCATCCCTCAACTGTGCACTTAGTACACTGCACACTCTCAAATGCTGCACTCTGTATACAGCACACCCATGAACTGTGTACTCTGTACATAGAGCACCCCTAAATTGTGCACTCTGTACATAGAGCACCCCTGAACTCTGCACTCTGTACACAGTGTACCCCTGAACTCTGCACTCTGTACACAGAGCATCCCTGACCTCTGCATTCAGTACACAGCACAATCCCAAACTCTGCACTCTGTACACAGCGCACCCCTGAACTCTGTAATCTGTATGTAACGCACCCCTGAACTCTGCACACAGCGCACCCCTGAACTCTGCACTCTGTACGTAACGCATTCCTGAACTGTAAACTCTGCACACAGCGCACCCCTGAACTTAGCACTCTGTACGTAATGCACCCCTGAATCCTGCACACAATGCACTCCGCGTATTTATTGCCCTTTTAAGATTCTCCCAACGTTCCACCTATAGTAAAAAAAGACCTTCTTAAATGTATGTAGTCCTACCGATACAACCCGCTCTTTGAGGGCACAAGAATGCTGCCGCTGACGTCTGCACTGAAATCGAGTTTGATACCCCTGCTTGAGAACCGCTGTTTTTGAGATACCTGATTATCAAAAATAAAAAAATAAAAAAACAAACTGTGCGTCAAATTTATTTTTTTAGTCCTAAAAGCACCACGTCTTCCCAGAGTCGGCCATTTATTAGTTTAATCGTTTTATTTTTTTGTTTTTTTTTGTAGAAAAGTCATAGAAAATAAGTTTAAATGAAAGTCTAAGCACAATAATATCTGAGCAGACGGTACGGAATGTTAAGATCTGCTTTCTGCGAGGAAGCAAATTGAAAATGATTAAGATTTACTGAACAAACATGGAAGCTTTCATTATTCTGTGCAAACGAAGAGCACTCCGGAGACGGGAGAGATCGCAGCGCCATAAGCGGGATGATTAAATTCAAGTCTAGTGTTGAGCAGAATATGCCATATTCGATTTCGCAATATATCTCGAATATATAGTCGAATATTCGAGATATATTCGCTAAATACGAATATTCGTGATATTTTTTGGAAATGAAATTATTGCGAATTTTCGCTATTGCGAATGCGAATTGCGAATTGCGATTGCGAATGCGAAATTTCGAGAAATGCGGAATTGAGCACTCTTATTGGCTCAGAATATTCGTGATATTTTACAATACAAAATAATTGCGAATATTCGAGAAATGCGGAAGGAGCACTCTGATTGGCTCAGAATATTCGTGATATATTACAATACAAAATAATTGCGAATATTCGGCAAATGCGGAAGGAGCACTCTGATTGGCTCAGAATATTCGTGATATATTACAATACAAAATAATTGCGAATATTCGAGAAATGCGGAAGGAGCACTCTGATTGGCTCAGAATATTCGTGATATATTACAATATAAAATAATCGCGCGATATCGCTATTGCCGAATAATCGCATTGCGATTTTTCGGCAATATAAAATGAGCGCTGCAGCTACTCGGCCCAAGGTCTCTAATCATACCAGCAATGCTTTTAGACGTCGATGGGGATCTCTAGGATGTGATCTGTTCTAAAAAAAAAATTGAAAACATTCGAATATTCGAAATAGCGAATATTCGCCACGATATTCGTGTTATTCGCGAATACTCGAATATGCAATATTCGTAGCGAATATTCGCAATGCAAATATTCGTGAGCAACACTATTCAAGTCCTCCAATCAGATGAGAATCTTGTGGGAGAAAGTTCCTCCGTGAAAAAATAATAGGAATTCTGCCTATTAGACACCCGAGGAGCGGAGAGTGAGGGAGTGGTGATCACACAACGGCGCTCAAAGTGTACCCATCACTCGCGGTGTGCCCAACAAAAATGTCCTCAGTTTAGGCCGATACGTATTCTTCTACCTATTTTTGGTAAAAGAAAAAAATGGCAATAAGCGTTTATCGATTGGTTTGCACAACATTTTTTAGCGTTTACGGGGATAGTTTTATGGCATTTTTATTATAATTTTTTTTTTTACTACTAATGGCGGCGATCAGCTTTTTTTTTTGGAGACTGCGACATCGTGGCGGACACATCGGACACTTTTGACACATTTTTTGGACCAAAAAATGCTATCGAAATGCACTAATTACTGTGAAAATGTCAAATGCAGTTTGGGAGTTAACCACTAGGGGGTGCTGAAGGGGTTAAGTGTGACCTAAGGAAGTGATTCTTACTGTAGGGGGGGGCGTGGCTGTAGGCGTGATGTCACTGATCGTCGTTCCCTATATCAGAGAACAGACGATCACTGACATTGCCACTGTGAAGAACGGGGAAGCTGTGTTAACACTCACCTCTCCCCGTTCTTCAGCCCCTGTGACCGATCGCGGAACACCAGCGGCGATTGGCTCTGCGGGTCGCGCAGGTGCGGTCACGGAGCACAGTGATACTGCCCCCCTTTTCTGTCATACTGTACCCCTCTTGTGACCTTCCACGCTCCTGTCATACTGTCCCCCTCCTGTCATACTGCCCCCTCTTGTGACACTGCCCCCCTCCTGTGACACTGTCCCCCTCCTGTCATACTGCCCCCCTCTTGTGACACTGCCTCCCTCCTGTCATACTGCCCCCCTCTTGTGACACTGCCCCCCTCCTGTCATACTGCCCCCCTCTTGTGACACTGCCTCCCTCCTGTCATACTGCCCCCCTCTTGTGACACTGCCCCCCTCTTGTGACACTGCCCCCTCCTGTCATACTGCCCCCCTCCTGTGACACTGTCCCCCTCCTGTCATACTGCCCCCCTCTTGTGACACTGCCTCCCTCCTGTCATACTGCCCCCCTCTTGTGACACTGCCCCCCTCCTGTCATACTGCCCCCCTCTTGTGACACTGCCTCCCTCCTGTCATACTGCCCCCCTCTTGTGACACTGCCCCCCTCTTGTGACACTGCCCCCTCCTGTCATACTGCCCCCCACTTGTGACACTGTCCCCCTCCTGTCATACTGCACCCCTCTTGTGACACTGCCTCCCTCCTGTCATACTGCCCCCCTCTTGTGACACTGCCCCCCTCTTGTGACACTGCCCCCTCCTGTCATACTGCCCCCCACTTGTGACACTGTCCCCCTCCTGTCATACTGCACCCCTCTTGTGACACTGCCTCCCTCCTGTCATACTGCCCCCCTCTTGTGATACTGCCCCCCTCCTGTCTTACTGCCCCCCTCTTGTGACACAGCCCCCTCCTGTCATACTGCCCCCCTCTTGTGACACTGTCCCCCTCCTGTCATACTGCCCCCCTCTTGTGACACTGCCCCCTCTTGTGACACTGCCCCTTCCTGTCATACTGCCCCCCTCCTGTGACACTGTCCCCCTCCTGTCATACTGCCCCCCTCTTGTGACACTGCCTCCCTCCTGTCATACTGCCCCCCTCTTGTGACACTGCCCCCCTCCTGTCATACTGCCCCCCTCTTGTGACACTGCCTCCCTCCTGTCATACTGCCCCCCTCTTGTGACACTGCCCCCCTCTTGTGACACTGCCCCCTCCTGTCATACTGCCCCCCACTTGTGACACTGTCCCCCTCCTGTCATACTGCACCCCTCTTGTGACACTGCGTCCCTCCTGTCATACTGCCCCCCTCTTGTGATACTGCCCCCCTCCTGTCTTACTGCCCCCCTCTTGTGACACAGCCCCCTCCTGTCATACTGCCCCCCTCTTGTGACACTGTCCCCCTCCTGTCATACTGCCCCCCTCTTGTGACACTGCCCCCTCTTGTGACACTGCCCCTTCCTGTCATACTGCTCCCCTCTTGTGACACTGTCCACCTCCTGTCATACTGCCCCCCACTTGTGACACTGTCCCCCTCCTGTCATACTGCCCCCCTCTTGTGACACTGTCCCCCTCCTGTCATACTGCACCCCTCTTGTGACACTGCCTCCCTCCTGTCATACTGCCCCCCTCTTGTGATACTGCCCCCCTCCTGTCTTACTGCCCCCCTCTTGTGACACAGCCCCCTCCTGTCATACTGCCCCCCTCTTGTGACACTGTCCACCTCCTGTCATACTGCCCCCCTCTTGTGACACTGCCCCCTCTTGTGACACTGCCCCTTCCTGTCATACTGCCCCCTCTTGTGACACTGTCCCCCTCCTGTCATACTGCCCCCCACTTGTGACACTGTCCCCCTCCTGTCATACTGCCCCCCTCTTGACACACTCCCCCCTCCTGTCATACTGCCCACTCTTGTGACACTGCCCCCTCCTGTCATACTGCCCCCCCTCTTGTGACACTGCCCCCCTCTTGTGACACTGCCCCCTCCTGTCATACTGCCCCCCCTCTTGTGACACTGCCCCCTCCTGTCATACTGCCCCCCTCTTGTGACACTGCCCCCCTCCTGTCTTACTGCCCCCCTCTTGTGACACAGCCCCCTCCTGTCATACTGCCCCCCTCTTGTGACACTGTCCCCCTCCTGTCATACTGCCCCCCTCTTGTGACACTGCCCCCTCTTGTGACACTGCCCCTTCCTGTCATACTGCCCCCCTCTTGTGACACTGTCCCCCTCCTGTCATACTGCCCCCCACTTGTGACACTGTCCCCCTCCTGTCATACTGCCCCCCTCTTGACACACTCCCCCCTCCTGTCATACTGCCCACTCTTGTGACACTGCCCCCTCCTGTCATACTGCCCCCCCTCTTGTGACACTGCCCCCCTCTTGTGACACTGCCCCCTCCTGTCATACTGCCCCCCCTCTTGTGACACTGCCCCCTCCTGTCATACTGCCCCCCTCTTGTGACACTGCCCCCTCCTGTCATACTGCCCCCCTCTTGTGACACTGCCCCCTCCTGTCATACTGCCCCCCCCTCTTGTGACACTGCCCCTCTCCTGTAACACTGCCCCCTCTTGTGGCACTGCCCCCCTCCTGTCATACTGCCCCCCTCCTGTCATACTGCCTCCCTCTTCGTCTGTGTAGACAAAAATCCCTGTCCTGGCCCTGCAGGGGCCACATTTTGGGCACTATACTGTATTTCTAGTCATTTGACCACCACTGTTAGCAACCTTCCCCACTCTGTCCAAAACTACAGAACAATCATTTGTGGTCGGAGATTCACTTTAACACTTTCGGTGTCACCGGACTGCAGCAAACTCGGCAAACTTTCCGACTTGCTGTCATCAGTATTCAGATGTCATCGCCGCTTATTAGAAGACCCGGTCGTGTTCATAAATTCACCTGACCTCAACACTCATGAATATTAATGGCGGCTTGTTAATATTTATACTTCTGTTTTTAGACTTGAATACTTTAAAGGGGATAATTCTCCTTTCTTCCTCTCAGACCTCGGATGACTCGGAGCGGAAAAAAGCTCCAGAGAGAGATCTGTGATTAAACCCGAGGACATTCGTCAACCAGCGGGAAGAAAGCCAAGCACTGCCATTAGCATCATTAATGTGTTTGTACAGCAGCGCCCCACGTTGGAGTGGTGGAAGTACTGCTTTATAAATGGAAAAGGAGGCACATTCCAAAAAGGGGGAGGAGATCGCTAGCCAATGGCTGAAAAGTGTCGTCTTTGGTTCACTATAATAAACAAATGTTATATAGACCAATCGGCCATAACATTCTATCTACTGACAGGTAAAGCGAATCGCATTGATGATCTCATTACAATGGCACCTGAAAATAGGCGGGAGCGACTTTGACAAGGGCCAAATTGTAATGGCTGGACGCAGAGGCGGCTCTTTAATTTGGCAAATTAGGCGGTCGCCCAAGGCCTCTCACTCACAGGGGCCTTGCAGCCGCCTATCTTACCCAATTCATTACCCCAGTATTGAGGGACAGGAGACCTTAATGCTGTTATTCCGCCGTCAGGAATTTTGGAGCCCCTTACACAGCTTCAGGCATAGGCCCCCTGGAGCTGAGAAAGAATAAATAAAGAAAAATATATATAAAAAAGGGGGGTAGCCATCTGGGGCCCTGGGGACCTCTGAGCCCTTTACTAAAAAATATATCTATATATAAAAATAAAATAATATAAAAAAATGTAAAACATTTGTATAAAAAAGGGTTGGCATCGGGGGGCATCTGGGCCCTTTAATAATAATAATAATAATAATAATAATAATAATAATATTATATATATACTGTATATATATAAATAAAACTAAAAGAAATAAAAAAAAATATATAAAAAATATATTTTTATATATATAAAAAAAGGGGGGTTCTCATCTGGGGCCCTGGGGATCTCCAGACCTCTAAAAAAATAATAAAAAAAATGGCCCTTTAATAAAAAAATAAACTAAAAATATTTAAATAATATATATTTTTTTACAAAAAATAAATAAAAAAAAGGGGGGTTCCCATCCAGGCCCCTGGGGAACCCCGGGCCCCTTACAGGTGTTCTGCCTGTACCCCCCTGATGGCGGCCCTGATGACATATCATGACCTCAGTCAATGACGTCACAAGGAGATGACAACACCAGGTGGCTCTCACCCCTTAGTTATTAAAGAGCAGGATCTGGGGGCCACCTTGTTAAAGACCCCCGGCCAGGGTTGTGGGGAAGAGGCTCTTGTCCTTGAATTATTTTTCCCATCATGGGTGTGAGTGGGGCCCCATGTCAAGTTTTACCTAAGGCCTCACAACCCTAGAGCCGCCTCTGGCTGGACAACTGGGTCAGAGCAACTCCAAAACTGCAGCTCTTGTGGGATGTTCCCGTTCTGGTCAGGACCAACCAACAGTGGCCCAAATAAGGAAAACCAGAGAACTGGTGGTAGGGTCATGAGCAGCCAAGGCTCGTGAACAGCAAATGTAACTCAAATCGTTGAGGAGACTGAAGAGAATATGAAAATGACGGTGGAGCCAGTGAAGGAATTGGTCAGAGAAATGGAAAATGAGCCCCCAAAAGCCCCGGTTCTCAATGCTGGCCACCACTAAGGGGATAAGTGCCATCAAAGTGCAGTACACCCTGTGCAAAAATAACCTAGCCAAGGAGAATCTTTGGTGTTCTTAAAGCTGATTGAATTATTTTATGAAGCAATGGGCAAACTGGATTTACACTAGAACAGGGGGTGAGCGGCCTTAAAAAGCAAAGTCCTACCCCTGCTTATTAATGCCAGTGATTGTTACCAATGGATGGTCACTGGGCTCTGGTGAATGTGGTCCAAGGGCGGTTGGCCTTAGAGAACACAGTCCTACCCTTGTTTATTAATAGCGATGGCGGACACATCGGACACTTTTGACACATTTTTGGGACCATTGTAATTTTCACAGCAAAAAGTGCTATAAAAATGCACTGATTACAGTGAAAATGACAATTGCAGTTTGGGAGTTAACCACTAGGGGGCGCTGTAGGGGTTAAGTGTGACCTCATGTGTGTTTCTAAATGTAGGGGGCAGGGCTGGACTTGTGCCGTCAGTGATCGTCTTTCCCTATATCAGGGAACAATGGGGAAGGTGTGCTCACACCTTCGATCGGGTCCACGGGTCCCACGGGCGCGGTCATGGAGCTTCAGACCCGATCCGAAGGAACGTCCCACACTCGGCTTGAGTGCTTTCATCATATACCGCTTCAGTCTGATTATAGATATCAGATATTCCAGCTGATCTCAACACACAACGAGACGAGACTTGTTTGTCTGCTGAACTTGGAGGGCCAGATTCTCAGAGGCGCTACGACGGAGTATCTCAGATACCCCGTCGTATCGCCGTTTTTTTCCCCGGGTATCTATGCGAGTGATTCCTAGAATCACTTAGGCATAGATACGGGTGAAGATCCGACCAGTGTAATACAATTACACTTGCGGATCGTAGATGTAATGACAACTCCGGCCACTAGGTGGCCTTTACGTTGTTTTCTCATTTGCCTAAGCAAATGAGGCTACTACTCAGATTCCCGAACGCTTTTACGCCGCCCCGTCGTCGCTTACGTCGTTTTCGTACGCGTAAGGTTACCCCTGCTAATATGTGGAGTAACCTTACGCAGTACCGTCGGATGCCGTCAGGTGCCGTCGGATGCCATGTTAAGTATGGCGTCGGGTCAGCGTCGGCTATTTCCGTCGTTTTACTAAGTCGTTTGCGAATAGGGCATTGCGTAAGTGACGATCACGTCGTTTTGACGTCGGTTTCAACGACGCTTTCCGACGTGAGCTGGAGCATGCGCACTGGGCTTTTTCCCCGGCCGGCGCATGCGCAGTTCGATCGACGCGGGGGCGCGCTTAATTTAAATACAAGCCGCCCCCTTTGAATTACGCGGCCTTACGCTGGGCCATTTACACTACGCCTCCGCAAACTACGGAGCAAGTGCTTGGAGAATACGGCACTTGCTCTGTTAAGTTGTGTAAATGGCTTACGCTACGCCAGGGCAAATCTATGAGAATCTGGCCCGGAGTGTTTAATGGAACCAAGATTACAACCTTATATACAGTTTAAAGAGGAGGTAACCAGAACAGAAATTAACATGAGCTAATTAACTAATCATTTACCCAGATGAGGTGACTCCGAGATATGACCCTTCAGGGTAGACGTCACGTCTCCTCACTCACCTGCTATACAATACACATTGTCATAAGTGTAAACACAGGACATCTTCACACAATAGAAGGGTCAATTAGCACAAAGAACAGACAGATGGCTGGAGGTGACGGCATTAGCATCTAACAGTATAAATGAGTCACTCTTACAATTAACCCGTTGAGTTCATAACCAACAACCAGTAAATAGTTCCTTACAGATATCCTGGAATATATTGTGGATTATAATAATCCCATCTCAGATAGTCCAAGATATCATTTCTCAGTCATCCTATGCCTCTAGTGGACATAGGATGATTTTAAACATAAGAGGGTCCGAGTCTGTCACATTTCTCCCCCCTCAAAAGTCGACTAACAAGGTCCCAGACCTCCACCTGGTCTGGACATGCGAGTGTCACAGCAGGAAGAGGGGGGAAGTGCCCCCCCCGGTATTAAAGGGGTTAATCTATCGGATTCTTCTGCATGTGGAAGACTATTAGAGGCGATGACGTCATAAACATTTCTCCACCAAGAAAAGCCGATTGTTCTTCCTCTGCGGTTGGCGTGTGGATTATACACAGAGCCCTATAATGACACCGCTGTCCTCTCCAGGTCTATAATACTCCGGTGATGTCACATTATTCTTCTCATGTTAATGTGCCGGCGCTTTGTATTCACCGGCGGTGATTGGAAAAGCAAAGAAGCCTTTCGGAAATAAAAGAGCGTGTTTCCTTGTTTGTCCTTTTCCGCCGTCTGGAGTTTCAGGCCCAGAGGCAATTTCGCTCTATGAGATGATGCCACCTCGGAGAGAATAAAAAATAATTGCCCTTTCTCCTAACGGAAGAACCAGAGTAGTCCCCCCCCCGCTATCAGAGGATGAGGAACATCTACAGAATGTTAACACTCTAAAAGCTGACTGACTCCGGGAATCGGAGAGAAGGAGCAATGAAGAAGTAGTCCCAACGTTTGCTGCAATGCTTGGCTCTTCCCTGGCCGCATCCCCGGCACACTCCTCACCACTCTATGATCCGGCAGTGACCCTGATCAAGGTTGGACCACCTCCGGAGAGAGGTGGGGAAGGGGTGGGAGGTTGTGACCAACCTAATGTTCGGGCTTAAAGCACCCAGCATGTTGAGGCAGGGCTGGGGCAAATATTTTTGACACCCTAAGCAAAACCTCATTTTGCCGCCCCCCTGGCTCCACCCCTGACTCCACCTCCGTTGTCATGCCCATGTATACCCCACCTTTTTTATTGAAGCGCCCATCAAATGCAGCCTCACCAGTGCCCATCAAATGCAGCCTCACCGGCACCCATCAAATGCAACCTCACCAGCGCTCGTCAATGCAGCCTACCAGTGCCCATCTATGCAGCCTCACCAGTGCCCAAATACAGCCTCACCAGTGCCCATCAAATGCAGCCTCACCAGCACCCATCAAATGCAGCCTTAACAGCGCCCATCAATGCAGCCTACCAGCACCCATCTTTGCAGCCTCACCCGCGCCCATTAAATGCAACCTCACCAGCGCCCATCAAATGCAGCCACACCAGCGCCCATCAAATGCAGCCCCACCAGCGCTCATCAAATGCAGCCTCACCAGCGCCCATCAAATACAGCTTTACCAGCGCCCATCAAATGCAGCCTCACCAGCACCCATCAAATGCAGCCTCACCAGCGCTAATCAATGTAGCCCCACCAGTGCCCATCAAATGCAACCTCACCAGCGCCCATCAATGCAGCAGCCTCACCATTAACTGCAGGCTCACCAGCACCCATCAAATGCAACCTCACCAGCGCCCATAAATGCAGCCTCACCAGCACCCATCAAATGCAGCCCCACCCTATACAGTATGAAAGATTAGGCACCCTGTATAGGATGGCAATCACAGTAAGTAGCAATGGAAGGCTAAAGCAGATAACAACAAGAACCTGGGGAATGCCCAGGGAATAACCAAGCCTACTTACCGACCAGCTAGCAGAACAACCAATTAACCTGTCTAACAATGTGCGTTAAAAACAGGGGTTTTGTCCGCACGCATTTGCAAACGCATGCGTGAGCCTAGCGTGCGGACAAAACCCCTGTTTTTAACGCACATTGTTAGACAGGTTAATTGGTTGTTCTGCTAGCTGGTCGGTAAGTAGGCTTGGTTATTCCCTGGGCATTCCCCAGGTTCTTGTTGTTATCTGCTTTAGCCTTCCATTGCTACTTACTGTGATTGCCAGCCATAGATGGGGGCGGTGGATACGTTTTGTTTCACCTGTGGTGTTTATTTTGGTCCAGCAGTGCACCAACACCTTTGCAGCCATTGTGCTATATGCTGGGTGCTTGGTGTGCTTCTGTACCTTTAAGGAGGGGTGGCTCCCCTTCAGTCCACCTGCCCCTATCTATCCATTAAAATGCATGTGCCTCCATTGTGAGGACACTCACTGTTAGTGTTAGGACCACAGAATTATGGGGTGCCTTGGCGCGGCTCTGTGGCTCACGCATGCGTTTGCAAATGCGTGCGGACAAAACCCCTGTTTTTAACGCACATTGTTAGACAGGTTAATTGGTTGTTCTGCTAGCTGGTCGGTAAGTAGGCTTGGTTATTCCCTGGGCATTCCCCAGGTTCTTGTTGTTACCCTGTATAGGATGGTAGCAGTTGATTAGGACTCTGCATGGGAGATTAGGCACTCTGTATCGGAGGGTAGCAGTTGGTTATCTAGACTAGGACTATAAACATCGGCTGGTTTAAAAAAAAAAAAAATCTGTAAGACAATGGCATAATGTGCTAGTATGCAGGGTAAGTATGAAATACTCACCTTAGAACAAAGCCCTTCAGTGCCACTCTATCACCGATGAGAGGGCTGACATCCACCCCCCGGTCTTTTACTAGACCTTTGACCCTATATGGGAGGTTATAGACACCAGGAGAGTAGCAGTTGGTTATCTAGACTGGGACCCTATATGGGAGGTTAGAGGCACCATGTATAGGAGGGTAGCAGTTGGTTATCTAGACTGGGACCCTGCATGGGAGGTTATAGGCACCATGTATAGGAGGGTAGCAGCTCTTTATCTAGACTGGGACCCTATATGGGAGGTTATAGACACCAGGAGGGTAGCAGTTGGTTATCTAGACTGGGACCCTGCATGGGAGATTATAGGCACCATGTATAGGAGGGTAGCAGTTGGTTATCTAGACTGGGACCCTATATGGGAGGTTAGAGGCACCATGTATAGGAGGGTAGCAGCTGTTTATCTAGACTGGGACCCTATATGGGAGGTTATAGACACCAGGAGGGTAGCAGCTGGTTATCTAGACTGGGACCCTATATGGGAAGTTATAGACATCATGTATAGGAGGGTAGCAGTTGGTTATCTAGACTGGGACCCTGCAAGGGAGGTTATAGGCACCATGTATAGGAGGGTAGCAGCTGGTTATCTAGACTGGGACCCTATATGGGAGGTTAGACACCAGGAGGGTAGCAGTTGGTTATCTAGACTGGGACCCTATATGGGAGGTTATAGACACCAGGAGGGTAGCAGCTGGTTATCTAGACTGGGACCATATATGGGAGGTTAGACACCAGGAGGGTAGCAGTTGGTTATCTAGACTGGGACCCTGCATGGGAGGTTTTAGGCACCATGTATAGGAGAGTAGCAGTTGGTTATCTAGACTGGGACCCTATGCAGGAGATTATAGACACCAGGAGGGTATCAGTTGGTTATCTAGACTGGGACCCTGCATGAAAGGTTAGGTACCCTGTCTGGGAGGTTATAGGCACCATGTATAGGAGGGTAGCAGTTGGTTATCTAGACTGGGACCCTATATGGGAGGTTATAGGCACCATGTATGTGAGGGTATCAGTTGGTTATCTAGACTGGGACCCTGCATGAAAGGTTTGGTACCCTGTCTGGGATGTGTGGCTCTACTCTTCCAGACTGCGACTCATTTAAAAAAAAAAAAAAAATGTCCTTTCTCACAAATACGTTTGCTGTTTTTCTGAAATCTGAACTTTTTTTTGTATCTGCTTAGTCTAAAGGCAAACCGTATTTGGTGGAGTTCCTCATAAAATCGTTTCTTTTTTATGTGGTTGAGGCTGAAGGTAAAGCATAAGATGGATGATGTGTCATAGAGGCAGAGCGAGGCGGTAACGGTAATTGGCTTTGGACTGCCAGGCAAGGTACAAGAGGTTAATATGGCGAGGGAATCCGATGGCTCCTGAAAATCAAAAGACGTGGGGACTGCAAAGGGGAGTGCTAAGCTGCTTGACGTGACTTAGAGCAATCATGGGCGACTCTTGTCGTGGCATCTCCTGGTGACCTACAAGACCTGACAAAAAGGCAATTTTAGGGATGAGAATGGACTGCAGAAACATGAAAGGATTTTTAAAGTGAAATGTTATTGAAATGGGAAAAAAGGAAAATGGTATAAAATACACCAAGGTTGTCTACTTGGCTACTTGGCTGTCTGCTTGTCTATAAGCCACCCCAGGATCCCGCAAGACAGGCAACTGAAGTGATATGCACATTTCGACTTTTCTGGTAGTAGTTAAGCTTAAACCGATCCCTTTAACACCCCATCCCCCCAAACCTGCTATTGGTTTTAAAATGATAGGCAATCTGGCTAACCAATAAGAAGGTGGCAAGGGTGGGGCCAAGCTTGACTTTGGCTGCTTATAAAAAATGATATATTCATTATTTTGACATGCAGTTTTCTATAAAAGTAACCTGCTTATCATAATATGCTGAATTAGAATTGCCCAGGTGTCGGGACGGCATCAGAAGATGTGTGCGCATGCCAAGCATGCTTAATTCCAACCTTGGTGCCACGTTACCTATTTAACTACTTGTCTACGAGCACCATTGTATTATAAACAGCAGCCAGTAGATCAGAATTTTAAACACACTAATGGCTGCTATGTGGATGGACTCTAAAGTGCTTGATCACTTAGACAGCCTCTCAAAGGCTCCCTGACTTCCAGTTTGACTGCTCCTAACCCAGGCTTGTCTCTGCTGATTCCTGGTTTGACCTCAGATAGTTCCTGACCCAGGCTTGTCTCTGCTGATTCCTGGTTTGACCTCAGATAGTTCCTGACCATGGCTTGTCTCTGCCGATTCCTGGTTTGACCTCAGATAGTTCCTGACCATGGCTTGTCTCTGCCGATTCCTGGTTTGACCTCAGATAGTTCCTGACCCAGGCTTGTCTCTGCTGATTCCTGGTTTGACCTCAGATAGTTCCTGACCATGGCTTGTCTCTGCTGATTCCTGGTTTGACCTCAGATAGTTCCTGACCCAGGCTTGTCTCTGCTGATTCCTGGTTTGACCTCAGATAGTTCCTGACCATGGCTTGTCTCTGCCGATTCCTGGTTTGACCTCAGATAGTTCCTGACCCAGGCTTGTCTCTGCTGATTCCTGGTTTGACCTCAGATAGTTCCTGACCATGGCTTGTCTCTGCCGATTCCTGGTTTGACCTCAGATAGTTCCTGACCCAGGCTTGTCTCTGCTGATTCCTGGTTTGACCTCAGATAGTTCCTGACCATGGCTTGTCCCTGCTGATTCCTGGTTTGACCTCAGATAGTTCCTGACCCAGGCTTGTCCCTGCTGATTCCTGGTTTGACCTGAGATAGTTCCTGACCCAGGCTTGTCTCTGCTGATTCCTGGTTTGACCTCAGATAGTTCCTGACCATGGCTTGTCTCTGCCGATTCCTGGTTTGACCTCAGATAGTTCCTGACCATGGCTTGTCTCTGCCGATTCCTGGTTTGACCTCAGATAGTTCCTGACCATGGCTTGTCTCTGCCGATTCCTGGTTTGACCTCAGATAGTTCTTGACCATGGCTTGTCTCTGCCGATTCCTGGTTTGACCTCAGATAGTTCTTGACCATGGCTTGTCTCTGCCGATTCCTGGTTTGACCTCAGATAGTTCCTGACCCAGGCTTGTCTCTGCCGATTCCTGGTTTGACCTGAGATAGTTCCTGACCATGGCTTGTCCCTGCTGATTCCTGGTTTGACCTCAGATAGTTCCTGACCATGGCTTGTCTGCTGATTTCCGAATTGATCTCTGATATCTCTTCTTGTTCCTTGTTTGATCTTGGTTAGTCCCCATTCCCCAACCATAGTTTGTCTCTGCCAATTCCTGGTTTGATCTTGGATAGTTCCCACCCATGGATTGTCTCAGCTGATTCCCAGTTTGATTTCTGATAGCACCTTATCATGGCTTGTTTCTGCTGATTCCTGGATTGACTTTGGATAGTTCCTGACCATGGCTTAAATCTGCTGATTTCTGAATTCATCTCTGATATCTCCGGACCATGGCTTGTCTCTGCTGATTCCTGGATTGACTTCAGATAGTTCCTGACCATGGCTTGACTCTGCTGATTTCTGAATTCATCTCTGATATCTCCGGACCATGGCTTGTCTCTGTTGGTTCCTGATTTGATCTTGGTTAGTCCCCACTCCCCAACCAGTTTGTCTCTGCTGATTCCTGGTTTGACCTTGGATAGTTCCCACCCATGGATTGTCTCAGCTGATTCCCAATTTGATTTTTATAGCAACTTATTATGGCTTGTTTCTACTGATTCCTGGATTGACTTCGGATAGTTCCCGACTATGGCTTTTCTCTGGTGATTCCTGGACTGACTTCGGATAGTTCCTTACCATGGCTTGCCTCTGCCGATTCCTGGTTTGACTTCAGATAGTTCCTGACCATGGCTTGACTCTGCTGATTTCTGAATTTGTCTCTGACATCTCCTGACCATGGCTTGTCTCTGTTGGTTCCTGATTAGTTAGTCCCCATTCCCCAACCAGTTTGTCTCTGCTGTTTCCTGGTTTGACCTTGGATAGCTCCCATCCATGGATTGTCTCGGCTGATTCCCGGTTTGATTTCTGATAGCACTTTATCATGGCTTGTCTCTGCTGATTTCTGGATTGACCTTGGATAGTTCCTGAACATGGCTTGTCTCTGCTGTTTCCTAGTTTGACCTTGGATAGTTCCTGACCATGGCTTGTTTCTGACGATTCCTGGTTTGACCTCAGATAGTTCCTGACCATGGCTTGTCTCTGATATATCGTGATCATGGTTTGTCTCTGCTGGTTCCTAATTTAATTTGGTTAGTCCCCATTCCCCAACCATAGTTTGTCTCTAGTGATTCCTGGTTTGACCTTGGATAGTTCCCACCCATGGATTGTCTCGGCTGATTCCCGGTTTGATTTCTGATAGCACTTTATCATGGCTTGTCTCTGCTGATTTCTGGATTGACCTTGGATAGTTTCTGACCATGGCTTGTCTCTGCTGATTCCTGGTTTGACTTCAGATAGTTCCTGACCATGGCTTGTCTCTGCTGATTTCCGAATTGATCTCTGATATTCCCTGACCATGGTTTTTCTCTTCTGGTTCCTAGTTTGATCTTGGTTACTCACCATTTCCCAACCATAGTTTGTCTCTGCGGATTCCTGGTTTGAACTTGGATAGTTCCCACCCATGGATTGTCTCAGGAGATTCCCAGTTTGATTTCTGATAGCACCTTATCACGGCTTGTCTCTGCTGATTCCTGGATTGACCTTGGATAGTTCCTGACCCTGGCTTGTCTTTGCTGATTACTGGATTGATTTCCATATCACAGCTTGTCTCTGCTGATTCCTGGATTGACCTTGGATAGTTCCTGACCCTGGCTTGTCTTTGCTGATTACTGGATTGATTTCCATATCACAGCTTGTCTCTGCTGATTCCTGGATTGACCTTGGATAGTTCCCGACCCTGGCTTGTCTCTGCTGATTCCTGGAGTGATTTCCATATCACAGCTAGTCTCTGCTGATTCCTGGATTGACCTTGGATAGTTCCCGACCATGGCTTGTCTCTGCTGATTCCTGGAGTGATTTCCATATCACAGCTAGTCTCTGCTGATTCCTGGATTGACCTTGGATAGTTCTCGACCATGGCTTGTCTCTGCTGATTCCTGGTTTGACTTCCACTAGACCCTTTCTATGGATTCCCTCTGATGACCTACAAATGTGACCTCAGCTTGTCTCCTAGTGCCGGCTATGCCATAAAACGTCCCCCTATTTTGTAAATGCTATGACTTTTGCGCAAACCAATTATTAAACACTTATTGCAATTTTTTTTACTAAAAATATGTAGAAGAATACGTATCGTTCTAAACTGAGGAAAAAAAATGTTTTTTTTTTATATATATTTTTTGGGGATATTTATTATAGCAAAAAGTAAAAAATTGCATTTTTTTTCAAAATTGTCGCTCTATTTTTGTTTATAGCGCAAAATAAAAACCCGCAGAGGTGACCAAATACCACCAAAAGAAAGCTCTATTTGTGGGGAAAAAAAGTACGCCAATTTTGTAAGGGAGCCACGTCGCACGACCGCGCAATTGTCAGTTAAATTGACGCAGTGCCGGAAGCTGAAATTTCACCTGGGCAGGGTGGGGGTATATGTGCCCAGTAAGCAAGTGGTTAAACAGGGATAGTTGGCAAGTATGAGGCAGCTGCTTTTGGCCCCACAACAATGACAGGGCCGAGGGCAGCTTCCCCTTTTGCCCTGCCTTAAAGACGGCCCTCTTATATCGTTTAAGTACTGCTGTGTTCTTCACATTTGAGCTCCTGACCCTACAGGACTATATGATTGGCCCCTTTGTCTTTGCTGTGTGAAAAGTCCATTTTATTGCAGTAGGCTCAGTTCTGGACTTCCTACTTTGGGAACTTTTACTATTTTCTACTATTGGCGCGGAAAACACCCCATCAGTTCAGGAAAGACTGCTGATGAGTTGCTATGAGAGACGGCCCATTGCACACCTCATTGCATATTGCGCTCTCTTATCTAACGACCGCGCTCAGCTCATTGGCGTTTACACCTTTGACTTTATTTTGGCAATTTGGTCCAGAGCTGTAAAATCAAAGTCAACGCAGCAGATACACATTTCCAAAAGTTGCTTATCCTGGTATTTCTATTCTTGAACGACTAAATGTACAGAAATAAACCACTTCTGTGTAAGTACCGCCATCACCATCTGACTCCCTCCCTATCAACAGCCAGCTAAGTATCCCTTCAGTCACTTCTCAAGGAGCCCCATCACGTGCTGCCGAGTGATATATTAAACTTCTCCGGTGTCACGCGGAGTCCAATTGCCGAGAAAATGCATCGATATGACAACCTCAGCCACTTTCGGGCGCTAAGAGGCGTACTTATGCCGCAAGGTAAAAAACATATGCATTTTTCAAATCTCAAATATGCATCATTTCCAGGAGGCGGTGTGCCGGAGCGTTCGCCGTCCCGGAGATGAGACGGGCAGATTTATAAGGTCGTATTCACTAGCGGAGGAACGATTGGCACATTTAGACCTGAGCTGGATGACATTCAGTTTGCTAAAGCGCTGTGTTATCATGAACCACTGCCGTGTTTTTTCTACTGTATCTCAGTGGTGCTGATCTCCTACATCAGCCATTCTCAACCAGGGTTCCGTGGAACCCTAGGGTTCCTCCAGAGGTGGCTAGGGGTTCCTTGAGCTGTGGCTGATTTACCTCCTGTTTGATGGTGCCTACATAGTTCTGAGCCAATTCTACTTGGAGGAGCCAGTGGTATTACACCAATGATCTTCATAGTTCTCTGTAAGGGGGGCATTCTTACTACTACTGTAAAAAAGGGCATTATTCTTTCTGACCACCAAAGTAAGGGACATTGTTCCCACTGACCCCCAATTAATGTGTTTTATCAGGGGTTCCCGAGACCTGAAAATTATTTTTAGCGTTCCCCAGCGGTAAAAAGGTTGAGAAAGGCTGTCCTACATCCTCTTTCAGCCACATGCATTGGCTGCACATCATCGTTCTGAATCGGCTTCCTGATAATGACAATGGTGGACCATGCTTGTGCAATGTGTATGTCGCACCCTCACTGCTGCTAGTGTAGGTACATTTATGCCTCGTTTCCACTGAGCGGATCAGTTCGGGTCGTTTAGAATGGAACGGGTTAGAATGGTCCGGTCTATTCTGCTGAGCATTTCCACTGCAAATCGGACCATCCGGGACCATACAAGGTTTAGAGAAAAAGCCTAGCACGTCCACCAACCAGTGAGATGTATTGTAGGTCTGCCCTAATGGAACCTTTCCATTTTCTATGGCCCCACATCTGAAGCAGGACCCAGAATGGTCCGGTACGGTTCGCTTTTATGGCCCGCTTTCATAATGGAAACACCCAAAATAGCGTACCGTACCGAACCAATCCGCTCAGTGAAAAAACGAGGCATTAGTAGGCAGAGGAGCATGGGTTCATTTTGTTTTAGAGGCCAGACCATTATTCAAGCATGCAGCCTTGCAAGCCAGGAAAAGGGGGGCAAGCGAGCACAACCCCCCAAACCCTACTACATACCTCCCAACTTTTTAAGATGGGAATGAGGGACACCTTGTTGCGCAGAGGGGGGGG
This sequence comes from Rana kukunoris, assembly GCA_029574335.1. Classification (NCBI taxonomy): domain Eukaryota; kingdom Metazoa; phylum Chordata; class Amphibia; order Anura; family Ranidae; genus Rana; species Rana kukunoris. The sequence continues at coordinate 557,457,830 of CM056052.1, read as the reverse complement.
GTTCCGCGCGGATCTGAGTTGTTGAGCAGGGTGTGTTCTAACTGTAGGGGGTGACCGGGGGAGGTGTCCGATTGTGTCCCTATGTACAAGGGACACAGATCGGTCTCCTCTCTCCCCTGACAGGACGTGGAGCTCTGTGGAGACGTGGAGCCCGGCGGCCATCTTCCCACAAATAGAGCTTTCTTTTGGTGGTATTTGATCGCCTCTGCGATTTTAATTTTTTGCGCTATATATACAAAAATAGAGCGACATTTTTGAAAAAAAATCAATATTTTTTATTTTTGTTATAAGAAAAATCAAATAATCTAAATTTTAGTCAAACATTTAGGCCAAAATTTATTGAGCCACATGTCTTAAGTAAAAAAAAAAATCGCAATAAAAAAAAAATAGCTACCTAGCGGGAACAGCGACAAAAAAATGATCGCTTAGTGACACTGGCAATAGGGGGTGAAAGGGTTAACTAGGGCGGTGATCAAGGGGTTAAACCTTTATTAAGGGGGGGGGGGTACGGGGCTACCCAGGACCTAACACTAACTGACTGTCACACTGACACTAAATGTAGTGATCAGTACATATATGATCACTGCATTCAGTGACACTGTGACAGGGGGGGAGGGGGGGAGTGATCACAAGGGGTTAAGTGTGCCTGCGTGTCCTGGTGTCAGTGTAGTGTTGTGCAGACTTACTATGTGATGTAATCTCTCCTCAGCGGCGGTTGAAAAAACCGCCGAGAGCAGAGATCACATCACTTCCTCCTCCTGTGTTTACAAACTGAGATCATTTTTGTTTTATTTTTTAAATGGGATATTTATTTAAGCAAAAAGCAAAAAATGTTGGGCCAGATCCACAAAGAATGGCCGCTGGCGTAGTTTATCTAATTTTCACTACGCCACTGTAAGTTACAGCGGCGTATCCTTACCCACAAAGAATTGCCGCTGTAACTTATGGCGGCGTAGTGTAATCTTGGCAGCGTAAGGTGGCGCAATTCAAATTTAGAAGATGTGGGCAGTGATTTATGTTAAATCAGCGTGACTTCACGTAAATGACGTGTTTTTTTGTACGGCACATGCGCTGTCCGTGGAGGTATCCCAGTGCGCATGCGCGAAATCACGTCGAAAATAGTCAATGAAAACGACGTGAACGGAACTTACGCAAATCCCTATTCGCGAACGGTTTACGCAAACGACACGAACGACGAAAAATTCGACGCTGGCCCGACGTCCATACTTAACATTACGTACGCCTCTATACAGCAGGGGTAACTTTACGTCGGACCGACGCTTACGCAAACGACGTAAAAACCATGCGCCGGCCGTACGTTCATTTGTGGATCGGCGTATCTAGCTCATTTTTCATATTTTACGCGGACAAACAACGGAAGCGCCCCCTAGCGTACAGCGTAAATATGCAACTTAAATACGACGGCGTAAGCCGCCGTATCTAAGCAAAAAAAACAGTGTATCTTGTTTTGTGGATACAAAACAAAGGTACGCCGGCGCAGATTTGAATTTATGGCGGCGTATCTGGAGATACGCCGCCGTAAATGTCTGTGGATCTGGCCCATTGTGGTTTTTTTTTTTTAAATGTACACTTTTTTGTTTATAGCCCAAAAAATAAAAACCGCACAGGCGATCAAATACCACCAAAAGAAAGCTCTATTTGTGGGGAAGAAAGGACGCCAATTTTGTGTGGGAGCCGCGTCGCACGACCGCGTAATTGTCAGTTAATGCGACGCAGTGCCGGAAGCTAAAATTTCGTCTGGGCAGAAAGGGGGTGTAGGTGCACAGTATGGAAGTGGTTAAACATCATAGTCACTAATAAAGATCCTCGTGTACTAGCTTTGTGAATTGAGCCTTTAGGCGGCGTACACACGACCGAGGTTCTCGCTAGAAACCAGCGAGAACCTCGCTGGAAGCTGCATTCCAGCGAGAACCTCGGCCGTGTGTACGCTCCTGGCTCGCCCCGCCCGTCGGGAATCCCGTCGAGCGAATAGAGAGCAGGCTCTCTATTTGCTCGACGGCCCGCCTGGATGAATGGCTGGTTGCCATTCCCGATGGGCGGGTCACCGATTTCGACGGCCGGCCGAGAACCTCGACGGGTGGAACGATGTGTTCCGCCCGTCGAGGTTCTCGTACGTGTGTACGCCGCCTTAGAGTTGAAGGGAAAAAAAAGAGTCAGGCCGCGTACACACGGCAGAGAACCTCGACGGGCAGATCTTACATCGTTCCGCCCGTCGAGGTTCTCTGCCGGCCGTCAGATTCGGCGACCCGCCCGTCGGGAATGGCAACCAGCCATTCATCCCGACGGGCCGTCGAGCAAATAGAGAACATGCTCTCTATTTCTGCTTGACGGCATTCCCGACGGGATGCTCGCCGAGAGCATACACACGGCCGAGGTTATCGGCAGAATGCGGCTCCCAGCGAGGTTCTCGCTGGTTTCTGCCGAGGACCTCGGCCGTGTGTACGCCGCCTCAGATTCGGCGACCCGCCCGTCGGGAAAGGCAACCAGCCATTCATCCCGACGGGCCGTCGAGCAAATAGAGAACCTGTTCTCTATTTTGGCTCGACGGGTTTCCCGACGGGATGCTCGCCGAATCCATACACACGGCCGAGGTTCTCGGCAGAATGCGGCTCCCAGCGAGGTTCTCGCTGGTTTCTGCCGAGAACCTCGGCCGCGTGTACGCCGCCTTAGTCTGACATCCATTTTTCAGAAGAAGGAAGGTCGGTGGCCTCCATGTTTCCCTCTGAGCCGGTTTCCTTTGCCGCTCTCCTGTTCGGCACGTGCCGGCGATTATTATTCATTAGCGCTGATTGTGACTCTCTCTTCTCTGAATCAGAAGCTCTCATCCTCCACCTGAAAGGGAAATGATCCCTCATCTATAATATACTTCTGATAAGAGTGTCACCGTCACCAGACATTGAGGTCACCTCCAATAATAGCGGGGGCCGCTGATAAAGGAATTCCATTATTCCTCATTCACTGATTGCCGCCATTCCAACGAAGTGAGGAACATAAAAAGGGAGAGACGCCGGTGGTGCTATTCGGGGGTTTATATACTAAATATAACGCAATGCTGTGACCAGACGTGACCGGTTATCGCCCCACCGCGTCCCCGGCGGGTGTTCCGCGCAGCGCTGATTAACCTGATAAAATATTAATACGGCCACGATAGAAAGAGAACGCGTTGCATAGAGGAAGACAGACTTTGCCGCCTTTTAACCCTTTCTCTGCCGCCTCCCACCTCGGATGGCTGAGCTTAATTTGCAATTTTTGATACCGGCAGCAATAAAAGCGGCAACTTTTAGCGTTAAATGGCAATGTTCCCGGTTTTGGTTTTCCGGGAATGTCCTTATAAGGGCTTGTTTAAAACATTGCATTGTTAACCACTCCTACACCATTTCAATCCCGACACTTCTCATGTACTTTATATGTAAAAGTTCTGAAGTTTTTTTTTTTGCTAGAAAATTACCCCAAGCATTATGGGCCAGATTCAGGTAGAAGTTACGCGGCTTATCTGTAGATAAGCCGCGTAACTTCTAGCCTACGCCGTCGTATCTGTTTTCTGTATTCAGAAAACAAGATACGCCGGGATTGAGTTCAGATACGAGCGGCGTAATTGTATTTCGCCGTCGTATCGGAACTGCAATTTTAAAATGGCCGCTAGGGGCGTTCCCGCTGATTTATGCCGAGAATATGTAAATCGGCGAGATACGCCAATTCACGATCGTACGCGGGCCCGACGCAGTGACTTTACGACGTTTCCGTAAGAGATACGCGGCGTAAAGAAAAATATGCCCCCTAGGTGGCGTATCCTATGTTAAGTATGGCCGTCGTTCCCGCGTCGCCTTTTGAAAATTTAACCTCGTTTGCGTAAGTCGTCCATGAATGGGGCTGGACGCCATTTACGTACACGTCGAAAACACTGACGTCCTTGCGACGTCATTTTGCGCAATGCACGTCGGGAAGTTTTTGGGACGGCGCATGCGCAGTACGTTCGGCGCGGGAACGCGCCTAATTTAAATGCCCTACGCCCCCTACCCGGCTCATTTGAATTAGGCGGGCTTGCGCCGGGGGATTTTCGCTACGCCGCCGCAACTTTACAGGTAAGTGCTTTGTGAATCAAGCACTTGCTCTAGTAAGTTGCGGCGGCGTAGTGTAAATGCCTTACTCTACGCCGCCGCAAATGTATGTGAATCTGGCTAGAGAATAACCTGGTGGGTGTTGCATTGTCACACGGCATTTGCGCAAAAGTTTTCTGAAAGCAAGAACAAAATGGTGGTAGTTTCATATATGCAATCAAAGAAGCGTTATACTACCGGCCAGCCAACCTATTGTAGACTTGAAAGTGGCCTCAGCCTATGAACCCTAGGGGGCATGGCTTTGGCGGAGACTCATGAGTGAGTGAGTGAGAAACGTATATAGCGCAACACATGCAAACTGAATCGCCTCTGGGTGCTTGGTATCCATTCCCCAGGCCCTCAGAAGAGACAGGTCTTAATCTTTCTCCTGAAGGCCAGGTGGTTTACCTCCAGCCGGATGCTGCTTGGTAGAGTGTTCCAAAGTCTGGGTCCTTGGACCGCAAATCTTCCTTCTCCTTTGGACTTGTATCTGGTTTTGGGTATCTGGAGTAGATTTTGATTGGTGGATCGCAGAATGTGATTGGTGTTGTAAGCTTTTAGTTTTTCGCATAGATATTGGGGGCATTTCCCAGAATGCACTTATGCGTTAGACAGAGTGCCTTGAAAGTGATTCTGTCTTTTACCGGCAACCAATGAAGGGATCTCAGTGAAGGTGAGATTGATTCCCAGGGTTTTTTCCCAGTCACAAGTCGAGCGGCCGTATTTTGAACGACTTGCAGACAAGTGATTTGGTAATTTGGGATTCCGAGGGAGAGGACTCATGAGCTGTAGTCTCCTTAGAGGCCATGGCTTTGATGGAGACTCATGGGCTGAGGTCTCCCTAGGGTGCATGGCTTTGGCGGAGATTCATTAACTGAGGTCTCCCTAGGGGGCATGGCTTTGTCAGAGACTTATTAGCTGAGGTCTCCATAGGGGGCATGGCTTTGTCAGAGACTCATGAGCTGAAGACTCCCTAGGGAGCATGGCCTTGATGGAGACTCATGGACTGAGCTCTCCCAAAGGGGTATTGCTTTGATGGAGACTCATGAAGTGGAGTCTCCCTAGGGGGTATGGCTTTGATGGAGACTCATGGGCTGAGGTTTCCCTAGGGGGCATGGCTTTGGCGGAGACTCATGGGATGAGCTCTGTGACGAGACCCTTGCTCGCCCAGGTCCTGCTCTCCCGACACTCCTCTGCTTCTATTTGATCAGCTTGCAGAGTGCAACATCTGATGGTCCAGTCATCCAAGATTCCAGGATCCAACCTACAGCTATGTGCCGATTGGATCCATGAAGAACACACACCAAACGAGTTGTATGTATGTTCAACCAGAACTCCTTTATTGAAAGTACACAGCACACTTTTATACAGAATTTGGAATATCCCGCCCCCAACAATTGCTTTCCTATTGGTCCTTTTTCAAGTCCAGGCCATCTCCCATCAGTCTCCCATCAGGTCCTCTCCTATGCAAATTAGGACTTCAAAATGTCTCAGCAGAGATTGGTCCCAAAGCTTGAATAGCCTGACTATGTGTGTTGAGACAGAAGCCCCCAGGGGGTAATTACTACAATGAAGCAATCAGAACAACAATTAACACCTCTACACACTGGACAATAAAATGTCTCTCACAAGCCCGGCTCCACTTATTTCACTAGTCGGAGCCAAGCCTTGAAGGGTCATTGTCCTAGTGACCTAGTCAGGGCAAATTAAGCCACTTCCAGTATCTCTTGCAATATGTACTCCACAATGTCTCATCTTATGTAATACATGAAGTATGATTTCACGGTCCATGACAAGCTCTCCCTAGGGGGCATGGCTTTGGCAGAGACTCATGGGCTGAGGTCTATGCTAGGAGGGAATGGTTTTGGTGGAGACTCATGGGCTGAGGTCTACGATAGGAGGGCATGGTTTTGGCGGAGACTCATGGGCTAAGGTCTCCGTAGGGGGCATGGCTTTGACAGAGACTCATGGGCTGAGGTCTCCCTAGGGGGCATGGCTTTGTCAGAGACTCATTAGCTGAGGTCTCCCTAGGGGATATGGCTTTCGTGGAGACTCATGAGCTGAAGACTCCCTAGGGGGCATGGCTTTGATGGAGACTCATGGACTGAGCTCTCCCTAGGGGGCATGGCTTTGATTGAGACTCATGAAGTGGAGTCTCCCTAGGGGGCATGGCTTTGATGGAGACGCATGGGCTGAGGTTTCCCTAGGGGGCATGGCTTTGATGGAGACTCATGGACTGAGCTCTCCCTAGGGGGCATGGCTTTGGCAGAGACTCATTAGCTGAAGTCTCCCTAGGGGGTATGGCTTTGGCAGAGACTCATTAGCTGAGGTTTCCCTAGGGGGTATGGCTTTGGTGGAGACTCATGAGATGGAGACTCCCTAGGGGGTATGGCTTTGATAGAGAGTCATGGGCTGAGGTCTCCCTAGGGGGCAGGGCTTTGGTGGGGACTCATGGGCTGAGGTCTCCCTAGGGGGCATGGCTTTGGCGAAGACTCGTGGATTAAGGCCATTTTCAAGTCTACACTAGGTTGGCTGGATGGGTGTGCGGCGCTTCTTTGATTTTATTCATGCATCACTTTGGATGAGCACCTTTGGCAGTCTGCTTCAGGTGCTGTAAGCGAGCGTTGTCATGGACTTCATTGGAGACTTTAAAGCTGTGGCGGTGCGTCCATAAGGATCCAGCACCAACCAGCCGCCCCCTCTCTTCTGCCATCCCACTATGACCATAGATAGATTCATGCACTGCATGAATCTATGGTCGCCACTGACACCCCCTCTTCAGGCAGCAATTGATGGGTACAGTAGCTGCGTAACTGCGTTTGATGGCACAGTGGCAGCAATTTAGGGTTACAGTGGCTTAGTTTGATGGCACAGTGGCGGCAATTTATGGGTACAGTGGCTTCGTTTGATGGCACAATGCGGCAATTTATGGGTACAGTGGCTTCGTTTGATGGCACAATGGCGGCAATTTATGGGTACAGTGGCTTTGGTTGATGACACAATGGCGGCAAATTATGGGTACAGTGGCTTCATTTGATGGACACAGTGGCGGCAATTGATGGGCACATTAGCCACGTTTGATGGCACAGTGGCAGCAATCTAGGGGTACAGTGGCTTCATTTGATGGCACAGTGGCGGCAATTCATGGGTACAGTGGCTTCATTTGATAGGGGCAGTGGCGGCAACTGATGAGCACATTAGCTGCGTTTGATGGGCACAGTGGCTGCAATTGATGTTTTGTTTTTTTTCAGTTTGTTTGCGCCCCCAAAAATTTTGAGCACCAGCCGCTACTGCTTTGAAGCACCAAGAAAGTGACTTGGAGGATCATTTTTGAAGCGAAACAAACACAACGTGTGACCAGGACTGTAAGGTGACCATTTTATTTAGTGACATGAGCTTTGATTGCCATTCAGAGTGCTTAAAAAAAGCGTGTCCCATGCCACATTCTGAAGCGAGTGTAAATGAGCCCTAACAGGTGAACGTCATAATAAATAAGAAAGAAAAGAAAAGGTCGTTCTTTTATGGATAAAGCAGTTTAACAAGTGAAATTTACGTAAATTTTCGTAGGCGGTGAAGTCTTTCATTCTCGGGAATCCCTCTGCTCATCCCTGGCGGCCTCCATACTTGTCTCAGGGTCACGTCTGATCTTTTTCTGATGCATTTGTATTTGTTTAGATTAGCTCACAGCCACCAGGGATGCGCCAACTGGAATCCCCGATTGGCTGAAGCAGCGGCGGCGATGCAGCGGTACAGAACTCAGACCAAAAGACAATTTTCTGACACCTGCCCTCGGGCGTTGGTGTTTTTTTTTTGTAAGCGGTGACTATACTGATTATCTGAGCACAAATTGGTGTCGCAGTGTGACGTGACGCGTGGCCCGCGGTGTTCCGATGACGCAGGTCCCGGGCCATTCCCGGCCTAAATGAAGATGGAGAGGAGACCTGTGTTCGGCGACGTCTGACAGCTGTAATTGACTATTTCGCGCTCGCTCTCTGTACCTGAGGTCAGTCCCAAATAAGCTGCCAACATTACTTTTCCGTTCTTTCTTTTTCATCCTGCAGCTTCTGAAAAAAATTACTTTTATATCGCTGCTGTACAAGAAACAAAAAACGAATAAAAAAATCTTTGCTGCGCCCGGGGAGAACACGACAACATAATTCCACATTCTTCAAGAACATTTATACTTTTCACATTTAAAGAGTTATTCCGACCACAGAGATTGGACTATGGTTGGATGTGTATGTGTCAAGTAATGCTGAGGATGGGTGCAGAGTGGTGAAGTAACCCTGGAGATGAGTAAAGAGTAGTGAAGTAACACTGGGGACAGGTGAAAAGTGGTAAAGTAACACTGGAGATGGGTGCAGAGTGGTGAAGTAACACTGGAGATGGGTGCAGAGTGGTGAAGTAACACTGGGGATGGGTGCAAAGTGGTGAAGTAACACTGGGGATGGGTGCAGAGTGGTGAAGTAACACTGGGGATGGGTGAAGAGCAGTGAAGTAACACTGGGGATGGGTGAAGAGCAGTGAAGTAACACTGGGGATGGGTGCAGAGTGGTGAAGTAACACTGGAGATGGGTGCAGAGTGGTGAAGTAACACTGGGGATGGGTGCAGAGTAGTGAAGTAACACTGGGGATGGGTGCAGAGTAGTGAAGTAACACTGGAGATGGGTGCAGAGTGGTGAAGTAATACTGGGGATGGGTGCAGAGTAGTGAAGTAACACTGGGGATGGGTGCAGAGTAGTGAAGTAACACTGGAGATGGGTGCAGAGTGGTGAAGTAACACTGGGGATGGGTGCAGAGTAGTGAAGTAACACTGGGGATGGGTGAAGAGTGGTGAAGTAACACTGGGGATGGGTGAAGAGCAGTGAAGTAACACTGGGGATGGGTGCAGAGTGGTGAAGTAACACTGGGGATGGGTGCAGAGTGGTGAAGTAACACTGGGGATGGGTGCAGAGTGGTGAAGTAACACTGGGGATGGGTGCAGAGTAGTGAAGTAACACTGGGGATGGGTGCAGAGTAGTGAGGTAACACTGGAGATGGGTGCAGAGTGGTGAAGTAACACTGGGGATGGGTGCAGAGTGGTGAAGTAACACTGGGGATGGGTGCAGAGTGGTGAAGTAACACTGGGGATGGGTGCAGAGTGGTGAAGTAACACTGGGGATGGGTGCAGAGTGGTGAAGTAACACTGGGGATGGGTGCAGAGTGGTGAAGTAACACTGGGGATGGGTGCAGAGTGGTGAAGTAACACTGGGGATGGGTGCAGAGTGGTGAAGTAACACTGGGGATGGGTGCAAAGTGGTGAAGTAACACTGGGGATGGGTGCAGAGTGGTGAAGTAACACTGGGGATGGGTGAAGAGCAGTGAAGTAACACTGGGGATGGGTGAAGAGCAGTGAAGTAACACTGGGGATGGGTGCAGAGTGGTGAAGTAACACTGGAGATGGGTGCAGAGTGGTGAAGTAACACTGGGGATGGGTGCAGAGTAGTGAAGTAACACTGGGGATGGGTGCAGAGTAGTGAAGTAACACTGGAGATGGGTGCAGAGTGGTGAAGTAATACTGGGGATGGGTGCAGAGTAGTGAAGTAACACTGGGGATGGGTGCAGAGTAGTGAAGTAACACTGGAGATGGGTGCAGAGTGGTGAAGTAATACTGGGGATGGGTGCAGAGTAGTGAAGTAACACTGGGGATGGGTGCAGAGTAGTGAAGTAACACTGGAGATGGGTGCAGAGTGGTGAAGTAACACTGGGGATGGGTGCAGAGTAGTGAAGTAACACTGGGGATGGGTGAAGAGTGGTGAAGTAACACTGGGGATGGGTGAAGAGCAGTGAAGTAACACTGGGGATGGGTGCAGAGTGGTGAAGTAACACTGGGGATGGGTGCAGAGTGGTGAAGTAACACTGGGGATGGGTGCAGAGTGGTGAAGATACACTGGGGATGGGTGCAGAGTAGTGAAGTAACACTGGGGATGGGTGCAGAGTAGTGAGGTAACACTGGAGATGGGTGCAGAGTGGTGAAGTAACACTGGGGATGGGTGCAGAGTGGTGAAGTAACACTGGGGATGGGTGCAGAGTGGTGAAGTAACACTGGAGATGGGTGCAGAGTGGTGAAGTAACACTGGGGATGGGTGCAGAGTAGTGAAGTAACACTGGGGATGGGTGCAGAGTGGTGAAGTAACACTGGAGATGGGTGCAGAGTGGTGAAGTAACACTGGGGATGGGTGAAGAGCAGTGAAGTAACACTGGGGATGGGTGAAGAGCAGTGAAGTAACACTGGGGATGGGTGCAGAGTGGTGAAGTAACACTGGAGATGGGTGCAGAGTAGTGAAGTAACACTGGGGATGGGTGCAGAGTAGTGAAGTAACACTGGGGATGGGTGCAGAGTAGTGAAGTAACACTGGGGATGGGTGCAGAGTAGTGAAGTAACACTGGAGATGGGTGCAGAGTGGTGAAGTAACACTGGAGATGGGTGCAGAGTGGTGAAGTAACACTGGAGATGGGTGCAGAGTGGTGAAGTAACACTGGGGATGGGTGCAGAGTGGTGAAGTAACACTGGAGATGGGTGCAGAGTGGTGAAGTAACACTGGGGATGGGTGAAGAGCAGTGAAGTAACACTGGGGATGGGTGCAGAGTGGTGAAGTAACACTGGAGATGGGTGCAGAGTAGTGAAGTAACACTGGGGATGGGTGCAGAGTAGTGAAGTAACACTGGGGATGGGTGCAGAGTGGTGAAGTAACACTGGGGATGGGTGCAGAGTGGTGAAGTAACACTGGGGATGGGTGCAGAGTAGTGAAGTAACACTGGGGATGGGTGCAGAGTGGTGAAGTAACACTGGGATGGGTGCAGAGTGGTGAAGTAACACTGGGGATGGGTGCAGAGTGGTGAAGTAACACTGGGGATGGGTGCAGAGTGGTGAAGTAACACTGGGGATGGGTGCAGAGTGGTGAAGTAACACTGGGGATGGGTGCAGAGTGGTGAAGTAACACTGGGGATGGGTGCAGAGTGGTGAAGTAACACTGGGGATGGGTGCAGAGTGGTGAAGTAACACTGGGGATGGGTGCAGAGTGGTGAAGTAACACTGGGGATGGGTGCAGAGTGGTGAAGTAACACTGGGGATGGGTGCAGAGTGGTGAAGTAACACTGGGGATGGGTGCAGAGTAGTGAAGTAACACTGGGGATGGGTGCAGAGTGGTGAAGTAACACTGGGGATGGGTGCAGAGTGGTGAAGTAACACTGGGGATGGGTGCAGAGTGGTGAAGTAACACTGGGGATGGGTGCAGAGTAGTGAAGTAACACTGGGGATGGGTGCAGAGTGTGAAGTAACACTGGGGATGGGTGCAGAGTGGTGAAGTAACACTGGGGATGGGTGCAGAGTGGTGAAGTAACACTGGGGATGGGTGCAGAGTGGTGAAGTAACACTGGGGATGGGTGCAGAGTGGTGAAGTAACACTGGGGATGGGTGCAGAGTGGTGAAGTAACACTGGGGATGGGTGCAAGTGGTGAAGTAACACTGGGGATGGGTGCAGAGTGGTGAAGTAACACTGGGGATGGGTGCAGAGTGGTGAAGTAACACTGGGGATGGGTGCAGAGTGGTGAAGTAACACTGGGGATGGGTGCAGAGTAGTGAAGTAACACTGGGGATGGGTGCAGAGTAGTGAAGTAACACTGGGGATGGGTGCAAGTGGTGAAGTAACACTGGGGATGGGTGCAGAGTAGTAACACTGATGGGTGCAGTAACACTGGGGATGGGTGCAGAGTAGTGAAGTAACACTGGGGATGGGTGCAGAGTGGTGAAGTAACACTGGGGATGGGTGCAAAGTAGGGATGAGCCGAACACCCCCGGGTTCGGTTCGCACCAGAACGTTCGAATAGACCGTGGGTTTGCACGAATATTTCGAAACCCATTGAAGTCTATGGGACCCGAACGTTCGAATTCAAAAACGGTCATTTTAAAGACCAAAATTCAATTAAATGTTGGAAAACGTCGTTCAGAACCCGGGTCTTGCCCCAGGGAACATGTATCAATGGATTTTTTTTTTTTTTTAAACGGCCGTTTTTTGCGGAGCAGCCATTTTAATGATGCTTAAAGTGAAAAAAAAAATCCTTTAAATATCACACCTGCTGGGTGTCTATAGTAGTGGCACGTGTTTAGAAATGTCCCTGCACAACATGAGAGGACTATAAAAAAAAAGTAATTAATACTACTTGCACAAGTTCTGTGTGGCAACATTATGTCGAATATTTGAGCGGTGGTGGGGGGCCATTATTGTTTTGTGAAAGAAATTTTTTAGAAAAAAGGGCACCCCTTAAACATACTGTAATTGGAGCGCAACAAGGAGCCACGTGCAAAGTATTGCATCAAAAATTGTTATTAGGCGCCCCTGTTAAACAGGGGCTGGGAAATTGGGCCTTGGGCACAACACACTTGCAACCCCTCCCGATAACTCCAAATGGAGCGCAACAAGGAGCCACGTGCAAATTATTGCATCAAAAATCGTTATTAGGCGCCCCTGTTAAACAGGGGCAGAAAAATTGTGCCTTGGGCACAACACAACACTGCAACCCCTCACAATAACTCCAATTGGAGCGCAACAAGGAGCCACGTGCAAATTATTGCATCAAAAATTGTTATTAGGCGCCCCTGGTAAACAGGGGCAGAAAAATTGTGCCTTGGGCACAACACAACACTGCAACCCCTCACAATAACTGCAATTGGAGCGCAACAAGGAGCCACGTGCAAATTTTTGCATCAAAAATTGTTATTAGGCACCCCTGTTAAACAGGGGCTGAAAAATTGTGCCTTAGGCACTGGTGGCGGAGCCCAAAAACACAACATTTCTTACTAGCTATCAGCAAGAAAAGTGAGGAGGAGAAGGATATTCCATCAGCAGCATACGAGGACAGTCACTCAGCATCAGCAGTCTAAAAGGGATCCGACATTTCAACAAAAAGATATTATTCATTAATATCAGCATCAGGTGCTTGGTAGCTGGTGTTGATCCAAGCCTGATTCATTTTGATGAAGGTCAGTCGATCAACAGAGCCGGTGGAGAGGGGCACCCTGTGATCAGTCACAAAGCCTCCAGCAGCACTGAATGTCCGTTCTGAAAGAACACTGGATGCAGGGCAAGCCAGTAGCTCAATTGCGTACTGGGCAAGCTCTGGCCAGTGATCCATCCTCAAGACCCAGTAAGCCAGAGGATTTTCGGTGGGGAAGGTGTCCAAGTCGGATCTTGCCCCTAGGTATTCCCGGACCATGTAAACCAGACGCTGGCGGTGGTTGCTGGAACCGGTCAGACCTTGGGGCTGCGGACTAAAAAACTGCCTGAACGCATCCGTCAGACGACCACCTTCTCCACCGCCCTTTCTGCGACTCACCGAAGCCTCAGCAAGACGTTGTCCAGAGCCAGGTTTTGGTAATCCCCCCGGTTCTGGGAACGCATTGCACAGACCCTTCTGAAAGGCCTCCCGCAGAAGTTTCATCTTCTGCTCCCTCTGCGATGGCAACATAAAGTCCGCAACCTTACTCTTGTAACGTGGATCAAGGAGAGTCGCCAGCCAGTAATGATCCCTCTCCTTAATAGCACGTACACAAGGATCCTTACGCAGGCTTTGCAGGATCAGGGAGGCCATGCAGCGTAGGTTTGCAGAGGCATTCGGGGCACAGTCCTCTGGGTCACTGAGGACGACAGGATCCACAGGCACCTCATCCCAGCCACGTAAAACTCCACGTGCTCCTTGGGACTGTAAATGATCCCTTAAAGACTGCTGCTGCTGAGTGCTAGGCTCCACCTCCATGCTGCTGATACAATCCTCCTCCTCCTCCTCCTCCTCTTCCTGTGTGCTAGGTGGGCAAGCAGGACCACTGTCTGGGTAAAGGGGGCCTTGAGAGGTAAGGAAGTCCTCCTCTTCCTCCCTCTGTTCTGCCTCAAGGGCCCTGTCCATTATTCCACGTAGCGTGTGCTCCAACATGTGAATAAGAGGGACAGTCTCACTGATGCATGCACTGTCACTGCTCACCATCCTCGTGGCGTCCTCAAATGGTGACAGGACAGTGCATGCATCCCTGATCAAGGCCCACTGATGTGGGGAAAAAAAACCTAGCTGCCCTGACCCAGTTCTGCTGCCATATTGGCACAGGTACTCATTGATAACCCACTGCTGCGTGTGCAGCCGCTGCAGCATGGCCAACGTTGAGTTCCATCTGGTGGGCATGTCACAAATTAGGCGGTTCTTGGGCAGGTTGTATTCCCTTTGGAGGTCAGTCAGCCGAGCAGTGGCATTATATGACCTCCAAAAATGCACACAGACTTTCCTGGCCTGCTTCAGGACATCCTGCAAGCCCGGGTACCTGCCCAAGAACCGCTGCACCACCAAATTGAGGACATGCGCAAAACAGGGCACGTGGGTGAGTTTTCCCTGTCGCAGGGCAGAGAGGAGGTTGGTGCCATTATCGCTGACCACCATTCCAGGCTTCAGCTGGCGTGGCGTCAACCACCTCTCAGCCTGACCCTGCAGAGCTGACAAAACCTCTTCCCCAGTGTGGCTCCTGTCTCCCAAGCACACCAGCTCTAGCACCGCATGGCATCTCTTGGCCTGCATTCCTGCGTTTCCCCCTCGTATGCCTACGGAGCACGGCTGGTTCGGAGAAAACATCCCCACAGGAAGAGGCCACAGAGGAAGAAGAAGAGGAGGGGGTGGAGGAAAGAGGTGTGTCACAAGCAGTAGTATTGTTTTGGAGGCGTGGTGGCGGAACAACCTCCAAAACTACTGGACCTTGCCCTGCGTCCTTCCCAGCTGTCAGCAGAGTCACCCAATGCGCCGTAAAAGACAGGTAACGTCCCTGTCCATGCCTGCTGGACCATGAGTCAGCGGTAATATGCACCTTACCACTGACCGCCCTGTCCAGCGAGGCATGGACATTGCCTTCCACATGCCGGTAGAGAGCCGGAATAGCCTTCCGTGAGAAAAAGTGGCGTTTTGGTACTTGCCACTGAGGTACTGCACATTGCACAAACTCACGGAAGGGGGCAGAATCTACCAAGTGAAAAGGTAGCAGTTGAAGTGCTAGCAATTTCGCTAAGCTAGCATTCAACTGCTTGGCATGTGGATGGCTGGGATTGTACTTTCGGCGCTGCAGCAGCTGGGGCAGGGAAATTTGCCTGTTACTATCAGTAGATTGACCGCTACTACTAGCTTGTGACACACCTATTTCTACACCTTCACTGCAGGCTTCAGAAAGGACTGGGGGTCTACTGGGGTTGGAGGTCCCAGAAGGGCAAGGGGGGGTACGCTTTTGTCTTTTGTGTGGGTCTTTCTGGTGTGCTTGCCAATGAGCTGCATGGCAGGTCGACATATGTCTGGACAAGCATGTGGTACCCAGGTGGTTGATGTTTTGGCCACGTGAGATATGCTTGCGACATAAGTTGCAAATAGCAAAGGTACGATCTTGTGGACCGGTTTAAAAAAAGGCCCACACCAAAGAACTTTTGCTGTACCGGTCAGACACAGCAGCGCTATGCACAAGCGCCGTAGATGTGCGCTGTAATGCAGTGGGTGTGACCTTAAGCTGACCCCTGGAGGGCATCCTGCCTCTTTGGAGATGTGCCTGTGCCTCGTCCTCCTCCTCCTCTCTCCTATCAGGCACCCAGGTAGAGTCAGTGACCTCATCATCCCCTCCCTCCTCATCACTGTCAACAACCTGGCAGTATGCTCCAGCTGGGGGAACATCATCATCACTGACAAATTGCTGTCCCTCTCAGACACCCCCTCTCCCTGGGCTCAATGCCTTTCTCTATCAGTGTTCCGTCATCGGAGTCTTCAAAACGCTGCGCATCTTCCTGCAGCATGTACCCAACACTGTGTTGAAACAGTTCGGGGGACTCCTCAGGAGGACATGGTGGTACTAGGGAAGTATTGTGTGAAGCCATTGTGCAGAGGGAAGAGGACGCCTTGGCAGCTGCTTTGCCAGATAAACTGTGATCAGTCTGTGTGAGAGAGGATGAGGAGGATGAGGACGGCGTGGTCATCCACTCTACTAATTTCTCTGCATGTTGAGGCTCAACACGGCCAGCTCCCGAAAAGAAGGACGAGCGGCCACGGCCACGGCCACGTGCTGAAGAGGATGCACCACATACACTACCAGCGTTACCTCTACATGCAGAGCCTGCTTGCCCTCGTGACTCTCTGCCTCTCTTTGCTGTCCTTCCAGACATATTTATGCGTTCAGGTGGTATATAAAAGCACACGTACAGTGACACTAACTGCGCTCAGGTGGTATATAACAGCACACGTCCAGTGAGACTAACTGCGCTCAGGTGGTATATAACAGCACAGGTGCGGTGACACTAACTGCGCTCAGGTGGTATGTAACAGCACACGTACGGTGACACCAATTGCGCTAAGGTGGTATGTAACAGCTCACGTGCGGTGACCCCAAATGCGCTAAGGTGGTATGTAACAGCACACGTGCGGTGACCCCAAATGCGCTAAGGTGGTATGTAATATAAGGAAAGAAAAATGGACAGCCGCACCTCAATGGATGAAAAGACTTAAAACTAGTGCCTGTTTATTCCAGTCAAAAAACTAAAACAGCAAAAACAGCAAACAGTGGGGTAACAAAAGCTGACGTGTTTCACATCGACAACCGATGCTTAGTCATAGCTAAACATAATGATAAAAGAAATCTAATTTATAGAAAGAAAAAAGTCCCAGAAACCATCTGATGATTCATTAATCAGTCTCCTGGTGGGGCCTGGTTAATGCCGGTAATCGTGCACACCTGTTGAAAGAATGCAACAAGGAAAAAACACAGTCCATCATAACTAGATGGGAACATAATATATGCATCGGCCGATTAAAATTGGTTACACCAGTCTACACCAGTCTACACCAGTCTACACCAGTCTATCAGCAGCAAACCTAGTTTCAACCCCTAGCCGAGCCGATCCGAGCCGAACATTCGCCGTCACATTAATCCGACACAATGTAAACGTACCACTTTATCTGATGAGTGAATTTCTCCGCGTCGGCCAATCACAGGAGACGAGTCCCCCGTGGACACTCTGTACACACCGAGGAACAATTACAAAGTAACAAATGAGAATTAACGGCGGTAAGTACATGATGTAATTGTGAACAGGAAGTCTCGGGCTTGATTGAACGCGGCGAGCGTTCCACATTTGTAACGGAAAAAAGCATCGCATTGATTTGCTAAATTACGCTCGGTACTTTGGAATCGCCGCGCCGGGCCAAGCGGGCTGATAAAGTGTTACTTAGTGTCAGACGTTTTTTTTTTATGAATCGCCCTCCTGAGAAATCACAACGACTTCTCAAAAGAGCTCAGCCGGGAAAAGGTCACTTTCTCCAAGGTGTTAAAGAAACCCGGGCGATGTCTCCTGACCCTCCCGGGTTCAGATCCCGCTCATGGCGGTCACTTAGATTTAGGAATATTTTTTAGGGTGCCCCACAAATAAAAGGAACTTTTCTGTAACTGTTAACCACTTCAGCACCGGACCATTTCGCTGGCCAAAAGACCAGAGCACTTTTTGCGATTCGGCGCTGCATCGCTTTAACAGACAATTGCGCGGTCGTGCGACGCGGCTCCCAAACAAAAATGACGTCCTTTTTTCCCCACAAATAGAGCTTTCTTTTGGTCGTATTTGATCACCTTGGCGGTCTTTATTTTTTGCGCTATAAACAAAAATAGAGCGACAATTTTGAAATAAATGCAATATTTTTTAATTTTTTTCTATAATAAAAATCCCCACAAAATATATATAAAAAAATATATAAAAAAACTTTTTTTTTTCCTCAGTTTAGGCCGATACGTATTCTTCTACATGTTTTTGGTGAAATAAATCGCAATAAGCGCTTATTGATTGGTTTGCGCAACAGTTATAGTGTCTACAATATAGGGGATAGTTTTATGGCTTTTTTTATTAATAATTTTGTTTTACTAGTAATGGCGGCGATCTGCGATTTATATCATGAATGCGACATTACGGCAGACACATCAGACACTTTTGACACCATTTTGGGACCATTGTCATTTTTACAGCGATCAGTGCTATAAAAATGCACTGATTACTATAAAAATTACACTGGCAGGGAAGGGGTTAACCTGTAGGGGGCGCTGAAGGGCTTAAGTGTGACCTAGGGAGTGATTCTAACTGTTAGGGGGCGTGGCTTTGCAGTGACACGTCACTGATTGCTGTTCTCGACAGGGAACAGACGATCAGTGACCTGTCACTTGGAAGAACAGGGAGACGTTGGGGCAGATCCACAGACATTCATGGTAGCGTATCTCCAGATACGCCGCCATAAATTCAAATCTGCGCCGGCGTATCTTTTTTTTGTATCCACAAAACAAGATACGCCGTTGTTTTGCTTAGGCTCCATTCACACCTATTGTATTTACGCCCGACGCTCGTGCCGCTGGAGGGGTGATTTAACATTGTTGTCTATGGGGATGGTTCACATCTCCACGCCGAACGCCGTACGCCTGAAGCTCAAAACAAGTCCCGAACCCTTTTTTTCGGCGTTCGGCATAGACAACAATGATTTGTAAAAAAAAAAAAAAGGTTGTTAAAAAGAAAAACGATCTGTTTTGTCGCGGCAAATTGCGGTACAATACACCGCAATTTGTCGCGGCAAAATACGCCGCGTTATAGTGTGAATGCAGCCTTAGATACGACGGCTTACGCCGTCGTATTTAAGTTGCATATTTACGCTGGATGCTAGGGGCGCTTACCTTGTTTGTCCCTGTAAAATATGCAAATGAGCTAGATACGCCGATCCACGAACGTACGAACGGCCGGCGCAGTGTTTTTACATCGTTTGCGTAAGCGTATGTCCGGCGTAAAGTTACCCCTGCTGTATAGAGGCGTACGTAATCTAAAGTATGGACGTCGGGCCAGCGTCGAATTTTCCGTCGTTCACGTCGTTTGCGTAAACTGTTCGCGAATATGGTATTGCGTAATTTCTGTTCACGTCGTTTTTAATTAACTATTTTCGACGTGATTTCGCGCATGCGCAATGGGATATCTCCACGGATGGCGAATGGGCCGTTAAAAAAAAAACTTCAAATACGTGGGGTCAAGCTGATTTACATTAAATCACGCCCACATTTGGCTTATTTGAATTGCGCGGCCTTATGCCGCAACATTTACACTACGCCGCCGTAAGTTACAGCGGGAATTGTTTGAGGATATGGATACGCCGCTGTAGTGTAACTCATTTAAGCCACGCCAGCGGGAGTTCTTTGTGGATCTGGCCCGTTGTGTTTACACTGACACCTCCCCGTTCTTCAGCTCCGTGACACGATCGCGGGACACCGGCGGACATCGAGTCCGCGGGTCCCGTGGGCACGGTCATGGAGCTCGCGGGAGGGTCGCGAGCGCGCTGCTGACCACGCCCACGTGATCACACGGCGGCAATTTAAAGGGGACATATATATACGCCCATTTGCCTGTCCGTGCCATTCTGACGACGTAAATGTTCGTGCGGCGGTCGGCAAGCGGTTAACATTTCGGGACCTGCAGACGATGGAATCCTTAAAACGCTTTGTTGGCCTCCATTGATACGGCTGTTTTATGAGCCGCTACAAATGGTGACTTACTATCACTTTTAAATGTAATTTGCTACCTAATGATGTCGTTTTGCCGTGAAAATGGCACTAAATGAAGTACGCCGCCATAGCGACAAAAGTGTGCGTCCCTTTCTATATAATTTATATCATATGATTCCCATTTTCATTGCATATTTATAACGGCTTCCATTAACTTCCTGGCCCCTTCTAAGTCTTCTTCTGCGTCTTACATTTCCTTGTACTATTTCTTTTTTTTACGGTTACAGGTGAGAGATTGCGCTTTATGGTCTTTGGTGAGATTGTTCGGAATTCTAATTACCAGTCAGTGGCTCAGGACAGGGCTGTCTTAATAACATAATGGGCATCAGGAGAGCAGAATACTGGGATCAGGAGGGCAGAGTACAGTTTATGGGACGCTGGCCATCCCGGGACAGCCTAGTAGAAAGCGTGACTGTCCCAGGAAATTCGGGACAGTTGGCAAGTATGATGTAATGCAAGATTATCATAGGGCCCCCATGCACCTTTGGCCCCTGGGCAGTGCCCAGAGGTGCCTATGCATTGACACACCCCTTAGTTTAGGAGTCTTACGGTCGCAGAGGATCCACCGCATTGCCAGGAGGATAGAGCCTCCAAAGAGTACAAAGGCACAGGGGCTAAGGAACTGCTTGGTGTTTACCAAAGCAGCCTGCAAGGGATGAGGGGGCCTTGCTGCAGTTGGCTCCCAGGTTGCGGCCCCCAGATATACCCATTGAGACAGCTGTCAGGTCACCTGTGGCCAGATGACAAGTGCACCCCGTTGGAATCAGGGGTGCACCACAAGGTAGTGAACCCTATAGCAGACTGCTGCGGATGGACCACAGAGAGGATATGGAGGAGAGGTTCACTGGGGCAGAAACAGGGACCCTACAGGAAGCTTGAACCCAAGATTCCCCAGGGCGTGGAATCTAAGATCCAGCTGGGATTCACCAGAGCCTCTAGTGGTGAGGATGGCCTTCGCTGCAACTGGATCCAGGTCACGGCCCCTGGAGTCCCCTAAGTCACGCTCCGCAGGGAGAGAGGGGAAGCAGCCACTGAGGACACAGAGAAAGTGAGGGATAAGCCAAGGTCAGGGAAACAGGCAGATGAGGATAACCAAGGGACAGGCCAAGGGTCAGGGTCACAGGCAGTAGTCGGAGTCAAGCCGAAATCCGTATACAGAAATAATATAGCACACGGCAAGCAGGAACACAATGCTAACAAACAACGTTGATCAGCAAAGCAGACCTGCAGTGCATTGGTTAATATAGAGTTCCTGGGATGGCCTGGGGTGGAGACATACAGGGAGGAGAAATGATAAAGGCAGCCAGATAAGAGCATCACTCTGGCCTCTAATGAACACATGGAGAGAAAGGTAATCTGCCAGACATTACTGCATATCCATGACACCAGCCCTGGCCTAGGAGTCTTACTGTCGCAGAGGATCCCCTACCAGCCTGTCCCAGGATCCCCTACCCTACCAGCCCGTCCCAATTTCCGCACCTACTCTCAAGAATTAAAGTCTAAATAGTTGATAGAATTAAACTAGGGCTGCGGAAATTAACGATTAATTGTTTGATTAATCGTTAATTTCTTTGATCGACTAAAAAAAATTTGATCGACGATCCGCGGAGTGAGCTCCGCGGTCTCGCCGATAGGAAAGACCGCGGCTTCGGCCTAGCTCCGGAGCCGCGGCCATCTTGGTCCACCCGGCGGCAACCAAGTAGCGGCGCGCTGACGTCATCATCACCCGCCGTGATATCAATGTACACTGCCTAAACATCGGTGGTGGCACGGTGCGCTTTGTGTGTCTGAGCCCAGCTCAGCAAAGGGCAGCAGCGGGTGTCCTGTGGTTGGCCGAGCAGGCTGCATGTGACATGATGTCATGTGCCGCTGTGCGGGACGTGATGGATCGGACAGCGCGGCGGACATGAGGGTATGTGATGAAGGATTCGCCTAGAGCCGTAGCTGCTGCTCAGTGGTCACATGTGGATGCAGGGCTGTCTTTGTATAATCACGCCTGCCCTGCATGCTCCAGAGTCGTAACCCGCGCTGTGTCGCTGTCTTCTAAAGGTCTGTCTCCCATCTGCTCTGTCAGCCTCTCTCTCTGTCCTGCCCCCCCTCTCTCTCTGTCCTGCCCCCCTCTCTCTCTGTCCTGCCCCCCTCTCTCTCTCTCTCTCTGTCCTGCCCCCCCTCTCTCTCTCTCTCTCTCTCTGTCCTGCCCCCCCTCTCTCTCTCTGTCCTGCCCCCCCTCTCTCTCTCTCTCTCTCTGTCCTGCCCCCCCTCTCTCTCTCTCTGTCCTGCCCCCCCTCTCTCTCTCTCTCTCTCTCTCTCTGTCCTGCCCCCCCTCTCTCTCTCTCTCTGTCCTGCCCCCCCTCTCTCTCTCTCTCTCTGTCCTGCCCCCATCTCTCTCTCTCTATCTCTCTCTGTCCTGCCCCCCCCTCTCTCTCTCTCTCTCTCTGTCCTGCCCCCCATCTCTCTCTCTCTCTCTGTCCTGCCCCCCCTCTCTCTCTCTCTGTCCTGCCCCCTCTCTCTCTCTCTCTCTGTCCTGCCCCCCCCTCTCTCTCTCTGTCCTGCCCCCCCTCTCTCTCTCTCTCTCTCTCTCTCTCTGTCCTGCCCCCCCTCTCTCTCTCTCTCTCTCTCTCTGTCTTGCCCCCCTCTCTCTCTCTCTGTCTTGCCCCCCCTCTCTCTCTCTGTCCTGCCCCCCCCTCTCTCTCTCTCTCTCTGTCCTGCCCCCCTCTCTCTCTCTCTCCTGCCCCCCCTCTCTCTCTCTCTCTCTCTCTGTCTCTCTCTCTCTCTGTCCTGCCCCCCCTCTCTCTCTCTGTCCTGCCCCCCCCCCTCTCTCTCCTTCCTCTTTTTTACCTCCCTAATAATTTCTAACAGCAGCCCTGTGAATGAATGCTCCAGCTCCCACACTTCCCGCCTCTTGGTAAGACAGTCTAATGGGGGTCTTTCAGGGCAGGGGACACTGATGGGGGTATCCCTGATCTAATCATGGGGGCGGACCTATATAAGGGAAGGGGGATCTGAGCTAATGGGGAGAGTCTGTGGGGAGGGGGGTTCTGACTGCTGTTGACCACTTAGAGACCCCCATTATATCAGCACCCCCCTACTTAGAGACCTCTATTAGATAAGGGAAACTCTTTATATAAGCACCCCCTTTAGAGACCCACATTATGATATAAGGATCAGTGTGTCCTTATATCACCCCCTTCTTTAGAGACACCCATTATTTCACAGTTCAATTACATGGGGGCAAACTGTATATTACATCATGGGGGGCAGATGTGTGTATATTACAGCATGGGGGGCAGATGTGTATATTCTTGCAGTATGAGGGCAGATGTGTACATTAAAGCATGGGGGCAGATGCTGTAATATACACATCTACCCCCATGCTTTAATATACACATCTGCCCTCATACTGCAAGAATATACACATCTGCCCCCCATGCTGTAATGTACACATGGGGGCAGATGTGTTTATTCTTGCAGTATGGGAGGCAGATGTGTATATTACAGCATGGGGGTAGATGTGTGTGTATATTACAGCATGGGGGTAGATGTGTGTGTATATTACAGCATGGGGGCAGATGTGTATATTACAGCATGGGGGTAGATGTGTGTGTATATTACAGCATGGGGGTAGATGTGTGTGTATATTACAGCATGGGGGCAGATGTGTGTGTATATTACAGCATGGGGGCAGATGTGTGTGTATATTACAGCATGGGGGCAGATGTGTGTGTATATTACAGCATGGGGGCAGATGTGTATATTACAGCATGGGGGCAGATGTGTATATTACAGCATGGGGGTAGATGTGTGTGTATATTACAGCATGGGGGTAGATGTGTGTGTATATTACAGCATGGGGGTAGATGTGTGTGTATATTACAGCATGGGGGTAGATGTGTGTGTATATTACAGCATGGGGGCAGATGTGTGTGTATATTACAGCATGGGGGCAGATGTGTGTGTATATTACAGCATGGGGGCAGATGTGTGTGTATATTACAGCATGGGGGCAGATGTGTATATTACAGCATGGGGGCAGATGTGTATATTACAGCATGGGGGTAGATGTGTGTGTATATTACAGCATGGGGGCAGATGTGTGTGTATATTACAGCATGGGGGCAGATGTGTATATTACAGCATGGGGGCAGATGTGTATATTACAGCATGGGGGTAGATGTGTGTGTATATTACAGCATGGGGGTAGATGTGTGTGTATATTACAGCATGGGGGCAGATGTGTGTGTATATTACAGCATGGGGGCAGATGTGTGTGTATATTACAGCATGGGGGCAGATGTGTATATTACAGCATGGGGGCAGATGTGTATATTACAGCATGGGGGTAGATGTGTGTGTATATTACAGCATGGGGGTAGATGTGTGTGTATATTACAGCATGGGGGTAGATGTGTGTGTATATTACAGCATGGGGGTAGATGTGTGTGTATATTACAGCATGGGGGCAGATGTGTGTGTATATTACAGCATGGGGGCAGATGTGTGTGTATATTACAGCATGGGGGCAGATGTGTATATTACAGCATGGGGGCAGATGTGTATATTACAGCATGGGGGTAGATGTGTGTGTATATTACAGCATGGGGGCAGATGTGTATATTACAGCATGGGGGTAGATGTGTGTGTATATTACAGCATGGGGGCA
The DNA here is from genome assembly GCA_029574335.1 of Rana kukunoris. Taxonomy (NCBI): domain Eukaryota; kingdom Metazoa; phylum Chordata; class Amphibia; order Anura; family Ranidae; genus Rana; species Rana kukunoris. The sequence continues at coordinate 557,433,427 of CM056052.1, read as the reverse complement.
GATGTGTATATTACAGCATGGGGGCAGATGTGTATATTACAGCATGGGGGTAGATGTGTGTGTATATTACAGCATGGGGGTAGATGCTGTAATATACTCATCTGCCCCCATACTGCAAAAATATACACATCTGCCCCCATCACATTTACCACTGAATAATGCAGAGTTGCAATGCAAGGAGATCAGCTAAAAGTAGTTGTATCTGTATGTGCGTTAATTAATCGAAATTAGTCGATTAATCGATTAAAAAAAAAAACGATTAATCAAACACAAACATTTTAATCAGTCACAGCCCTAAATTAAACATAAGAATTCGGGACAGTTGGCAAGTATGATGTAATGCAAGGTTATGTACCTTGGGCCCCTGGGCAGTGCTCAAACTGAGGTCTCAGGAACAGGAGCGTCTTAAGGAGGAACTTCACTCTCTTTTTTTCCCGGTCCGCTCTTACCTAGTCCTCTGGCTTGTAGGTCCTAAAGAGTATCAAGACCCTGGGGCTACGGGACTGGCTGGTGTTCACCAAAGCAACCCGCAAGGGTTGAGGGGCTTTGTTGCAGATGGCTCCCAGGTTGTGGCCCCAAATACATCCAGACTGGAAAAAGTACCAGTTTGCTAGGGTGGATTTCCTTTAAAAGCATGAACAATTTTCTAACATTGGGTGTCCTATGTGTGTGGATGTGTACAATCAGAAGCAACCATACGCAAAAAAAATGCTATTTGGGCCAAGTCTTGTGCGGACAAAGTGAACAGGCAAAAATCCATAAGCAGAACTATTTATGATTCTGGCCTCATGCACACTGGATGTTAAAATAATGTTATAAAAAGGCCAGTAGCTTTGCAGTGAGTTTTCCAACTTTTTTCAACGTTTTTGCGATAGCGTTTTTAGCGTTTGTTAGCGTTTTTTTACAGTTTTTCCGCATTAACGGTTTTTATCGTCTTTTTATTTTTTTTGAAGAAAACATTTTTTTTATCGTTTTGGATGTTTTGGATGTTTTTAAAGCAGCTGTTTAGTCAATGAAGCTACGGGCATCATTCAGCTATCGGCATTTTCAGGCGGCGATTCCCTACACCATAGGAATGATCCGCCTCTTGATCGTTCCTACGGGCGGCGAAAGGGGACCTCCCCCTCCCTCCCGCCGCCCTCCGGTGTTTCTACCGACTCACCTGTGCGATCGGTGAGTCGATGGGCAAAGTAATGCTCTGGGGCCCCTACAATGAAGACAGTGCAGGTAAACAGAAATCAAGTAGGTAGGAGGTAGGGGATATCTAGGGTGTAGAGGGGTCAGAGTGCTGGTGGGATATCCGGGGTGTAGAGGGGTCAGAGTGCTGGGGGGATATCTGGGGTGTAGAGGGGTCAGAGTGCTGGTGGGATATCCGGGGTGTAGAGGGGTCAGAGTGCTGGGGGGATATCTGGGGTGTAGAGGGGTCAGAGTGCTGGTGGGATATCCGGGGTGTAGAGGGGTCAGAGTGCTGGGGGGATATCTGGGGTGTAGAGGGGTCAGAGTGCTGGGGGGATATCTAGGGTGTAGAGGGGTCAGAGTGCTGGTGGGATATCCGGGGTGTAGAGGGGTCAGAGTGCTGGGGGGATATCTGGGGTGTAGAGGGGTCAGAATGCTGGGGGGATATCTAGGGTGTAGAGGGGTCAGAGTGCTGGGGGGATATCTAGGGTGTAGAGGGGTCAGAGTGCTGGGAGGATATCTGGGGTGTAGAGGGTTCAGAGTGCTGGGGGGATATCTGGGATGTAGAGGGGTCAGAGTGTTGGGGGGATATCTGGGGTGTAGAGGGGTCAGAGTGCTTGGGGGTATATCTGGGGTGTAGAGGGGTCAGAGTGCTGGGGGGATATGTGGGGCATAGAGGAAAGGGCAGGGCCCCCCCCCATGCAGCTGGGGCCCCTGGGCTGTGCCCAGGCGTGCCCTCTCATTAAGACAGCCCTGGCCAGCCCCGGGATGGTGATCACAGAGATTTCCTGCGGACCAGATGGTCACCGAAGTCTCTATGATCGTCGGAGGCCGGGCGCGATGTTATGACGTCACGCCAAGCCTCTGCATTCAAAAAAACTGTGCCGCTTTGGCTGTGAAGCGGTAATTACTTTTTTTAGTCTTCCCAGCCTAGAGGTGAGATGTTGGGTCTTATTGCCCCCCCCCCAACATCTCAATGTAAAGATGTCCTGTCATGCCATATTACAAGGGATGTTTACATTCCTTGTAATAGGAATAAAAGTGATAAAAAAAATAAAAAAAAGTGTCAATTTTTAAAAAAAAAATAAGTAAAATTAACAGTAATAATATATATATATTTTTAAAGTGCCCCTGTCCCCGTGTGCTCCCACGCAGAAGCGAACACATACGTAAGACCCGACCACATATGAAACCGGTGTTCAAACCACACGTGTGAGGTGTCGCCGCGATTGTTAGAGCGAGAGCAATAATTCTAGCCCTAAACCTCCTCTGTAACTCAAAACATGAAACCAGTAAAAAAAATTAAATCGTCGCCTATGGAGATTTGTAAGTACCGAATTTTGGCGCCATTCCACGAGTGTGTGCAGTTTTAAAGAGTGACATGTTAGGTATCTATTTACTCGGCGTAACATCATCTTTCACATTATAGAAAAAAAATTGGGCTAACTTTACTTTTTTTCTTTTTTAAAGCATGAAACTGTTTTTTTTTTTTTTTAAACACGTTTGAAAAATTGCTGCGCAAATACTGTGCGAGATAAAAAGTTGGTTGCAATGACGGCCATTGTATTCTCTAGGGTCTCTGCTAAAAAAAAAAAAAAAACATATATAGGGCTAGATTCACGTAGCCCATCTTATCTTTGTGCGGGAGTAACGTATGTCATTTACGTTACGCCGCCGCAACTTTTTCAGGCAAGTGCTTTATTCACAAAGCACTTGCCTGCAGAGTTGAGGCGGCGTAGCGTAAATGACCCGGCGGAATTCAAATTCGGCGGGTAGGGGGCGTGTAGTATTTAAATCGAGCGCGTCCCCGCGCCGAACAAACTGCGCATGCGCCGGCCGTGACTGATTCCCAGTGCGCATGCTCCGAATCACATCGATAATTGTCAATGAAAGCGACGTGAGCGTAACTAACGCACAGCTCCATTGTGAATTGACTTACGCAAGCGACGTAACATTGGCTGCGCCTTACTATAGCAGGGGTAACGTTACGCCGTATGTCTTACGTAAACGACGTAAACAGATACGCCGGCCTGGCGTACGTTCGGGAATCGGCGTATTTGCTCATTTGCATATTTTACGATGGAAACGCCACCTAGCGGCCAGCGTAAATATGCAACTTAGATACGACGGTGTAAGTGCCTTACGCCGGTCGTATCTTAGCAACATTTAAGCGTATCTCATTATGAGCATACACTTAAATTTGCGCGGGCTCAGATTAGGACTTATGAGGGTGTATCTACTGATACGCCCGTCGTAAGTCTTTGTGAATCTGGCCCATAGTGTTTGGGGGTTCTATGTAATTTTTTAGCAAAAAAAATTTAGAAACGAAGGGCCAGATTCAGAAAGATCGGCGTATCTTTGTGCGGGCGTAGCGTATCTTCTTTACGCTACCCTGCCGCAACTTAAGAGAGGCAAGTGCTGTATTCCCAAAGCACTTGCTCCCTAAGTTACGGCGGCGTAGCATAAATGGGCCAGGGTAAGCCTGCGTAGCAAGGCAGTGGGCGTGTTTTATTACAATGAACCGTGACCCCATTCAAATGATGGGACCCAACGAACGGCGCATGCGCCATCCGTGGACGTATCCCAGTGCGCATGCTCAGAAGCTCATAATATACTCCCTAAGTTACGCCGGCTCAATGCGAACGGCGTGAACGTAACTTACGCCCAGCCCCCATTCACGTACGACTTACGTAAACTACGTAAAATACGACTGCTGTTCCGACGTCCATACCTTGCATGGGCTGCGCCTCCTATAGCAGGGGTAACGTTACGCCGGACAAATGCACCGGACGTATGCCTTACGTAAACGGCGTAGCTTACAGCGACGGGCGCAAGTACGTTTGTGAATCAGCGTATCTAGGTAATTTACATATTCGACGCGTAAATCAACGGAAGCGCCCCTTGCGGCCAGCGTAAATATGCACCCAAGATACGACGGCGTAGGAGACTTACGTCGGTCGTATCTTGACAAAATTCATGCGTATCTGCTTTAAAGGATACCGCGAATAGATACGACGGCGCATCCTTGAACTTGCGCGGCGTATCAATAGATACGCCGGAGTAAGTTGTCTCTGAATCCGGGCCGAAGTGTCAGAATTGGCCTGGGCCTGAAGTGGTTAAAGGGTGCCTTGGCTAAAATAAAAGTTGAGAAACATTGGGCCAGATTCAGGTAGATTGGCGCATCTTTGCTCTGGAGTAACGCTTCTCATTTACGTTACTCTGCCGAAATTTTAGGAGCAAGTGCTGTTATTCAGGAAGCACTTGCTCCTAAAGTTGCGGCAGCGCATCGCAAATGAGCCGGCGGAATTCAAATTGGGCGGGTATGGGGCGTGTAGTATTCAAACTAAGCGCGATCCCGCGGCGAACGTACTGCGCATGCGTCGTGTCAATGCATCCCAGTGCGCATGCTCCAAGTTCTGTCAGTGAACGTCAATGACGTCACGTCCCCATTCATGAATGTTTTACGCAAACGACGCGATTTTTTTTTTCCCGACGCGATGACGACGGCTATACTTAACATAGGATACTCCACTAGGGGGCTGCTTTATCTTTACGTCGCGTATCGCTTCCGGAAACATCGTAAAGTCACTGCGTCGCGCCCGAAAACGATCGTGAATTTCCGACTCCCGCTGATTAACATATTTTTTCAGCGTTAATCAGCGGGAACGCCCCCGGCGCCATTTTTAAGTTGAAGTAACGATGCGATGGCGAAATTCAATTACGCCGATCGCATCGGAACTCCAACCCGGCGTTTCTCGTTTTCTGGTTATAGAAAACAGAAACGCCGGCTTAAAGTGACAGTTAGGCTGGCGGATCACTGGATACGCCAGCCTAACTCTTCATGAATCTGGCCCATTGTTCTAAGAAATCAGGCAGGGAGCTGTCCAGCGTTTCAGGTGAGAAGAGCTACTGCCAGACACAGCAGAGGTCCGTGGGGGCAGGTCCAGGCTATGATATGTATCCTGCTTTGTGTCTCAACAATAGTGACTGCGAACGGCAAGCAGTAGCCATTAATCATTAGCACGTTGTTGCAATACAGTTGAGTGCTTACATGCAGATCAGAGAATTGTTCCTGGCGCAGAATATCAAACATACAACTGAAACTAATTAAGAAAAAGTTGTTCCTCTTCAGTCCTTTTGGGTTTCTTCCTCCTCCTTTCCCTGCATTGTTTAAAACCAATTAGATGTAGAACATTTCCCTTTTATTGTTTCCTTTGCAGCATTTTTGTAGCAGATAAAAAAACACACAAAAAATTATCGAATTTCCTTTGAATGGATTTGCGGCAGGAAAAAAATATTATTGTGTTGTTTTTAGGCTAGGTTCACACCTCTGGGTGTCGGGAACAAGGCGCAGAATCATGCGCTTTCCTGGCCCACACAGAAACAAGCTACCCCTCAGCAGACATGCGTCTGCTAACGTGTATGGTGTTTTCCGGTGTGGTGCGTTTTTGGAAAACGGTCAGAGTCTTCTCTTCCGCATTTCTCACGCATAGGACAGCACTCTGAAATAAACCGACTGCCTGACGCGCGAGACATGGGAACTCGGCATCTGCTCGGTTACACCCGTAGATGGGAACATAGCCTAAGGGGGGGGGGGGAGCGGGCGTAATTTGCAGAGAAGTTATAATCTATCTGAGCTCTGAGACTGAGGAAAAAATACTTGTTTTCTGTTTGGAAGTGTCCAACTCTTGGCAATTTTCTGGGCAAGCTGTCCCCATATTGTGGAAATAGTTCTGGGTTCCTCCTTGCCCTTGCATGGTCTATAATCTCTAAGTGCTTCCTTCCTGTGCTCCTGTGTATGACTTGGCCTTCGATTCCTGTTCCTGATTTTTGGTCCTCACTGCGTTTTGGTGTGTTTTTGGAAAACGGTTAGAGACTTCTCTGGCGGCGTACACACGACCGAGGTTCCCCACTGGAAAATGTCAGGGAGGGTCTTAAATGGGGGTGTGGCCTTGACAGGGAAGGAGTGGGTCATATTTAAATTAGGGGGTGCACGACTTTCGTCAGGCCTAGGGCAGCACACACCCTAAATACACCACTGCTCCTGCCCACCCCTTGTCCCGGCCCTGGGTCAGCATGTTCACTGCAGCAAAGGGCGATTGCCTCCTAGTTCTGGCCCTTCCATATCTAGTCCTGTGGATACCAAAACTTTTATTCAGTCACATTTAAAATGAAATTTCATATTTTAAAAGTACTATGTGATGATGTAGCATGGAGATCAGCTTTATTGCAATAGTATATATATATATATAAAAAAGAGCCCTAGTGCCGCACAATGGCAGCCGTAACAAACTGCATGGAGTTTGGATGGTGGAATCTTGGCTCTCGGAATGAGCTTTTTTTTTTTTCACGTACAGCTTCCCACAGCTTTCTGGCAGCCTCCAGCACTTCCACACTGACAGCGCTGTACAGCAAGATATTCATTTAATGCAACATGATTTGATTAAAAGGCACTTTACCTACGGAGAGGAAGTGATTGATGAACGTTCAACGTCCCTCAGCTCTTCCATTACATCCCCGACAGCTGGACGGGGCCGTCTCTCTCCTGGGCACCTGACGGCTTGCTGCTCCTGTCAGCCGGCCAGACCGAGCTTTTGTTACAATCGGGGGGGGGGGGGGCTGCATTGGCACTAAACGCCTAATATCCGGACAATGTCACTCCGTTTATTAGGAAGGGAAACATGTTTTTCTTCTGCATTGCTTAGAAAAAAATAAAGAAGCCTGAAGAGGCGTTCACCTTCTACAGACGACCGCCAAACCTTAGAGGAACTGCAATTACCAGCATGTCTCAGAGGCAAAGTTATTTCTTCTGATGGTTTCAACCACTTCTAACATACAGCATTTCTCAAAAGTAAGTACACCCCTCACATTTGTGTAAATCTTTTCTTCTATCTTTTTTTACTAGTAATGGCGGCGATCTGCGATTGTTATCGGGACTACGGCATTTTGGCAGACACATCGGACACCTTTGATGCTATTTTGCGACCATTGTCATTTATACAGCGATCCGTGCTATAAAAATGCACTTATTCTCTACCGAGATCCCAACTAATACAGACACATCGCTATCAAGATTCCACCAAATCCAGACACATCTCTACCGAGATCCCTACAAATCCAGACACATCTCTACCGAGATCCCAACTAATCCAGACACATCTCTACCGAGATCCCACCAAATCCAGACACATCTCTACAGAGATCCCTACAAATCCAGACACATCTCTACAGAGATCCCTACAAATCCAGACACATCTCTATCGAGATCCCACCAAATCCAGACACATCTCTATAGAGATCCCTACAAATCCAGACACATCCCTACCGAGAACCCACCAAATCCAGACACATCTCTACCGAGATCCCTACAAATCCAGACACATCCCTACCAAGATCCCTACAAATCCAGACACATCCCTACCGAGATCCCACCAAATACAGACACATCTCTACCGAGATCCCTACAAATCCAGACACATCTCTACCGAGATCCCTACAAATCCAGACACATCTCTACCGAGATCCCTACAAATCCAGACACATCTCTACCGAGATCCCTACAAATCCAGACACATCCCTACCGAGATCCCTACAAATCCAGACACATCTCTACCGAGATCCCTACAAATCCAGACACATCTCTATCGAGATCCCACCAAATCCAGACACATCTCTACCGAGATCCCTACAAATCCAGACACATCTCTACCGAGATCCCACCAAATCCAGACACATCCCTACCGAGATCCCTACAAATCCAGACACATCTCTACCGAGATCCCTACAAATCCAGACACATCTCTATCGAGATCCCACCAAATCCCACCAGATGCTATTTTGCGACCATTGTCATTTATACAGCGATCCATGCTATAAAAATGCACTGATTCTCTACCGAGATCCCAACTAATACAGACACATCGCTATCAAGATTCCACCAAATCCAGACACATCTCTACCGAGATCCCTACAAATCCAGACACATCTCTACCGAGATCCCACCAAATCCAGACACATCTCTATAGAGATCCCTACAAATCCAGACACATCTCTACCGAGATCCCTACAAATCCAGACACATCTCTATCGAGATCCCACCAAATCCAGACACATCTCTACCGAGATCCCTACAAATCCAGACACATTTCTACCGAGATCCCACCAAATGTGAGGTCTTAGGCAAAACTTGACATGGGACCCCACTCATGCCCATGATGGGAAAAATAATTTAAGGACAAGAGCCTCTTCCCCACAACCCTGGCCGGGGTTCTTTAACAAGGCGGCCCCCATATCCTGCTTTTTAATAACTAAGGGGTGAGAGCCACCTGGTGTTGTCACCTGATGACCCCACCTCCTTGTGACGTCATTGACTGAGGTCATGATATGTCATTGACGCTGGCAACCCCGCTCCTGAGTCAGGGCTCTTAATGGTGCCTGAGCACAACAGCGTTAAGGTCCCCTGTCTCTCAAAACTGGGGTAAGATAGGCGGCTACAAGGCCCCTGTGAGTGCGAGGCCTTAGACGACCGCCTAATTTGCCTAGTTAAAGAGCCGCCTCTGACGACACTGATCACTACTCCCAAAGACAGGGAGCAGTAGATCAGTGTCCTGTCACTAGGCAGAACTGGGAAATGCCTTGTTTACACAGCCCTGCCCCCTTCAGTTAGAAACACAGATGTGGTCACACTTAACCCATACTGCGCCCCCCAGTGGTTAACTCCTAAAGTGCAATTGTCATTTTCACAGTAATCAGTGCATTTTTAGAGCACTTTTCGCTGTGAAAATGACAATGGTCCCAAAAATGTGTCAAAATTGTCCGATGTGCCCGCCACAATGTCGCAGTCATGGAAAAAAAATCGCTGATCGCCGCCATTAGTAGTAAAAAAATAATTATTAATAAAAATGCAATAAAACGATCCCCTATTTTGTAAACTCTATAAATTTTGCGCAAAACAACCGATAAACGCTTGTTGTGATTTTTTTTTACCAAAAATATGTAGAAGAATACGTATCGGCCTAAACTGAGGAAAAAAATGTTTTTATATATTTTTGGGGATATTAATTAACGTAAAAAATATTGATATTTTTTTTCAAAATTGTCGCTCTATTTTTGTTTATAGCGCAACAAATAAAAACCGCAGAGGTGATCAAATACCACCAAAAGAAATCTCTATTTGTGGGGGGAAAAAGGACGCCAATTTTGTTTGGGAGCCGCGTCGCACGAACCGCGCAATTGTCAGTTAAAGCGACGCAGTGCCGAATCGCAAAAAGGGGCCAGGTCCTTTAGCTACATAATGGTCCCGGGTCTTAAGTGGTTAATGTCTAAACTGCTGGCAACAAAAGTCAGTACACCCCCTAAGGGCTCTTTCACACGGGGGCGGATCAGTAATGATCCGCCCCGTGCACCTCCGTTTGCTCAGCGGGGATCGCTCCATTGATCCCCGCTGAGCGGACAGATGACAGGGCGGTCCCCGCACACTGTGCAGGGACCGCCCTGTCTTTCCTCCGCTCTCCCCTATGGGGGGAGCGGATGAACACGGACCGCCTGTCCCATGTTCATCCGATCCGATCCGCCAGACGGATGGAAAAGTAGGTTTTTCCTCCGTCACACTTTGGCGGATGGGAGCGAGCCGGATGTCAGCGGGCATGTCACCGCTGACATCCGTGGCTCCATAGAGGAGCACGGAGCGTCCGTTCAGGTCTGCCCGTGTGAAAGAGCCCTAAGTGAAAATGTCCAAATTGGGCCCAATTAGCCATTTTCCCTCCCCGGTGTCATGTGACTCGTTAAGCCCTGGACACACGATCGGTTTGTCTGACTAAAACAGGACTGTTTTTTATCGGATAAACCGATCGTGTGTGGGCCCCATCGGTTTGTTTCCCATCGGTGAAAAAAAAATAGAACATGTTTTCAATTTTTCCTATGGATAAAAAAACAAAACCAAACCTAGCCTGTCAGTGCTCAGACCATACGCCGCACACTGCATCTAATTGGTCTGCATGGCTGTCGTCCCAGAAGGAATCTTCTAAAGATGATGCCAAGAGCCGCAAACAGTTTGCTGAAGACAAGCAGACTGAGGACATGGGTTACTGGAATCGTTTCCTGTGGCCTGATGAGACCAAGATAAAGGTATTTGGTGTCAGATGGTGTCAGGCTTGTGTGTGGGGGGGGGGGACCAGGTGAGGAGAAAAAAACAAAACAAGTGTGTCTTGTCTACAGTCAGGCATGGTGGGGGAGGGTCATGGTCTGCGGCTGCATTAGTGCTGCCGGCACTGGGGGGCTACAGATCATTGAGGGGACCATGAATGGCAACATGTACTGTGACCTACTGAAGCAGAGCATGATCCCCTCCCTCCAGAGACTGGACCGCAGGGTAGTATTCCAACATGATAACGACCCCCAAACACACCTCCAAGACCACCACTGCCTTGCTATAGAAGCTGAGGGTAAAGGTGATGGACTGGCCAAGCGTGTCTCCAGACCTAAACCCTATTGATCATCTGTGGGGCGGAAGGGGGAGGAGCGCAAGGTCTCCAACATCCACCAGCTCCGTGATGTCATCATGGAGGAGGGGAAGAGGACTCCAGTGTAGGGTGACCACATTTCCAAACTACCATTCCCTTCCCAAAAATCAGCTTGTGCTGAAACAAATCACAGCACAGTGATTGGACACAAGAGGCGGGATTTATGATTTCTCCAATTACAAGCAGGGGGCGGGGATTGTGCTCCTCCAGGCATTCCCGGGCCAGGACAAATACTGTCAGTGAGTAAAGCGGTGATGTGGTGGCTTTTTTGGGGGCATCAGTTTGGCCCCTTGGCTGTGTCAGTTTCATTCCAGGACACTGTATTGTCCCGGAATGAAGGCGCCCGGGACAGACCTGCAAAATGGGGGGCAATCTGGGACACGTGGTCACCCTACTTTAAAGGGGGGGGGGGTCACCGCTGTCTGTCTCCCGGGGGGCAGGGCTTGGCAAACTAACACCAATAATCCCCCCCCCTTCGAGCACCATAATATTGACCACCAGCCGCTACTGGATTCCTAACTGAGAAAGAGAGGCAGCGATAGAAAATTAGGGACTGTACTGACTCACCTGTAGTCTCTCCTGGTAGCACTGTGAAAAGCCTGCTGAATGTCATGTGAAGAAGCACAGTTTGAAGCTCTCGCATTGTTTTCTGGTTAGCAATAATCGCCCCTCTGAATGATTTTATTGTAATACTCCATGCCAGCCCTTCCTCCTCCCCGAGCCCTTCCTGTCGGATTCTGTTGTGAGAAGTAAGCCGTCGCATTTTTGTAAATGATAAAAAAAAAAAAACGGCGTGAAATAAAACGCAACATATTCCAGTTGCGTCCTCGCATAAAATGATTTGATATCCGGGGCAGGCTTTAATATTTATAGGGATAAGAGTATATTACGTGCCCCCCGACAGCATTATTTCCAGTCTATCGATCACCCCGCCGTCCACGGGAATATTCCCAATTCTAGATCGTAATATATCAGCTGTACGGAGGAGTACAATGGCGGAATATATTTCAGCCGGCGCGTCCAATTCATCACGCGTTTTAAAATTACCTCTGCAAGCTGATAATTTTTCTCCTTTGTGCCCGGGACGTGGCGCTTTTTTTTTGGTGGAAGCCCCGAGATTGGATACTCTCGCCCCTGATTCATGCCGGAATCGGCGGGCGCCGTCGCGTTTTTTTTTTTTTTCTCGGCATAATTCATGTTATGGGAAGAGAATAGAAAGTCGTTTTCTTGCCGGCGCGGGGGCCGGGGAAACGGATCGCAAAAAAAAACAACTACTTAGGCTGCAGTACATAAACTCTGAGCCGGTATATCCTTGTCCTGACTTCCTCACACAGACACCGAGAGGAGATTGAAGCTCCGGGCCGTAATCAAAATGGAACGGCGCGGCGATGAATTATTTCTTATTATGGGGAGCGAGGAAATTTCACAGATTGGATTTGACTGAAAAATGGCTTATTGGAAAACGGAAAGGCTTGTGAGGAGGAGACCTGCCCGCCGGGGGAGCGAAGTGTCGGGTGCGCTTCAGGAAAAATCGTAAAAAATACGAAAAATTCTATTCTAGTTTTAAAGGATACATTCACCTTTTCCATTTTTTTTTTTTATAATAAATGCAAATTTTTTTGGTGCCATAGGCTCCATCTCTACTGGACGCAGTGGAAACAGTATGCCACCCCCCCCGGTCGGTCTGTCGGCAGCACTCACCCCATCAGCGATGGCTTCCCCAGCGGCCTCCTGTTCTTCTGCCCTCTACAGGTCATGGCGGCAACAGCAGCGGCAGCAGCAGCTTCCGTTTCCTGACTCCTCGGTGGCCAATCTGGAGTCTTCTCTTTTTGGGCAATCGGAACAAGGGTCTCCCCTTCTCGGTGGTGGCGGCCTCCTGTTCTCCTGCTCTCCATGGGTCATCATGGCAACGGCGGTGCAACAGCAGCTTCCGTCTCCTCCCTCCTCCTCGGTGGCCAATCTGGAGTCTTCTCTTTTCGCCAATCGGAACAAGGGTCTCCCCTGCTCGGTGGTGGTGGCCTCCCGTTCTCCTGCTCTCCAAGGGGTCATCACGACAATGGCAGCGGCAGCAGCAGAAGCTTCCGTTTCCTCCCTCCTCCTCGGTGGCCAATCTGGAGTCTTTTCTTTTCGGGCAATCGGAAAAAGGGTCTTCCCTGCTCGGTGGTGGAGGCCTCCCATTCTCCTGCTTTCCACAGGTCATCACTGCAACGGCGGCGGCAACAGCAGCTTCCGTTTCCTCCCTCCTCCTCGTGGCCAATCTGGAGTCTTTGCTATTCGGGCAAGGGTCTCCCCTGCTCGGTGGTGGCGGCCTCTGTTCTCCTGCTCTCCATGGGTCATCACCGCAATGGCAACAGTAGCTTCCATTTCCTTCCTCCTCCTCGGTGGCCAATCTGGAGTCTTCTCTTTTCGGGCAATCGGAACAAGGGTCTCCCCTGCTCGGTGGTGGCGGCCAATTATTCTCCTGCTCACCACGGCAACGGCAGCGGCAACAGCAGCTTCTGTTTCCTCCCTCCTCCTCGGTGGCCAATCTGGAGTCTTCTCTTTTTGGCCAATCAGAACAAGGGTCTCCCCTGCTCGGTGGTGGCGGGCTCCCATTCTACTACTCTCCACAGGTCATCACGGCAACGACGGCGGCAACAGCAGCTCCCGTTTCCTCCCTCCTCCTCCGTGGCAAATCTGGAGTCTTCTCTTTTCGGGCGATCGGAACAAGGGTCTCCCCTGCTTGGTGGTGGTGGCCTCCCGTTCTCCTGCTCTCTACGGGTCATCACGGCAACAGCGGTGGCAACAGTAGCTTCTGTTTCCTCCCTCCTTCTCGGTGGCCAATCTGGAGTCTTCTCTTTTCGGGCAATCGGAACAAGGGTCTCCCCTGCTCGGTGGTGGCGGCCTCCTATTCTCCTGCTCACCACGGCAACGGCAGCGGCAACAGCAGCTTCCGTTTCCTCCCTCCTCCTCGGTGGAAAATCTGGAGTCTTCTCTTTTTGAGGAAACGGAACAAGGGTCTCCCCTGCTCGGTGGTGGCGGCCTCATATTCTCCTGTTCACCACGGCAACGGCAGCGGCAACAGCAACTTCTGTTTCCTCCCTCCTCCTCGTGGCCAATCTGGAGTCTTCTCTTTTCGGGCAATCGGAACAAGGGTCTTCCCTGCTCGGTGGTGGTGGCCTCCCGTTCTCCCGCTCTCCATGGCTCATCACGGCAACGGCGACGGCAACAACAGCTTCCATTTCCTCCTTCCTCATCGGTGGCCAATCTGGAGTTTTCACTTTTCAGGCAATCGGAACAAAGGTCTCCCTTGCTCGGTGGTGGTGGCCTCCCGTTCTCCTGCTCTCCACGGGGTCATCGCGACAATGGCAGCGGCAGCAGCAGCAGCTTCTGTTTCCTCACTTCTCCTCGTGGCCAATCTGGAATCTTCTCTTTTCGGGCAATCGGAAAAAGGGTCTCCCCTGCTCGGTGGTGGTGGCCTACCGTTCTCCTGCTCTCCACGGGTCATCACGGCAACGGCGGTGGCAACAGTAGCTTCTGTTTCCTCCCTCCTCCTCTGCGGCAAATCTGGAGTCTTCTCTTTTCGGGCAATCGGAACAAGGGTCTCCCCTGCTCGGTGGTGGCAGTCTCCTGTTCTCCTGCTCTCCACGAGTCTTGACGGCAACGGCTGCGACAACAGCAGCTTCTGTTTCCTCGCTCCTCCTCGGTGGCCAATCTGGAGTCTTCTCTTTTCAGGCAATCGGAAAAAGGGTCTCCCCTAATCGGTGGTGGTGGCCTACTGTTCTCCTGCTCTCCACGGGTCATCACGGCAATGGCGGCGGCAACAGCAGCTTCTGTTTCCTCCCTCCTCCTCGGTGGCCAATTTGGAGTCTTCTCTTTTCGGGCACTCGGAAAAAGGGTCTCCCCTGCTCGGTGGTGGAGGCCTCCCATTCTCCTGCTTTCCACGGGTCGTCACGGCAACGGCGGCGGCAACAGCAGCTTCCGTTTCCCCCCTCATCCTCGTGGCCAATCTGGAGTCTTCTCTTTTCGGGCAATCGGAAAAAGGGTCTCCCCTGCTCGGTGGTGGAGGCCTCCCATTCTCCTGCTTTCCACGGGTCGTCACGGCAACGGCAGCGGCAACAGCAGCTTCCGTTTCCCCCTCATCCTCGTGGCCAATTTGGAGTCTTCTCTTTTTGGGCAATCGGAAAAAGGGTCTCCCCTGCTCGGTGGTGGAGGCCTCCCATTCTCCTGCTTTCCACGGGTCGTCACGGCAACGGCGGCGTCAACAGCAGCTTCCGTTTCCCCCCTCATCCTTGTGGCCAATCTGGAGTCTTTTCGGGCAAGGGTCTCCCCTGCTCGGTGGTGGCGGCCTCTGTTCTCCTGCTCTCCATGGGTCATCACCGCAACGGCAACAGTAGCTTCCATTTCCTTCCTCCTCCTCGGTGGCCAATCTGGAGTCTTCTCTTTTCCGGCAATCGGAAGGGTCTCCCCTACTCGGTGGTGGTGGCCTCCTATTCTTCTGCTCAGCATGGCAACGGCGGCGGCAACAGCAACTTTTGTTTCCTCGCTCCTCCTCGGTGTCTTCTCTTTTCTCACACCTGCTTCTGATTGGCCGGATTGAGGATCAGTGTTTCAACAGCAAATTTACATTCACTGTTGTAACAAACTATCTTTGACCCAAGTCCACCCTATTTTGAAGCCTATTAGAGTAGGGTGACCAGACATCCCCGGTTTCCGGGGACAGTCCCCGGATTGAGGGACAAGTATGTCCCCGGTTTATAATAAAAATGCCATAAAACTATCCCCTATTTTGTAGACGCTATAACTTTTGCGCAAACCAGTCAATAAAAGTGTATTGCGTTTTTTTTACCAAAAAATATGTAGAATATGTATCGGCCTAAACTGAGGAAAAAATGTTTTCATTTTTTTTTAAATGGGGATATTTATTATATCAATTTCATTTTTTTTTTAAATTGTCGCTCTATTTTTGTTTATAGGGCAAAAATTAAAAAACTGAGGTGATCAAATACCGCCAAAAGAAAGCTCTATTTGTGGGGAAAAAGGACACCAAAAAGGGGCCCCTCTGGGCCCTTTAATAAAGATAAAAAAAAAAAAGTGGGGGTTGCCACCTGGGGCCCTCTGGGCTCTTTAATAAAAAAAACAAATATATATATATATATATATATATATATATACATATATATATACCGTATTTATCGGCGTATACGCTCACTTTTTTGCCCTGAAAATCAGGGCAAAATCGTGTGTGCGTGGTATACGCCGATAGCCGCTTTCCCGCGTCTATTTCGAATACTGCGCCGGCATATACCGAGCGCAGTACACTCGGGTATAGTCGGGCAGACTCGGCTCCTTTCGCGCTGACGTTCGGACGTACAGGACGTGAGCGCGAGAGGAGCCAAGCCTGCCTGACTATTCACGAGTGTACTGCGCCTGCATATACCGAGCGCAGTACACTGGCGTACAGTGGGGCAGGCTCGGCTCCTCTTGCGCTCATGTCCTGTACGTCCGAACGTCAGCGCGAAAGGAGCCGAGTCTTCCCGATTATACCCGAGTGTACTGCGCTCGGTATATGCCGCCGCAGTATTCGAAATCGGAACGGGAAAGCGAGGAGGACGCCGCAAAAGGACGAGGAGGACGCCGCAGAAGGACGAAGAGGACACCCAAAGCCGCAGACGGACGCCGGACCCGACGAGGAGGACCCCCGAAGCTGCCGATGGACGCCGCGCAAGACACCAAAACTGTAAGTACAAAAAAAAATTTTTTCCACAGGAATGGGGGCAACTTTAGGGGTTCGCGCTATACGCGGGAGCGCGCTATACCCCGATAAATACGGTATATTTAAAAATATATATATATAAAAAGGGGGGGTTGCCATCCGGGCCCCTGGGGACCTCTGGGTCTTTTAATAAAAACAACAAAAAAACATGATATATATATATAAAATGAAACAACATTAAAAAAAAAGGGGGGGTTGCCATCTGGGCCCCTGGTGACCTCCGGGCCCCTTACAGGTGTACTGATGGCGGCCCTGTGTGTGGAGTATAATGATTCCTACTCATAAAAGAAAATGACATCTCTGGATTTAATGGCGACTCTTATTCCTCTACAAATCTTTTTTTTTCCCCTTTAAATGGAACCTTTCCCACACGAGGTGCCCCCTGGTTGAGATATAATGTAGCGGAGACAATGGTAATCCGCGGCTGCGGGTGACTAATGCACAGCCTATTATCGAGCCCCCTCTCATTTTTTCGGCAGCGGGTCTAATAAGCTCTGGATGCGTCACCCGGAATGAAAGTGTCAGATTTGCGCGCGGTATATACGGCCGCCCATAAACTTTCCCCGAGCTCGGAGTAAATTTCAGTAACCAGGAAAGGCTGTGAGAAGATTCTCTGTTCACTTATATATTTAGTTTGCTTTAACTTGAAGACGCGGCGCTGATTCCACCCTCCCGAGGAGCCGCAGTATTTCATCGCTGGCATCTCTATGACCTCTAATTTATGAATTCCTGAGAACTAAATGTACTTTGTTTTTTTTCTTTTTTGGCGGCGCAAGCCAAATGATTTTTCAGACCTGAGAAACTTGTGTATCAAACCCTAAAAAACAAAACTTTTGTTTTGGAGAGCAGAGGACTGTTAGAAACAATGTTGAAATTTTAACCAATTTGCGACAGCCTCACGCCGATATGCGCAGGCGAATGTGCGTACCTGTACGTCCCTTTGAATTTGCCGCCTAGCGGGTGCACGCGTGCCTCAGGGAGTGTGCCCGTGGGTCCCGCAATCGCGACGTTCGGCGGCATGCCACGATTGCGGCGAGGAGACGCAGAAGCGGGGAGATGCCTATGTAAACATGGCATCTCCCCGTTCTGCCTAGTGACAGGACAGTGATCATCTGTTCCCTGTCATCAGGAGCAGTGATCGCTGACATGTCAGTGGTAGCCCCGCCCCCACACAGTAAGAATCACTCCCTAGGACACACTTTACTAAAGCGGTAAAGTGATTTTTTTCACTTTGACCTACAGGTAAACCATGCGCTCTGTGGCCGGAGTCACAATGTCGTCACTCCCGAAAATGCAAGGTCCGGCGTCTGCGATTTTTGTCACGACTGCGATATTGCGGCGGACACATTGGACACTTTTGACACATTTTTGGGATCATTCACATTTATACAGCGAACAGTGCTATAAAAATGCACTGGTTACTGTATAAATGTGACTGACAGGGAAGGGGTTAACACTAGGGGGCATCAAGGGGTTAAATATGTATCCTGGGAGTGATTCTTACTTTGGGGAGGGGGACTGACTAGGAGAGGTGACTGATGGTTGTCCCTATGTACACGGGACACACCATCGGTCTCCTCTCCCTGACAGGACGTGGAGCTCTGTGTTTACACACAGAGCTCCATGTCCCTGGCTCTGTGACTGCCGACCGCGGGCATCGGCACCCGTGTGACGCAGTGGGCAGGCATGCCCCCCCTGTATATAGACGGCCTTCCAGCAGATCAGAGCAGCTTTGCAGCTAATAAATAGTCGGCCGCAGGATTGCAAGTGGTGGGAAAGAGTCAAACCATGCCGCATGATCCTGGAAAAGGTTTTAATTTTACCCATCGATGTTGGAATTACGCTCTTGCAATGCAGAGGGGCGATGAAACATTTCAGTACAGACTCTCATTGGTTGGATGTGAAGTCTCAAAGGTACCAGGACTGTCTCAAGTCTACCGTGATGGGGTTCCAGCGTGTTCAAGCCGCAGTGGTGGTGGGGAAGGGTCAGGGGATTTTGGGCCGCTGTGGAGGGGTACAGATCATTGAAGAAGTTCCAGCGTGAAAGCACTCGGCGGCGGGCGGCGAAAAATAGCTACACTGCCTAAGTAGCAAGTGCGGCCGGCCGCGGGGGGGCCATGTTAGTGTGGGGGGCGGCCGCAAAAGCCGAAAAGTCGCCGCAGGAGTGGCGCCGCCCCTTCACCCACTGCCTCCCCGAGGCCTGGCCTTGGTGGCCTTGTGGTAAATCTGGCCCTGTGTGTTGGGTGACGGTTGTTTTTAGTGCTGAAGCCCACACTTGCTGAGATTTATCTGAAACTAGGTTCTTGACACCAACATACAACGTACAAGGAAGGAGTTCTTATATATGAGAGTTCTTCTTTCACAAAGGCCGATTATTATTTTTTTGTACTGTGATACAATACTCGGATCATTATCGTTTCTCCATTGTCTGCCAGACGTTACACAAAATCGTTGTCGGCGCGTCATCGCGGGGCCATCCTTAGAAAGATACAAATAATGAAGACAGAACATTCGATTTTATACAATCTCAACAACCAGCGAATGACATATAATTACACCGAGTGACATTCGATCTCTTCGTTTACGCTTCTCAAAAACACATTTAATGACAATAATTGAACAGGAAAAAAATAAAAAAAATTTTTTAGCATGGATTATCACATGTGAAATGCGATGGAAAAGGCGGATATAATTACAGGCATTTCACTTTTAGCCGACGCTCTTGATGTGACGAGGGATGAATAGATCTGGAAGTTATTTTATACAAAAAAAGGTCAGCTTGTGCTTTTTGTGAACAGAGATTTATAAAAGTTTTAGGGGCTCAGAGTCATCGAGGCGCCTTTATTTTGAAGAGAACTTGTCGTCTGACGGGGGTACGTTGGCTTTTGTTCACGTACAGAACGGCTTTTTTTTCCTCCATACAAGTCAAAGCAGCTAGAATCACCGGGAAGGCGCTTGAAGGACAGGCCACCCAAAGGTACAAAGGTACAAAGGTGATACCGCTGATACACATAGGAATATTGCTATAACATAAAAGATACCAATAATACAAATAAGCAAAGGGCTATAATGGACACAACGGTATATCAGGACAAGTTGTAAGAAAATAAGGGTTACAGGAAAGCAAAATAGAAGTAAGATTAATCTTAGGCCAAATCTTAAAATAGAATGGAAGGGGAGAGAGAGAGAGAGAGAGAGAATAAGAGGGAGAGAGAGAGAGAGAGAGATATTACGTCACCATGTGGGTCAGGTCATCATCTCCAGCCAAAATAAATAGACTGAGCTATGGGGCTGCATTCTGATATATACACACACCCTTGTAAAACCCCACCCCTTCCAGGATTCAAAATCCCTATCGATCCATTGGTTTAAAGTTGCCTTACAAACTGATTGGTTGAACCTCAAGCCTAGATTGGTTCAAAGTTCCCTCAGGTCCTGATTGGTTGAATCACAAGCCTTTTTGGCCTAGCATGCCCTTGGTGCCTTTTAAGACAAAGGTGTGCTAAGCAATCTCCTTTGATGCTTAGTCCAATCATTTCCCACATTAGTATTCACAGGACCCCTGGCTAAATGGTGCCACATAGTGTGGTCAGACTCTATACAACACACACGGTCAATTTGACACCTCTAAATAACACCTGAAACCTTTTACTGGTTCCCAAGACAGGAGATGAATACAGTATAAGCAGGGGCCCTGTCATCATAGACAAAATATAACCAGTCCAGTAAAACATATACATCCATCTTTGCAGAGGTTCCCCTGGTATAAATATGAAATTCAAAATTTCCACCACAGTCCCCCCTGAAGTTCATTCTTGAACTTATGTCCTCCTTCAATGATCTGTACCCCTCCACAACGGCCCAAAATTCCCTGACCCTTCCCCACCACCACTGCAGCTTTAACATGCTGGAACCCCATCACGGTAGACTTGAGACAGTCCTGGTACCTTTGAGACTTCACATCCAACCAATGAGAGTCTGTACTGAAATGTTTCATCGCCCCTCTGCATTGGAAGAGCGTAATTCCAACATTGATGGGTAAAATTAAAACCTTTTTCAGGATGAAGCGGCATGGTTTGACTCTTTCCCACCAGTTCTAACAATATACAAGGTACAGGTTTAAGTCGCTTCCCCGACCAAAAAAAGCCTGACCAGGAGCACACGTCACTTGAAACTGTAAGACGTGGGTGCTCAACCTTTTGAAGAGTGAGGACAACTAAAGTGATTTGGTAACCGGTCGTAGGCCACAAAGAATTATGGGGTTTCACCACTACCCCATCAAACAGCAAATGTAAACAAGCCTTTACTATCCTAAACCAGGGGGCCCCAGAGCCGGACAAATTCCCCCTCCCCCAAGAATGTGGGTGACCGATACGGTTTCCACCTGTACTCGAATGACCCGGGTTTTGACAGCTGTGCTCGGGTTTGTGTCCTCAAGCCAGTCTGGGAAGTACCTGCAGCCCTTCATCAGTACTAGCAAAATCATCCCCCCCACCGTGGCTGGATGCGCTCTCATACATTTCCGTGTCCCGTGACCACCAGCAGCATTAACCCTCCTGTGTCAGTGATGAGTGCTTCCACCCTTCCCATCACCTCCCCCCCTCCTGTTGCTGGATTGTACTGATGCGCTCTCTCCCACTAGCAGCATCGTCCCCATGACTTCTGTGGTGAGCACTCCCGAGTCCCTCATTGTTGGATTGCTTCCCCTCCTTAATGTGCCGATCGATCAGCAAGGCAGCATGCTCCTCCTGCTTCCCCCACCCCCTATCTTATCCCCATCTTCTCTGCTAGACCCCCCCATCTCTCTGCCAGATCCCATATTTTCTATCAGCTCCCATCTTCTTTGCCAGACCCCCCAACTTCTCTGCCAGACCCCCTTCCTCTTTATCAAACCCCCCATATTCTCTGTCAGCTCCCCATTGTCTCTGCCAGACTCCCCTCCTCTCTGCCAGACTCCCCTCCTCTCTGCCAGACCCTCCTCCTCTCTGCCAGACCCCCATATTCTCTGTCAGACCCCCATATTCTCTGTCAGACCCCCATCTTCTCTGTCAGATCCCCATCTTCTCTGTCAGACCCCCTCCTCTCTGTCAGCTCCCCATCTTCTCTGCAAAACTCCCCTCCTCTCTGCCAGACTCCCCTCCTCTCTGCCAGACCCACCTCCTCTCTGCCAGACCCTCCTCCTCTCTGCCAGACCCACCTCCTCTCTGCCAGACCCTCCTCCTCTCTGCCAGACCCTCCTCATCTCTGCCAGACCCCCCATCTTCTCTGTCAGACCCCCTTCTCTCTGTCAAACCCCCCATCTTCTCTGTCAGACCCCCCATCTTCTCTGTCAGATCCCCCATCTTCTCTGTCAGCTGCCCATATTCTCTGTCAGCTCCCCATCTTCTCTGCCAGAACCCCCTCCTCTCTGCCAGACCCCCCATTTTCTCTGTCAGACCCCATCTTCTCTGTCAGGTCCCCATGTGGCAAGTGACAATCAGCAACGTTTGGAAGGTGACATGGCAAGTGACACACTAAATCTGGTGGCGGGATGGGTGGCAAGTTACACGCTGAATCTGGTGACGGGGGACGGGTGGCAAGTGACACACTAAATTTGGTGGCAGTGGACAGTCCTGACGTGAGTTAACTTCTACAACACTCCAAAGTATAGGCTGAGCTCTCTCCGCCCTCCTGGGGTGAGACCTACCCCAGTACCTCACTCAGGTGATAAAATAATTCTTGTCTTTTAACATTCTTTTCCTGAAAATTATTAGTGTTGAGCAGAATATGCCATATTCGATTTCGCGATATATCTCGAATATATAGTCGAATATTCGAGATATATTCGCTAAATATTCGTGATATTTTTTGGAAATGAAATGATTGCGAATTTTCGCTATTGCGAATGCGAATGCGAAATTTCGAGAAATGCGGAATGGAGCACTCTGATTGGCTCAGAATATTCTTGATATATTACAATACAAAATAATTGCGATTATTCGGCAAATGCGGAAGGAGCACTCTGATTGGCTCAGAATATTCGTGATATATTACAATACAAAATAATTGCGAATATTCGGCAAATGCGGAAGGAGCACTCTGATTGGCTCAGAATATTTGTGATATATTACAATACAAAATAATTGCGAATATTCGGCAAATGCAGAAGGAGCACTCTGATTGGCTCAGAATATTCTTGATATTTTATCGTAATTTCGCAAAAATGCGAATGAGAAATTGATTGCGGAATTTCGACAGTAACACTCTGAAATCGAATATATGTGTTATTTTAGCTAAAAACAATATTGTGAATTTCTTGAAAATAATCGCGCGATATCGCTATTGCCGAATAATCGCATTGCGATTTTTCGGCAATATAAAATGATCGCTGCAGCTACTCGGCCCAAGGTCTCTAATCATACCAGCAATGCTTTTAGACGTCGATGGGGATCTCTAGGATGTGATCTGTTCTAAAAAAAAATTGAAAAAATACGAATATTCGAAATAGCGAATATTAACCGCGAAATTCGGAATATATCGCGAATACTCGAATATGCCATATTCGAGCCGAATATTCGCAATACGAATATTCGTGAGCAACACAAATTATCCAAATTATTGGCAACAGGAAAGTCCATTTTACTGTCATCCACATCAATTGTACAAACTGTGACAGTGCTGGGCCCTGTCATTATGTAAAAAGAGGTTATTGGCACTCAAGGATGCAGATTTAAGGCTCCAAAATGGCTAATCTGAGTGGAGAAATATGGTCTTTTTTTTACTTATTTCTGGGTTTAGTAATTCCCACTTTGGGTTCTGAAGTCCAGAGACTTCAAAGAGTCTTGACAGGGACAAAGCATCTAACCCTGTGTACAGGTTGTACCAGAGACCAGCTGGGTCTGTGTGCAGGTGAGCACACCTATTATAGTCAAGGTTTTGAGAGTAGTTTAGGGCTCCCCTCAAGAGACATGAGGTTACCTACCCCAGTCTAGGAGTATGTGGGCTGGAACAGGAGGGAGTTGCGAGAGTGTAAGTGTGAAAAATTTGTAAGTAAGCACACTGGGGCTGTGTAACGATCTGAGGGACCAGCTTAGGCTATGAGGTGGTCTGAGGGACCAGCTAAGGCTATGAGGTGGTCTGAGGGACCAGCTAAGGCTATGAGGTGGTCTAAAGGACCAGCTAATGCTTATTAGGTGGTCTGAGGGACCAGGTAAGACTATGAGGTGGTCTGAGGGACCAGCTAAGGCTATGAGATGGTCTGAGGGACCAGCTAAGGCTATGAGGTGGTCTGAGGCACCAGACCAAAGGCTATGAGGTGGTCTGAGGGACCAGCTAAGGCTATGAGGTGGTCTGAGGGACCAGCTAAGGCTATGAGGTGGTCTGAGGCACCAGACCAAAGGCTATGAGGTGGTCTGAGGGACCAGCTAAGGCTATGAGGTGGTCTGAGGGACCAGCTAAGGCTTTAAGGTGGTGTGAGGGACCAGCTAGGGCTATGAGGTGGTCTGAGGGACCAGACCAAAGGCTATGAGGTGGTCTGAGGGACCAGGTAAGGCTATGAGGTGGTCTGAGGGACCAGCTAAGGCTATGAGATGGTCTGAGGGACCAGCTAAGGCTATGAGGTGGTCTGAGGCACCAGACCAAAGGCTATGAGGTGGTCTGAGGGACCAGCTAAGGCTATGAGGTGGTCTGAGGGACCAGCTAAGGCTTTAAGGTGGTGTGAGGGACCAGCTAAGGCTATGAGGTGGTCTGAGGAACCAGACCAAAGGCTATGAGGTGGTCTGAGGGACCAGGTAAGGCTATGAGGTGGTCTGAGGGACCAGCTAAGGCTATGAGATGGTCTGAGGGACCAGCTAAGGCTATGAGGTGGTCTGAGGCACCAGACCAAAGGCTATGAGGTGGTCTGAGGCACCAGCTAAGGCTATGAGGTGGTCTGAGGGACCAGCTAAGGCTTTAAGGTGGTGTGAGGGACCAGCTAAGGCTATGAGGTGGTCTGAGGGACCAGACCAAAGGCTATGAGGTGGTCTGAGGGACCAGACCAAAGGCTATGAGGTAGTCTGAGGGACCAGCTAAGGCTATGAGGTGGTCTGAGGGACCAGACCAAAGGCTATGAGGTGGTCTGAGGGACCAGCTAAGGCTATGAGGTGGTCTGAGGAACCAGCTAAGGCTATGAGGTGGTCTGAGGGACCAGACCAAAGGCTATGAGGTGGTCGGAGGGACCAGCTAAGGCTATGAGGTGGTCTGAGGGAGCAGCTAAAGCTATGAGGTGGTCTGAAGGACCAGACCAAAGGCCTAGGCTTGAGGCCAGAGAAGTGGCCATTTGAAAATAAGCCAGGAGGTTTAATGTCATTTTACTTTCATGAGTGAGGTGATGGTGGAAACCCCATGCAAGTCCAACCACATTTTTGGAACTTTTACTTTCTCCTTTAAATGGAAAATGGGCCAACAAGTCCAAAAACTGTGTTTTCTGGTTGCATTGAACTTTCTGGGAAGCACTACACTTGAGCAAAACCCTAAATATTTTAAAATATAAGTGATTTCAAATATAGCAAGGTTCTCCAAGCTTTATAAACAACGGACCAGTTTACTGTCCTTCAGACTTTAGGGGGGCTGGACTGTGGCCATTGGGAGCATAAACGTTCCTGGTGTTAATGGGAGTAAACAATGCTTCTTTGGCATTAGGGGGAGGAATAGTGTCCATTCATTGGTATCAGTGGGAAGAATAGTGTCCCACCATTGGTATCAGTGGAAGGAATAGTGTCCCACCATTGGTATCAGGAGGAATAGTGTCTCACCATTGGTATCAGTGGGAAGAATAGTGTCTTGCATCAGTGGGAGGAAAACTTCCCCAAGGACCAGATAAAGGCATGCTAAAAAAACACAATCGACCCCCAAGGATGCAGTTTGGAGACCCCTGTTTTATAGCAAAACACATACCTCTTTGCCTAAGCCACTATATTTTCCTGTGATTTCCTCTGGAATAACCTTCCACCTAGTTCTCAGGACATTTTTCAGAAGTAAAGTTTTCCCTTGGTGCTCCAATTCCAGCAGTCCAAACGTCCAAGGCCTCAGACCAGGGCCAGACTTACCATTGGGCTTGACTGGGCTCAAGCCCATGGGCGCCGCCCAATAGGGGGCCCGGGAGGAGAAAGCAGGAAGAGCCATGCCGCCGCTGCTAATAAAGAGAGGTAGGAAATCCTCTTCACCTCCCGCTCAACAACTATGATCGGTGGCACCACCCCTCAACAAGTTCGATCAACTTCGATCGGCGGCACCACCCAACCCCCCGCTTCTCCGCTCCAGGGGGCCCCTCAATCAACACTCAACCCCAGGGGCCCCCACCACCCTAAGTTCTGCCCTGCCTCAGACCCAGGCCTTTCCTCTGGCGAAGACCTCCATAGGCATCTAGTCTGGGAGGCACTGACCTTGACAACACGGCGTAGTTCCTGGCAGCAGTCCAGGAGGCTGGTGAGCTTCTACAAGGTCACCCCAAATATTTATAGCCTTCCTCAGCATGAATCCACCGGCAATAAACCTCATAGTGGTTGGCCAGGGAGACATAAATATTCATAATTCAGAACTATTGTATCCTCAACTGCTGGGGACACTCCCCGACAGAAGGCAGAAGTAAACCCATAAAACTGAGCTTAGGGAAAACTCAACAAATGCAGAACTGACAATCAGACCGTCTACAGCCCAACCGCGCTGAATTCAGACGAGGGACAGAAATGTATATACAGCCGGGTCCCTGCATTGGGACTGATTGGATTATTTTGATAGCAGATTTGGATACGCATGTATTCATTTTCTAGGATTTCATTTTAAAAAATTAAAAAAATGTATTGTCCTGTAACTGTATGATTTCTTCTCCTCAGTGTTTAAATATGAAAATAAGGGATATACCAACTAGGGATGAGCCCGATGTTCGACTCGAACATTGGGGGTTTGCTTGTTCGCTGAATAGCGAACAATTTGTATTGTTCGCAGCAAATTCGAAAGCCACGGAACATCCTTTAAAAGTCTATGGGAGAAATCTAAAGTGCTAATTTTAAAGGTTAATATGCAAGTTATTGTCATAAAAAGTGTTTGGGGAGCCGGGTCCTGCCCCAGGGGACATGTATCAATGCAAAAAAAAAACGTTTTAAAAACGACTATAAAGTGAAACAATAAAAGTGAAATATTCCTTTTAAAATTTCGTACCTAGGGGTGTCTATAGTATGCCTGTAAAGTAGCGCATGCTTCCCGTGTTTAGAACTGTCCCTTCACAAAATGTCATTTCTAAAAGGAAAAAAAGTCATTTAAAACTACTTGCGGCTATAATAATTGTCGGGTCCCGGCAATACAGATAAAAGTAATTGAAAAAAATGGCATGGGTTCCCCCCCCCCCCCCCAGTCTATTACCAGGCCCTTTGGGTCTGGTATGAATATTAAGGGGAACCTCGAACCAAAATAAAAAAAAAAATTGCGTGGGGGTCCCCCCAAATTCCATACCAAGCCCTTCCTGTCTGGTATGGATTTTAACGGGAACCCCACGCCAGGATACCCACGAGCCAGAAGGATCCGCAGGCCAGCAGGACCCGTAGGCCATGGGTAGCTCCCAGTAGGACCCACTGGTCAGTGGCCAACAGGACTCACAGGTCAGTGGCCAGCAGGACTCACAGGTCAGTGGCCAGCAGGACTCACAGGTCAGTGGCCAGCAGGACTCACAGGTCAGTGGCCAGAAGGACTCACAGGTCAGTGGCCAGAAGGACCCACAGGTCACTGGCCAGCTCCCAGCAGGACCCACAGGCCTGCGGCCAGCTCCCAGCAGGACCCATAGGCCTGCGGCAAGCTCCCAGCAGGAACCACAGATTAGTGGCCAGCAGGACCCACAGGGCTGCGGACCTGTGCGACCTGCTGGCCACTGACCTGTCAGTCCTGCTGGCCAATGACCTGTGAGTCTTGCTGGCCACTGACCTGGGAGTCCTGCTGGCCACTGACCTGGGAGTCCTGCTGGGAGCTACCCATGGCCTATGGGTCCTGCTGGCCTGTGGGTCCTGCTGGCCCGTGGGTCCTGCTGGCATGGGGTTCCCCTTAAAATCCATACCAGACCTGAAGGGGTCCTGCTGGCCACTAGCCTAGGATGACCAGAAGTCAAAGGTGAATTAGTAACCTCTGGATGCATTCTATTCTTGATACATATATATAAAATTGTGTTTTATGGTTGGCCCCTCTACTTTTGTCCCTGTGCTCCCCTAAATATGAAAACCGGAGATGCCACTGGATAAAATGGAAGGCCGTAGGTCAGATGGAAGGCCAGGAGTCCCATGAAAGGCCGGAGATCAGATGGAAAGCCAGGAGTCCCATGAAAGGCTGGAGGTCAGATGGAAGGCCAGGAGTCCCATGAAAGGCCGGAGGTCAGATGGAAAGCCAGGAGTCCCATGAAAGGCCGGAGGTCAGATGGAAGGCCAGGAGTCCCATGAAAGGCCGGAGGTCAGATGGAAAGCCAGGAGTCCCATGAAAGGCTGGAGGTCAGATGGGAGGCCAGGAGTCCCATGAATGGCCTGAGGTCAGATGGAAGGCCAGGAGTTCCATGAGAGGCCAGAGGTCAGATGGAAGGCCAGGAGTCCCATGAGAGGTCAGATGGAAGGCCAGGAGTCCCTTGAAAGGCCGGAGGTCAGATGGAAGGTCAGGAGTCCCATGAAAGGCTGGAGGTCAGATGGAAGGCCAGTAGGCTCATGAAAGGCTGGAGGTCAGATGGAAGGCCAGAGGTCAAATTAGGTAAACTTTGCAATATTCGAAAACACTACCGGTAGTTTTCCTTTAAAAGGTTATCCAGTCGGTTGTTTTTGTCCCCATAAAACATAAAATATTTTTACTTTGCTGACGAATTTTGGAGACCAGAGAACTGAAACAAAGGAATCCAGCGAGTACCTCATCCCTCCACATCTCCTCCATACACACAATCCCCGTATTTCAGGGTAATGAGCAGTTTGGAGGTGACCTCAGCCTATAACTCTTCACCACTTTCATTTATTAGGAGCCGTACGGTTGGCTGTCAGCGCGCACCGGGCAGGGGCATTTATACGAGTGATAAATAATATCTATGGGGCAATTAACATTTCACGTATAGGAAGTGGATGGGCGCTTTCTGCAAATAACCGAGCCGCCCGAGTCCGGTTCCATTCTCAGCGTAAAGATTGCCTGTCGTCGAGCAGAATGGATATCGGCAATAAACGCACCACTACTAGGCGGCCACTGAATCGTCACAGTGTTGGCCGAGGACCAAGCGGTGGGAATTGATGATCTACACAATTACATTTTATTTACTGAGAGGCCGCTCGGACCATCTTTTAATTTCATGGTTGTAGCATCATCTGCAGTCTTGTTTGGGCTCCTCGGTATAAAAGGCCCTCTTTACCTCGCCGTATATAATGTTTATATTCATTTACTGCCCTGAGATATGGCGAGGTTTGGTAATAACGGGCCGCGGGTTTAATGGAGGTGATGACAAACTCATACCTTACGGCCCATTCAGATCTGTCCACTCCAATGGGATGTGATAATAAGCGTTGTGTTAACGCCGCCCAACACCCGAATGGACCAAAAATTAGACATGCCCAACACACAGCGGTGCATCACCAAGTATTGTGGAGTGCTGCAATGCATTGCCATCTGAAGTGTCTTGAGTTAAAGCCTTGGGTTCCATAATGTGCAACTCACAACAGCACACAAGAGGGTTTCAGCCCTTAAGGTTGGGTTATTGGTTTTGGTTGAGGATTTGGACCTGCTTGACCAATCACAGTCATTTGCGTTGGGGCTATCTAGGGCATGATAGCCTGGTACACCATTTGTTTTGGTAAAATTTGGCCTTTTGGTCTTAGCCTGTCCTTTATATCAGTAGTCTTCAAACTTTGGCCCGCAAGCTGGATGACTCAATTTGTCTGCCATTATCGAGGTCTTGGGCCACTGACACCAATGTAGGACACTATTCCTTCCAATGACACCAATGATGAGGCACTATTCCTCCCAGTGACACTGAAGGGGCACTTTTCCTCCCACTGACACCAATGGTGGGCCACTTTTATTCCCACCGACACCAATGATAGGCCACTATTCCTTCCGCTGACACCAATGTTGTGGCAATATTCCTCCCACGTACACTAAAGGGCCACTATTCCCCCCACTGACACAAAGGATGGGACACTATTCCTCTCACTGACACCACTATGGGCCATTATTCTTCCTACTGACATCAACGATGGGTCACTATTCCTCCCACTGACACCAATGATGGGACACTATTCCTCCCACTGACACCAATGATGGGACACTATTCCTCCCACTGATACCAATGATGGGGCACTATTCCTCCCACTGATACCAATGATGGGGCACTATTCCTCCCACTGACACCAATGATGGGACATTATTCCTCACACTGATACCAATGATGGATCACTTTTACTCTCACTAACACTAAAGAGTGCATTTCCCTTCCACTGACACCAAGTATGGGGCACTATTCCTTTCACTGACACCAAGTATGGGGCACTATTATCCAGGGAAACATCGATGGGGTTGGTGTCCGGGGAAACATTGGTGGGGTTGATGACCAGGGAAACATTGATGAGGTTGGTGACCAGGGAAACATCGATGGGGTTGGTGTCCAGGGAAACATTGATGGGGTTGGTGTCCAGGGAAACATCGATGGGGTTGGTGTCCAGGGAAACATCGATGGGGTTGGTGTCCAGGGAAACATTGATGAGGTTGGTGTCGGGGAAACATTGATGAGGTTGGTGACCAGGGAAACATTGATGAGGTTGGTGTCCAGGGAAACCTTGATGAGGTTGGTGTCGGGGAAACATTGATGAGGTTGGTGTCGGGGAAACATTGATAAGGTTGGTGTCGGGGAAACATTGATGAGGTTGGTGTCGGGGAAACATTGATGGGGTTGGTGACCAGGGAAACATCGATGGGGTTGGTGACCAGGGATACATCGATGGGGTTGGTGTCCAGGGAAACATTGATGAGGTTGGTGTCCGGGGAAACATTGATGGGGTTGGTGACCAGGGAAACAACGATGGGGTTGGTGTCCGGGGAAACGCTCCGCTCGCTCGGCCTTCTGGCTCTTTTTTTAACATCCTCCAATCCACGGGGATGTTAAGGAAAGATCCTGGATGCCGAACGAGGTTTCGCTGGTGTGTACTGTCGTAAATGCATTGGAACGCATCGCAAATGCGTTTGGAACGCATTGCGCATGCGCAGTTGGCCGCCACGGCACTTCCGCAGCATTCTGTGATGGGGGGGCGGAGTATGACGGTACACCTGCTCTATCTAACTCAAATGAAATGACACTCTCTCTGTCTGTCTGTCTTTCACCAACGCCGCAAAACACTACACAAGGTCGACTTCCAGGCGGCCTTATATAGTGTGGGGCGTGTACTAAACCCCCTGAGACAAAATTGGCCAAAGCCACCCTGGTTTTGGCCAATTACGGCTCTCTGTACAGACGGTGCTGTGATTGGCCAAGCATGCGGGTCATAGTGCATGCTTGGCCAACCATTAGACAGCAATGCACTGCCATGCCGCAGCGAATTATGGGCCGTGACACGCCACACGAATTTGGCGCGAACGGCCCATAACGTTCGTTATTCGACGAACAGTCGAACATACGATGTTCGAGTCGAACATGAGTTCAACTCGAACTCGAAGCTCATCCCTAGCAAGGAGCCGTTGCACATTGAGGTGTTAATACACTGAAGAGGATTCACATCACTTATTCACTGAACGATCGTATCTGCACAGATTGTCACTTGGAGCACATTTAGCACTTTAATAATGGTAATGAGCCATCATTCACCAGAGCGCAGCACCACCTATTGATTTTTATATATATTTATTGTTGGTACGGATTGACCAATCCGGTGTCTGCTGCATCTAGTGTTGCATTATTTAATATTATCCAGGTAGCGCGGGAATATTTAGCCGGATTCACATACATCGGCGCATCTTTAAGCCGCCGTAGCGTAGCTTCTTTACGCTAAGCCGGCGCAGTGCGGAGAGGGAAGCATGGAATTCACAAAGCAAATGCTCCCAACGTTGCGCCGGCGTAGCGTATAGTCGTAGGCGTAAGGCAGCGCAAGTGAAAAGTGGGCTGGAAGTGGGCATGATACATTTTAATGAAGCGTGCCCCCATGCAAATGATGGGCTGAGCTTCAGACAATGAACTGCGCATTCGTCGTACCTTGGACGTACCCCAGTGCGCGTGCTTACAGTCACGTCGAAACAACTGGCTAAGATACGTCGAGTCACTGCCTACGATGTGAACGTAACCTACGCCCAGCCCTATTCACGTACTACGTAAACGACGTAAAATTCGACGGCGTTCGTTCCCTGGTCCATACCTTCGCGTGAGTTGCGCCTCCAATATGGGAAATAACTTTACGCCGGAGCGTAAACCTTACGCAAATCAATTAAAACATGCGCCGGGCGCAAGTACGTTCGTGAATCGTCGTATCTCCCTCATTTGCATATTTGCATTGAAAATCAATGGGAGTGCCAAAAGCGTCCGGCGTTACTATGCGCCCACTATACGCCGGCGTAGGCAAGTTACGTCGGTCGGATGAAGCCTATTTTTCTACGTATCCCAGCTTTGTGGGTCAGCGTAAGTGCTTTGTGAATCCGGGCCATTCTGTTTATTTATTCCCTGCGTACTTATTACCCGAACACCACGCTGCCCCTCCCTACATGCTTACAAGCAGACCGTCTGCTATTAATCAAGCCAAAGTGGGCAGATGTCTCATAGTAGACAGTGGGGGGGGGGTGATTGAAACATCTGCCTTTGCTAATATCCATCAATACACCAAGAGAAAAACAGCTGGCAGCACACTGGAATGTCCAAGACTTGTAAAACTTTATTATTCTTGGCCAAGCTTCAAGAAGCCCAATTTGGGACCCCCTGGGTCTGACATAGTTACATAGTTACAGGTTGAAAAAAGACACAAGTCCATCCAGTTCAACCATAAAAAAATATATATATATAATACAATCCCATACACCCAACTCCATACCCACAATTGATCCAGAGGAAGGCAAAAAAAAAAAACAGCAGAGCGATGATCCAATTTGCTACAGGAGGGGAAAAAAATCCTTCCTGATCCCCCGAGTGGCAACCGGATTTTCCCCGGATCAACTTTACCTATAAATGCCAGTACTCAGTTGCAGTGGAACCTTGTATTGCGAGTAACGAGCTTTTCTCAATACGAGCGCTGTATTTAAAAAAATCCTAACTTGGTTTGCGAGTTTTGTCTCGCAAAACGAGCAGGATTCAGGCCAAAACGGTGTACAGTACCGCGTTTGGCCTAAAGGGGGGGGGGGCGCCGGAGCCGAGCAGAGCCAAACGGCGCCGATCGGAAATGCACGGAAAGGCCCAAGGACACCTTGGCTGACCTCGGCAAACCTCAAGAATGGAGTCTTTCGGAGGTCAGCCGAGGTGTCCTCGGGCCTTTCCGGCCGTTTCCGAGGCTCTCTGGCGCCCCCACCTCTGGCTGCATACGGTATTGCATGACATTGAAGTCAATGCGGAATTATTTTAGTTTCCATAGACTTCAATAGGGAAACTCGCTTTGATACGCGGGTACTTTGGATTACTTTATAGGAAACACTGCAGTGGAACATACACGCAGCCAGTTTTGCTGACCAAAGCTGTCATGGCAGTTTTCCTGCTGGGAAATCCAGCCGTGTGTACACGGGGAAAAGCGAGCCGGTTCTTGGTTCCCCCCCCCCCCGGTTTTCCCGGTGGACTTTTGACCGTCTGGAAAAAAAATTGTGTGCACAAGGCATTACTGGGAGAACAAGGCATTTCCCTTTCCCTAGATGTAAAGAGTGCCCCCTTGTCTTTTGTGATGAACGTAAAGTGAATAACTCAACATCAAGTTCACTATATGGACCTCTTATATATTTGTACATGTTGATCATATCTCCCCTTAATCTTCTCAAGAGAGAATAACTTCTGTTCCTCTAATCTTTCCTCATAGCTGAGCTCCTCCATGCCTCTTATCAGTTTAGTTGCCCTTCTCTGCAGTTTCTCCAGTTCCCCAATATCCTTCTTGAGAACTGGTTCCTAGATGAGGCTTCTTGGGTTAATAAAGTGTACCAACCACTAGACATTTCGTGCTGACGGCTGTTTTTCTTTAGATGAGTTGTCAATTTGGGGCGAGGAAGAGTCCCTGCTTTGGGGTCAGTTGAGGGCAGGGCCAAGACAAGGAGTGGACAGGAGGGTTGGCCGCCCTGGGCACTGTGGTTTCACGTGAGGTGGGTGGAGCGCTGCATGAAGATTGAGGGAAGGGAATTTGTATTGGGAGTGATAATTTGGGGTCAGCAAGGGATAAGAATTGTTGTGGAGGAGAAATTTGGGGAGGGGGGGGGAGTTGGGGTGGTGATTTAGGGGGATCTGTTTGGGAAGGGGGATGGAGGAAGAGGATTTGTGCGAGAAGGGAGGGAATTAGGGAGTCTGTGCTAGATGAGATGATATGGTAGGTTGGGGGGGGGGGGGGTTGTGATAGTAGGTAGTGGTGCAACGGATCGTCACGATCTGTGATCCGAACGAGCCAACCTGTTCTTATAGGCACACCAGGCTACGCTGCCTCAGCCATAGGAAAGGCTAGGCTTCGGCTGTGATGGGGGAATCTGATGTATGGGGGCTATGATGAGGGATTCTGATGTATGGAGAATTCTGAAGTAGGGGGACTCTGATGGGGGATTCTAATGTATGGGGGAGTCTGATGTATGGGGGATTCTGATGTATGGGGGAGTCTGATGTATGGGGGTTCTGATGGGGGATTCTGATGTATGGGAGATTCTGATGTATGGGGGCTATGATGAGGGATTCTGATGTATTGGGGGCTATGATGGGGGATTCTGATGTATGGGGGCTATGATGGAGGATTCTGATGTATGGGGGAGTCTGATGTATGGGGGCTCTGATGGGGGATTCTGATGTATGGGGGAGTCTGATGTATGGGGGATTCTGATGTATGGGGGAGTCTGATGTATGGGGGCTCTGATGGGGGATTCTGATATATGGGGGAGTCTGATGTATGGGGGATTCTGATGTATGGGGGAGTCTGATGTATGGGGGCTCTGATGGGGGATTCTGATGTATGGGGGAGTCTGATGTATGGGGGATTCTGATGTATGGGGGATTCTGATGTATGGGGGCTATGATGGAGTATTCTGATGTATGGGGGAGTCTGATGTATGGGGGCTCTGATGGGGGATTCTGATGTATGGGGGAGTCTGATGTATGGGGGATTGTGATGTATGGGGGATTCTGATGTGTACATTTATTTTTATTTTTTGCTGATCTGAAAAATGATCTGAACCATGACTCTGATCCGAGGATTGATCTGATCGGTGAGTTTTTTGATCCGTTGCATCCCTACTAGTAAGGTTTGTCCTGGGGGGGATTTAGAGTAAAGGGGGGAAAAGACGATGTGTACTCAGAGTGGAAATTTGAGGTGTAGAGCATTTTGTGCCGGGGGGCATTTGTTCTGAGGGGGAGGGGTTGGGTGATGGGAGAGGGTATTTCAGCAGGGGGGCAGATTTGTACCAGGAGGAGGGGGATTTATACTTAGGGGGTAAGCATGCAGATTAGTGCTTAATTTTTTTGGAGGGGGATTTTTGTTGACACATAATGCTCATACATCTTGGTGGGCGGGGGGCACAGTTTGGCATGTTTTCCCTGAGCTCTAGATGACCTTGTCCCGTCACTGGTTGAGGGACCATTCCACAATATAGGATTTATGAGCAGAAGGAAACTTTTACTCCACCAATGAGCATCCAGGATCCAGGCAGCAGGTAAAAAGTAACAAAACTCTTCTCTTTACTTCTCAGAACTGGGAATGATCTGAAACCTCTTCACGGCGAGACTTCGAAAGAAGTTGAGAAACATTTTGTAATCCTAACAAGCTTTTCTGATGGGCTCTTGTTATCTCCCCATAGGTCAGCCTGGAGACTGAGCCAATAATTGGCAGTAAACAGGGGATTGGGGACCCTCGGTTTAGTGTTTCTCAGCAGAGCAGAGTTGGCGTTTAATTGGGTACACTCCAGAAAACATTGATATGTGCACCTTGTACCGCTCTCCTCCTAAGTACCAATTATATCAAATGGAAGATGATGGCAGAATGACAGCTGGCAAACCGGTCCTCAACCGGCCGCTCCATCACTCGGAGTATTGATTGTATGGTTTGGCTCTTGTTAGATATTACCACTTCTATCTCCGTCGCGTTCCCTCTATAAACGCGTTCCGTCACCTCGGGTCAGCCACAGAAAGGAAGATCTATGATCAGTTATGACAGAAGATCAGACATCGATGTGGCCATAATAATCGCAGGACACCTGCCCCCTCAGTGACCTCCCCCTGCACTCTCTTGTTGATGCATGTTCAATTAAATTTTCCATTTGATATAATCTACTGGTTGAGATAATGCTGATACATTTCCACAGCAGATTACGGCATGGACTATCTCAGCCTTGAAAGGGGTGTACTCTCAGGGGCAGTGGCGGTTCGTCCATAGAGGACACCGGAGCGCCGCCCCCTCTGGCTCTCGCACAGCCACTGAAATAGAAATACAATTCATGCGATGCATGAATCTATTTATTTTCGCCGCTGCCGCCCACTATTCAGATGGCTGGATGGTGAGCGCCGGCCGCCTGAATAACGGCAGCTGGTTGGCTGTGTGGAAGTGCCTATCAGAGTCAGCGGCGGGAGAAGACATCGAGGGACGTGGAAGGAGAATGGCTGACCCCCAGAAAGGTAAGGGGGAGGGGCATTTTACAGGGCACAGCGGCAACAATGGGCAATGTGGCATCAATGGGCACAGTGGCGAGAATGGGCATAGTGGCGACAATTAAAAGGCACAGTGGCATCAATGGGCACAGTGGCGACAATTAAAGGGCACAGTGGCATCAATTGGCACAGTGATGACAATTAAAGGGCACAGTGGTGACAATTAAAGGGCACAGTGGCGACAATTAAATGGCATGGCACAGTGGCAGTGGCGTGGCTGCGTTTAATGGCATGGCACAGTGGTGACAATTGATGGCAAAGTGGCTGTGTTTGATGGCATGGCATGGGATGGCATGGCACAGTGGTGACAATTTATGGCATGGCACAGTGGCTGCGTTTGAATATGGCACAGTGGTGACAATTGATGGCACAGTGGCTGCGTTTGATGGCATGGCACAGTGGTGACAATTGATGGCACAGTGGCTGCGGTTGATGGCATGGCACAGTGGTGACAATGGCATAGCACGGTGGCTGCGTTTGATGGCATGGCACAGTGGTGACAATTGATGGCACAG
This sequence comes from Rana kukunoris, assembly GCA_029574335.1. Taxonomy (NCBI): domain Eukaryota; kingdom Metazoa; phylum Chordata; class Amphibia; order Anura; family Ranidae; genus Rana; species Rana kukunoris. The sequence continues at coordinate 557,396,653 of CM056052.1, read as the reverse complement.
TGGCTGCGGTTGATGGCATGGCACAGTGGTGACAATTGATGGCACAATGGCTGCGTTTGATGGCATGGCACAGTGGTGACAATTGATGGCACAGTGGCTGCGGTTGATGGCATGGCACAGTGGTGACAATTGATGGCACAGTGGCTGCGGTTGATGGCATTGCACAGTGGTGACAATTGATGGCACAATGGCTGCGTTTGATGGCATGGCACAGTGGTGACAATTGATGGGCACAGTGGTGACAATTGATGGCACAGTGGCTGCATTTAATGGCATGGCACAGTGGTGACAATTGATGGCACAGTGGCTGCGTTTGATGGCATGGCACAGTGGTGACAATTGATGGCACAGTGGCTGCGTTTGATGGCATGGCACAGTGGTGACAATTGATGGCACAGTGGCTGCGGTTGATGGCATGGCACAGTAGTGACAATGGCATAGCACGGTGGCTGCGTTTGATGGCATGGCACAGTGGCTGCGTTTGATGGCACAGTGGTGACAATTGATGGCACAATGGCTGCGTTTGATGGCATGGCACAGTGGTGACAATTGATGGCACAGTGGCTGCGTTTGATGGCATGGCACAGTGGTGACAATTGATGGCACGGTGGCTGCGTTTGATGGCATGGCACAGTGGTGATAATTGATGGCACAATGGCTGCGTTTGATGGCATGACACAGTGGTGACAATTGATGGCACAGTGGCTGCGGTTGATGGCATGGCACAGTGGTGACAATTGATGGCACAGTGGCTGCGGTTGATGGCATTGCACAGTGGTGACAATTGATGGCACAATGGCTGCGTTTGATGGCATGGCACAGTGGTGACAATTGATGGGCACAGTGGTGACAATTGATGGCACAGTGGCTGCATTTAATGGCATGGCACAGTGGTGACAATTGATGGCACAGTGGCTGCGTTTGATGGCATGGCACAGTGGTGACAATTGATGGCACAGTGGCTGGATTTGATGGGCACAGTAAGGCTGCAATTGTTTTTTTCGTTTGCGCCCCCCAAAAATGTTGAGCACAAGCCACCACTGGGGCAAACTGGAGTAGGGGGGCCATTCCTTCCATTCTCCAGCATTAAATATGTTACATATACTGAAGTTTGTACATGATGAAATTAATTAGAAATTCTGAGCTGTTTGATGTATTCCTATAGAAGTAACCATCTGCCTGAAGAAGACCACTACTGCATGAGGTCGAAACGTGTCGGGGTCTATATCTATATAGCCGACATTCCGTAATGTTATGCTTTGCTTGATTTTGGTTTTACATCGCTGTTATGGAATACCTATTGTTCTGTACAACCAGAGTTCATATTTTTAATCGGAACATGACACTGAGTTTTACTTTTTGATGAATAAAGAACTTTTATAATAGATACTGCTTTTTGATTCTGATACCATTGCTGCTAAAAAAAAAAAAAAAAAACCTTTGGGAAATGTTCCCATATCCCAACTGGAGCAGGAGGGCAATAGCCCCCCCTGGGCCACTCTGATACCCTGTAAAAAGGCTGCACCCCTACCACCATAATGGCTTCCTGGTAAAGAGGAGTAACGTATCCTACCGATTTCCGCATGAGGACAGGGACAATGCGCAGGCCACTCCAGACATGGATGGTGTACACCAGGGGCAGGGGCAACCTCAGCCCTCCAGCTGTTTTTAAACTACAAGTCCCATGAGACATTGCAAGACCCTGACCATTACAGGCATGACTCCTAGAGGCAGAGGCATGATGGGATTCATAGTTTCAGCACAACTGGAGGGCTGAGGTTTCCTACCCCTGGTGCGCGCCATGTCCGGGCACAGGTCGGCTCCATGCCCCACCAGAGGCTCTCCCCGAGTGCCGCATGAGGACAGGGACAATGCGCAGGCCACTCCAGACATGGATGGTGTACGCCAGGGGCAGGGGCAACCTTGGCCCTCCAGCTGTTTTTAAACTACAAGTCCCATGAGACATTGCAAGACCCTGACCATTACAGGCATGACTCCTAGAGGCAGAGGCATGATGGGATTCATAGTTTCAGCACAACTGGAGGGCTGAGGTTTCCTACCCCTGGTGTGCACCATGTCCGGGCACAGGTCGGCTCCATGCCCCACCGGAGGCTCTCCCCGAGTGCAGCATGAGGACGACAGGGACAATGCGCAGGCCACTCCAGGCATGGATGGTGTACGCCAGGGGCAGGCAACCTTGGCCCTCCAGCAACTTGAAACTAAATGTTCCATGGGCCATTGCAAGACCCTGACAATCACCGGCTCTTAGGGCAGAGGTATGATGGGATTTGTAGTTTCACCACAGCTGGAGGGTTGAGGTTTCCTACCCCTGGTGTGCGCCATGTCCGGGCATAGGTCAGCTCCATGCCCCACCGGAGGCTCTCCTCCCCCTGCCAGCCCAGACCAAACTGCCCCGGTTCCCCCTGCAGCTCCCGGTCACCCCCTGCCAACCAGTCCATCAACCTGGAGTCGGAGTCGGTGCAGCACTGTCCTCACCGAGCCGCCCAGTAAACAGAAAGTACCTGGAGCGGAGCTTTAAACTGGAATAGGGGTAGGAAGGAAGCAGAGAAAAGATAGAGCGGGAGTGGGGGCAAAGTCATTGCACCATAGTCCTCTGAGTTGTACTTGTCCCCCGGGCCAAAAGTTGGCAGTCAGCCCCTGTTTGCTATTCTATGTTGATGCTTCAGCACCTACTATGTATAGAAGGTAGTTTATCAGTTGTCCTTGATATATCATAGGAAGCGGGACTTTGTATTAAAGAGGCCACCGAGTAAACAGGAGATTCTCCTGTATGCAATCTGTTGGCACTCGTTCTGCCCCCTCTGAGGCTGCAAGTGGGCATGGATCAGGCTGCATTCGGGCAATGGTGAGGCTGCATTCAGAGGCTTCCATTCAGGCAATGGTGAGGCTGCATTCATAGCAATGGTGAGGCTGCATTCATGGCAATAGTGAGGCTGCATTCATAGCAATGGTGAGGCTGCATTCAGAGGCTTCATTCGTGGCAATGGTGAGGCTGCATTCAAAGGCAATGGTGAGGCTGCATTCAGAGGCTGCATTCATGGCAATGGTGAGGCTGCATTCATAGCAATAGTGAGGCTGCATTCATAGCAATGGTGAGGCTGCATTCAGAGGCTGCATTCATGGCAATGGTGAGGCTGCATTCATAGCAATGGTGAGGCTGCCTTTATGGCAATGGTGAGGCTACCTTCATGGCACTTGTGAGGCTACAGATGGGCACTGATTAAGCTGCATTGATGGGCACTGACCCTTATTTTGCTTCACAGTTCGTTATTTCATTATTTTTTTTCTGAAACTTTCCTTCTTAAAGTGAAGGTGCGTATTATACACCGATAAATACGGTGGGTCAGATCCACAAAGCTGCCCCGCCGGCGCGCGGCGTGTCCCATATATGCTACGCCGCTGTAAATCACAGCGGCGTATTACTAATCCTCAATGAAATGCCGCTGTAACTTACGGCGGCGTAGCGTAAATGGGCCGGCGTACGCGGGTGTAATTCAAATGTACTAGTGGGGGGCGTGTTTTATTATAATTGTGAATGACCCGACGCAAACAACGCTTTTTTTACACTGCGCATGCGCCGGCCGTGGACGTATCTAAGTGCGCATGCGTGAAATCACGTCACAAATAGTCAATGAAAACGACGTGTACGTAATTTACGCAATTCCCTATTCGCGAACGGGTTACGAACGACGGAAAAATAGACGCTGGCCCGATGTCCATGGCTGAGCCACCATATGGCAGGGGTAAAATGACGCCGTACATACGCTTACGCAAACGTTCGTGGATCGCCGTATCTACCTCATTTGCATATTTTGCGCGGACGCACCCCTAGCGTCCAGCATAAATATGCATCTAAGATACGACGGTGTAAGAAACTTACGCCATTTGTATCTTAACGTAAGTCCGGCGTATCTTGTTTTCTGGATAGAAAACAAAGACATGCCGGCGGGAAATTCGAATTACGCCGGTGTATCTGTAGATACACCGGCGTAATTCTATGTGGACCTGGCCCGGTAAAACCACACACAGCCACAAAGGCATGGGCATTCTTGTTGGGCAGTGTATTAGTTAATTTGCATTTAATTTTAATGGTTCAAAGAATGTCTGGCAAAATGGTCGGCCCTCCCGCATGTTGACTTCATCCAATCTGGCCCTCTTTGAAAAAAGTTTGGACACCCCTGCTCTAGGAGCGCTGTTTTTTTAAGCCATGGACCCTTGAGATGTAATTCACATTGTCTGCAAAACCGAACCGACTAAAATAAAGCAACTCCGTTAAACAAACCTTCATTCCTTGTTAATCTTCACAATTGTGTTCCGTGTTCCCGAGGTGGCATTTAAATTTTCCTTCGAGCCAATATCCGGTATGTTTTGTTCTTGTAGTTTAATGTCCAATTAAACATTCGGCTCCTCCAGCAGTTTATTTACAGAGGGAAATCCCGGTGATTTTGAGCAATACCGACTCTTGCTTGTAACACTAATGAGAATTATATGCCGAGAAAAGAACAGATATCTCCGTTGTGGGTGGCAGGGATGGACTGGCCATTGGGACTAACGGGAGTTTCCCGGTGGGCCGATGGCTCAGTGGGCCGGCTTCAGTGACAGCAGACCGCTGCCCCCCTCCGCTCTGTCTCTCCCTCCCCGCAGCGCTCACCTCCTCTCCCTCCCCAGGGGGGGGACAGAAAATCATGGGGAGAACCAGAGGAGTATGGGGGGGGACCAGAGGAGCAGGGCAGGGTGACAGAGGAGCATGGGGGGGGACCAGAAGGAGCACGAGGGAGGGGAAAGACAGCTGATTCAACAGCTATGGTCTGGGAGTTTCTCACTTCTGCCTAATCTTGTCCCATGGGGGGGGGGGGGTGGGCACCGAACTGATTTTTTGCCCCGGGTGAAATAATGTCTAGTTTGCCAACTGGTACTGCCTATAAGAGTACCAGTACCAGCCGTTCTACTCTAATAACGTAGAACGGCTAGTGAAGGGGGAGAGGGGGCTTGGGTGGCGCCATTGGAGAGACCTGTCAAAGTGGGCCAGTCTGGATGAAGTCCAGGGCCAAATTTCCCTCCCAGTCCAGCCCTGGCGGGTGGAGTGGAGTCGGGTTGGCAACCAGCTGTGTCTTTACTGCTCCCCAGGATTCCAGTAGTGAAATTATCCCAAAACCCGGACCCAGCTGGAATTCCAGCTGAGCTTTTATCATCACCAAGAAAGAAGTTTTCAACATAAATGTCTTCATAAATTTACAAGGATCTACAAAAAAAAACACATACGTTTGTTTTGCATGACACGTGTGTGAGTGTGTGTGTACAGAGATAAGCAAACCATCTAAAAAGCTCAATCAGTTGGTTTACTGGCCAACTTTCCAAACAGTAATGCCCCGTACACAGGATCCAATTTTATCACCATAACTGTGTGATGGTCGTGTTGTGTTGGATAATCCGACTGTGTGTACGCTCCATCAGACAATTGTTGGCTGAATTAATGACAACAAATTTTGGCTGTTAATGCTCACCAACTGTCTGGATTCAGGCAAAAGAGCTGTGCAGTATCGCAAAGCTCAGCTGGCCTCGGAAAGGCTCGGGAACATAGTATTTCCGTGTCTTTACGAACATTTACGAACGGCGCCGATCGACTACGGCGCCCCCCTACCTCAGGTCCAAGGTGGTTCCACTGTATAATTATATAGTGGATCTGTGCACAAATTCTGGAGCCCATTGCCATGTGTTGATGGGAAACCTAGGGATCTCAACACCTTTGGGACAAACTGAAACCATTTATGAGCCAGGTCTTTTTTTTTGGGGGGGGGGGCACCCTCCATGGGGTCCGACATGCAAGCCAAGACCCCTCATCCAACATCAGTAACTGACTTCAAATTTCTGCAGGTACCCTCCAAGATCTTGTGGAAAGCCTTTCCATAAGAAAGGGAGAATGTTCGAACCACAAAAGGGGACAAGACCATAATAATGGCCAAGGTTTCGGAATGGGATGTCTAACGTCATCATTCAACAAACAATTAAAAAGAGATGCCTATATTTCCGGAAGGTCTGAGAATCAACAGTTGTACTTTACATTTATACTTAGAAAATAGGCACAAATCCCCACAAACACTCTCCAACATCTTGTGAAAAGTCTTCCCAGAAGAGTGAAGGATGTTATAGCTATAAAAATGGGCAACTCCATATTAATAGCCTTGGCGGGGTCTCTATATCACCCATTCTCAACCAGGGTTCCGTGGAACCCTAGGGTTCCTCCAGAGGTGGCTAGGGGTTCCTTGAGCTGTGGCTGATTTACCTCCTGTTTGGTGCCTACATAGTTCTGAGCCAATTCCACTTGAAGGAGCCGGTGGTATTACACCAATGATCTTCATAGTTCTCTGTAACGGGGGCATTCTTACCACTACTGTAAAAAAGGGCATTCTTCTCACTGACCAGCAAAGTAAGGGGCATTGTTTCCAATGACCCCCAATGAATGGGTTTTATCAGGGGTTCCCCGAGACCTGAAAATTATTTTTAGGGTTCCCCAGCTGTAAAAAGGTTGAGAAAGGCTGCTCTTTATCAAGAAAGGGGGCAATGCTATATTATTGTATATTAATGGCCTTTGGGGGTCACCTCCATATTAGCGGCCATTGGGGGTCACCTCCACATGAATGGCCAAGGTTTTGGAATGGGATGTCCTCATATGGTGTAGGTGGGATGGTCAGTCAGGTGTTCGCGAACATTTGGCCATAAAGTGTAAATTTCTCCTTTAACTCACCGGGAGTACAAAAAAAGCTTTTATTATTGTTGCAATTAAAGTCGCCATTAAAATAATTTATCTGTCCGTGTTTTCATAAGATAAGCCAATATCAAGCTTTACTTTAGATTAAGTGGAAGTAATTTCCCATGACAAGTTAATAAAACAGAAAATGGATATCAAAAATAAGGGAAAAAACACTTAGAAATTCCATTATCTTTTCTAATTAAAGTTCTGTCAATAGGAAATGATGTGTACTCTTAAATACTCTTCGGAGAGATGTCATATTATCAATTCCATTTGTAGATCAAGCTTAGATCATCTCATTTCCCTCGGGGGCGCAAATTAGTGGAATGGCCGGCATCTGCAGAGTCAGGTAACAGGCCCAGGCGGAGTGACTTTTATTAACCGGCGCAGGAGCCACAACACGTCTGGAAGGGCCATCAAGCTATGAATTGATAGAAGGCTTAAATATGAAATTAGAGGACTAATTGAAAATATGTGTTACCTATCATAGGGGACACAGGTTACAGCAGGGCCAGTGGCAAAATCACCCCCCCCCCCCCAAATGAAACTTCAACATTTATTAAAGCAGAAGAACATGGTTGTTAAGGAGTCCTTAACAGCCAATGAGTAGTCAGCTGTCGGGGGGGGGGGGGGAAGAGACCCCAACTGACAGCTGAATGTAAAGTAGAAATGCCGGCATTAATATATCACGGGAAAAAAAGGTGCCCCCCATCCATACTAGGACCTTCAGGTCTGGTATGGATTTTGAGGGGAATCCCCCACGCCAAAATGTAAAAAAAAAATGTTAGCTGTCCCCCCTTATCCATACCAGGCCCTTCAGGTCTGGTATGCCTCCCCACACCAAAATAAAAAAAAAGTTGCTTGGGCCCCTCCCAAAATCCATACTAGACCCTTATGTAAGCATTACGGCATTAAAATATCACTGAATAAAAAAGTGTGCCCCCCCCCCCCATCCATACCAGGCCCGGTATAGATTTTGAGGGGAACCCCCACGCCAAAAAAAAAACATGCCCCGCCCCCCCTATCCATACCAGGCCCTTCAGGTCTGGTATGGATTTTGATGAGAACCCAATGCCAATTTTTTTTTTGAAAACGGCTGCCCAAAATGTTAAAAAAAAAAAAAAAAAAACTTTAGGGGTCCCCACATCCATCTGGTTTGGATCTTGAGGGGAACCCCCCACACCAAATTTTTATTTTTTAAAACTGCATGGGCCAATCCCAATATCCATACAAGACCCTTATCTGATCATGCAGCCTGGCAGGTCAGGAAAAGAGGGGGGGCAAGCGAGCATCCCACCTTCAACATGGGGGGGGGGGGGTGTTGAAGGCATGTGGCCTGGTATGGTTCAGACGTAGCTTGCTAGTCCCCCCTCCCTTTTCTGGCCTGCCGGGGTGCATGCTCAGATAAGGGTCTGGTTTTTGGGGGGACCCAATCCTATTTTTATTTTATGTTAGCGTGGGCTCCGCTCAAAATCCATACTAGACCCGGATTTGTGCTAGGTAGGGTTGGTTTGGTGTGTGGGGGAGTGGGGATGTGTACTCAAAAAGAGAATTCTAGGAGTAGAGGATTTGTGCTAGGAGCTGTGATTTTTGGGGGGGGGGGGGTTGTGCTGTAGGGATCTGAGGAGAGAGGTTTTGAGCTGGAGAGGGGGAGATTTGTGCTGGGAGGGGGGATTACAGGAGGTGGAGAATCGTAAGAGCTCTCTAACATCCACCAGCTCCGTGATGTCATCATGAAGGAGGGTAAGAGGACTCCAGTGGCAACCTGTGAAGCTCTGGTGACCTCCATGCCCAAGAGGGTTAAAAATAATGGCGGCCACACAAAATATTGACACTTTTGGCCCAATTCGGACGTTTTCATTTAGTGAGTGTCCTCACTTTTGTTGTCAGTGGTTTAGACATTAATGGCTGTGTGTTGAGTTATTTTGAGGGGACAGGAAATGTACACCGTTACACAAGCTGTACACTCACTACACAACATTGTAGATACAAAGTGTCATTTCTGCAGTGTTGTTACATGAAAAGATACAAGAAAAGATTTACACAAATGTTACTTTTGTGAGATACTGTATATCCCATAGCTTATAGCTGAAGTTTTTACCGCCCCCTCAAAGTGTAAAATAACCCTAAACGGCAGGCCACACGTTAAGCAAGCGCCTGAGCTGGTGGCCATTCGGCGCAGTCCTGTCGGTCGGATACTTTATCACCCCTGGAAAGCGGTTGACATAAATGTGTCGAGCAAAAACTCAGATTCCTGCCAAGCCGTCATTTCTCCGACTTCCATTCCACGTTCTCCTCTAATATCATCTTTAAACTACTAAATAGTTGGAGGAAACGCGTCCTCCCATCTGCAGCTCATAAAACGGAGCGGGGGATGGATGGAGGACACATTATAAATCAGGCGATTGGCCGTTTCCTTCACTCATTTCCTTCCTTCAGTCTCAGACGGGCAGCCGCCGCGATTAGAATGTTTCCGCATCTCGTATTCCACCACAAAGTACATTTTTTCTGTGATTTGTGGGCCCGAGCCGCGCCAAAACTTATTGCCGGAGGCGGACGCCGGGGCCGTAAATCTGCTACCTTTGTGGTAATAAGTCAGAAGTATATATTTTTTTACTGGATTCCACATTAAAAATTACACCGAGCACTAAACCGCCATTTACTACGGGACTAAATAAACAGCTCATTACGTCGTAATTCAGCTCCCGATTCCCCTCTTCGGGCCGTAAACTCCGCCGAGATTGCGAGGCAAAATGGCCGCCGCTCTCTGCAGGTTACCTGTAACGAGTTGAGGGTTTAAAGTCGCACAGAGGTGGGGGAGGGGAGGGGAGGGGGGACCTCTTCACAGGGCAAGACTTGAACAGTCCTATTTGCATCATTCAAGACCAACCATGACCCAGCGACTGGAGAAGACCTTGTGCTGGCAGAGCCGACTTAGCATCATGGGCCCCCTGGGAAAAGTAGTGCGCTGGGGGCCCCTACCAGCCACCTGCCACAATTTACGCACCTACTCTCAACAATTAAAGTATAAATAGTTGATAGAATTAAACATATTTATTAGTACATTCAATAAAAATCGATTTTAAACAATAACAAAACATGCCATAAATCAAAGACAAATCACTACAAAGGGCACAGTACAGGGGGGTCAGGAGGGCACAATGCTGGGGTCAGAAGAGCACAAAACTGGGGTCAGGAGGGCACATTACTGGGGTCAGGAGGGCACAATACTGGGGTCAGGAGGGCACAGTACAGGGAGGCCAGGAGGGCACAATATGGGGGGGGGGGGCAAGAGGTTACAATACTTGGATCAGGAAGGCACAGTAAAGGGGGTCAGGAGGGAACAATAATGGGTTTAGGAGGAAACAGTATTGGGGGGGTCAGGAGGGCACAATACTGGGATCAGGAGGGCGTAGTACTGGGGGGTCCAGGAGGGCACAAAACTGGGATCAGGAGGGTACAGCTGGGGAAGGACAGGAGGGCAAAATACTGGGTTCAGGAGGGCACAGTATTGGGGGGGGGGTCAGGGGGGCACAATACTGGGATCAGGAGGGCATAGTATTGGGGGGTGCAGGAGGGCACAATACAGGGATCAGGAGAGCACAGCTGGGGAAGGACAGGAGGGCACAATACTGGGATCAGGAGGGCATAGTATTTGGTGTCCAGGAGTGCACAAAATGCGGATCAAGAGGGCACAGTATAGGGGGGTTAGGAGGGCACAATACTCGGATTAGAAGGGCACAGCACAAGGAAGGACAGGAGGGAACAGTACTGGGGCTCGGAGGGCACAATACAGGGGGTCAAGAGGCCACAATACTGGGGTCAGGAGGCCACAGCTTGGGGGAGGTCAGGAGGGCACAATACTGGGATTAGGAGGGCACAGTACGGAAGAGGTCAGGAGGCACAATACTGGGATATGGAGGGCACAGCCTGGGGAAGGTCAGGAGGGCACAATACTGGGATCAGAAGGGCACAGTACTGGGGTCAGGAGGGCACAGTAAAGGGGGTTAGAGGGCACAATACTGGGATCAGGAAGGCACAATACTGGGATCAGGAGGGCACAGTATTGGGATCAGGAAGGCACAATACTGGGATCAGGAGGGCACAGTACAGGGGGTTCAGGAGGGCGAAGTACAGGGGGTTAGAGGGCACAATACTGGGATCAGGAGGGCACAATACTGGGATCAGGAGGGCACAGTATGGGGGGTTCAGCATGGCACAGTACAGGGGGTTAGAGGGCACAATACTGGGATCGGGAGGGCACAATACTGGGATCGGGAGGTCACAGTACTGGGGTCAGGAGGGCACAGTACGAGGGGTTCAGGAGGGCACAGTACAGGACTCAGGAAGTCACAGTACGGGGGGGGGGGGGTCAGAAGGGCACAATACAATTAATTATCATTACTGCTAGATAAAGCTGTGTCCATCATATGCAGCCTCACTGTGCCCATCACAGTAGGCCAATCACATCTACATTTCAAGTAAAAAAACAAACAAAAAAACACTTAACATATATAGCCGGATTCACAAAGCACTTATGCCGACGTATCTCGAGATACGCCACGTAAGTGTAAATATGCGCCGTCGTATCTGTGCGCCGTACCCATAGAACTAAGATACGCAAAAAAACTGACTTCATACGACCGACCTAACTTGCCTACGCCGGCGTATAGTGGGGGGCATATTTACGCTGGATGCATTTGGCACTCCCATTGATGTTCGATGCAAATGAGGGAGATACGCCGATTCACAAACGTACTTGCGCCCGGCGCATGTTTTAAGCGATTTGCGTAAGGGTTACGTCTGGCGTAAAGTTATTCCACATATAGGAGTCGCAACTCATGCAAAGGTATGGACCAGGGAACGAATGCCGTCTAATTTTACGTAGTTTACATTGTACGTGAATAGGGCAGGGCGTAGGTTACGTTCACACCGTAGGCAGTGATTCGACGTATCTAAGCCAGTTGTTTCAACGTGATTGTGAGCATACGCACTGGGATGCGTCCAAGGTACGACGCATGCGCAGTTCATTTTAAGTACTTGTCTGAAGCTCAGGCCATCATTTGCATGGGGTCATTTAAATGTATCACGCCCACTTCCACCTACTTTAACTTACGTCCGCTTACAGCCGACGACTATACGATACGCCGGCGCAAAGTTGGGAGCATTTGCTTCGTGAATTCCATGCTTGCCTCTCTGTGTTGCGCCGGCGTAGCGTAAAGAAGATGAAAAACGCACAGTGTCATGCGGAGTCCCTCAGGGATCCCCTCTGTCGCCTGTTCTGTTCAATATCTATCTCCGTCCTCTTTTTGAATTCATCAGTAACCAGAAGTTACTTTACCACTCTTATGCAGATGACACACAACTGTATTTTCACATCTGCAACAAAAAGGATCATCATCTCGCACTAGAGAAATGCCTTACTTTGTAGAAAACTGGATGACAAAGAGTTATCTTAAACTCAACGGCTCAAAAACAGAACTCTCCTGTTTCACGCCAATCGAAAGATTCATCCCACAACCACTTGGACACCCCCACCCATTCTGGGTCAAACCATCACCCCTAGCACCAAAGGTAAAAGTCTCGGGGTCATCTTCGACTCCTACATGACAATGGACGCACAAATAGGGTCAGTTGTCAGCGGATCTGATCTCACCATCTGCTGCGCCTACTATGCAGACTTATTCCATTTATTCCAAAAGAAGGCATAGCAGACGTGGTGGGAACAATTGTAAACTCCAGACTGGACTATGCAAATGTCCTCTATCTTGGACTCCCAAAATACAAAATCTCTTGTCTGCAAGTCGTTCAAAATACGGCCGCCAGACTTGTGACTGGGAAAAAACCATGGGAATCAATCTCACCTTCGCTGAGAACCCTTCATTGGTTGCCAGTAAAAGACAGAATCAATTTCAAGGCACTCTGTCTGACGCATAAGTGTGTTCAAGGAAACGCCCCCCAATATCTATGCGAAAAAATAAAAGCTCACAACCCCAATCGCGTTCTGCGATCCACCAACCAAAATCTGCTCCAAATACCCAAAACCAGATATAAGTCCAACGAAGATTTGCGGTCCAAGGACCCAGACTATGGAACGCTCTGCCAACCAGCATCTGGTTGGAGGTAAACCACCTGACCTTCAGAAGAAAGATTAAGGCCGTGTACACTCGGCAGAGATCCTCGACGGGCAGAACACATCGTTCCGCCCGTCGAGGTTCTCTGCCGGCCGTCGAAATCGGCGACCCGCCCGTCGGGAATGGCAACCAGCCATTCATCCAGGCGGGCCGTCGAGCAAATAGAGAGCGTGCTCTCTATTTCTGCTCGACAGGCTTCCCGACGGGAAGCTCGCCGAGAGCGTACACACGGCCGAGGTCCTCGCTGGAATGCAGCTTCCAGCGAGGTTCTCGCTGGTTTCCAGCGAGAACCTCGGTCGTGTGTACGCCGCCTATGACCTGTCTCTTCTGAGAGCCCAGGGAATGGATACCAAGCGCCCAGAGGCGATTCAGTTCGCATGTGTTGCGCTATATAAGTTACTCACTCACTCACTCACTCAGCATCCCACTATACATTAGATGTCCCCATCGGAGCCCCCCTTTACATCAGAGACGACCCCAATTTCTCCCATACAATGCAGCAATCAGATAATAAACAATAAAGTAATAAAAACAACATTGGCAAATATAACAAATATTGTACGGGAAATCGCTGCTGAGAAAAAAATGTGTTCTCTCTCTCTCTCTCTCATATATATATTGCTATTTTTTCCCCCACCAAAGTGGAGTTACCCTTTAAAGTATAAATAAAGATTTTTTTTATTGTGCCCCACCCCCCAGGTAGGGAGAGAAAACCTTGGGAAATAAAATGTTGTAGGATGTAAACAGTGAAATAAATGTTATGTTTTAGTGCTTTGTATACAGAAAATTAATAGTAATAATAATAATAAAAATGAAAGAAAATCTCAAAATGTTGGGTTGTCCCCAGAACACGAATAGAGGGGACATCTTCCAATGGGGACACTAGTTCTGGTGAGACCCCAGGATTCTCTCACTTCCTGTTTTGTCTATGGGACAGGAAGTGTAAGGAAATCTCTGCGATTGGGGACAAGATAGCAAAAAACATAAAACTGAAAGGGGGTTATAACCCTCCCTTACTATATCTAACATGAAAACAAAAAAAGAACAGCCTTTAGTGACACTTTAAAGCAATCATTCATTTCTATCTCCTTATTTGTAGAGTAAATAGCAGCGCCGGCCATTTAATAACTCACCGACTTTTCTCCAGTGTCGGCGAAGCTTCAGCCACAGAAATTGGCAGGTTTTCTGGCTGTAGACGGACGATATATCTCCCGGTCTTCTGCAGGAACACGGCGACCTCCACCCTGCAGCTGGCACTGTTACTGCGCAGCCAGGGGCTCATCACTGTGGGGCTGCGATCTCCGCCGGAGCCGAAGAACAAAAAGTGACCTAAAACACAAACACAGAGAGGAGGTCATTAGTAAATCATAATAAATAATTTAAATTGGAAATTCTAATTATTTTACTTGTATTATTATTATAATCATTATTTTTATTATTACTGTTGTTATTATTATTATTATTTTTATTTTTTCTATTATTTTTATTATTATAATACATGAGACAATTCAATACAATACAATTCAAGACAAGAGGGACAGGAGGGCCTTGACCATGAGAGCTTACAATCGAAAGGCAGTGCGCAAATCATATGGTTATTGTGGGTGTTGTAAACAAGGCAGGTGTTAAAAACAATAATACATGACTTATAATGGGAATACAAATGATTTTACTTTAGTATTATTATTAGTGTTATTATTATAACTATTATTTTTTTTTTTTTTTATTATTATTATTATTATACATGACATAATTCAGGACAAGAGGGACAGGAGGTACTAACTCAGTATGGTAAGAGCAGGTGTTAACAAGGCAGGTATTGTAAATAATAATAAATACTCGATATGGGAAATACAAATTATTTTACTTGGTTTTATTATATTTTTTATTAGGATTTTTATTATTATTATTAGTTGTAGTAGTAGCACTATATGTTAAATTATTGTTATTACTATTATTAGTAGTGGTATTACTATATTTTTAATTATTATTGTTATTATCACTATTATTAGTAGTAGTCGGAGTACCATATTTTATCTTTTTATTGTTATTATTAGTAGTAGTAGTATTACTGTATTTTATATTATTATTTTTATTATTATTGGTAGTAGTAGTGGTAGTAGTAGTATATTTTAATTTATTGTTATTATTTTAACTACTATTGGTAGTAGTAGACTTACTATATTTTATATTATTGTTAGTAGTTTTAGTAGAAATGGTAGTAGTATTACTATATTTTATTATTTGTATTATTATTATTATTATTAGTAGTAGTACTATATTTTATATTGTTGTTATTATTATTACTATTATTAGTAGTAGTAGTAGTATTACTGAATTTTATATTATTATTTGTATTATTATTATTGGTAGTAGTAGTATATTTTATATTATTGTTATTATTTTAACTATTATTAGTAGTAATGGTAGTAGTAGACTTACTATATTTTATATTATTATTGTTATTATTATTCAAATTAGTAGTAGTAGTACTATATTTTATATTATTATTATTAGTAGTTTTAGTAGTGATGGTAGTAGTATTCCTATATTTTATTTTATTATTATTATTATTATTATTAGTAGTAGTAGTAGTAGTAGTAGTAGTAGTAGTACTATATGTTATATTATTGTTATTAGTATTACTAATATTATTATTATTAGAACAGAGTTTTTCCATGCATTTTGTTTTCTGTACAGGCCCCATCCCTGATCACAATACTATTCTCCTGTAATGATCGGCGTATTGCCATAATACTCGTTGACACACATTTTTTCTAGTTGCATTGCATATAATTGTGAGTTTTCTGTTTGGTAAGTTCCTCTAATACAAATGAAGGAGGACGTGTGTGTGAAGAATTGCGGAGCGCAGTCAGAGATCATTACTTCCTTCCCTGACATTTATGTGCCTCCTGCGTCGGTTGTACAATTCCGACATGCGGCCTGTTGGGTAGACAACTGGCATGGAGACTGACTGATGACTCCAGAAAGGAATAATCTGTCTTTACAGAACATTTAGGTGACCCGTGTGAGTGTAAATATACCGCCCACTGAGGGTTTAATGCTGCCTATTCTGCTCTTTCTTCCACACCTATGATGGAAGTAAACGGCCGTATTTTACCCGTACCAGCGAGGTGTTCAATGTCACCATCGTACCGCCAGTACCCCGAGACGTAGACGCATGTTCTGCATCGCAACTCCGTGGGCTGGAATGGATTGTCGAAAGGAGACGAATGGGAAGAGCCAAAGGAGCAACTCAGAATTCTCACTTGTCATCGATGAGAGAAGGAGCCTGGCCAAAGAGAACATTCTTCTATCCATATTCTATCTATCTACACTATCTTATCAAAAGTATTAGGACGCCTACCTTTACACGCAACAGGAACTGTAATAGCATAGTCTTAGGCCTCGTACACACGAGCAGACAGATTTGTTCAAATCTGTCTGTCCGACAGATTTGAACAAATCTGTCTGTTGGGATTTTGGTTTGCTCGCGTGTACACACGAGCAAACCAAAATCCCCGCCAGCAGACGGCGCGCTGACGTGTCGGTGACGTGGCGGTGACGTTGACGCCGCCACGTCACCGCACCAGGAATCAAAACACTTCTGCGCATGCGCCGAATCCATTCGGCGGCGGTGCGGGACGACATGTCTGCTGGTAAGTGTACTAACCAGCAGACATGTCGGGCGGACGGATTCCCACCTGATAGATTTCAAAGCATGCTTTGAAATCTGTCGGGTGGCCAAATCCGTCGGCTCGGCCGTACACACGATCGAATCTGTCTGCTGAAACGGTCCAGCAGACCGTTTCCAGCGGACAGATTTGATCGTGTGTACGAGGCCTTAGTCTGTATAACAGCTTCAACTGTCCACAAGGTTTAAGAGTGAGGCCAGTAAAAAGAGCTGTGAGCCCCGAGCGTGTAGCCTGTACATTCCTTACCCTACGCTTGGATGCACGCCCTGCCGTGGTGACGTCACTTCCGCTTTGGCGCTCCAGACTGGTCAGCGCGAAGCTTCCTGTCTAGTGGATACTGCAGAGAAGCCTGTGACCGGATTCTACACCTCCATGGCCGAGGGAACTTTACCGGAGCCCACAGAGCAGCATCAGCATACCCCAGGACATCCTCATTGATGACGGGCATCTTCACCTACCTCAGTTGGCACCTCCCCCTTCTTACACTCCTATGGGAATGTTTGACCATTCTTCTAGAAGCAAATTTGTGAGGTCAGATCCCAAAGGTGTTTTATCAGGTTGAGGTCAGGACTCATTTGGTGGAGGAGGGATTATGGTGTGGGGTTGTTTTTCAGGGGTTGGGCTTGGCCCCTTAGTTCCAGTGAAGGGAACTCTTAGGCTAGATTCACACTTGTGCGGTGCGAATTTCAGCTCTCTTATCTCTGCAGATAGATAAGGGAAGTGTTCAGCAGATTAGCTCCGTTTTAGCTGCGAATTTGGAGACCTAGGAGAAGTTACAGGCGAGAGGAGAGTGGGGGAGAAGTGTATTGAGCTGAATGAGAGAAATTCCTGAAGAGAAATTAACACATCTGCGAATCAGCTGTGTACCCATAGAAGATAATGGGCCTGAATTTGCACCTGCGCATGCGTTTCGATGCGCCGCATCCCCAAAACGAGATACGCAAGAAATCTACTTTTTTTTGACCGGCGTAATTTCAATAGACAGGCGCATACGTCCGCGCAAAACTGCGCTAGACACACCATTGATTTGCTATTCAAATATGCTAATGAGGGAGTTACGGGGATCCACAAAAGAACGTTGTTGCAGCGCAGGCTACGCGCTGTGCGCAACAGCTGCACGGCCTGTCTAAAATTAGACCATATAAAAGGTGGTATAAAATTAGACAATCCGTCTACATGTCAGAGAAAGCAACAGTGTTAGTGAGGAGCTGAGCAGTCACACGTGTTGCACAACAATCTGTATGCCAACATGCCAGGGACATCCTTGCTCATAGCTATACTACTGACTTTAGAGGAGCAAAGAAGGAGGAGGGCACGGAGGAGGGCACGGGAGAGGATATACCGCACCCACATAGACCTCTTTGGCATGAGTGATTCTGAGGTGTATCGCATCTTCAGATTCACCCCTCATGCCATCCTGGAATTAACCACAACCTTGCAGGAGGACATCACCAGCCCAACACACCGCTCACATGCAGTGCAGCCACTGGTCAAGGTCATGGCAACACTCCATTTCCTTGCCAGTGGCTCTTTTCAAAGAACAAGTGGAGTGGTGGCTGGGATGTCACAATCCATGAGCAGATGTGTGCACCAGGTTGTCCCTGCAATCCTCAGACGCATGGCCAACCAAATCATCAAACCAACCACTGAGGAGCTGCGGCTGAAGGCAATGACAGATTTCTACCGAATTGCCAGATTCCCACGCACCGTGGGGGCCATTGATTGCACACATGTGGCACTCCAGCCCCCCTATGAGACAGAGCACATATACCACAATCGGAAGCATTGGCATTCCATCAACGTACAGGTGATAGTCGATGCCCAAGGCCTCATATGGCACGTCCGTGCCAAACACCCCGGATCCAGCCATGACAGCTACATCTATAATCAGAGCCCCATCCGAATGGAATTCGAACAGAATGTGTATGGGGACACCTGGCTGGTTGGTGAGTGACATGGGTGGCAGGCATGACTGTCCCCCCCATGATGCACACATCACAAGGGGCACATGCATGACTAACATCCTCCTGTCTTTTCCCTTACAGGTGACTCTGCATATGCACTGGGACCCCATCTCATGACTCCTATCCGGAACCCCCAAACACCAGGAGAGGAAAGAAACAATGAAGCCCACGCCCAAACACGTGCAGTGGTGGAGCGCACCTTTGGCCTCCTGAAGTCACGTTTCCGATGCCTGGATAAGTCTGGGGGGACCCTGTTGTATTCCCCCAACTTCGTGTGCCATATCATCGGTGCCTGTTGCCTGCTGCACAACTTCGCAGTGAGAAAGGGCCTGCAGATTGACCTACGTGATGACCTGACCCCTGAACCAGACAATCCCCCCCTAACCGAGGTTACCCTGTCTTCTGAGGGAAGAGCAGCCAGGAGACAGCTCACATTAGGCATCTTTGCACGTTAAACACACACATTAATCATGGCACAATGAGAATGCATGCATGCACACCACTGTGGTCCCTAGCACAGACACATCACATCCTCATCTAATTGGATTAGCACAAGCCCACCATGCAGGACTTGTGAGCAGCAACGCCACGTCACGGCTCCAATTATGTCACTGTACATTCATACACCATTCACACGGACCTGGAGATCACTTCTCCCTGGTCCTGGGGAACCCTTCTCCATCAAAACTGAGGGTGACACCCCTTTTCCGGCAGGAATATCACCCCCACATCCCAAAAACATTCACAACACAAAAAAAAAAATTGTCCAGCAAAAAAAAAAAAAAAAATTCCAGCAAAAAAAAAAAAACCTGAAAAAAAAGGGGGAAAACAAATTAATGCCGCTGGCGTGACCCACGCCTGGGGCGCCCACGGCCACGGCCCCGGCTCCTCAAGGGAGACTCATGGTGGGGGGGGGGGGGGTAATCCGGGGAAGGAGGAGCAGCCCCTGGTCTCTGCCCACCTGGCGGCCTGCCCTCCAAGGCCATGGCAATTCTGGTCAGGCCAGCACTTAGTGTTGCCGTGTTGGCCTGGATAGCCTGGGTGAGGGCCCTCACATCCTGCCCAACGTCTGCTGTTGTAGTCTGCAGTACGTTTAGGCAGTTTGTAAGAGCCCGGGAGTGGCAGTCCAGGTCCCCAAGCGTATCCTTTATGGATACGCTTGGCTGACCTGTCCCAGATGGCGGGTCTGAAGGTCCTGGTCCCTTCTCAGATTGGCGGGCAGAACCTCGGCCACCCCCCTGGTCTTCTGGGATGACTTCCTGCCTCCAGCTGAGGCTTGTGGCCGGGGAGAAGGGGAGCCCCTTGGGAGGGGAGCCCTGTTGGGGGAGGAGTGGGAGGGGCTAGCCCTTATGGAGGGCTGGCTGCTGCCAGCCAGAGAGGAAGACTTCTCCAAAAACAACAATACACTGGCTGACATGACATCCTCCTCCTCCTCAAACTCCTCCTCCTCAACCTCCTCCTCTTCAACCTCCTCCGAGGACTCCGGCCTTGTCGGGGGGTCCTCATCAGGCTGTTGTCCCGGGGATGGTGCGGTCAGGCCAGATGGCCCAGCACCCTCCTGCACATCTGTGGATGACACAAAACATTCACAGGTTAGAGGATCCACACACTTGCCACATATTCCCTTTCCCCCCCCCCACATGCTACACACCTGATAGGGCAAAAAAACCTTACCTGGCATCACGCCTTCATGACTGGAGTCATAGCCAGGCAGGCCCCCCACCTGTTGTCTATAAAAGGTCTGGGCCACCGCACGCTCCTCCGCTGTCAGCCTAACAGGGCATGGTGGGCCCCCTCCTGTGCCCCTGGCATGGGCTGCCATTTTGACCAGCTTCTTTCGGACCAAACGCCGGAGGTCATTGATTTTCTTTTCAATCCCCGGGCGTGTCCGGGTCTCCCCCCCCCCCCCCGCTGAATTCACCTGGTCAGTAATGTGCTGCAAAATCTCCCTCCTCCTGGCCGGGGTGGTGTTGGCACTCTCCGGGCCGTGGAGGAAACGCCCATATTGGGAAATGGCCCGGGCAATAATTTGTTTCTCCCCCAAAGTAAAATTCAACTTCCTCTTCCTCTCAGTCATACTCATACAAAAACTCTCTCCCAAACAATCAGCAAAAATTACTCAGAAAAACAAGCAGGAAAAATCAAGCAGCAAAACAAACAAACAAAAATCTATCAACCAAAAAGTCTCACAAGCAGTCACCAAAAAACACTTTCAAATATATTCTACAAAACACAAGATCACACAGTCCACAAATATCACAAAGACAAACCACAACGCAACAAACAACAGAACAAAAGCACCTTGCAGTATAGGGAGGGATACAAAGGGATGTACTTTTGCAAAGGAAGTGCGTTTGTGTCTGTCTATTTATGCTGTCTGCGTAGTTCACAAAGTTGCCCGGGTCCACTTCCAATTTCACTGATTGCGCCGTTCCCGAGTTGTGAACATGCGCACAGAGGTGCTGACCATGGTCAGCATGGGGTCACGGCTCATTTCAATGTAACACGCCCACGTCCTTCCCAATTTGAATTACTTCGCCTTACGCCTCTGAAATTACGCTGCACCGGCGCTAATTTCTGCGCAAATCAAACGAGAATACGGTGATTGCGCCGCTACATTCCGGCAGTCTAACGTAAAGGAGGTGCGCTACGCCAGTCAAAAAATTTGCCGATGTACGTGAATCTGGCCCCATGTATTTCGAAATGTTCTGCGTATTGGATTCAGTTTAAGGTGCACTCAATTCGCATAGGTGTGAACCCGGCCTAAAGGCGTCAGCATACCAAGACATTTTGGACAATTTCATGCCCCCCCCCCAACTTTTTGGGAACAGTTTGGGGGACGGCCCCTTCCTGTTCCAACATGACTGCACACCAGTGCACAAAGCAAGGTCCATCAAGACATGAATGAGCGAGTTTGGGGTGGAGGAACTTAACTGGCCTGCACAGAGTCCTGACTTCAACCTGATAGAACACCTTTGGGATGAATTCGAACAGAGACTGCAAGTCAGGCCTTCTCATCCAACATCTGTGCCTGATCTCACAAATGCGCTTCTGGAAGATTGGTCAAACATTCCCAAAGACACCCTCCTAAACCTTGTGGACGGCCTTCCCAGAGGAGTTGAAACTGTTGTAGCTGCAAAGGGCGGGGCCAACTCAGTATTGAACCTTACGGACTAAGACTGGGATGCCATTACATTTCATGTGTGTGTAAAGGCTGGGGTCCCAATACGTTTTATAATATGTGTGTATAATTTTATTAAATTTTTTCTATCTATCTATCTGTCTATCTGTCTATCTCTATCTATCTATCTATCTATCTATCTATCTATCTATCTATCTATCTATCTATCTATCTATCTGTATATCTATCTATCTATCTATCTATCTATCTATCTATCTATCTATCTATCTATCTATCTATCTATCTATCTATATCTCTATCTATCTATCTATCTATCTATCTATCTATCTATCTATCTATCTATCTATCTATCTATCTATCTATCTATCTATATCTCTATCTATCTATCTATCTATCTATCTGTATATCTATCTATCTATCTATCTATCTATCTATCTATCTATCTATCTATCTATCTATCTATCTATCTATCTATCTATCTATCTATCTGTATATCTGTCTATCTGTCTATCTATCTATCTATCTTTACTTTTATGCCAATTGTTAAAGGGTTGGAGCGTCTTTCCCTGGTAGGCATCGGCTTCATGACACAAGGAGAGGAGTGCCGGTACAAGGTTACATCATGAATTTCTGTGGGCTCTTGCTTCCCAGGTCCGACTTGAACCGAGTAATCTCGTCTGAAATGTTGTGAGGAGTGTAGGCTGTAGAGGTGTGATGGGCTGTACATAGGTATGTTTGGAGGTACAAAGATGTGCTGGGAGGGTTTAAAAGTGGCATGCTGGGAAGTGGGGTAACGGAGGTGTGTGTTGGTGGGAATGGGGGGCACAGAGGTGTACTCTGGAATTTTTTACAGGGGGCTTCCAGATTCTGTTAAGTCACCCCCATAACAACCTGGCCAGGGTTGTGGAGAAGAGGCCCTTGTCTTCATCAACATCGGGACAAGGTGCTTTAAGGGGGAGAGGGTCCCCCCCAAAAGCACCCACCATGTTGAGGGTATGTGGCCTGGTATGGTTCATGATAGGGGGCGAGCCAACATCCCCCTCCGCTTTACTGGCCTGCTGGACTGCATGTTCGGATAAGGGTCTGGAATCAATTTTTTTGGGCGGAACCTCACAGCAATTTTTTTAAATGTTCTCCTGCTGGTGATCCCTCCAGTGATATAAAGATCTATATAGAGGAATCAGGACCTCCTTTCTCCTGCTGGTGACCCCTCTAGTGATATAAAGATCTATAAAGAGGAATCAAGACCTCCTTCCTCCTGATGAAGACCCCTCTAGTGATATAAAGATCTATATAGAGAAATCAGAACCTCCTTCCTCCTGATGAAGACCCCTCTAGTGATATAAAAATCTATATAGAGGAATCAGGACCCCCTTCCTCCTGCTGGTGACCCCTCTAGTGATATAAAGATCTATATAGAGGAATCAGGACCTCCTTCCTCCTGCTGGTGACCCCTCTAGTGATATAAAAATCTATATAGAGGAATCAGGACCTCCTTCCTCCTGCTGGTGACCCCTCTAGTGATATAAAGATCTATATAGAGGAATCAGGACCTCCTTCCTCCTGCTGGTGATCCCTCTAGTGATATAAAGATCTATATAGAGGAATCAGGACCTCCTTCCTCCTGCTGGTGATCCCTCTAGTGATATAAAGATCTATTTAGAGGAATCAGGACCTCCTTCTTCCTGCTGGTGATCCCTCTAGTGATATAAAGATCTATATAGAGGAATCAGGACCTCCTTCCTCCTGCTGGTGACCCCTCTAGTGATATAAAGATCTATATAGAGGAATCAGGACCTCCTTCCTCCTGCTGGTGATCCCTCTAGTGATATAAAGATCTATATAGAGGGATCAGGACCTCCTTCCTCCTGCTGGTGACCCCTCTAGTGATATAAAGATCTATATAGAGGAATCAGGACCTCCTTCCTCCTGCTGGTGATCCCTCTAGTGATATAAAGATCTATATAGAGGAATCAGGACCTCCTTCTCCCTGCTGGTGACCCCTCTAGTGATATAAAGATCTATATAGAGAAATCAGAACCTCCTTCCTCCTGATGAAGACCCCTCTAGTGATATAAAAATCTATATAGAGGAATCAGGACCCCCTTCCTCCTGCTGGTGACCCCTCTAGTGATATGAAGATCTATATAGAGAAATCAGAACCTCCTTCCTCCTGATGAAGACCCCTCTAGTGATATAAAAATCTATATAGAGGAATCAGGACCCCCTTCCTCCTGCTGGTGACCCCTCTAGTGATATAAAGATCTATATAGAGGAATCAGGACCTCCTTCCTCCTGCTGGTGACCCCTCTAGTGATATAAAAATCTATATAGAGGAATCAGGACCTCCTTCCTCCTGCTGGTGACCCCTCTAGTGATATAAAGATCTATATAGAGGAATCAGGACCTCCTTCCTCCTGCTGGTGATCCCTCTAGTGATATAAAGATCTATATAGAGGAATCAGGACCTCCTTCCTCCTGCTGGTGATCCCTCTAGTGATATAAAGATCTATTTAGAGGAATCAGGACCTCCTTCTTCCTGCTGGTGATCCCTCTAGTGATATAAAGATCTATATAGAGGAATCAGGACCTCCTTCCTCCTGCTGGTGACCCCTCTAGTGATATAAAGATCTATATAGAGGAATCAGGACCTCCTTCCTCCTGCTGGTGATCCCTCTAGTGATATAAAGATCTATATAGAGGGATCAGGACCTCCTTCCTCCTGCTGGTGACCCCTCTAGTGATATAAAGATCTATATAGAGGAATCAGGACCTCCTTCCTCCTGCTGGTGATCCCTCTAGTGATATAAAGATCTATATAGAGGAATCAGGACCTCCTTCTCCCTGCTGGTGACCCCTCTAGTGATATAAAGATCTATATAGAGGAATCAGGATCTCCTTCCTCCTGCTGGTGATCCCTCTAGTGATGTAAAGATCTATATAGCGGAATCAGGACCTCCTTCCTCCTGCTGGTGACCCCTCTAGTGATATAAAGATCTATATAGAGGAATCAGGACCTCCTTCCTCCTGCTGGTGATCCCTCTAGTGATGTAAAGATCTATATAGAGGAATCAGGACCTCCTGATGAAGACCCCTCTAGTAATATAAAGATCTATATAGAGGGATCAGGACCTCCTTCCTCCTACTGGTGACCCCTCTAGTATTGAACCCCATTGGCTGGCCACACTCTTGCACCTTTACACCTGACTGCCCCATGAGGTCTATAGATACTTTGCACAAAGTTTTTTGGATTATTTGGATAGTTACGAAAGTTCTGGGCTACTATGTCGCTGAAGAATCTGTTCCCCAATGGCGGTGTCCATACCTCTTTAACTAGAAAAAGTCCTGGATTGCCAACAGAGAAAATGAGTTGTACGTTGAGTAAATACAAGCGTAATCACGACCTTCATACAACATAAACACAAGCTAACAAAGGCATTCATTACAAGAGCATAACACAGAAGTACAGCACCATAAAGCAAACACACTGGAGTGTGACCAGATGGAGAGGACCCGGGCAGGTTATTAGGGCTCCGCGGCAAACCGCGCCGCCGCCGCCCCCTTCTCTCCAAACACAGCCTATAAAACGGATGAATTCTGCAGCCAACAAACCCCCATCTCTCGATCTGCCGCTCTACTTTGTATTGAATGAGCCATTTCTGTTGTCTATAAACATAATTTTGTGCAGCTGCCATTGGCTCCGGACCAGAGGAACTGAATTTTTCACATCAAATGTGGTGCTAAAACTGTACTACAGTCAATTTCCTTCTCTCCGGCATCGTCTGCCCACTCATGTGGACAGAATAACAATCAGAAAAAGTTTCAGATGGCCGGGGATAGGAACTGAGCGAAAAGCTTGTCAGATACAACATAAGCTCTTGTCGTGATGATTAAAAAAAAAAAAAAGATTTAAAACGGTATATAAATTTAGAAAAGTAAAAAAAAAAAAATGGAAAATAAAAAGGGTCAAACAATGTTTCCATTTTTCTCAAATTCTTAACATTTAGGTTAAAAGTTTTTGTATTGCCTCTGCCGTATCAAATTTTAACCACTTAGCGTCTTTTTTAGATGTGTACAAGTTACAAACTATTTTTTTTTTTTTGCTAGAAAATTACTTAGAATCCCCAAACATTTTTGTTCCTAACACCCTAGAGCAGTGATGGCGAACCTTGGCACCCCAGATGTTTGGAACTACATTTCCCATGATGCTCAGTTAGACTGCAGAGTTGCATGAGCATCGTGGGAAATGTAGTTCCAAAACATCTGGGGTGCCAAGGTTCGCCATCACTGCCCTAGAGAAAAAAAATGGCGGTCGTTGAGATACTTTTTTGTCAGACCGTATTTGTGCAGCGGTCTTACAAGCGCATTTTTTTGGGAAATAAAATACACCTTTTTTAATTAAAAAATAAGACAACAGTAAAGTTAGCCCAATTTTTTTTAAATTGTGAAAGATGATGTTACGCCAAGTAAAATGATACCCAACATGACACGTTTCAAAATTGCGCCCGCTCGTGGAATGGCGGAAAACTTTTACCTTTTAAAATCTCCATAGGCGACGTTTAAAAAAATTCTACAGGGTGCATGTTTTGAGTTACAAAGGAGGTCTAGGGCTAGAATTATTGCTCTCGCTCTAACGATCGCGGCAATACCTCACATGTGTGGTTTGAATACCGGTTTCATATGCGGGCGCTGCTCACGTATGCGTTTACTTTTGCACGCAAGCTCGTCGAGACGGGGCGGTTTTAAGAAAAAAACTTTTTTATTTACTTTATTTTATTTATTTTTACACAGTTTTAAAACTAAAATTAAAAAATGGGTCACTTTTATTCCTATTCCAAGGAATGTAAACATCCCTTGTAATAGAAAAAAGCATGACAGGTCCTTTTATATATGAGATCCGGGGGGTCAAAAATATCAGATCTCATATTTACACAAAAATGCAATACAAAAAAAAATTAAAAACTGACCAAAAAAATGTCCCTTTAACCACTTAACCACTTAAGCCCCAAGCCTGTTTTTCAGATTCGGTTTTTACGAGACTAAAACATTTTTTTTGTTATAAAATTACTTAAAACCCCTAAACATTATATATATTTTTCAAACACCCTAGAGAATAAAATGGCGGTTGTTGCAATACTTTTTGTCACACCGTATTTGCGCAGCGGTCTTACAAGCGCACTTTTTTTGGAAAAAATTCACTTTTTTTAAATTAAAAAATAAGACAACAATAAATTTGGCCCAATTTTTTTACATCTTGTGAAAGATAATGTTACGCCGAGTAAAATGATACCCAACATGTCACGCTTAAAAACTGCGCCCGCTCGTGGCATGGCGTCAAACTTTACCCTTAAAAATCTCAATACGCGACGTTTGCATTTTTTGAGTTACAGAGGAGGTCTAGGGCTAGAATTATTGCTCTCGCTCTAACGGTCGCGGCGATACCTCACTTGTGTGGTTTAAACACCGTTTTCATATGCGGGCTCTACTCGCGTATGCGCTCCCTTCTGCGCGCGAGCTCGTCGGGACGGGGCACTTTAAAAAAAAATTGTTTTTTGTTTTCGTATTTATTTTTATTTATTTTACAATTTTTAATACTGAAATAAAAAAATAAAAAATTATCACTTTTATTCCTATTACAAGGAATGTAAACATCCCTTGTAATAGAAAAAAGCATGACAGGTCCTCTTAAATATGAGATCTGGGGGTCAAAAAGACGTCACATCTCATATTTAGGGTTAAATGCAAAAAAAAAAAAAAAATTGAAACTGTAATTTTTTCAAATGACAAAAAAAAAAAATGTCTCTTTAAGACGCTGGGTGGGACTGACGTTTTGACGTCACTTCCGCCCAGCAGAGCTATGGGGATGGGTGAAGGACATTTTTCCCTCACTCGCATCCCCAGTCAGCAGCCGAAGGACCCGATCACCTCCGCCGCTACCGGCGGCTACGGTAAGCGGCGGGAGGGGGGGCCCTCTCCCGCCACCGATAACGGCGATTTTGCAGCGAATCCGCCACGGAGACCGCCGTTATTGTTGACAGGACCGCCCATTGGAGAGATGGATATCTCGGTTGTGGCAGCAGCTGCTGCCGTTACCGAGATATCCATCTTTAAAATGCCGACGGTCGGTAACTAGTTAAGACGTATGGGCGGAAGTGATGTGGCGTAAGTTCGACTCAAACATCAGGTGTTCACCTGTTCGCCGAATAGCGAACATTATGCGGAGTTCGCGGCAAATTCAAACTCTGCGGAACGCTGTTTAAAAGTCGATGGGAGATTAACATAAAAAAAAATTAAAAGTGCTCATTTTAAAGGTTGATATGCAAGTTATTGTCATAAAAAAAGTGTTTGGGGACCCGGGGTCTTGCCCCAGGGGACATGTATCAATGCAAAAGTTTTTTCGGGAGCAGTGATTTTAATAATGCTTAAAGTGAAACAATAAAAGTGAAATATTCCTTTAAATTTCGTACCTGGGGGGTGTCTATAGTATGCCTGTAAAGTAGTGCATGTTTCCCATGTTTAGAACTGTCCCGCAGCAACATTTCTAAAAGGAATATTAAAATAATTTTAAAACTACTCGTGGCTGTAGGAAAAAAAATGGCGTGGGGTCCCCCCAAAAATCCATACCAAACCCTGTATAGATTTTTGGGGGGACCCCTACGTTATTTATTTTTTATTTTGGCGCAGGGTTTTCCATTAATATCCATAACAGGCCCTTCTGGTATGGATATTAAAGGGAACCCTGCGTCAAAAAAAAAAAAAAAAAAAAAACAGTTCTAAACACGGGAAACATGCGCTGCTTTACAGGCATACTATAGACATCCCCCCCAGGTACGAAATTTAAAGGAACATTTCACTTTTATTGTTTCACTTTAAGCCAGGGTCTGACAAATTTGCTTGGAATCTAGGAGCCAGCTAAAAAAGTTAGTAGCCAGAAATCGCGCCCCGTCCCGCCGAGCTCGTGCGCAGAAGCGCACACATACGTGAGTAGCGCCCGCATAAGTAAACGGTATTTTAAACCACACATGTGAGGTATCGCCACGATCGTTAGAGCGAGAGCAATAATTCTAGCCCAATTCCTCCTCTGTAACTGAAAACATGCAACCCGTAGAATTTTTTAAACGTCGCCTATGGAGATTTTAAAGGGTAAAAGTTTGTCGCCATTCCACGAGCGGGCGCAATTTTGAAGCGTGACATGTTGGGTATCCATTTACTCGGCAGAACATTATCTTTCACGAAATAAAAAAAATTGGGCTAACTTTACTCTTTTTATTTAAAAAAAGTGTATTTTTTTCCCCCAAAAAAGTGCGGTGTAAGACCGCTGCGCAAATACGGTGTAACAGAAAGTATTGCAACGACCGCCATTTTATTCTCTAGTGTGTTAGAATAAAAGATATATATAATGTTTGGGGGTTCCAATTAGAGGGAAGGAGATGGCAGTGAAAACAGTAAAAAAAAAAACACATTAGAACTGCCAGAACTGTTTTACTTGTAATGCCAAACGGCCACCACAAGATGGCGCCAGATTACAGAAGGCCTGCAGAAGGCCGCAAAGCCGCGGTCACAATTACCGCACGTTTGCGCACGGAGACACAGGATCCTGTGTCTCGGTGCGCCCCCACCTCGGCCCGGTGGTCGGATAAATGAATCGATAAGACCTCAGTCATAAAAAGCGGGTCTAAACCCAAAACCCCAAAATGTCATATATTGCAGCTGACCAGTCCTCAGATGTGGTGGCTGCATTTGTTTTCCCTCCCCCCCCTTTATTATCACCCGAAGACCCTGCCAGTAACACACTTCCTGTCCCTTGGTGGCTACACTCACTAATGGTCTGTATCTATGGAGGGGGTCATGGTTGTCACCAAGGCTTTTTTTTTCTCAGAGAACAGGTACCGGAACTCCCTCCCCCTTCTGAGTCACCCCTTGTCTCTGCCCCCTAACTACCGCAAAGCTCTCAACTGTCCCGGATTTCGAGGGACTGTCCCGGATTTCGAGGGACTGTCCCGGATTTCGAGGGACTGTCCCGGATTTTTTCCCTAACTTCGAGGGACGGCCCCTGATTTCGAAGGGACTGTCCTGGATTTCAAGGGACTGTCCCGGATTTCGAGGGACTGTCCCGGATTTCAGGAGACAGTCCCTGATTTCGAGGGACTGTCCCAGATTTTGAGAGACAGTCCCGGATTTGGAGGCATTGTCCCTGATTTCAATTGAAAAAAAAAAAAAAAAACGTCACTTCTGACAGTTTATCCTGACACTAGACAATCCCAGGAGATCCCCCCCCCCCAGCA
The DNA here is from genome assembly GCA_029574335.1 of Rana kukunoris. Lineage (NCBI taxonomy): Eukaryota > Metazoa > Chordata > Amphibia > Anura > Ranidae > Rana > Rana kukunoris. The sequence continues at coordinate 557,366,661 of CM056052.1, read as the reverse complement.
CACAGCAGGTGATTTAGAGCCTCAGCTTGAGACTATGTGTGTGTGTGGGGGGGGGGGGGTTAATTCCCTCCACTCAGGTCTCAGATTACACTGAGCCCTCCTCTTTATGTTGTACAGTGTGTGACATTGAATCCCCTCCCCCTGCCTTCTGAAGCTCTGACAAGCTGTCTAAATTCTGGATTTTTAATGAATGTAGAGGACAAATAGCTACAGATTAACAGGTACAACTTATGTAGGAGGGTTTGTGTATCACCTGAGGCCGGACACTTCACTGGGGTTATGGAAGAGTTGAAAAAATGTAAGCTCAGCAGATCATTGAGAAGTGAGAATTGACTCTTTGGTGGAATTGGTCATTTTGCAGTAAAAACCTGTTTCATCCGGAATATTTTGGATCAGGATCGGCACTCCTCCCCGGCCACCGGAGCTCGGTGGCGGCGCAGCATGGACACCTCCCGCGTTCTGCTTACATTGGCAGGTGTCCCCAGGTAGGTCTCGGATGTACGAACCATTAAGCAGCAGATAATAGGTGATAATTAGATGAGGAACGTTCCCATCCCCCGGGGAGCTCAGAGGTTCCATCTGCATGTTTATTCATTCGCAACTTCGTCCTCAGAAACTTTTAGAAGGCACTTTTCGCTGCTCGGCGCGGCAATCGCCGGCGTTCGGAGTTCCCATATCCCAGAAGTTACAAAAAAAATAAAAAAAATCTAGAATAATTGTCCTGAGACCAAAAATTGGCGCTCTTCTGTAAGAACATCAAAGGACACAGATAAGGTCATCAGCAATGGCGGCTGGTGCTCAATATTTGGGGGGGGGGTGGCCAACAAACGCCGAACCCCACGCATGGGGAAATGGACGGGAAGGCGTGAGCCCCTGTAGCACCTCTCTTCAGCCCGTGCAGCTCCTCTTCAGCCCCTGCAGCACCTCTCCTCCTCTCTTCAGCTCCTGCAGCACCTCTCCTCCTCTCGTCAGCCTCTGTAGCTCATATCCACCTCTACCCCTGCAGCTCATCTCTTCCTCTCTTCAGCCCCTGCAGCTCCTCTCTTCAGCCCCTGCAGCTCCTCTCTTCAGCCCCTGTAGCACCTCTCCCCCTCTCCTCAGCCCCTGCTCAATATTTGGGGGGGGGGGGGTGGCCAACAAACGCCGAACCCCACGCATGGGGAAATGGACGGGAAGGCGTGAGCCCCTGTAGCACCTCTCTTCAGCCGTGCAGCTCCTCTTCAGCCCCTGCAGCACCTCTCCTCCTCTCTTCAGCTCCTGCAGCACCTCTCTTCAGCCCCTGCAGCACCTCTCTTCAGCCCCTGCAGCACCTCTCCTTCTCTCTTCAGCTCCTGCAGCACCTCTCTTCCTCTCGTCAGCCTCTGTAGCTCATATCCACCTCTACCCCTGCAGCTCATCTCTTCCTCTCTTCAGCCCCTGTAGCACCTCTCCCCCTCTCTTTAGCCCCTGCAGCTCCTCTCACCAGCCCCTGCAGCTCCCCTCGTCAGCCTCTGCAGCACCTCTCCTCTCTTTAGCTTCTGCAGGGTGCAGCACCTCTCCTCCTCTCTCCCACTCCTGCAGCACATCTCTTCCTCTCTTCAGCCCCTGCAGCTCCTCTCTTCAGTGCTTGTAGCACCTCTCCTCCTCTCTTCAGCCCCTGCAGCACCTCTCTTCAGTGCTTGTAGCACCTCTCCTCCTCTCTTCAGCCCCTGCAGCACCTCTCCTCAGCTCCTGGAGCACCTCTCCTCCTCTCTTTAGCACCTGCTGCTCCTCTCTTCAGCCACTGCAGCTCATCTCTACCTCTATTCTGCCCCTGCAGCTCATCTCCTCCTCTCTTCAGCCCCTGCAGCTCCTCTCTTCAGCCCTTGCAGCACCTCCCCTCCTCTCTTTAGGTCTTGCATGACTTCATCTCCTCTTGCTTTAGCCCTGTAGAACATCTTCTCCTCTAGTCAGTGCCCGTAGAGCCTCTCTTCAGCCCCTGCAGCTCATCTCTACCTCTCTTCACCCCTGTAGCTCATCTCCTTCTCTTTTCAGCTCCTGCAGCATCTCTCTGTCTCTTCAGCTTCTGCAGCACCTCTCCTCCTCTCTTCATCTCCTAAAGCACCTCTCTTCAGCCCCTGTATCACCTCTCTTCAGCCCCTGCAGCTCCTCTCCAGCCCCTGTAGCACATGTCCTCCTCTCTTCAGCTCCTGCAGCACCTCTCCTCCTCTTGTCAGCCTCTGAAGCTCATCTCCACCTCTATTCTACCCATGCAGCTCATCTCTTCCTCTCTTCAGCCCCTGCAGCTCATCTCCACCTCTATTCTACCCATGCAGCTCATCTTTTCCTCTCTTTAGCCCCTGCAGCTCCTCTTTTCAGCCCCTGTAGCACCTCTCCTACTCTCTTCAGCCCCTGCAGCTCCTCTCTTCAGCCCCTGCAGTACCTCTCCTCCTCTCTTCACCCCTGTAGCTTATCTCCTCCTCTCTTTAGCCCCTGCAGCTCATCTCCTCCTCTCTTCACCCCTGTAGCTTATCTCCTCCTCTCTTCACCCCTGTAGCTTATCTCCTCCTCTCTTCACCCCTGTAGCTTATCTCCTCCTCTCTTCACCCCTGTAGCTTATCTCCTCCTCTCTTCACCCCTGTAGCTTATCTCCTCCTCTCTTCACCCCTGTAGCTTATCTCCTCCACTCTTCACCCCTGTAGCTTATCTCCTCCTCTCTTCACCCCTGTAGCTTATCTCCTCCTCTCTTTAGCCCCTGCAGCTCATCTCCTCCTCTCTTCACCCCTGTAGCTTATCTCCTCCTCTCTTCACCCCTGTAGCTTATCTCCTCCTCTCTTCACCCCTGTAGCTCCTCTCCTCCTCTCTTCACCCCTGTAGCTTATCTCCTCCTCTCTTTAGCCCCTGAAGCTCATCTCCTCCTCCCTTTAAAGGAACACTAAAGGTTCGTTTTTTATTAGATCAATTGATTTCTGTAAGTTAGAGCATTTAAATACCACTTACCTCGTTTTTTCCTTTTGCCCTCCAAAATACAGTAATCCAGGTTTGAAAATGCCATTTCCTGTCTCTCCTCTTCTAGCTTTCCACCAGCACCTGAGCTGTTTTGCATGGTGGAAAGCAGAATGTGCTCACCCCCTCCCTATGACTACAGCCCTGCGTGAAAATGCTCTCTTATCCCTCACAGGCATGGAGGCTAAGCCTAATGGGAGCTGTAGTTCTCATTAGGCCGTGATGTAGCAAGAATGAATGCGCACCGCAAACCAGGAAGTCAGTGAGAATAACGATTCAGGAGTGACGGAGGTGAATAAAACGGCTCGATTTCAACAGGTATCAAACTAGTTATAATGCAAAACATTACATTTTACTTCATCAGCTACTGTCAGACTTTAATTTAAGAGGAAAATATTTTTGTCTTTACAACCCCTTTAACCTTTGCATCTTCTCTGCTATTCTATTCAGCCTCTATAGCTCCTTTCCGCCCTTCTTTTACTCCTCTCCTCCTCCCTGCCTCATTATGGCTATTGGTAACTGGAGTAACTAAGAGCACCCAAGCTGGACGGTTCCGTCACATGTCATTTAAAGTAGCTCAGTGGTGTTTAGCAAAAAAATGAGTGGAGATAAATATGGGAAGCGGTGTACCTGGTCCGACGCGCTTCGTCCTAATAGGACTTCTGCTGGGGCATCTGATCATCTGAGAGGCTTCTCGAATCCCCCCCCCCCCCCCCCGGATCTCTTGGCTTGTCCGGTCCACCTGCCGATTGGGAATATTCACGAATTTCGCTATTTTTCTTTTTTTTATAAAATATAGCGAATATTCGTAAATATCGAATATTCGCTGTATTTTATAAAAAAAAAATAGTGAAATTTCGCATATGCGAAAAGCGAAAATGATTGCGAAATTTCGCTATTTTTTTGGGGGTAAAATATCACGAATATTCGATATTTACGAATATTCGCTATATTTTATAAAAAAAAAGAAAAATAGCGAAATTTCGCATATGCGAAAGCGAAAATGATTGCGAAATTTCGCTTTTTTTTTTTTGTTGGGGTAAAATATCACGAATATTCGATATTTACGAATATTCGCTATATTTTATAAAAAAAAAGAAAAATAGCGAAATTTCGCATATGCGAAAGCGAAAATGATTGCGAAATTTCGATATTTTTTTTTTGGGGTAAAATATCACGAATATTCGATATTTACGAATATTCGCTATATTTTATAAAAAAAAGAAAAAAAAAAACGAAATTTCGCATATGCGAAAGCGAAAATGATTGCGAAATTTCGCTATTTTTTTTTTTGGGGTAAAATATCACGAATATTCGATATTTACGAATATTCGCTATATTTTATAAAAAAAAAGAAAAATAGCGAAATTTCGCATATGCGAAAGCGAAAATGATTGCGAAATTTCGCTTTTTTTTTTTGTTGGGGTAAAATATCACGAATATTCGATATTTACGAATATTCGCTATATTTTATAAAAAAAAGAAAAAAAACGAAATTTCGCATATGCGAAAGCGAAAATGATTGCGAAATTTCGCTATTTTTTTTTGGGGGTAAAATATCACGAATATTCGATATTTACGAATATTTGCTATATTTTATAAAAAAAAAAGAAAAATAGCGAAATTTCGCATATGCGAAAGCGAAAATGATTGCGAAATTTCGCTATTTTTTTTTTTTTGGGGTAAAATATCACGAATATTCGATATTTACGAATATTCGCTATATTTTATAAAAAAAAAAAAAAAAAATTGCGAATGCGAAATTGATTGCGAAATTGATTGCGAAATTTAAAAAAATACGAATATTCGAAATGGAGAATATTCGCCGCGATATTCGAGTTATTCGCGAATACTCGAATATGCAATATTCGTAGCGAATATTCGCAATGCGAATATTCGTGAGCAACACTACCGATAAGGGTGTTTAGTCATATCATTCATTTGAAGACATGTTTCTTGTGATGGTCCATATAGCCACTAGGACCTTCTCACCGTGAGAACCAATATCCATTCGTGACGGACATTGTCACTATACCAGCTTCACTGTGTGGACCTATTTTTGATTTTCACAGTTTGTTTTTTTTTTTGTTTTTTTTCCCCCTGTTTATTTATTTATTTATTTATTTTTATTTTTTATTTTTTTGTTATTTTTTTTTTCCCTGTTGGGTTTAGACTGCCAGTGATTTTTATATATTTTTATATATTTCACGGTTGCACAATTTTAGCGCTACATATTTATCTCCACTTGTCTTCAAATTTTTGCCACTTTCTTGTGTCGCTGTTTCCCCTTCTCTCTTTTTGGGATAGCGCAATAATCAACCATATTCACATTTAGCAAAAAAAAATTAAAAATGGCCTGGTCACACAGGAGGGTAAAATCTTCCGGAGCTCAAGTGGTTAAAAAAAAAAAACGTGCCTGGGTTGTTGGGCTTTAACCACTTAAAGCGGAGGTTCACCCTAAATAAAGTCTCTCCCATGTGATCCAGCATGCTGCGTCAGCGCCAGTATGCCGTTTTTTTTTTTAAATCCCCCACTTACTGTATTATGTTCAATTTTAATTTATTTCCCCCGCGGTGGACGGCTCTAGTACAGCCCGTCACATCTTACGAAAATACCCGATAAGGACTCGGGTATTCTCGGCGCAATGCGGCGCCTGCGCACAGACCTAGGAGCTGACTGCGCAGGAGAAATACGGCGCCTGCGCAGTCAGCTCCTAGGTCTGTGCGCAGGCGCCGCATTTTCGCCAAGATTACCCGAGTCCTTATCGGGTAATTTCGTAAGATGTGACGCGCTATACTGGCGCCGTCCACCACGGGGGAAAGAAATTAAAATTGAACATAATACAGTAAGTGGGGGATTTAAAAAAAAAAAAAAAACAGCATACTGGCGCTGACGCAGCATGCTGGATCACATGGGAGGGCTTATATTTAGGGTGAACCTCCTCTTTAAGCCCCGGACCAATATGCTGCTAAATGACCCAAGGGGTTTTTACAATTCGGCACTGCGTCGCTTTAACTGACGATTGCGCGGTCGTGCGACGTGGCTCCCAAACAAAATTGGCGTCCTTTTTTCCCCATTTCTTTTGGTGGTATTTGATCGCCTCTGAGATTTAATTTTTTTGCACTATAAACAAAAATAAGGCGACATTTTTGAAAAAAAAAAAAACAATATTTTTTACTTTTTGTTATAAGAAAAATAGAATAAACTAAATTTTAGTCAAACATGTAGGCCAAAATGTATTCAGCCACATGTCTTTAGTAAAAAAAAAAATCGCAATAAAAAAAAAAAAAACCTACCTAGTGGGAACAGCGACACTAATACAGCGATCAGAAAAATGATCGCTTAGTGATGCTGGCAATAGGGAGTGAAAGGGTTAACTAGGGCGGTGATCAGGGGGTTAAAACTTTATTAGGGGGGTTACGGGGGCTACCCTGGACCTAACACTAACTGCCTGTCACACTGCCTGTCACACTGACACTAAATGCAGTGATCAGTAAATATATGATCACTGCATTCAGTGACACTGTGACAGGGGGGGAGGGGGGGGGTGATCGCAAGGGGTTAGGTCTGCCTGCGTGTCCTGGTGTCAGTGTAGTGTTGTGCAGACTTACAGTGCGATGTGATCTCTCCTCAGCGGCGGTTGAAAAAACCGCCGACAGCAGAGATCACATCACTTCCCCCTTCCTGTGTTTACACAGAAGAAGATAGTGACACTGCAGGGAGCGCGCAAATTGGCTGGGAGCGATCCGGAGGGGGCGGACAAAAACGAACAGCTGCCCCCTCATCCCGGATCGCTCCTACAGCAAACCGGACCGCCGCCCCGATCGGACCCCCGACCCACGTCAAGGCAGCCACGTACAGGTACGTTGATGTGCCCGTCCGTGCCATTCTGCCGACGTAAATGTACATGCGGCGGTCCTTAAGTGGTTAACCGCTTAATCACCGCCCCATAGCCGAATTACTGCTACAAGGCGGTTCCTTAACTCTGAGAAGGACGTCCATGGACGTCCTCCCAGAGAATTGTTCCTGCGCGCCCCCACACGCGATCATCTGTGCTCGCCGGGTCCACGGGACCTGCAGCAACAAGGCTCGCGGTAAAGGGCCAATGAACGCGGCTCTTTACCACGTGATGGCACCGTCCAATGATGGCGAGATCACAAATGTAAACAAAGCAAACAAGGGGTCACTTTCAGTTTATCGCTCCCCTCACACTGATCCAGCGTGAGAGGAGAGCAATTAGAGACAAACTAAGTGCTTTTAAGGGGCCCAGCAGTGCCCAATAGTGCCCAGCAGTGCCACATCTGTGCCACCTCTGCCACATCTGTGCCACATTGGTGCCATCTGTGCCACATATGTGCCCTACCAGTGCCAAACCAGTGCACACCAGTGCCGCCTGTGCCCATCAGTGCTCATCTGTGCCACTGCAGTGCCTACCAGTGCTGCCTGTGCCCACCAATGCCACCTGTGCCCACCAGTGCTGCCTGTGCCCACCAGTGCCGCCTGTGCCCACCAGTGCTGCCTGTGGCCACCAGTGCACTCCAATGCCACCTTTGCCCATCAGTTCCACCTGCGCCTCTGCAGTGCCACATTAGTGTCGCCTGTGCCCACCAATGCCGCCTGTGCCCAGCAGTGCTGCCTGAGCCCAACAGTGCTGCCTGTGCCCACCAGTCCCACCAGAGCCACACCAGTGCACACCAGTGCCACCTTTGTCCATTAGTTCCACCTGCACCACTGCAGTGCCACATCAGTGCCGCCTGTGCCCACCAGTGCCGCCTGTGCCCACCAGTGCCACCTGTCTACTTTCCAAAAATGGGTCATTTGGGGGGTATTTGTACTTTACTGGCTTGTTAGGGTCTCAAGAAACGAGAGATGCTGTCAGTACATCAGATGTGATCAAATTGATACATTTTCAGTAATTGGCACTATAGCTTGTAGACCCCATAACTTTCACCCAGACTAAATAATATCCAATATATTTTTTTTTTTTTACCAAAGACATGTAGCAGTATACATTTTTGGACAAATTTATGAAGAAAAATAACTTTTTTTGCAAAATTTTATAATAGAAGTGAAGAAAAATTCATTTTTTATATAAAATTTTCGTTATTTTTTCATTTATAGCGAAAAAAAATAAAAACCGCAGAAAGGTGATCAAATACCACCAAAAGAAATCTCTATTTGTGGGGGAAAAAAAGGCCAAAAATTTAATTTGGTTACAGTGTTGCATGACTGAGTTATTGTCATTCAAACTGTGAGAGCGCCGAAAGCTGGAAATTGGTCTGGTTATTAAGGGGGTTTAAGTGCCCCAGCGGTCAAGCGGTTAAAAAAAAAAGGTAACAAATAACTTTTTTCTTTTGCAAAGTTTTGTCGGCAACAGCAATCGAATCGTTTTCTCGGTATTCAAATTGCAAATGAAGACTAATTTCCTTCCAATTTGAAGGAATCTCAGCGAGCGCTTCTTTGTGGAGCCGCGACGGGCCGCGACTCTCGTGTTTTAATTAAGTGCTAATGACCCATGAATGATGCCGACCTTTGAAGAAAATGCGGGGCGGGCGGGGGGGGGGCGGGGTCTTATTCATAGACAGACACAAACAAGTCATTAGGATTCCGGCCGCGCCGCCACGTACCGCGCCAATCGTGCCTCTCGACTCTCCCCGCCGCCCACCACGCCCCCCGCGCGCTCCGTATAACAAGCGAGTGATTCAATAAAAAATGAAATGTAATAAAAAAAAAAAACAATAAAAGAAAAAAGGGAACGGGGATGGAAAAAAAAAAAAAATAACAAGATGCGATTTCATGCGACGGGCTCCGCAAGGTAATGAGATGCAAGTGACACAATTACTGCGCGGCGTCCGGGAGACGGAAGAATATTATTCTGCTGGAAAAGGCCAGCGGCTCGCTGATGGAAATCGCTAAAATTAGAGAGCCGTCCGATTTTTTATTTTTTTTTTAGTTTCAGGCCTTCGCCTTTTTTGTTTTGCGTCTTTTGTTCCCAGCGCTTGAAAGTGCTGACGGGTTCTTTTCAGACAAATGTAAAATTGTGGAGTTTTGCGTTTTTATAATTGAATCGCTCCCAGGTGTCGGCGCTCCGCAGAGGAACCTTTTGTAGTTTCAAAAAACTTTAGGTGTTCTGTTCCACTTGTATGTGTTTGTTTTCTGGACTGAGCTGCATCAGGTTATTATTGTTCTGTAGTATGCTGACCTCTAGTGTCCATTATGGGCCGCTACAACTTGTTTCTCTTTCTGTTCCCGTCCTCCTGTTTAGCGCTAGTTAGTTCAGTCCTAGCTTAACCACTTGCCGACCAGCCTGGGCATTGTCAGGGCTGGATTTGCTCTCCCTGCCGCTTCAAGGCCAGGTTCCGCAATGCACACCCCCCCCCCCCCCCAAATCAAAGGAGAATGGCAACTGGTTGGCAGGGGCGGCACGGTTAGTCCAAATATTTTTTTTTTTTTTACCACTTTTTTTATCCTGATGTGGTTGTAGCTCGTCGCTTACTTTTTTTTTGTATAATTTTCTTATTATTTTTCTTATTCTTTACTTTTTAATTACTTTTTTATTTTATTATTTTAATTATTATTTCTTATTATTTCTCATTTTTTTTGCTATCACACAGGAGAAAACAATTCCCTGTATGATAGCAATTGGAGGTGACATGTTCTCTTTATTGACCTTGTCACCTCCAAAACAGGAGTCCTAGCCAGGGCCGGATTTGCTCTCCCTGCCGCCCCAAGGCCAGGTTCCGCAATGCATCTTCTCCCCGCCAACCAAACCAAACCCCCCGCCCCCACAAATCAATGGAAAATGGCAACCGGATGGCAGGGGCGGCACGGTTAGTTCAAATATTTTTTCTTTTTTTTTACTTTTTTATCGCTTTTTTTATTTTTATTTATTTGTAGCTTGTCGCTTACTTTTTTTTAAAATTTTTGTATAATTTTCTTATTATTTTTTACTTTTTAACCACTTAAGACCCAGACCAAAATGCAGGTAAAGGACCTTGCCCCTTTTTGCGATTCGGCACTGCGTCGTTTTAACTGACAATTGCGCGGTCGTGCGACGTGGCTCCCGAACAAAATTGACGTCCTTTTTTCCCCATAAATAGAGCTTTCTTTTGGTGGTATTTGATCACCTCTGCGGTTTTAATTTTTTGCGCTATAAACAAAAATAGAGCGACAATTTTGAAAAAAAATGCAATATTTTAGGTTGATACGTATTCTTCTACCTATTTTTGGTAAAAAAAAAAATCGCAACAAGCGTTTATCGGTTGGTTTTTTCGCAAAATTTATAGCGTTTACAAAACAAGGGATAGTTTTATTTCATTTTTATTATTTTTTTTTTACTACTAATAGCGGCGATCAGCGATTTTTTTCGTGACTGCGACATTATGGCGGACACTTCGGACAATTTTGACACATTTTTGGGACAATTGTCATTTTCACAGCAAAAAATGCATTTAAATTGCATTGTTTACTGTGAAAATGACAGTTGCAGTTTGGGAGTTAACCACAAGGGGGCGCTGTAGGATATGTGTATTCACAGGGTCTGTTTACAACTGTAGGGGGGTGTGGCTGTAGGTGTGACGTCATTGATCACGTCCCCCAATAACAGGGATGACGTGATCGATGCTGCGGCCACAGTGAAGCACGGGGAAGCCGTGTTTACACACAGCTCTCCCCGTTCTTCAGCTCCGGGGACCGATCGCCGCACTCCAGCGGCGATCGGGTCCGCGAGTCCCGGAGCTTCGGACCGGGTCACGGGAGCGCGCCGCGGCCGCGCGCCCGTGACCCACGGCTGGGTACTAGAACCAACGTATATATACGTTGATGTGCCCAGCTGTGCCATTCTGCTGACGTAAATGTACAGTAGGCGGTCCTTAAGAGGTTAATTACTTTTTTTATTTAATTCTTATTTCCTATTATTTTTTTTTATCTTTTTGTTTTTTCACTTAACTTTTTTTGCTATCACACAGGAGAAAACAATTCCCTGTGTGATAGCAATTGGAGGTGACAGGTTCTCTTTATTGACCCTGTCACCTGAAAAACAGGAGTCCTAGCGCTGTGCTAGAACTCCTGTCACAGATGAGATAGGAAGAGCACCGCTCACCCCTCTTACTGTGTGCATCGACAGCAGGAACAGGAGACAGAAACAGCAGAGAGGATATGTGAAACCACCTATGTGACGAGACCAGAAGCAGAGGAGTGTCGGGAGAGCAGGACCTGGGCGAGTAAGGGTCTCGTCACATTGGTTGGCAGCGGTGGGATTTGCTCTCCAGTTACTGGGACAACTCCAAACCACCACTATGAATGACCAGCTATGCAGCCTGCAGGAGAACCATGCTAAAAGACTTGCTTGGAGAGCCATGGAGGGACTGGTGGGAAGAACAAGGCCACCCTGATCATTACGCTAGCCGAGATGGATCAAAGGGATGGTGATGCAGGACCCCGGTCAGTTGAAGACTTGTTCCAGCAGCGAGTTCAACAGCGGTTGGCATTATATGGCGCTAACCCATCAGAGACCGCCAGACAGAATACCATTAGAGACCTCTAGCGGCAGGATGAGAGAGAGTGAGAGCGTCAACAGAGAGAACGAGAGCGGCAACAGAGAGAACGAAAGCGGCAACAGGAGCTGAGAATTGCAGAAATACGGCGATTGGTGACAACGCCTAAAGAAGCAGCACCAAATGAAAGACGAGGAGAGGTACAGATACCAGTAAACATGGAAGAGGAATTCAGAAGGAGGTTGCGAGAGAAGCAGATACAGTACAGAGGACCAGTATCAAAGGAGGTCCTGCTTGGATGGTCTGATTCGATCCCACTGCTGCCACCAATGTGACGAGACCCTTTCTCGCCCAGGTCCTGCTCTCCCGACACTCCTCTGCTTCTATTCGATCAGCTTGCAGCTTGCAACATCTGATGGTCCAGTCATCCAAGATTCCGGGGTCCGACCTACAGCTATGTGCCGATCGAACCCATTAGAACACACACCAAGCGAGTTGTATGTATGTTCAGACAGGACACGTTTATTGAAAGTACACAGCACACTTTTATACAGAATTTGGAACATCCCGCCCCCAACAACCGCTTTCTTATTGGTCCTTTTTAAAGTCCAGGCAGTCTTCCATCAGGTCCTCTCCCATGCAAATGAGGACTTCAAAATGTCTCAGCAGAGATTGGTCCCAAAGCTTGAATAGCCTGACTATGTGTGTTGAGACAGAAGCCCCCAGGGGGTAATTACTACAATGGAGCGATCAGAACAACAATTAACATGAGCCAATTATCTAAGCCTGACGAGGTGACTGGGCGTCTCATCTCTGACAACAGCTATTCACCTGCAACACGATGGACAATAAAATGTCTTTCACAAGCCACTTAGCATTTTAATAGTCCTCAATAGGCTGATTCCGTTGCAATCCACATCTAGACAGACAGAGGCATCCTGCAATATGTCCTATCCACAATGTCTCATCTTCTGCAATACATGAATTAGGATTTCACGTAGAAACACTTCAGTATTTCACGGTCCATGACAACCTACTATTAGTCTCATATATCCTGGTCATGGTATATCTAACTACTACTATATATACAATGACCAGAATACATGAGATCAACTACATCTAGATATACCATGACCAGGATACACAAGACCACCTAATATTAGATACACAATGACCAGGATACATGAGACTAACTACTACTAGATATACCATGACCAGGATACAGGAGACTAACTACTACTAGATATACCATGACCAGGATACACAAGACCATCTACTACTAGATATACCATGACCAGGATACATGAGATCACCTACTACTACATACACCATTAAAAGGATACGTGAGAGCACCTAGTACTAGATATACCATGACCAGGATACATGAGACTAACTACTACTAGATAATACAATGACCAGAATACATGAGATCAACTACATCTAGATATACAATGACCAAGATACACAAGACCACCTACTACTAGATATACAATGACCAGGATACATGAGCTCACCTACTACTATATATACCATTAAAAGGATACGTGAGACCACCTACTACTAGATATACCATGACCAGGATATATGAGACTAACTACTACTAGATATACAATGACCAGAATACATGAGATTAACTACATCTAGATATACAACGACCATAATATGTGAGACCACCTACTAGTAGATATACCATGACCAGAATACATGAGATCACCTACTACTACATATACCATTAAAAGGATACACAAGACCACCTACTACTAGATATACCATGACCAGGATATATGAGACTAACGACTACTAGATATACAATGACCCGGATACATGAGACTAACTACTACTAGATATACCATGACCAGGATAATACAGGAGACCATCTACTACTACATATGCAATGACCAGGATACACAGGACCACCTACTACCAGTGGCGGCTGGTGCTCAAAATTTTGGGGGGGGGGCGCAAACGAAAAAAAAAAACAATTGCAGCCTCACTGTGCCCATCAAATGCAGCCACTGTGCCCATCAATTGTCACCAGTGTGCCCTTTAATTGTCGCCTCTTTGCCCTGTAAAATGCCCCTCCCCCGCCCGGCACTTACCTTTCTGGGGTCGGCCATCCTCCTATCACGTCCCTCGATGTCTTCTCCCCGCCCTCGATGACGCTTTGGCCGATCAGGTTACCGGTAACCAGAACCGATGAACCTGATTGGCTGAGACTCCTGTCAGTCTTATCCAAGGAACGCCCTCCCCCCCCCCTGTACGTCCCTTAGATAAGCATTCGGAAGCCGACTACAGCCTGAGGGCTGTACTCGGAAAGCCTATCCGATAGGCACTTCCACACACCCAACCAGCTGCCGTTATTCAGGTGGCCGGCTCTCACCATCCGGCCATCTGAATAGTTGGCGGCAGCGGCAAAAATAACATAGGTTCATGCAATGCATAACTAAATTTATTTATTTTTCGGACTATGAAATGAAATATTTCAGTGTGCACATGTCTACTTCTCCCTGCCTTCTAGTAAGGTCTAGAACAGGGGTGTCAAACAGGCGGCCCTCCAGCTGTTGCAAAACTACAAGTCCCATGAGGCATTGCAAGGCTAACAGTTACAAGCATGACTCCCACAGGCAGAGGCATGATGGGACTTGTAGTTTCGGAACAGCTGGAGGGCCGCCAGTTTGACAACCCTGTTCTAGAATGTAGTGGGCTGGAAGAGGCGGACCCTGGGCCTGTATATTTATGAGGTCTCAGCCAAACCCTGGGAGGGAGGTGCCTAGTAGGTGACTGAGAAGGAGATAAATAGTCTGGAGCCTGGAGGAGCGGGGTTCTTGTCCTGGAGGAGGAGATACCAGCCTGTAAGGGGGCTGCTGTCTTCCTGGGCAAGTCAGCTGAAGCCTGAAGAGAATTCACTGAGGTCCCAGCTACGCTAGAGCTGGGGGGGCATCTGCAGAAAGTTCATCGAGGTCACAGCTCCATGGAGCTGGGGGGGGGGGGCCTAGTTTCTTGGAAGTGATTTAGAGGCAAGTAAAGGAGGTGCACTGAGGATCCGGCCTGGAGATTCATGGTACAGTGTCTTGCCAATATTGGACCAGTGGCGGTGCGTCCATAAAGGGCACACGGGCGCCGCCCCCTCTCTCCTGCCACCTGTCTATCACCATAGATAGATTCATGCATTGCATGAATCTACTGTATCTATGGTCGCCGCTGCCACTCCCTATTCAGGTGCCCGGCCCATTGTCAGGCACCTGAATTACAGCGGCCGGGTATTTTTTGTAAGCACCTGATTGGAGACGTAGGCTCTAATAGGTGTCTAAAAAGGTGAACAGCGGGCGCCATGCTGAGCGTTCACTCAGCGTTGTGTTAGGAAAGCAAATAAATTGCTTACCTAACACTGACCCGTCTCTCAGCCAATCAGGTGCTTGGATCTGGTTACCTGTCATCTGATTGGCTAAAAAACAGGCGCTGTGATTGGACATCTGATAGAGAGGACCGGAGACATCGAGAAGGGTGGATGTGGAGGACGCCACCGTGACCTGCTGCGAGACAGGTAAGTCCCGACTCCCGGGCGATGCACACTAGCAGCATTTGATGGGGCACAGTAGCGGCAATTGATGGGCACAGTAGTGGCTATTGATGGGCACACTGTCAGCAAATGATGGGGCACAGTAGCAACAATTGATGGGCACGCTGGCAGCAATTGATGGGCACGCTGTCAGCAATTGATGGGCACGCTGGCAGAAATTGATGGGGCACAGTAGCACCAATTGATGGGGCACAGTAGCGGCAATTGATGAGCACACTGTCCACAATTGATGGGCATGCTGGCAGCAATTGATGGGGCACAGTAGCACCAATTGATGGGGCACAGTAGCGGCAATTGATGGGCACACGGTCAGCAATTGATGGGCACACTGGCAGCAATTGATGGGGCACAGTAGCACCAATTGATGGGACACAGTAGCGGCAATTGATGGGCACACGGTCAGCAATTGATGGGCACACTGGCAGCAATTGATGGGCACACTGGCAGCAATTGATGGGGCACAGTAGCGCCAATTCATGGGGCACAATAGCACCAATTGATGGGCACAGTAGCAGCAATTGATGGGCACACTGGCAGCAATTGATGGGTGCAGTGGCTGTGTTTGATGGGCACAGTGGCTGAATTTGATGGCACAGTAGCTGGAATTTATGTTTTTTTTTCAGTTTGTTTGCACCCCTCCCCCCTCAAAAAATGTCAGCACCAGCCGCCACTGAGTTAAGTGGTCTGCACTATGAGCAGGGGAGGGCTGGGCCAGGGGGCAGGGTGGCAATTGCCTCCCAGGCTGCTTTAACTTATGTTCAAAATGGTCGGCAGCCTCTGCCCTCTACCATTTTCTTTTTTTATTCTGCACTAGGAAGTCTTTGGATTCTTGGAAGCAGGCAGAGGCAGTGCATGCCAGGGAGTCAGGACCAGGGCCGTTTGAAGACATTTGGGGGCCCCAAGCCAAAAAAAAAGTGAGGGGGGGGTGTTTGGCGGCTTACCTCTATCCTCCGCCTCATACGCACACACCGGCATATGTGGGTGTCCACACAGGGGCCCCTGCAGGGAGGGCCCTTGCCGCATCGCTGCATCCTCCTGCAGTCCGGACGGCCATGTACCATAACCGCGCGGTACAGGAGATTTAGATCACTGAGGTGAGACACCCTGACACGCCTAGCTGACCCCCCATCTCCCCCTGATACACCCCATGTAAAATGCCCCAGTGATCAGGCTGCATTGATGGGCACTGGAGTTGGCTGCATTGAAAAACCAGGTGGGCCATAAATGGTGAGCTCATTCGGCGGTTCAATGGGCCACTTGACTGGACTTGCCCCCCAGACCTAAGGCTGCCAGCCCTCACCTGACTATGAGAATGTTATATACAAACTGATGAATATAAGAACAGAAAGGACAGGTCCTCGTTAGGAAAGTTTTCTAATGATCGGATTTGGAAGTTGCTCTTTATTCTAACAAGACCCGACTTTCACAACAATCGAGTTATAAAATAAGCCTTTGCAGAGAGTCAACAAACAAACAAAAGAATCACAGCCCGCCGAGCCCCGGGATCCGAATGACTCGAAACCCCTTTTATGCAAATTCAGCATTTTAACGAGACGCAGAAACTCTTATTTGTGACGTTCATTAGGCCGTGCATTTCCGGGCCCCAAATATTCCTACAATTACCCCGGCAGGTACACGGCAATCCGACTGCAATCGCTAATTGGGTTTCACTCTCTGCCTGAAAATCTCGGATTCGGCACAAAGTCTGTTAAGACGCAAAACGAGAGAAATTAAACTTTTCAGAGGATAACGAGCGTCGCAGTGATGGGCTTCTATGGTGGAGCCGATGATAGGCAGATGGAGGTAGAAGAGACAGCTGGTTAAGTCCCAGGACTAAGACCCAACTCCTGTACCATGATGTGATGGAGTTCAGGGCGCAGTGATGGGCTTCTATGGTGGAGCCGATGATAGGCAGATGGAGGTAGAAGAGACAGCTGGTTAAGTCTCGGGACTAAGACCCAACTCCTGTACCATGATGTGATGGAGTTCAGGGCGCAGTGGCGGTTCTTCCGCAGAGGGCGCTGGAGTGCCGCCCCCTCTGGCTCCCACACACACCACTGACTAATAACATCGATTCATGCATTGAAGTTATTGTCACCGCTGCCGCTGGTCTATTCTGATGGCCGGACGGTGAGCGCCGGCCACCTGAATAACGACAGCTGGTTGGCTGTGCGGAAGAGCCGCCGGCTCTGATAGGCTTTCCGAGTACAGCCCTCAGCCTTCCGGATGCTTATCCGGGGAACGTACCGGGGTGCGTTCCTTGGATAAGACTGACAGGCGTCTAAGCGAATCAGGTTGACCGGTTCTGGCTATCGGTAATCTGATTGGCTGAAGCGTCATCGAGGGTGGGAGAAGACATCGAGGGACGTGGATAGCTGACTCCAGTAAAGGTAAGTGCCGGACGGGTGGGGGGGGGAATTTACTGGGCACAGCGGCAATGAAGGGCACAGTAACATCAATGAGCACAGTAACATCAATGGGAACAGTGGCGACAATAGGCACAGTAGGGACAATGGGCACAGTAGGGACAATTGGCACAGCGGCATGAATGGGCACAGTGGCGACAATTAAATGGCACAGTGGTGACAATTGGCACAGAGGAGACAATTGATGGCACAGTGGCTGTGTTTGATGGCATGGCACAGTGGTGACAATTGATGGCACAGTGGCTGCGTTTGATGGCATGGCACAGTGGTGACAATTGATGGCACAGTGGCTGCGTTTGATGGCATGGCACCGTGGTGCGAATTGATGGCACAGTGGCTGCATTTGATGGGCACAGTGAGGCTGCGTTTTTTTTTCCGTTTGCGCCCCCCCAAACATTTTGAGCAACAGACGCCACTGTTCAGGGGTCTCCAGTGAAGGATCCTGGTAATCCTCCATCATACAAAGACATTGTAGACCATTGAGCTCTTCCAACCTTGTGGTAGGAGTTTGGTGAAGACCCTTTTCTGTTCCACCATGACTGCCCCCCCCCCCCTGTGTACAAATCCAGCTCCACAAAGAAATGGTGTGACCAGTTTGGTGTGGAGTAGGGATGAGCTTCGAGTTCGACTCGAACATTGCCTGTTCGGCGAACAACGAACAATGTGGGGTGTTCGCGGCAAATTCGAAATGCAGAGGACCACCCTGTTAAAGTCTATGGGAGAAATCTAAAGTGCTAATTTTAAAGACTAATATGCAAGTTATTGTCCTAAAAAGTGTTTGGCGGAGAGAAGATCACCCGGCGCTGGATACCAACAACGTTGGAGCCCCCAAGACCGAGAGTGGATTACCACCGTTGGATTATTATTTTTTTTTTTAATAAACGACTTTTTTCCACAGTGTGTATGTGTGGTTTTTTTACAATTATTTACACTTCCTTGGTGAAATGGTAGGGGTATAGTGTACCCCATTACCAATTCACATAGGGGGGGGGCAGGATCTGGGGGTCCCCTTTGTTAAAGGGGTCTTCCAGATTCAGATTAGCCCCCCGCCCCCAGACCCCCACAACCACCGGGCAAGGGTTGTGGGGATGAGGCCCTTGTCCCCATCAACATGGAGACATTCTCCCCATGTTGAGGGCATGTGGCCCGGTATGGTTCAGGAGGGGCGGCGCTCTCGTCTCCCCCTCTTTTCTGCGGCCGGCCGGGTTACGTGCTCGGATAAGGGATGTGGATTTTTTTTTAATTTGGGGTGGAGTTCCCCTTAAAATCCACACCAGACCTGAAAGGTCTGAAATGGATATTTGGGGGAAACCCTACTTCATTTTTTTTTTTTAAATTGACGGCGGGGTTCCCCTTAATATCCATACTAGACCTGAAGGGCCTGGTAATTGAATTTGGGGGGACCCCCACGCTTTTTTTTTTTTTTTTATGAATGAATTCTCTCTGTATTACCTGAGCCGACAATTCATTATCAGTTTTAAATGACTTTTTTTTCTTCAGAAATAACACTCTGTGCAGAGACAGTTCTAAGCACAGGAAACATGCACTACTTTACAGGCATACTATAGACACCCCCAGGTATGAAATTTAAAGGAATATTTCACTTTTATTGTTTTACTTTAAGCATTATTAAATTCCCTGCTCCCGAAAAAACTTCAGTTTTTAAAACTTTTCTTTTTTGCATTGGGGCAGGACCCGGGTCCCCAAAAACTTTTTAGGACAATAACTTGCATATTGGCCTTTAAAATTAGCACTTTAGATTTCAAACGTTCGAGTCCCATAGACTTTAACGGGGTTCTAAAGTTCACATGAACATTTGGTGTGTTCGCAAGTTCTGGTGCGCACCGAACGAGGGGGGGGGGGGGTGTTCGGCGGCTCATCCCTAGTGTGGAGGAACTCGAGTGTCCTGCACAGAGTCCTGACCTCAACCCTACTGAATACCCTAATGCCGCGTACACACGATCATTTTTTGTGATGAAACAAAACAACGTTTTTCAAACTTCATTTTCCAAAACGACGTTGCGTACACACCATCGTTTTTCCAAAATGCTCTAGCAAAGCGCGGCGACGTAAGACACGTTCGACGGCACTCTGTTCCATTGAAGCTCCGTCTCATAACTTGCTTCTGAGCATGCGCGGGTTTAAAAACGTCGTTTTCAACGTCGTTTTGCCCACACACCGTCACTTTTTATGACACAAAAAACGACGTTTTGAAAAACGACACAAACAATTCAAGCATGTTCGAATTTTTTATTTTGGTCGTTTTTTTATGAAGACATAAAACGACGTTTTGCCCGCACACGGTGATTTTAAATGACGTTTTTGAAAACGTCGTTTTTTTTCATCACAAAAAATGATCGTGTGTACGCGGCATTAGGATGATCTGGAACGTGGATTGGGGGGCCCGGTCTCCGCGTCAGTACCTGACCTCACAAACGGTACAAATTCTCTCAGACACCCTCTAAAGTCTTGTTGAAAGTCTTCCGAGAAGAGTGGCGCCAGCTCCATAATGACACTATTATTGCGCTCAGAGATATTCATTTTGGGGGTTATTATTACACTAACTGACCAATGCTGGGGGTTATTATTACACTCACTGACACCAATGCTGGGGGTTATTATTGCACTCA
The DNA here is from genome assembly GCA_029574335.1 of Rana kukunoris. Taxonomy (NCBI): domain Eukaryota; kingdom Metazoa; phylum Chordata; class Amphibia; order Anura; family Ranidae; genus Rana; species Rana kukunoris. The sequence continues at coordinate 557,346,566 of CM056052.1, read as the reverse complement.
CTGACACCAATGCTGGGGGTTATTATTATACCCACTGACACCAATGCTGGGGGTTATTATTACACTCACTGACACCAATGCTGGGGGTTATTATTGCGCTCAGAGATATTCATTTTGGGGGTTATTATTACACTAACTGACCAATGCTGGGGGTTATTATTGCACTCACTGACACCATTGCTGGGGGTTATTATTACACTCACTGACACCAATGCTGGGGGTTATTATTGCACTCACTGACACCAATGCTGGGGGTTATTATTACACTCACTGACGCCATTGCTGGGGGTTATTATTACACTCACTGACACCAATGCTGGGGGTTATTATTGCACTCACTGACACCAATGCTGGGGGTTATTATTATACCCACTGACACCAATGCTGGGGGTTATTATTGCAGTCACTGACACCATTGCTGGGGGTTATTATTGCAGTCACTGACACCATTGCTGGGGGTTATTATTGCACTCACTGACACCAATGCTGGGGGTTATTATTGCACTCACTGACACCATTGCTGGGGGTTATTATTACACTCACTGACACCATTGCTGGGGGTTATTATTGCAGTCACTGACACCATTGCTGGGGGTTATTATTGCACTCACTGACACCATTGCTGGGGGTTATTATTACACTCACTGACACCAATGCTGGGGGTTATAAATGCAGTCGATAACATTAATGCTGGGGGTTATTATTATACCCACTGACACCAATGCTGGGGGTTATTATTGCACTCACTGACACCAATGCTGGGGGTTATTATTGCACTCACTGACACCAATGCTGGGGGTTATAAATGCAGTCGATAACATTAATGCTGGGGGTTATTATTATACCCACTGACACCAATGCTGGGGGTTATTATTGCACTCACTGACACCAATGCTGGGGGTTATTATTACACTCACTGACACCAATGCTGGGGGTTATTATTGCACTCACTGACACCAATGCTGGGGGTTATTATTGCACTCACTGACACCAATGCTGGGGGTTATTATTGCACTCACTGACACCAATGCTGGGGGTTATTATTGCACTCACTGACACCAATGCTGGGGGTTATTATTGCACTCACTGACACCACTGCTGGGGGTTATTATTGCACTCACTGACACCATTGCTGGGGGTTATCATCGCACTCACTGACACCAATGCTGGGGGTTATTATTGCACTCACTGACACCATTGCTGGGGGTTATTATTGCACTCACTGACACCATTGCTGGGGGTTATTATTGCACTCACTGACACCATTGCTGGGGGTTATTATTGCACTCACTGACACCATTGCTGGGGGTTATTATTGCACTCACTGACACCATTGCTGGGGGTTATTATTGCACTCACTGACACTATTGCTGGGGGTTATTATTGCACTCACTGACACCACTGCTGGGGGTTATTATTGAACTCACTGACACCACTGCTGGGGGTTATTATTAGACTCACTGACACCAATGCTGGGGGTTATTATTGCACTCACTGACACCATTGCTGGGGGTTATTATTGCACTCACTGACACCATTACTGGGGGTTATTATTGCACTCACTGACACCACTGCTGGGGGTTATTATTGCACTCACTGACACCATTGCTGGGGGTTATTATTGCACTCACTGACACCAATGCTGAGGGTTATTATTGCACTCACCCAGCCCACCCCCCACCCCCCGTTTCAACAACTCCGATCCGCGGAGTGATTCGATGTGATTGGCGGCACCCCCCCCCCCCCGGGGGGTTATTATTGCACTCACTGACACCAATGCTGGGGGTTATTATTACACTTACTGACACCATTGCTGGGGGTTATTATTGCACTCACTGACACCACTGCTGGGGGTTATTATTGCACTCACTGACACCAATGCTGGGGGTTATTATTACAATCACTGACACCAATGCTGGGGGTTATTATTGCACTCACTGACACCACTGCTAGGGGTTATTATTACACTCACTGACACCATTACTGGGGGTTATTATTGCACTCACTGACACCAATGCTGGGGGTTATTATTGCACTCACTGACACCATTGCTGGGGGTTATTATTGCACTCACTGACACCAATGCTGGGGGTTATTATTGCACTCACTGACACCATTGCTGGGGGTTATTATTGCACTCACTGACACCACTGCTGGGGGTTATTGTACTCCAGCTTCTTCACCATGCGTTGCGATATGCAGCAGGACCGACATTTTTGAGCTTTCGGATGTGAAAACGAGGGGCCCCTCTGGAAGTGTTGGGGGGGCCACACTCGAGGGCCCTCTAGAATTTCCAAGCTGACCCCCCCCCCCCGATTTTGATACTTGAATAGCTGGTTCTCTTTAAGAGCCCCTATTTCACATGCAGGGCCACTCGCCAGAGAGCGATAAGTGCGCCATTTTACGATTTATTAGCGCCCGCCGCCTCTGCACCATCTGTATCATATACTCACGCCAACCGTGAATTTTCTTGTTTTATTAGAACAATAACTAACGGAGTCTTCCCCGCAATGTCAGAACCGGAGGTGTTCTCACTTCAGAACCCCGTGACGCGATTTACGACGCCGGCAGTTTGATTTGTTCCATTAGACTTCGGGAGATGGCGGGATCCGAGATGTAAAGAGGAACGATAAATCCCCCCATCGTTACGGAGCGCGCCGCGCCTGGTGAAGGTTGGGGCTGGATATATATGGCGGTGTCACATTGGCGCGGTCGTCTCCTGCCGGTGACAGGTAATTAACACATTTGTCATCGCTCAGGCCGATGAGTTTGTTCCCGGATTCAGACCAAAGAAAACAAAAGCTAATTTACGGCGAAAAACACGACCCCCCCCCACCCCCCCGAAAGTACATATGTATTTTTTTTTTTTTTGTCTGTGCCTAATGTATTATGTACCTGATACCTAATTTATAGCATGTGGTCGGCCATTTTCAAGGTAATATCTGTACAGTATGGGAGAGACTCAGTGTTAAAGCTGAACTCCTGGAAAAACAAATATTGTCTACTTCCATCGTTCTTGTGTCTTCTGCGCCCCCCTCCTGTAGTTTTCTGCAGGCAGTCTCTAGTGGGTGGAGCCTACTGGGCTCCTCCTTCAGCTCTGCTCTCTCTCCGTGGTCAGGGAGAGTAGTCTTGTCTCCGCCCCTCCTGTAGTTTTCTGTAGTGGGTGGAGCCTTTTGGGCTCCTCCTCCAGCTCTGCACTCTCTCCTTGGACAAGGAGACTAGTCTTGTCTCCGCCCCCTCTGGGCTCCTCCCACAGCTTTGCTCGCTCTCCTTGGACAGGGAGACTGGTCTGGTCTGCACCCCCTCCTGTCGTTTTCTGTAGTGGGTGGAGCCTTCCGGGCTCCTCCTCCAGCTCTGCTCTCTCTCAGTGGTCAGGGAGACTAGTCTTGTCTCCGCCCCCTCCTGTAGTTTTCTGTAGTGGGTGGAGCCTTCCGGGCTCCTCCTCCAGCTCTGCTCTCTCTCAGTGGTCAGGGAGACTAGTCTTGTTTCCGCCCCCTCCTGTAGTTTTCTGTAGTGGGTGGAGCCTTCCAGGCTCCTCCCACAGCTCTACTCTCCCTCCTTGAACAGGGAGACCAGTCTTGTCTCCGCCCTTTCCTGTAGTTTTCTGCAGTGGGTGGAGCATTCCGGGCTCCTCCCACAGCTCTGCTCGCTCTCCTTGGACAAGGAGACTAGTCTTGTCTCCGCCCCCTCCTGTAGTTTTCTGTAGTGGGTGGAGCCTTTTTCTTCCGTGGCTAAGAAAAAAAAACTTTCACTTTAAGTTTCCGGAATGTAGAAAGTGAAACCTTTTTTTTTCTCTTCTCGCCAATCTCCAGCCGGCCGCCGTTCTCCGTAATGCCGTCCATCTCTATGCCGCGGTTCTTTCACCTTTACATATTATCCTACAGAAGTCTAATCACAGGAGGAGCGCGGGATCGGCTCTGAAATTACAATCGGGGGATTAGACGGGAGGGAAGAAATATCGGTAAATTCCAAAAGGTCAGACTTTGGCCCTCCGCCGCCGGCGAGGACGAATGGAGGAAAATCTCGCGGATTGCGTTGTATGATCATCACATCCATGAAATGTCTTTCCCTTACATTACCGTACAGCGCCGGGCGTTAGAAGGAAGCGGCCATTGTACCGCCGGCCGCGTTCCTATTACCGGCTCCATCAATTATACTTTCTGTAACAATGTCAACACCGAGAGCTGGAGGGACGGGGAGAGAATACGGGGCCCCCGCCGCCATTCCTTCGCCGATTGTTTGCGCAAGAGAGTTTGTCGGGGGTTTTGTGACGAATTCAAAATAAGATCTTATTATTAGATTCGCACGCCGCGTCCTTCTGCCCCCTTTCCTTGTTTGTGAGCAAAAATAAATGAGAAGAAAAAGTAAATAAAAAGTACAAGGAGAAGACGCTGAGAGGGGGAGGGGCAGAGAGAGAGAGTGGGGGGGAGGGGGAGAAAGTAAACAGAAGAGGAAGAGAGGGGAGCAGTGACGGTGCGTACTTAGAGGGCGCTGGAGTGCAGCCCCCTCCCGCTCTCGCACCGCCACTGATTACAATACATAGATTCATGCATTGGCACAGTGGCGACAATTGATGGGCACAGTGGCTGCGTTTGATGGCACAGTGGTGACAATTGATGGCCCAGTAGCTGCGTTTAATGGGCACAGTGGCTGCATTTGATGGGCACAGTGGCTGCCGTTGATAAGCACAGTGGCTGCTTTGATGGGCACAGTGGATGCATTTGATGGGCACAGTGGCTGCGTTTGATGGGCACAGTGGATGCATTTGATGGGCACTGTGGCTGCGTTTGATGGGCACTGTGGCTGCGTTTGATGGGCACAGTGGCTGCCGCTGATGTGCACAGTGGCTGCGTTTGATGGGCACAGTGGCTGCATTTGATGGGCACTGGCAGTATTTGATGGGCACTGGCAGAGGCTGCATTTGAGGGGCACAGTGACTGCCTTTGATGGGCACTGTGGCTGCATTTGATGGGCACTGGCAGTGGCTGCATTTGATGGGCACAGTGACTGCATTTGATGGGCACAGTGGCTGCATTTGATGGGCACTGTGAGGCTGCAATTGTTTTGTTTTTGTTTTTCCGCCGCCCCCCCCCCCCCCCCTCCAAAAATGTTGAGCACCAGCCGCCACTGGAGGGGAGCAGTGGTGGTGGGTGGTCTTTTCTTTGTTGGGGGGTGCCAAACAATCCTCTCAGGGGCGGACTAACAACTCATGGGGCCCCCGGGCAATAGAAGATTATGGGGCCCCCCGGGCTCACAGATGGCCACCACGCCAGGAGGCAGTGCAGAGACGGGGCAGCTAAAATCTTGGAATTTTCATATCAAAAGCATGTCGGTTTCGGACATATCAGGGATAGATGTAAAAAAAAACACAGATTTTTACATACTGTCCCTGGTTTTACTGAGCCTGGCAACCCTGATGGGGCCCTCTAGTGGCATGGGGCCCTCAGACAGTGCCCGAGTGCCTCAATGGTCAGTCCACCCCTGAATCCATCCCCCCGGTTGGTCAGGTAACGGACGGCACCTGCCCCCTAGGGTGCCCACATGTCCCGGATTGCCCGGGACTGTCCCGCAATTGACATGTCTGTCCCGGGACCCGCGCACCTTCATTCCAGGACAATACAGTGTCCCGGAATGAAATAGAGGACACAGCCACCCCCCTACTAACTAATAACTACATTTCCGGGAACTGGTTGCTAGGGCCGGCGCTGCCTGGCATCTTGCAACCAGTGACAATTTACATTCTTGGATTTTCGAATTTCCGAATTACCGAACTTCCGGATTTTCGAATATTCAAATCTCCGAATTTACAAATGTTTTAATATTTGAATTTTTAAAATACTTGTAAAAGCATTTAAACGGGTTTGTTGAAAATTTGTTAAAAAAAAATAAAAAGATTTTTTTTTTTTTACGAAACGAATTGCACATGCCTATAATGAATTTTAATTGATTGCCTTACAAGCAGGTGGCCACAAGAGGGAGCATTTCACGTCTGTATACGGATTCACAAAGCACTTGCGCCGACGTATCTCCATGTACGCCGCGTAAGTGCAAATATGCGCCGTCGTATCTGTGCGCCGGACCCACAAACATAGATACGCCTGAAAACTGACTTCATCCCACCGGCGTAACTTGCCTACGCCGGCGTAGAGCGGGCGCATATTTACGCTGGACGCATGTGGCGCTCCCATTGACTTTCTATTCAAATATGCAAATGAGGGAGATACGCCGATTCACGAATGTACTTGCGCCCGGCGCATGATTTAAGCGGTTTGCGTAAGTTTTACGTCCGGCGTAAAGTTATTCCCCATAGATGAGGCGCAACCCATGCAAAGGTACGGACCAGGGAACACAAGCCTACGTATTGTACGTTGGACGTCTGTGAATATGGGCCGACGTGGGTGTGGCTGGGTGTAGGTTACGTTCACGGCGTACACAGCGATCCGACGTATCTTAGGCAGTTGTTCCGACGTGGTTGTGCGCATGCGCATGGGGATACGTCCATGTACCGACGCATGCGCAGTTCGTTTTAAGTACTTGTCTGGTGCCGGCCCATCGCTTGCATGGGGTCACGCTTCATTAGCATGGATCACGCCCACTTCCAGCCCACTTCCACTTACGCCTACGAAATATACGCAACGCCGGCGCAGAGTTGGGGGAATTTGCTTTGTGATTTCCGTGCTTGCCTCTCTGCGCTGCGCAGGCGTAGCGTAAAAGAGATACGCTACGGCGGCATAAATGTGCGCCAATGTCTGTGAATCCGGGCCATTATTCATAATATGGAACAGGAAACAAGTAAAACATAAAAATGTCCTGTAAAAAAAAAATCTTTCCGTTAATTTGCAAAAAATGACCGAAAACGTTTCGCTCACAGAAAAGGCACAATAGTCTCCCTTCACGCGCTGCACTGTAAGAGGATATTTGGTGATCGGTGACCTTTAATCGTTCCGGGATACAAATATTTATTCACACGCCGTTTATTTCTGACAATCGCAGGTTTTGTAGAATTTATATTTCCTTTCTGGATCGTGAATAATCATTTTAAACGCTTACGAGGTCCTGACCACGCCGGTTGTTTCGCGGTCGGCTTTTTTTATCGGTTTGTTTTGGTGAATTGATAATTGCTCTAATTGTGACGAGTCTCACGCTCTTCATCTGGTGGGGGTGGATGGGTCTTCTATGTGTTGTTTGGGCCGTACAATTGTGAGAGAGCTCCGCCCACCACTAAGATCTCATGGAAGGTTTAACACGTCAGGGATGATGGGACACTATTCCTCCCACTGACACCAATGATGGGACACTATTCCTTCCACTGACACCAATGATGGGACACTATTCCTCCCACTGACACCAATGATGGGACACTATTCCTCCCACTAACACCAATGATGGGACACTATTCCTCCCACTGACACCAATGATGGGACACTATTCCTTCCACTGACACCAATGATGGGACACTATTCCTCCCACTGACACCAATGATGGGACACTATTCCTCCCACTGATACCAATGATGGGACACTATTCCTCCCACTGATACCAATGATGGGACACTATTCTTCCCACTGACACCAATGATGGGACACTATTCCTCCCACTGATACCAATGATGGGACACTATTCTTCCCACTGACACCAATGATGGGACACTATTCTTCCCACTGACACCAATGATGGGACACTAATCCTCCCACTGATACCAATGATGGAACACTATTCCTCCCACTGATACCAATGATGGGACACTATTCTTCCCACTGACACCAATGATGGAACACTATTCCTCCCACTGACACCAATGATGGGACACTATTCTTCCCACTGACACCAATGATGGGACACTATTCTTCCCACTGACACCAATGATGGGACACTATTCCTCCCACTGACACCAATGATGGGACACTATTCCTCCCACTGACACCAATGATGGGACACTATTCCTCCCACTGACACCAATGATGGGACACTATTCCTCCCACTGACACCAATGATGGGACACTATTCCTCCCACTGACACCAATGATGGGACACTATTCCTCCCACTGACACCAATGATGGGACACTATTCATCCCACTGATACCAATGATGGGACACTATTCCTCCCACTGACACCAATGATGGGACACTATTCCCCCCACTGACACCAATGATGGGACACTATTCCTCCCACTGATACCAATGATGGGACACTATTCCTCCCACTGACACCAATGATGGGACACTATTCCCCCCACTGACACCAATGATGGGACACTATTCCTCCCACTGACACCAATGATGGGACACTATTCCTCCCACTGACACCAATGATGGGACACTATTCATCCCACTGATACCAATGATGGGACACTATTCCTCCCACTGACACCAATGATGGGACACTATTCCCCCCACTGACACCAATGATGGGACACTATTCCTCCCACTGACACCAATGATGGGATACTATTCCTCCCACTGACACCAATGATGGGACACTATTCCTCCCACTGACACCAATGATGGGACACTATTCCTCCCACTGACACCAATGATGGGGCACTATCCCTTTCACTGACACCAATGATGGTGCACTATTCTTCGAACTGACACCAATGATGGGACACTATTCCTCCCACTGACACCAATGATGGGGCACTATTCCTCCCACTGATACCAATGATGGGACACTATTCCTCCCACTGACACCAATGATGGGACACTATTCCTCCCACTGACACCAATGATGGGACACTATTCCTCCTACTGACACCAATGATGGGACACTATTCCTCCCACTGACACCAATGATGGGACACTATTCCCCCCACTGACACCAATGATGGGACACTATTCCTCCCACTGACACCAATGATGGGGCACTATTCCTCCCACTGATACCAAATGATGGGGCACTATTCCTCCCACTGACACCAATGATGGGACACTATTCCTCCCAATGACACAAATGATGGGGCACTATTCTTCCCACTGACACCAATGATGGGACACTATTCTTCCCACTGACACCAATGATGGAACACTATTCCTCCCACTGATACCAATGATGGGACACTATTCCTCCCACTGACACCAATGATGGGGCACTATTCTTCCCACTGACACCAATGATAGGGCACTATTCCTGTACATATTGCGGTCGGGAAGTGGTTAAAGAGAAGCTGGGTGGGGTTTCCCTCCTATTAGCGGTTTCTATCACTGGTTACTTTTTTGCTCTTTAATTTCCATTACCGTCCTTCTCTAATCTCTCTAATGAAGTTAGTTCTGGGCGAGTAAATGACGCACACTCCAAGAATCTTTGTGATTTCAAGCAAAATTCATTTATTCACGCGTAATTGATTTGAAACAATCGCCACACTGAGATGTGCATTCGATCATTTCTGTATAATTGAACGATGCGATTCCTAAGCCGCGCCCGGTATATACGGTTATATAACGAGCTGAGTCGGGGAAAAAGCGCACATCAGCCGACTTCATTATCAAACTTCAGCAAAAGAAAAAAAAAAAATTCAGATTGTAGCCAATGAGAAAATAATTCCTTGTTGACCCCATAGGGGGGGGGGGCATACGTTTTTTTACAGCACAGAACTGTGCAAGAATTTTAGGCAGGTGTGAAGAAATGCTGTGAAGCAAAAATGCTTAAATATATATATATATTGTTTATTTTTATCAATTTACAAAATGCAAAGTAAGCAAAGGGACCAAAAAATATAAATCAAATTAATATTTGGTGTAACGAACCATTCTTCATTTACAGCATTAGCATCACCACGCCTGCCTAAAACTTTTGCACAGTACTGTATAACTGAAGTCAAAGCTACATTATATATATATATATATATATAAAATCTCTTTTTATTATAAATTTTGCAAATACATAACAGGAGGGAAAAAAGTAATTAAAAATAACAAAATTACGATATATATATCTAATTAAGTTTATGACTTTTTTCCTCTCTTGTTATGTATTTGAAAAATGTATAATAAAAAAAAAAAAAAATATATATATATATATATATATATATATATATATATATAAAAATAAAAAATGTTGTTTTATCTAATCTATCTATCTATCTATCTATATATTATTAATATATATTTATAATCTCTTTTTATTAAAAAGTTAGCAAATACGTAACAAGACAAAAATAAGTTATAAAAATTAAAAATATATATACAGAAATATATTTTATATATATACATAAATATATATATATATATATATATATATATATATATATATATATATATATATATAAATATATATATATTGATTTTTTTCTCTTATTATATATATTATATATAATCCCTTTTTATAAAAAAAAAATGCAAATACGTAACAAGAGAGAAAAAAATAATCTAATCTATCTATCTATCTATGTATTATTAATATATATTTATAATCTCTTTTTATTAAAAAGTTAGCAAATACGTAACAAGACAAAAATACGTTATAAAAATTAAAAATATATATACAGAAATATATTTTATATATATATATATATATATATATATATATATATATATATATATATATATATATATATATATATATATATATATATAAATATATTTCTATATATATATTTTTCTCTTATTATATATATATATATATAATCCCTTTTTATAAAAAAAAAATGCAAATACGTAACAAGAGAGAAAAAAAAAAAGTAATAAAAAATTACAAAAAAGAGAAAGCCTGGTTGAGTTAATGGGTCCAAGAAACGCTCAGACAAATCTCTTTTTATTATAAATTTTTTTTATTATAAATTTTGAAAATACGTAACAAGACAAAAAAAAAGGTTACGCAAACCCCTATTCGCGAACGACTTACGCAAACGACGTAAACGATGTAAAAAATCTACGCTGTCCCGCTGTCCATACTTAACTTTGCGTACGCCTCACCTACGCAAAGTTACCACTCATATAGCAGGGGTAACTTTACGCTTACGCAAACGACATAAAAGACGACGACCGGGCGCAATTACGCTCGGGAATTGGCGTATCTAGCTCATTTGCATATTCGACGCTGCTAATTGACGGAAAGCGCCACCTAGCGGCCACCGTAAAAATGCAACTTAGATACGGCGGCTTAAGAGACTTACGCCGCTCGTATCTAAGCAAAATTCCGGCGTATCTTGCTTTCAGATTACAGAAAATAGATACGCCGTCGCTTCTTAGAAGTTACGCGGCGTATTTCGAGATGTGCCGACGTAAGCCTGCTGAGAATTTGGCCCTATGTGTGGGGGAAACTAACACTGCACAGCACCCTGAACACACCATCCCCCTGTGAAACATGGTGGTGGCAGCATCATGTGGTGGGAATGCTTTTCTTCAGCAGGGACAGGGAAGCTGGTCAGAGTTGATGGGAAGATGGATGGAGACAAATACAGGACAATCTTAGAAGAAAACATGTTTGAGTCTGCAAAAGACTTGAGACCGGGGGGAGGTTCACCTTCCAGCAGGACAACGACCCTAAAGTACAGCCAGAGCTACAATGGAATGGTTTAGATCAAAGCCTATTCATGTGTTAGAATGGCCCAGTCACAGTCCAGACCTAAATCCTGTTAAAAATCTGTGGCAAGACCTGAAAATTGCTGATCACAGACACTCTCCATCCAATCTGACAGAGACAGAGATATTTTACAAAGAAGAATGGGCAGAAATGTCCCTCTCTAGATGTGCAAAGCTGGTAGAGACACCCCCAAAAAGACTTGTAGGGGGTTCTACAAAGTATTGACTCCGGGGGGCGATATACAAATGTACACCCCCCCCCCACACTTTGCACATATTTATTTGTATCATTTATCATTTTCCTTCCACTTCACAATTATGTGACACTTTGTGTTTTGTGTCTCTCACATCAAATCCCAATAAAATACGTTTACGTTTTTGGTTGTAACATGAGAACATGTGGGGAATTTCAAGGGGTATGAATACTTTTTCAAGGCACTGTACAATGTACATAGAATACAACACTGATGTTCTAATCCTCCTAATGTTGCATCACAGAGGATTACAAAGGTAGATCTCCATAATCAATACTTGTCATAATATAAATCAACGACCATCGACCTCGGAGTAGGAAGAGATGTTTAGGAAGAAACGAGAACATGAACATACATGACATAATATACGTGTAGTACCGTGTTCTGGGAGTACAAAGAACAAAGGGTTTTAATGCAGAGGAAGCCGCCTAGTATTGGCCTGTGGATGGCGCTCACACAGGAGTCACAAGGAGTTCACCTAAGGGGAATGTCACAAGCCAAGTGGAGAGCGCTCAGCACGGTACCTGAAACAGCCGCCCAGTTAGCGGGAATTCGGGGACTTTGCTGCTGTGGTGGATTTTGGTCTATTTTGACCCCCTCCACCTTCCACTTCCATGACCCCCTCCACCTCCCACTTCCATGGCCCCCTCCACCTTCCACTCCCATGACCCCCTCCACCTTCCACTCCCATGACCCCCTCCACCTTCTGCTTCCATGACCCCCTCCACCTTCCACTCCCATGACCCCCTCCACCTTCCACTTCCATGACCCCCTCCACCTTCCACTCCCATGACCCCCTCCACCTTCCACTCCCATGACCCCCTCCACCTTCCACTTCCATGACCCCCTCCACCTTCCACTCCCATGACCCCCTCCACCTTCCACTCCCATGACCCCCTCCACCTTCCACTCCTATGACCCCCTCCACCTTCCACTCCCATGACACTCTCCACCTTCCACTCCTATGACCCCCTCCACCTTCCACTTCCATGACCCCCTCCACCTTCCACTTCCATGACCCCCTCCACCTTACACTCCCATGACCTCCTCCACCTCTCGCTTCCATGACCCCCTCCACCTTCCACTCCCATGACCCTCTCCACCTTCCACTCCTATGACCCCCTCCACCTTCCACTTCCATGACCCCCTCCACCTTCCACTCCCATGACCCCCTCCACCTTCCACTCCTATGACCCCCTCCACCTTCCACTCCCATGACCCTCTCCACCTTCCACTCCTATGACCCCCTCCACCTTCCACTTCCATGACCCCCTCCACCTTCCACTTCCATGACCCCCTCCACCTTCCACTTCCATGACCCCCTCCACCTTCCACTCCCATGACCCCCTCCACCTTCCACTCCCATGACCCCCTCCACCTTCCACTTCCATGACCCCCTCCACCTTCCACTCCCATGACCCCCTCCACCTTCCACTCCCATGACCCCCTCCACCTTCCACTCCTATGACCCCCTCCACCTTCCACTCCCATGACCCTCTCCACCTTCCACTCCTATGACCCCCTCCACCTTCCACTTCCATGACCCCCTCCACCTTCCACTTCCATGACCCCCTCCACCTTCCACTCCCATGACCTCCTCCACCTCTCGCTTCCATGACCCCCTCCACCTTCCACTCCCATGACCCTCTCCACCTTCCACTCCTATGACCCCCTCCACCTTCCACTTCCATGACCCCCTCCACCTTCCACTCCCATGACCCCCTCCACCTTCCACTCCTATGACCCCCTCCACCTTCCACTCCCATGACCCTCTCCACCTTCCACTCCTATGACCCCCTCCACCTTCCACTTCCATGACCCCCTCCACCTTCCACTTCCATGACCCCCTCCACCTTCCACTTCCATGACCCCCTCCACCTTCCACTCCCATGACCTCCTCCACCTCCCGCTTCCATGACCCCCTCCACCTTCCACTCCCATGACCCTCTCCACCTTCCACTCCTATGACCCCCTCCACCTTCCACTTCCATGACCCCCTCCACCTTACACTCCCATGACCCCCTCCACCTTACACTCCCATGACCCCCTCCACCTCCCGCTTCCATGACCCTCTCCACCTTCCACTCCCATGACCCCCTCCACCTTCCACTTCCATGACCCCCTCCACCTTCCGCTTCCATGACCCCCTCCACCTTCCGCTTCCATGACTCCCTCCACCTCCCGCTTCCATGACCCCCTCCACCTCCCACTTCCATGACCCTCCCCACCTTCTGCTTCTATGACCCCCTCTACCTTCTGCTTCCATGACCCCCTCCACCTTATGCTAGGAAGTGATTCTATCCTGTAGAGGATTATATTCTATATAGGAAGAGTCACTATAGAGGAAGAGTTACTATAGAGGAAGAGTCACTATAGAGGAAGAGTTACTATAGAGGAAGAGTCACTATAGAGGAAGAGTCACTATAGAGGAAGAGTCACTATAGAGGAAGAGTTACTATAGAGGGGAAGGTTCTACATAGGAAATTAATATAGAGGAAGAGTTAAAATAGAGGGAGAGTTATGCCCCATACACACGATCTGGCTTTTGCCCAGCCAAATCACATCAGAATTCTGACAGAGTAAAATAGAAAATGTTTTATATCGAATCTCCGACGAAATTCATCGGAATATCCAATGAAAAAACTCAGATGGGGCTACACACGATCGGGATATACGATGGAAAAAGTCAGTCTGAGGAAGAGTTACTATAGAAGAAGAGTTACTATAGTGGAAGAGATACTGTAACGTAACCCCACATGGGACAGGGGTTAACGCCGTTTACGATATTCCATCCAGAACCCAAGACAGCTTATCGACACTACACAATCTGGCGAAACGACCAATACAGATTTTCCCCAGAAACGAGACACACACAGCTCTGTTCTCTGGTTTGAAACAAATAGACAATCTTTATTGAGAAAGCAGGCTCTTATATACACAAAAAGGATGCTGCAGTAATCAAATGAACAATGACACACTCCACCCACAACATCATACAATGGCTACTAAGGAGCCTCCAATACACATCTTTTAGTCAGACATCTCACCTTAAGACTGTGCTAACTCACCACACACATCTATCATCAATAGAACTTTCACACAATACAGTGTCAATTAGCATAACATAATGAAAGGTCTTTAGAAAAAATACTAAGGTTAATTTACACCACAGTAGCAGACGACATTAACACCTTAACAGTCTATGTTCCCACATTGTATGAGTCACTCTCTCTATTGACCTGTTGGGTTCAGAATCAACAACCTGTAAATAGTTCTTGCAGACATTCTTTAATATAATGTGGTTTTCAGACCCATGTTAAAACAATCCAACATATGTCCCTTATTTCCTGGCTCAATCTGTGTAAGAGCTTCTGGGTTCCACGGCCCTCCCGTTACAGATACTATAGAGGAAGAGATTCTATAGAGGAAGAGTTACTATAGAGGAATAGTTACTCTAGAGCAGTGTTTCTCAACTCCAGTCCTCAAGGCCCCCCAACAGGTCAGGTTTTCAGGATTTCCATTATTTTGCACAGGTGATTTGATCAGTTTCACTGCCTTAGTATTTCCCACAGCCGTTTCATCTGAGGGAAATCCTGAAAACATGACCTGTTGGGGGGGCTTGAGGAATGGAGTTGAGAAACACTGCTCTAGAGGAAGATTTACTATAGAGGAAAAGTTACTATAGAGGAAGATTTATTATAGAGGAAGAGTTACTATAGTGGAAGAGTTACTATAGAGGAAGATTTATTATACAGGAAGAGTTACTATAGTGGAAGAGTTACTATAGAGGAAGATTTATTATAGAGGAAGAGTTACTATAGTGGAAGAGTTACTATAGAGGAAGAGTCAGAGCTGTATCCTGGCCTAGGTCAACAAGGCCCAGGCCTAGGGCAGCACTTTGCAGGGGGGCAGCACGAAAAGAGTCCCCGCCGGCTACACTGTTAGGAAAATTAGTCTAGCGCCCCCATAAAGCGGCCGCGCTGCTTCTGGTATGCGGGCGGCAGGCATTCTGCAACTGTGGGGGGGGGGGGGGGCTTCCAATTTTGACTGTTTTATCATCCTGGACCACAAACCTTCCTCACTGTGCTATATGTTTCTGCTGCACCATCTACTTAAAGTAGAACTATAGGCAACACTTTTTTTTTTCATTTTGGGTAGAGTAAGGGAGGGTTTTAGTCCCTGTCAGTTTATTTTTTACCATCCCTGTCCCATTGCGAAGACTTCCCTTCACTTCCTGCTCTATGGGCAACCAGGAAGTAAGAGGAAACCTAAGTAAATTAAGGGAATACATTGCCCCCCCCCCCCCCCCAGGCCCTCAGAACTAGTGTCCTCACTCGAAAATTTCAGGGTGGGTCTTAAACAACACAGGGTGTGGCCATGACAGTTAGGGGTGGGTCATATTTAAATTAGGGGGTGCACTAGTTTAGTCAGGCCTAGGGCAGCACAAAACCTAAATACACCTCTGGGAAGAAGTATTATATAGGAAGAGTTATTATAGAGAAAGAGATACTATAGAGGAAGAGATGCTAAAGAAGAAGAGTCACTATAAAGGAAGAGTCACTATAGAGGAAGAGATGCTATAGAGCAGGGCTCAAAATTTCAAGCCCATAGCTACTAGCCAGGTCTCAAGAGTTACTCGCCACCAGTTGCCCCTAATTCATACACTGCCCTGCGCCTAATTGCACCCGTAAACACGCCCTCGTAGATTATCTCATGGAATGACACTGTTAAATGTTTTATGCAGAATCAAGTTATACAAATAAATATTACCAACAACAACTTTAACAAAATGGGACAGGGCACTGGGGGCAGACCAGAGGGACAGGGCACTGGGGGCAGACCAGAGGGACAGGGCACTGGGGGCAGACCAGAGGGACAGGGCACTGGGGGCAGACCAGAGGGACAGGGCACTGGAACTGGGTCTCTTCCACATTCTCTTGCTGTTTCCTCTGCAACTCCCATCCATCCATCCTCTCTCTCTCTCCCTCTTCTATTCATCTCATCATCAGGAGCCTGTGTGTGCGGCTCCACGCTTGCATGTCTCCACTTTCCCCTTTTATTCAGGCTGGCAGTGAGGAGAGGAGCTGCAGCACAGAGGGAGGGAATACAATCCAGCGCTGAGATCCACACAACTGCACAGCCATTGACAGCATAGCACAGCGTACACTGACCCCGCACAGCACACATTGAGACCAGTCTGTTCACAGTGCTCAGGCTGAACTGTTGGACACTCACAAGGAGAAGAAAACTGCACATACTGGAAGGCAGCCACTCTAATGTAAGGGCAACTTTCAGTGAGTGCTGCACCGGAGTGGTCATTTTCGCAATCCTCCACCGCACTCATTACTCCCTGCTCTCCAGTAGTGTTGCTCACGAATATTCGTATTGCGAATATTCGGCTCGAATACGGCATATTCGAGTATTCGCGATATATTACGAATTTCGCGGTGAATATTCGCTATTTCGAATATTCGTATTTTTTCAATTTTTTTTTAGAACAGATCACATCCTAGAGATCCCCATCGACGTCTAAAAGCATTGCTGGTATGATTAGAGACCCTGGGCCGAGTAGCTGCAGCGATCATTTTATATTGCCGAAAAATCGCAATGCGATTATTCGGCAATAGCGATATCGCGCGATTATTTTCGATAAATTCGCAATATTGTTTTTAGCTAAAATAACACATATATTCGATTTCAGAGTGTTACTGTCGAAATTCCGCAATCAATTTCTCATTCGCATTTTTGCGAAATTACGATAAAATATCAAGAATATTCTGAGCCAATCAGAGTGCTCCTTCCGCATTTGCCGAATATTCGCAATTATTTTGTATTGTAATTTATCACGAATATTCTGAGCCAATCAGAGTGCTCCTTCCGCATTTCTCGAAATTTCGCAATTATTTTGTATTATAAAATATCACGAATATTCTTAGCCAATCAGAGTGCTCCTTCCGCATTTCTCGAAATTTCGCAATTATTTTGTATTATAAAATATCACGAATATTCTGAGCCAATCAGAGTGCTCCTTCCGCATTTCTCGAAATTTTGCATTCGCATTCGCAATTAGCATTCGCATTCGCAATAGCGAAATTTTGCAATCATTGCATTTCCAAAAAATATCGCGAATATTCGCATTTAACGAATATATCTCGAATATTCGACTATATATTCGAGATATATCGCGAAATCGAATATGGCATATTCTGCTCAACACTACTCTCCAGCTACATTGGGAGGGGGAGGGGGGCAGGCTCAGAGAGGTCATACTATTAGGTCCCATGGCTTAATGAGAATTGTAAGGAGAGCACCTGTGTACTGCTCTGCCTGTGCGCGGCTCACCAGACTACCTTTCCCGAGCATGCACCTTTCCTCTTCGGTCACCAATCTCATCGGGACTATAAGTGTAGGCACAGATTGGAGGGATATTGGTCATGCAGCCCTGTCATCACTCGCCCCCCAGCTTAAATCCACTCGCCAAATGCTAGTAGGCGAGTGGAAATTTTGAGGGCTGCTATAGAGGAAGAGTTACTAAAGAAGAATAGTCACTATAAAGGAAGAGTCACTATAGAGGAAGAGTCACTATAGAGGAAGAGATACTATAGAGGAAGAGTCACTATAGAGGAAGAGTCACTATAGAAGAAGAGTCACTATAGAAGAAGAGTCACTATAGAGGAAGAGTCACTATAGAGGAAGAGTCACTATAGAGTAAGAGATACTATAGAGGAAGAGTCACTATAGAAGAAGAGTCACTATAGAGGAAGAGTCACTATAGAGGAAGAGATACTATAGAGGAAGAGTCACTATAGAAGAAGAGTCACTATAGAGGAAGAGTCACTATAGAAGAAGAGTCACTATAGAGGAAGAGTCACTATAGAAGAAGAGTCACTATAAAAGAAGAGTCACTATAGAGGAAGAGTCACTATAGAGGAAGAGTCACTATAGAGTAAGAGATACTATAGAGGAAGAGTCACTATAGAAGAAGAGTCACTATAGAGGAAGAGTCACTATAGAAGAAGAGTCACTATAAAAGAAGAGTCACTATAGAGGAAGAGTCACTATAGAGGAAGAGTCACTATAGAGTAAGAGATACTATAGAGGAAGAGTCACTATAGAAGAAGAGTCACTATAGAGGAAGAGTCACTATAGAGGAAGAGATACTATAGAGGAAGAGTCACTATAGAGGAAGAGTCACTATAGAAGAAGAGTCACTATAGAAGAAGAGTCACTATAGAGGAAGAGTCACTATAGAGGAAGAGTCACTATAGAGTAAGAGATACTATAGAGGAAGAGTCACTATAGAAGAAGAGTCACTATAGAGGAAGAGTCACTATAGAGGAAGAGATACTATAGAGGAAGAGTCACTATAGAAGAAGAGTCACTATAGAGGAAGAGTCACTATAGAAGAAGAGTCACTATAGAGGAAGAGTCACTATAGAAGAAGAGTCACTATAAAAGAAGAGTCACTATAGAGGAAGAGTCACTATAGAGGAAGAGTCACTATAGAGTAAGAGATACTATAGAGGAAGAGTCACTATAGAAGAAGAGTCACTATAGAGGAAGAGTCACTATAGAAGAAGAGTCACTATAAAAGAAGAGTCACTATAGAGGAAGAGTCACTATAGAGGAAGAGTCACTATAGAGTAAGAGATACTATAGAGGAAGAGTCACTATAGAAGAAGAGTCACTATAGAGGAAGAGTCACTATAGAGGAAGAGATACTATAGAGGAAGAGTCACTATAGAAGAAGAGTCACTATAGAGGAAGAGTCACTATAGAGGAAGAGATACTATAGAGGAAGAGTCACTATAGAAGAAGAGTCACTATAGAGGAAGAGTCACTATAGAAGAAGAGTCACTATAGAGGAAGAGTCACTATAGAGGAAGAGTCACTATAGAAGAAGAGTCACTATAGAGGAAGAGTCACTATAGAGGAAGAGTAACTATAGAGGAAGAGTAACTATAGAGTAAGAGTCACTATAGAGGAAGAGATACTACAGAGGAAGAGTCACTATAGAGTAAGAGTCACTATAGAGGAAGAGATACTATAGAGGAAGAGTTATTATAGATAGAGGAAGAGTAACTATAGAGGAAGAGTCACTATAGAGGAAGAGTCACTATAGAGGAAGAGTCACTATAGAAGAAGAGTCACTATAGAGGAAGAGTCACTATAGAAGAAGAGTCACTATAGAGGAAGAGTCACTATAGAGGAAGAGTCACTATAGAGGAAGAGTCACTATAGAGGAAGAGATACTATAGAGGAAGAGTCACTATAGAAGAAGAGTCACTATAGAGGAAGAGTCACTATAGAGGAAGAGATACTATAGAGGAAGAGTCACTATAGAAGAAGAGTCACTATAGAGGAAGAGTCACTATAGAAGAAGAGTCACTATAGAGGAAGAGTCACTATAGAGGAAGAGTCACTATAGAAGAAGAGTCACTATAGAGGAAGAGTCACTATAGAGGAAGAGTAACTATAGAGGAAGAGTAACTATAGAGTAAGAGTCACTATAGAGGAAGAGATACTACAGAGGAAGAGTCACTATAGAGTAAGAGTCACTATAGAGGAAGAGATACTATAGAGGAAGAGTTATTATAGATAGAGGAAGAGTAACTATAGAGGAAGAGTCACTATAGAGGAAGAGTCACTATAGAGGAAGAGTCACTATAGAAGAAGAGTCACTATAGAGGAAGAGTCACTATAGAAGAAGAGTCACTATAGAGGAAGAGTCACTATAGAGGAAGAGTAACTATACAGGAAGAGTTACTATACAGGAAGAGATACTCAAGAGGAAGAGATATTCTAGAGGAAGAGTTATTATAGAAGAAGAGTTACTCCACCAACATGTGAAATTAGAATGATCAATGTATGTTAACAAAATGTTGCCCCCTCTTTGCACATACTAGTATCGGATTATCTGTTCCCAGCGTTTCCCCCATAATACTTTCTATGACCGGCTGACCGCTCTAATTTGAAGAGTTCTCAGAGATATAAATGGCTTCTCTTCATAATGGATCTCACTCCCCCCTCCCCCTTCCTGCAATCTCCATCCCTCTTATAAAAGCAATTTTCCTGCCAACTAACTCCCCTCACACTAAATTAAATTGTTCCATAAAACCCCCAGAATCCGCCATAATGGACCATGTGCCATAAAACCTCACATTTGGGGAAAACACGGGTTACAGAGAATTGATTGTGGTTATTGATAATAGTAATGGCCCACAAGGATCTATTTCATCACTCACTGTAATTGTCTTTCAAATGCCGAGATTCATTTGCTCTCGGGACGAGTCTGCAACATGTCGAGTTTAAAAAAAAAAAAGGAGAAAAAAATTCCTTCATTTTATGGACACAAGTCATTTCATCACCGGCAATCCGGCTCTTCAATCTTATCACCGTACCTTGTGATTGTCAATGACATGAATAATGTGCCGTCATTTTCTCATGAGGCACCTTCTTCTTTTCTCTTATTATCAGCCCCGTCCTGATAGGGAGATGATTTGATGGAGAGGATTTAATCTCATCTTATGAATTAAATGCTCAGTTTGATTTCCAGTCTTTGCTCCGCAGAACTGTGTTTGTTCTGGGATGACGGGCGTCTATGGAGGGAATGAGAACCTAAGGGGAGCGAAGGGGCTTAAAGTGCATGTCCAGTGCATGAAGTGTTGGATGGTGGGGGGGGGGGGGTTACTCCTATCCAGGGCTCCATTAGAGAGATGTCCTCACTCTTCTGTTTTATATTTATACAGTATATATTTTCTGTTATTACATTGAATGAATGTAAACTTATATAGCGCAGCACATGCAAACTAAATTGCCTCTGGGCGCTTGTTGTTCCTGTCTCATTTGGTATCAAAAGAGATGAGTCTTGATCTTTCTCCTGAAAGCTAAGTGGTTCTCCTCCAACCGAATGTTGGTTGGTAAAGCGTTCCATAGTCTAGGACCTTGGACCGCAAATCTTCTTTTGGACCTGTAGTTGGCTTTCGGTATCTGTAGCAGATTTTGGTTGGTGGATCGCAGAACGCGATTGGAGTTATGGGCTTTTATTTTTTCGCATAAATAATGGGGAGCATTCCCATGAATACATCTATGCGTTAGACAGAGTGCTTTAAAAGTAATTCTGTCTTTTACTGGTAACCAGTGAAGGGCTCTCAGTGAAGGTGAGATTGATTCTCAGGGTTTTTTTCCAGTCACAAGTCTGGCGGCCG
Source organism: Rana kukunoris (assembly GCA_029574335.1). Taxonomy (NCBI): domain Eukaryota; kingdom Metazoa; phylum Chordata; class Amphibia; order Anura; family Ranidae; genus Rana; species Rana kukunoris. The sequence continues at coordinate 557,324,583 of CM056052.1, read as the reverse complement.
TATTCTGAACGACTTGTAGACGAGCGATTTGGTACTTAGGGAGTCCGAGATAAAGGGCATTTGCATAGTCCAATCTGGAGTTTACAATTGCTCCCACCACGACCGCTATATCTTCTTTGGGAATAAAAGGAGTAAGTCTGCGTAGTAGGCGCAGCAGATGATGTGATCCGCCTACTACTGACCCTATTTGTGCATCCATTGTCATGTAGGCGTCGAAGATGACCCCAAGACTTTTGACTTTGGCGCTGGGGGTGATGATTTTGCCCAGAATGGGCGGGGGGGTCCAAGTTGTTACAGGTAGATTCCTACGCTTGGCGTGAAACAGAAGTTCTGTTTTCGCTCCATTGAGTTTGAGATAACTCTTTGTCATCTAGTCCTCTATCAAAGAGAGACCTGTCTCTAGATTGAGGTGGTGATCCTTTTTCTTGCAAATGCGGAACTACAGTTGCGTGTCGTCTGCATATGAATGATAAAGCAGTTTTTGGCTGCTGATGATTTCAAAAAGAGGACGAAGATAGATGTTGAATAACACTGGCGACAAAGGGGATCCTTGAGGGACTCCGCACGTTAATGTGCATTTTTTGGAAGTGAAAGGTCCTAACTTCACAATTTGCGATCGGTTTTCCAAAAAAAAGGAGAACCAAGATAAATCGCCTTCTGCGACTCTGGCTACTTCAGCTAGCAGAGTCAGTAAAAGCTTGTGGTCTACAGTATCGAAGGCTGCGCTTAGGTCCAACAGAACCAGAAGACAAGATTCTCCTTCGTCTGCGGCCTCGAGAGCGTCGTCCCATATCTTGAGCAATGCTGTTTCCGTCCCGTGTCCGGGGCGGAATCCCGATTGGAATGGATCAAGTAGGTTTTGGGTATCTAGATGATGTTGCAGCTGTTGTACCACTACTTTTTCCATTACTTTTGAGAGTACATTTAGGCCTGTTATGGGACGGCGGTGGAGTGGGTCCTTGGGGTCCAGGGTGGGTTTCTTCAGGATGGGTCGAATTATGCCCTCTTTCAACTGGAAGGGCACTGTGCCCTCCCTGAAAGATTGGTTGATAAGCTGCGTGATAGGGGGCCCCAGCATGTCGGCGCATTCCTTTAGCAGTTTGGTGGGGATGATGTCATTCGGAGCAGTGCTGTTACGCAGAGTACCGATGATATTTTCAGTGGCATAGATAGAGATAGATTCCAGCGTGAATTCACCAGGTTGTGGTGAATTACTGCAGGTGTTGTGTAAATAATTACAGGGGGGGCTACGGGGGGAATTGTTTTGCTGAATGCTTTGCCGGATTCCCTCGATTTTATTAATGAAGTAATCTGACAATTCATTGCAAAATTCTTGTGAATCCGAATTTGGGGCTTCAAGACAGCCTGGATTCATGGTCTGAGTGTCCAGCTTGAAGAGTTCGCGGGGGCTGTTTAGGGCGCTGTTGATAGCCTCAGAAAAATAGTTTTTCTTGGCTTTGAAAATTTCTTTGTGATATTTGCTAGTTATTGCTTTGTAGACTAAGAGGTTTTTTATCTGAAGAGCTTCTTTTCCAGGCGGCTTCCGCCCTTCTGCGCTCTTGCTGCAGCAACGCCAGTTGGTTGTTGAACCAGCTGGAGTTATTTTTCCGGATGTGGGTTTTACGCTTCGGCGCTATTAAGTCAGCTGACTGTAATAGTGCTGTTTTTATGGCCTCCAGTGTTTCTTCAGCCGTTTGATGCGGCTGAATTGTTTTTATTTTTTCCCTTAACGTGGCTTTGAAGAGTTCCGAGTGGAGCTTCTTCTGACATCTGGTCCAGTGTGTTGTCACTGGATTTGATGTTTTTGATAAGGGGGGGAAATCGGAAATAATGAATTGAATTGCATGGTGATCTGACCATGGCAACGGTTCATTATCCAAGATTTTCATTTCCAGATTTTGTCTGAAAATGAGATCGAGTGTGTGACCTGAAGCATGTGTGGGCCCACATACTAGTTGTTGTAGCCCTAATCCTTCCAGGTGGTTGATGCAGGCGTCGGCAACGGGGTCTTGCGGGGAGTTGGCCCAGAGGATTCTACTCCTGTTCTCCTCCTACCTACCTCACCGCATCTTCAGTGTCACTTACTCTATCGATCCTCCTCCTCCTTTCTTCCCTTTTCAGTAGGGGTCCCTACAGTTCTGTTCTCAGACCTCTTTTATTCTTCATCCACAATTTCTCCCTTCTATTCTCTGTCTCTCTCTCTCTCTCTCTCTATCTCTCTCTCTCTCTCTCTCTCTCTCTCTCTCTCTCTATATATATATATATATATATATATATATATATATATATATATATATATATATATATATATATACTGTATATTTATCCATCTATCTGATGCCTCTTTCTTTGTCTCTCCATCTCTCTCTCTCTGATGTCTCTTTCTATGATGTCTCTTTCCGATCTCTACCTCTCTGATGTCTCTCTCTCTGATGTCTCTCTTTCTCTCCTTCTCTCTGAACTCTCTCTCCCTCTCTGTATTATTTGATGTCTCTCTCCCTCTCTGACATCTCTCTTTCTGTATTATCTGATGTCTCTCTCTCTTTCCCTCTGTCTCTCTCTCTCTCTCTCTCTCTCTCTCTGATGTCTTTCTCTCTCCCTAATGCCTCTTTCTGATGTCTCTCTATCTGATATCTCTCTTTCTCTCTGGTGTCCCTCTCTGTATTCTTCGATATCTCTCTCTCTGATGTCTCTTCCTCTTTATTCTCCTTTTTCTATCTCTCTCTCGTGTGTGTGTCTCTCTCTCTCTCTTTCCTTTTTTTAATGTCTCTCTCATTGTATTCTCTGATGTCTCTCTCTGATGTCTCTCTCTGTATTCTCTGATGTCTCTCCCTCTCTCGCTCTCTCTGTCCAATGTCTCCCTCTATTCTCTGATGTCTCTCTCTATTCTCTGATGTTTCTCTCTCATGTATCTCTCTTATCTCTCTCTCTCTCTGATGTATCTCTCTGATCTTTCTCTCTCTGATGTCTCCCTCTGTATTCCCTGATGTGTCTCTTACTCTTGCTGTGATGTCTTTCTCTCGGAAGTCTCTCTGATGTCTCTTTCTAATAGCTTTCTCTCTCTCTCTCTCTCTCTTCTCTCTCTCTAAAGTCTCTCTCTGATGTGTGTCTTTCTCTTAGATTTCTGTCTCTGCTGTCTCTCTCTCTTTCTCTAATGTCTCTCTCTAATCTCTCTCTCTTTCTCTCTAATGTCTCTCTCACTCTCTGATGTCTCTCTCTCTCATCTCTCTCTCTCTCTCTTATGTATCTCTCTCATCTCTCTCTCTGATGTCTCTCTCTGTATTTCCTGATGTGTCTCTTACTCTTTCTCTGATGTCTTTCTCTCAGAAGTCTCTCTGATGTCTCGTTCTAATGGCTCTCTCTCTCTCTCCCTCTAAAATCTCTCTCTGATGTGTGTCTCTCTCTCTTAGATCTCTGTCTCTGCTGTCTCTCTCTCTCTCTCTCTATGATCTTTCTCTCTCTCTCTCTTTTCTGATGTCTCTCTCTCTCTCTCTCTCTCTCTTTCTTTAATGTCTCTCTCTCTCTAATGTCTCTCTCTCTAATGTCTCTCTCTCTCTAATGTCTCCCTCTCTCTAATGTCTCCCTCTCTCTAATGTCTCCCTCTCTCTAATGTCTCCCTCTCTCTAATGTCATCCTCTCTCTAATGTCATCCTCTCTCTAATGTCTCTCTCGTTTTAATGTCTCTCTGATTCTCTCTAATGTCTCTCTCTCTCTCTAATGTCTCTCTCTCTCTCTCTCTAATGTCTCTCTCTGTTTAATGTCTCTCTGATTTCTCTCTCTCTCTGATTTCTCTCTCTCTGATTTCTCTCTCTCTGATTTCTCTCTCTCTGATTTCTCTCTCTCTCTCAGTGGCGGCTGGACTGGTGCTTTACTTTTTTGGGGGGTGGCAGCCAACAGCTTTTTTTCGGGAGCAGTGATTTTAATAATGCTTAAAGTGAAACAATAAAAGTTAAATATTCCTTTAAAATTTGTGCCTGGGGGGGTGTCTATAGTATGCCTGTAAAGTTTTTTCAATATTTAGAACTGTCCCACAGCAAAATGACATTTGTAAAGGAAAAAAAATAATTTAAAATTACTCGCGGGAATAATGAATTGTCAGGTAAAAGTCATTGAACAAAACAGCATTGCCCCCCCCCCCCAGTTCATTACCAGGCCCTTTGGGTCTGGTATGAATATTGAGGGGAACCCCTAACCAAAATGTAAAAAAAATTGTGTGGGGGTCCCCCCTAGTTCTACACCAGGCCCTTCAGGTCTGGTATGGATATTAAGGGGAACCCCGCGCCATTTTTTTTTTAAATGGCGTAGGAGTCCCCCTGAAAATCCATACCAGATCCTTCATGGTTTAATAAAGGACTTGCCCCAAGCTGTCTCTTGTCTTTTTTTATTTTTTTTACATTTTTTATACTTTTGTGGATGAAATGGTAGAGGTACAATGTACCCATTACCAATTCACAAAGAAGGGTCTGATATGTTTTTTTGGGGGGAACCCAATGTAATCTTTTTTTTAAAAAAACGACCCATTGTTCCCCTTAATATCCATACCGGACCTGAAGGGCCTGATATGGAATTTGGGGGAAACCCACACAATTTTGTAAGGAAAAAAAAGTAATTTAAAACTACTCGCGCTATTAATGAATTGTGAGGGGCAGGATCTGGGGGTCGCCTTGTTAAAGGGGGCTTCCAGATTAAGATAAGCCCCCTGCCTGCAAACCCCCACAACCATCGGGCAAGGGTTGTGGGGGATGAGGCCCTTGTTCCAATCAACATGGGGGACAAGGTGCTTCGGGGGTGACTTGGAAGTCCGAAGCACCCCCCATGTTGAGGGCATGTGGCCTGGTACGGTTCAGGAGGGGGGGGGCGCTCTCGTCCCCCGCCCCCCCCTCTCTTCCTGCGGCCTGCCAGGTTGCATGCTTGTATAAGGGTCTGGTATGGATATTTGGGGGGACCCCCACGCCATTCTTTTTATTTTGGCACAGGGTGCCCCTTAAATCCATACCAGACCTGAAGTCTGGTATGGATTTTAAGGGGGACCCCTACACCATTTTTTTTTTAATTGACGCAGGGTTCCCCTTTATATCCATACCAGACCTGAAGGGCCTGGTATGGAATTTGGGGGGACCTCCAAGCATTTTTACTTTTATTTTGGTTTCGGGGACTGGGGGGGAGAACCCCTGCCATTTTTTTTACTTTTTTCTGTATTGCCGGGACCCGACAATTCATTATAGCTGTGAGTAGTTTTAGATGACTTTTTTTCTTTAGAAATGACACTTTGTGCAGGGACAGTTCTAAACACGGGAAACATGCGCCACTTTACAGGCATACTATAGACACCCCCCAGGTACAAAATTTAAAGGAATATTTCACTTTTATTGTTTCACTATCATTAAAATCACTGCTCCCGAAAAAACTTCTGTTTTTAAAACTTTTTTTTTGCATTGATACATGTCCCCTTGGGGCAGGACCCGGGTCCCCAAACACTTTTTATGATAATAACTTGCATATTAACCTTAAAAATAACACTTTTGATTTTTCACACCCGTGTCCTATAGACTTTAACGGTGTTTGCACTTTTTTTTGCCGGTTCAGATGTTCTTCTGCGAACCGAATCGGGGAGGGGGGGGGAGGGGGATGGGGGGTGTTCGGCTCATCTCTATCCATAAACACAAATTGTAATCTTTATCACATTTACCGAAAATACATTGCGTTTCCCCTTTTAGTACGACCCCGCCTTTTGTTTGATGCTTCGGTATGACGGCGCCTATAGCGCCATGTACAATATACGGCCAGACGGAACAAATAATGGGCTCTAATTGGCCAGATATAGTTAACAAGTGATTAGCATCTGTTTGCTGTAAAGTGAGCTAATAAAATCTTATTTCTGGACATTGTATCATCGGCAGATAAACGCAAATTAAAAACACGCTAATACAATTCCGGTGATTATGTCTGAATTAAAACTCCATCTGTTCTGCCTCCAGAAAAAAAAAAAAACATTAGTGTCGTTCCCGGCGATCATTGAAGGAAAATGTTACACAAGTTTTAGCAGTGAAGGTGTCCAACTATCTATGGAGAAAAATGTATCCTTTGGAGGTGAGGGAACTTCTAAAAAGTTCAATGAGTTGTGGTTTGGATAAACTTTTTGAGAAACAAGTGCTTTAGAGAGGGGCGGGGCTGGTGCAAGAATTTTTGACACCCTAGGCGAAACCTAATTTTGCTGCCCCTCCCCCCTGCTCCACCCCTGACTCCACCCCCTTTGCCCTGCCCTGCCACAAAATTGTCGCCACTGTGCCATTAATTGTCGCCACTGTGCCCATCAATTGTCGCCACTGTGCCCATAAATTGTCGCCACTGTGCCCATCAATTGTCGCCACTGTGCCATGCCAAACGCAGCCACTGTGCCATCAATTGTCGCCACTGTGCCATGCCAAACACAGCCACTGTGCCATGCCATTGTCGCCACTGCGCCATCAATTTTCACCACTGTGCCATGCCAAACACAGCCACTGTGCCCATCAATTGTCGCCACTGTGCCATGCCAAACGCAGCCACTGTGCCATGCCAAACGCAGCCACTGTGCCATCAATTGTCGCCACTGTGCCATGCCAAACACAGCCACTGTGCCATCAATTGTTGCCACTGTGCCCATCAATTGTCGCCACTGTGCCATGTCATTGTCACCACTGTGCCCATCAATTGTTGCCACTGTGCCATGCCAAACGCAGCCACTGTGCCATCAATTGTCGCCACTGTGCCATGCCATTGTTGCTACTGTTCCCATCAATTGTCGCCACTGTACCATGCCATTGTCACCACTGTGCTCATCAATTGTCGCCACTGTGCCATGCCAAATGCAGCCACTGTGCCATGCCAAATGCAGCCACTGTGCCCATCAATTGTCGCCACTGTGCCATGCCAAATGCAGCCACTGTGCCATGCCAAATGCAGCCACTGTGCCCATCAATTGTCGCCACTGGGCCCATCACTGACCGCCAGTTTGCCCCTAAAATGCCCCCAGATTGCCCCCCCTTCCCCCCGCGCCTGACACTGACCTTTCTCGGTCAGCCATCCTCGGATCCTCCTTCACCATCCGTCGAAGTAGTCCCGCCCTCGATGTCGCTTCAGCCAATCAGGTTACCAGTAACCAGACCCGGTGAACCTGATTGGCTGAGACGCCTGTCAGTGTTAAAAAGGAAACACACCCCCCGTGTGTCCCCTGGATAACTATTTGGAAGCCAATTACAGCCTTCAGTCCGCTGGCTCTGATAGACACTTCCACAGCCAACGAGCTGCCGTTATTCAGATGGCCGGCGCTCACCAGGGGGCCGGCCATCTAAATAGTGGGCGGCAGCGGCGACAATACACAGATTCATGCAATGCATGAATCTATGTATTGTTATTCAGTGGTGGTGCGGGAGAGAGAGGGGAGCGGCGCTCCTGCGCCCTCTATGGATGCACCGCTACTGCCCAGCTCACTTTTTTCCAGTCGGGATTCCCGACTGACTTCTTCCCGTCGTAAATCCTGAGCGTGTGTACGCGGCATTACACTGCAAAAAGGCCCATCAGTTCTACCTTCTTAAAAAAAAAAAGCCCCCGTGATTGGTCTGCATGGGAAAAATATCAATTTATATGAAATGATAAAAAGAAAGCCATGAATCTGTTGGAAACGATCTCATAAATTACCATCGGACATTTCCCCATGGCGGTCTTTCAATAAGAGATCTATGGCCTGCTGGGGGCCCCCCGGAGCCCGAGCCTTCAGAACTTCCACTAAATTGTTGTTGGTCATCTGAAGAGCAATTCATTCGCCTGCCAATTATGCGCAGAAAATAAAAAGTGGGATGTTTATCATATTGACACAAAACGCTCCGTCTTCGATTAGCAGCGGGAACGTCTGATCGCTGGAAAATGATTTGCAGGCGTTCCGCCGCTGAGCCGTTGCGGCTTTTGATACAAAGAAAAATTGCATTGTTCATCAGAAAATTCCGCCTCTAATCCGTGACCTTACCGACTGTCACAGCGACCGAGGGAAATTCAATAACCCCTCCCCCCCGGTGATCTCTCCGGAGGACAAGAGGCAGAGGATATACTGTATATGTATTGATGGGAAGCGACAGACACTAAAACTGATCAGACTTCCTCTAATGGCGCTCTCCTACTCCAATTTACAATCTTTATTATCAATAGTGCCGGCCATTTAAACCGTCGCTTTGCATCGTGAAGACGATCATTCATGGAGCCGCCGGTCTTTAGCAGTGAAAAGAGTCTATAAAAGAGTTCAGAAGTGGATTTAAAGGGCAAGCAAACTTTTTAACAGCCGATACACCAGTAACCAGGGCTGTCTAATCCAGTGGGCACACCTATGCACAGCCCAGGTGCCCATGGGGCACCATCAGGACGGCCGATCCTAGGCAGGTGCACCGCACCCCGGCGCTGTAAGCTGCTGCAGAGAAGGGGCGCCAGGCCCCCAAAGCTGTGGCACGCCACTTATCTGCACTAGTTGCTAGAATTTGCCGGCCGCCTGCCACCTAGCAACCAGTGATGTCAGTGGCCGCCCCAGCATTCATAGCGCGCTGCCCACGTGGCTGGAAAACTAGATCCACCCACTTCTGCCATCTTCAGACTCAGACAGCATAGCATGCCCCAGGTCACCATCTTCATTGTTGAGGCCCCAATGCATTTCTTTGCCCAGGGGCCCATGATGCTATTAAGGTGGCACTAGCAGTAACTGCATGAGGTTGCGAAGACTGTCCCTGCACGAGGGTCAAGACTGTCCCTGCACAGGGGGGGGGCCAAGACTGTCCCTGTGTGGGGGGCCAAGACTGTCCCTGCATGGGGAGGGCCAAGACTGTCCCTGCACAGGGGGGCCAAGACTGTCCCTGCGCGGGGGGCCAAGACTGTCCCTGCACGGGGGGGCAAGACTATCCTTGCACGGGGGGCAAGACTATCCTTGCACGGGGGGGCAAGACTATCCCTGCACGGGGGGCCAATTGCCGACTGCAATCGACTGCATTAGGGAGCCAAGACTGTCCCTGCACGGGGGGGCAAGACTGGCCCTGCATGGGGAGGGCAAGACTGTCCCTGCACGGGGGCCAAGACTGGCCTTGCAACGGGGCCAAGAGTATCCCTGCACGGAGGGCCAAGACTGTCCCTGCATGGGGGGCAAGACTATCCCTGCAGGGGGGGCAAGACTATCCCTGCACGGGGGGCAAGACAGTCCCTGCATGGGGGGTCAAGACAGTCCCTGCACGGGGGGCAAGACTATCCCTACACTACGCCGCCACAACTTAGAGAGGCAAGTGCTGTATTCACAAAGAACTTGCGCCCAAAGTTACGGCGGCATATCGTAAATGGGACGGCGTAAGCCCGGGTAATTCAAAGTAGGCTTGGAGTGGGCGTGTTGTATGGTAATAAACCATGACCCCGCGTAAATGACGTTTTTAACAAACGGCGCATGCGCCGTCCGTGGACGTATCCCAGTGCGCATTCTCAAAATGACGCCGCAAATACTCATTGGTTTTGACGTGAACGTAACTTAAGCCCTATTCCTGAACGTTTTACCCAAATGACGGAAATGACGGAAAATTCTACGCTGTCCCGGCGTGCAAAATTTACATTGCGTACGCCTCATATAGCAGGGGTAACTTTACGCCGGACTTACGCTTACGCAAACGACGTAAAAAAATGTGACCGGGCGCAAGTACGTTCGTGAATCGGCGTATCTAGCTCATTTGCATATTCAACGCGTAAATCGACGGAAGCGCCATCTAGCGGCCAGCGTACATATGCAAATAATTACGACGGCGTAAGAGACTTACGCCGGTCGGATCTAAGAAAAATTCCGACGCGTCTTGCTTTCTGAATACAGAAAATAGATACGCCGGCGCATCTTCTTTGAGAATCTGGCCCTATAACTTTTGCGCAAACCAACCGATAAACGCTTATTTCGATTTTTTTTTTTTACCAAAAATATGTAGAAGAATACGTATCGGCCTAAACTGAGGAAAAAACATTTATTTTTATAAATTTTTTGGGGGATATTTATTATAGCAAAAGGTAAAAAATATTGAATTTTTTTCAAAATTGTCGCTCTATTTTTGTTTATAGCGCAAAAAATAAAAAACGCAGAGGTGATCAAATACCACCAAAAGAAAGCTCTATTTGTGGGGGAAAAGGGACGCCAATTCTGTTTGGGAGCCACGTCGCATGGCCGCGCAATCGTCAGTTAAAGCGACTAAGTGCCGAATCGCAACAAGGGGCCTGGTCCTTTACCTGCATAATGGTCCGGGTCTTAAGTGGTTAAAAAAAAACATTGTAACGTTAATGTAACTTTGATGAAGACAGAGTTGCAGTAATTTGTATCTCTTTTATCTTCTCAGATATCTTCTTTTTTTTTTTATCAGCTTCAAAAATGATTCCATGGAAGAAGCCGAGCGTTTTCTAAGCTTTATCGGTCCTTGAAGAGGACAACAAAGAACACACATAGAAAGCAATGAAAAGTATTTATTGTGTTTTCTTTCTTTTATAGATATTAGTTTATCATTGTGAAAACCCAAAGGCGTGCTTTGTACTTCCCTTCCATTGATTGGTGACAGAGATTGTTCATAAATGCAGATTTTTTATTTCCCTGACAAGGAACAAACGAGGGAGATATATCCGTGGCGGTAATTTAGAGGTAATTATCAGGAGATGATTGTGGAATTTGGTTGAATACAAAGTAGCAAATAAAAAGAACGTGGTGGTTTTTCCGGGTTCTGGAGAGACTTCGTCTTGTTGGTCTGATCCTGGGGGGGGGGGAGGGGAGGTTTAGGGGTTAGATGGTCACCTTGCAGAGACGGGGCCGAGGCCATTATTTCCACCAGGAACTCTCTCTGTATGGTCTGGCAAGGTGTTTTAGGGCTTTGCCGTACAGAACATTCACTTGTTACCTTTGGCTGAACTCTAGAAACTTGGAGAAGCTTCAAGTAGGTGGTAGAAAATGAGACTATTGGACAATGGCCAGGACCGGTGTTCAGGGACGTCGTTGGGGGGGGGCTGGAGCCCCGAATGGGTCCACAAAAAGCTCAGAGTCTCAGGCATGCAATATTTAATTGTTAGCCCCTAGCGCTGCCGAGCAGGGACCATTCTGATCCCGAGAGCCGCCGAGCGCTGCCGAGCAGGGACCATTCTGATCCCGAGAGCCGCCGAGCGCTGCCGAGCAGAAACCATTCTGATCCAGAGAGCCGCTGAGCAGGGACCATTGTGATCCCGAGAACCAGCCAAACAGGGACCATTGTGATCCTGAGAGCTGCCGAGCAGGGACCATTGTGATCCAGAGAGCCGCCGATCGCTGCCGAGCAAGGACCATTCGGATCCCGAGAGCCGCCGAGCAAAAACCATTCTGATCCAGAGAGCCGATGAGCAGGGATCATTGTGATCCTGAGAGCCACCGAGCAGGGACCATTGTGATCCAGAGAGCCGCTGAGCAGGGACCATTGTGATCCTGAGAGCCGCCGAGCAGGTACCATTCTGATCCCGAGAGCCGCCGAGCAAAAACCATTCTGATCCAGAGAGCCGATGAGCAGGGACCATTGTGATCCTGAGAGCCGCCAAGCAGGGAAGGGACCATTCTGATCCCGAGAGCCGCCGAGTGTGGCCAAGTGACATAGCAGGTCCCGCCATCTGGAGCCTGGAGCGCTGCCGAGCAGGGACCATTCTGATCCCGAGAGCCGCTGAGCAGGGACCATTGTGATCCCGAGAACCAGCCAAACAGGGACCATTGTGATCCTGAGAGCTGCTGAGCAGGGACCATTGTGATCCCGAGAGCCGCCGAGCGCTGCCAAGCAGGGACCATTCTGATCCCGAGAGCCGCCGAGCGCTGCCGAGCAGAAACCATTCTGATCCAGAGAGCCGCCGAGCGCTGCCGAGCAGAAACCATTCGGATCCCGAGAGCCGCCGAGCAAAAACCATTCTGATCCAGAGAGCCGATGAGCAGGGATCATTGTGATCCTGAGAGCCACCGAGCAGGGACCATTGTGATCCTGAGAGCCGCCGAGCAGGGACCATTGTGATCCTGAGAGCCGCCGAGCAGGTACCATTCTGATCCCGAGAGCTGCCGAGCAAAAACCATTCTGATCCAGAGAGCCGCCGAGCAGGTACCATTGTGATCCAGAGAGCCGCTGAGCAGGGACAATTGTGATCCCGAGAGCCGCCGAGCAAAAACCATTCTGATCCAGAGAGCCGATGAGCAGGGACAATTGTGATCCTGAGAGCCGCCAAGCAGGGAAGGGACCATTCTGATCCCGAGAGCCGCCGAGTGTGGCCAAGTGACATAGCAGGTCCCGCCATCTGGAGCCTGGAGCGCTGCCGAGCAGGGACCATTCTGATCCCGAGAGCCGCCGAGCGCTGCCGAGCAGAAACCATTCTGATCCAGAGAGCCGCTGAGCAGGGACCATTGTGATCCTGAGAACCAGCCAAACAGGGACCATTGTGATCCTGAGAGCTGTTGAGCAGGGACCATTGTGATCCAGAGAGCCGCCGATCGCTGCCGAGCAAGGACCATTCTGATCCCGAGAGCCGCCGAGCAAAAACCATTGTGATCCAGAGAGCCGATGAGCAGGGACCATTGTGATCCAGAGAGCCGCTGAGCAGGGACCATTGTGATCCTGAGAGCCGCCGAGCAAAAACCATTCTGATCCAGAGAGCCGCCGAGCAAAAACCATTCTGATCCAGAGAGCCGATGAGCAGGGACAATTGTGATCCTGAGAGCCGCTGAGCAGGTACCATTCTGATCCTGAGAGCCGCCAAGCAGGGAAGGGACCATTCTCATCCCGAGAGCCGCCGAGTGTGGCCAAGTGACATAGCAGGTCCCGCCATCTGGAGCCAGCAGTGCCTATGATGGACGTCACACTGGTCCAATGCCGGAACAGCGGGACATGTGACATCGTTCATCATAGGTGCTGCAAGCTCCAGAAGGAGGGAATTACAATGGCGCTGCCGCGCCACGCCACATCCCCGCTCGGCACTCGGTTCGGCGGCTCTGCTTTCTTCCTCGGCTCCTCCTCTGGCTGCATCTCTATGATGATCATGATAGGCGCTGAGCGCTCCGGCGTCGTACACCACAGCTGAGCTAAGGTAGGTCATTGAGTGTATGTAGGTCAAGCATGTCAGTGTAATGGTCAGTGTGTCATGCAGGTGAATTTAGTGGTCAGCATTGATGGGCACTGGTAAGCCACACAACCCAACCCCCTAAGCCCACATACACCACAGACCCTGCCCACTCCCCCACCTTCCCCGGCCTTGGACTTCGGGCTGAAGCCCCTGGTCTTTTTGCCACCTAGCAACGCCCTGCCAGTGTTTCTGAACCAGGAGGTTGTCACCCCCCCCCCCTGGATGCCGCAAACATTGGATCCAGTTTGTCCTGGATCAGCATCATGACTTGTCATCATGGTGGCGGCCAGCACCCTGACAAGCAATGATGCTCTGGTGTTGGAGGTTGGCCCACCACCGGCACCAAGGCAGGGCATAAAGCTGTTCCAGGGGAGGCAACATGCAAGGCCCCCCCAGCATTCAGGAGGAGATGGAAGTCTGCCTCCTCCAGATCTTCTTCACCTCCTGCCCTCTACTGTACTGCTGGAGCCAAAAGGTAGGGCTCTGAAGTCAAGAGGGGACTGTGTGAATGGGGGGGCTCAAGTATGGGGGGACCATGTGATTGAGAGCTCAGTAAGGGGACTGTGTGATTGAGAGCTCAATAAGGGGACTGTGTGATTGAGAGCTTAGTAATAGGGGGACTGTGTGACTCGGGGGTCTATGATGGGGAAATGTGTGACTGGGGGTCTCTGATGAGCAGACTGTGTGATTGGGGGGCTCAGTGATGGGGAACTTTGTGACTGGGGGGTTCTGTGATAGGGGGACTGTGTGACTGGGGGGTTCTGTGATAGGGGGACTGTGTGACTGGGGGGGGTTCTGTGATAGGGGGACTGTGTGACTGGAGGGGTTCTGTGATAGGGGGACTGTGTGACTGGGGGGGGTTCTGTGATAGGGGGACTGTGTGACTGGAGGGGTTCTGTGATAGGGGGACTGTGTGACTGGGGGGTTCTGTGATGGGGCACTGTGCGACTGGGGGGCTCTGTGATAAGACTGTGTGATTGGGGGGCTCAGTAATAAGGGACTGTGTGATTGGGGGATTTGTGATGGGCGAAATGTGTGATTTGGGCGCTCAGCATTGGGAGGACTGTGTGACGGGGGGGGGGTGTGATGGGCAGACTGCGTGACTGGGGGGCTCTGTCATGGGTGGACTGTGTGATTGGGGGTCTCAGTAATGGGGGACTGTGTGATTGGGGGCTCAGAAATAGGGTGACTGTGTGACTGTGGGGCTTAGTAATAGGGGGACTGTGTGACTGTGGGGCTCAGTAATAGGGGGACTGTGTGACTGTGGGGCTCAGTAAGGGGACTGTGTGATTAAGAGCTCAGTAAGGGGACTGTGTCACTCGGTGCTCTGTGATGGGGAACTGTGTGACTGGGGGGGCTCAGTAATAGGAGGACTGTGTGATTGGGGGGCTCAGTATTAGGGGGACTGTGTGATTGGGGACTTTGTGATGGGAGGACTGTGTGATTGGGCCGCTCAGCAATGGGGGGCTGTGTGGCTGGGGGATCTGTGATGGGGGACTGTGTGACTTGGAGGCTCTGTGATGGGGGAACTGTGTGACTGGGGGGTTCTGTGATAGGGGGACTGAGTGACTTGGGGACTGTGTGATGGGCAAATTGTGTGATTGGGGGCCTCAGTGATATGGGGGGACTGTGTGACGGGGGCTCAATGATAGGGGGAGTGTGTGATTGGGGTGCTCAGCGATGGGGGACTATGTAACTGGGGGCCTCTGTCATGGGTGGACTGTGTGATCGGGGGGCTCAATAATGGGGGGGACTATGTGACTAGGGGGCTCAATAATGGGGGGGACTGTGTGATTAGGGAGCTTAGTAATAGGTGGACTGTGTGAATGGGGGGCTCTGTGATGCGGGGGGGCTGTGTGATTGGGGAGCTCAGTAATAGGTGGACTGTGTGAATGGGGGGCTCTGTGATGGGGGGGGGACTGTGTGATTGAACATTTTTGTACCTGGTGTTTAACTGAACTGTGTTTTTCCTTTCAGCCTGTGCCCCTGCTGGAGAGATTTCCCATGACACCTTGACAGGAAGAGGCGGGAAATCTCCCAACAGACCCTGAGATTGCAATAAAAACCTGCCAGAGTCTCCAACCCTTGGGGGCTCTATCCAGAATGATATCAAAAGTTTGAGCCGGAGTTTGTCTTTAGTGATTCTCTTTATGAATTTGATAAATGAGGGAGATCACCCCCCCCGAACCGTCACACCCGGCTGATCTTTTTACATCTCCGCCAGACGTGTTCTTTGTAATTAATTTGTATTTGACTTTCTCTCTCCCTCTTTTTTTTTTTTCTGCCCGGTTACGCTTCACTTGTTGTTATTTAACTGCGATGGCGGCTTTGCTTGGCTGCGGTTTCATTAACGCCTTCCAGAGACAACAGTTTTTTTTGCGGAAGGTGAAATGCTGTCAGGTGTTGAGAACTCAGCTACAAGAAGTGCGCACCCCCCCGGGGTCAGAGACCGCCAGGCGCTCCGTGTGGTTGCTGTGCGCTAGTGCGGGAATGAAGGGGTTAAAGCGAGCAGTCTGGGGGCGATACAGCGCCTCAATCCGATTGTGGATCGCTCTTCAAGCACGCCTGCTGTGTTAATGGGAGTCGATGTGTGATGAAGGAGCGCCGGGCTCCGAGGTGACCACCAGTGTTCAATGATGCAAAGGGTTAAAGTGGTTGTAAAGGCTGGGTAAAAAAAATTCTGTGCTGTGGCGGCTGGTGGTACTTTTTTTTGGGGGGGGGGGGGGGGGTGGGTGGAAAATAATACACCCATTGCTAAATGCCACCCCCGGTCGGTCGGGTCATCCGTACAAACCACCCCCCAGTCGGCCTGTGGCCCCACACTTGCCCCATCGCGAGCAGTGCTCCTCCTGGCGGCCTGCGGTGGCTTCCCATACACGCCCACCTCCTCTGCATGACAGCGGTTTCCACCATGCGTCTCCTCCCTCTTCCGCCTCTGCTATTGGACAATTGGGTGACGGGTCTCAGAACCCACTTCCTGATCGGCTGAGAAGATAATCAGGAAGACAGTAGCGTGCAATAACCTAATAATAATCTAATAAAGGGGGTCCAACCCGCTACTAGCAAGGGGCACCTAACAAAGTGGGTCCAACCCACTACTAGCAAGGGGGGGACTAATAAAGGGGGTCCAACCCGCTACTAGCAAGGGGCACCTAACAAAGTGGGTCCAACCCACTACTAGCAAGGAAGACCTAATAAAGGGGGTCCAACCCACTACTAGCAAGGGGGACCTAAAAAAAGGGGGTCCAACCCGCTACTAGCAAGGGGGACCTAATAAAGTGGGTCCAACCCACTACTAGCAAGGGGGGGCCTAATAAAGGGGGTCCAACCCGCTACTAGCAAGGAAGACCTAATAAAGGGGGTCCAACCTGCTACTAGGAAGGGGGACCTAATAAAGGGGGTCCAACCCACTACTAGCAAGGGGGACCTAATAAAGGGGGTCAAACCTGCTACTAGCAAGGGGGACCTAATAAAGGGGGTCCAACCCGCTACTAGCAAGGAAGACCTAATAAAGGGGGTCCAACCCACTACTAGCAAGGGGGACCTAAAAAAAGGGGGTCCAACCCGCTACTAGCAAGGGGGACCTAATAAAGGGGGTCCAACCCGCTACTAGCAAGGGGGGGCCTAATAAAGGGGGTCCTACCCGCTACTAGAAAGGGGGACCTAATAAAGGGGGTCCAACCCGCTACTAGTAAGGGAGACCTAATAAAGGGGGTCCAACCCACTACTAGCAAGGGGGACCTAAAAAAAGGGGGTCCAACCCGCTACTAGCAAGGGGGACCTAATAAAGGGGGTCCAACCCGCTACTAGCAAGGGGGGCCTAATAAAGGGGGTCCAACCCGCTACTAGCAAGGGGGACCTAATAAAGGGGGTCCAACCCGCTACTAGCAAGGGGGACCTAATAAAGGGGGTCCAACCCGCTACTAGCAAGGGGGACCTAATAAAGGGGGTCCAACCTGCTACTAGCAAGAGGGACCTAATAAAGGGGGTCCAACCCGCTACTAGCAAGGGGGACCTAATAAAGGGGGTCCAACCCGCTACTAGCAAGGGGGGGCCTAATAAAGGGGGTCAAACCCGCTACTAGAAAGGGGGACCTAATAAAGGGGGTCCAACCCGCTACTAGCAAGGGGGACCTAATAAAGGGGGTCCAACCCGCTACTAGCAAGGGGGACCTAATAAAGGGGGTCCAACCCGCTACTAGCAAGGGGGACCTAATAAAGTGGCCGGTGAGTGGATATATTAATGCTGCACTTAGATGTCACCCACTACTAGCAAGGGGGACCTAATAAAGGGGGTCCAACCCGCTACTAGCAAGGGGGACCTAATAAAGGGGGTCCAACCCGCTACTAGCAAGGGGGACCTAATAAAGGGGGTCTGACCCACTACTAGCAAGGGGGACCTAATAAAGGGGGTCCAACCCGCTACTAGCAAGGGGGACCTAATAAAGGGGGTCCAACCCGCTACTAGCAAGGGGGGGCCTAATAAAGGGGGTCCAACCCGCTACTAGCAAGGGGGACCTAATAAAGGGGGTCCGACCCGCTACTAGCAAGGGGGACCTAATAAAGGGGGCCCGACCCACTACTAGCAAGGGGGACCTAACAAAGTGGCCGGTGAGTGGATATATTAATGCTGCACTTAGATGTCACCCTCTGTTGTTTTATGTCTTTAGCGTTTCAACAAAAATAAAGCATTGAGACATGGATGAAGTGGAGACAGGGATGGAATGGAGACATTGGGCCAGAATTAGGTAGGTGGGCGAATCTTTATTCCGGCGTAACGTTGCTCATTTACGTTCCTCCGCCGAAACTTTAGGAGAAAGTACTGTATTCACAAAGCACTTGCTCCTAAAATTGCGGCGGCGTAGCGAAAATGGGCCGGCGGAATTCTAATTGGGCGGGTAGGGGGCGTGTAGTATTTAAAATAGGCGCGATCCCGCGGCGAACGCACTGCGCATGCGCCGGCCGTCAATGTATCCCAGTGCGCATGCTCCACATTAGGACGGTGTTTTCTACGTGAACGTCAATCCCCATTCACGGACGAGTTACGCAAACGACGTGAAACTTTTTAAATTCGACGCGGTCACGACGGCCATACTTAACATAGGATACGCGTGCTTTTTGTTGCTTTATCTTTACGCCGGGAAACCCCTTACGGAAACGTCGTTAAGTGACTGCGTCGGGCCCGCGTACGTTCGTGAATTGGCGAATCTCGCTGATTTACATATTCTCTGCGTAAATCAGCGGGAACGCCCCTAGCGGCCATTTTAAAATTGCGGTTCCGATACGACGGCGAAATACAATTACGCCGCTTCTATCTGAACTCAATCCCGGCGTATCTTGTTTTCTGATTAGAGAAAACAAATACGACGGCGTAGGATAGAAGTTACGCGGCTTATCTAGAGATAAGAGAGCCGCATAACTTCTACCTGAATCTGGCCCATTGATGGAACGGAGGCATGGATAGAATGGGGATGTGGAGGAATGGAGACATGAATGGAATAAATGGAGACATGGATGGGTGGAATGGAGACATGGATGGGTGGAATGGACACATAGGTGGATGGAGACACGGCTAGAATGGAGAAATGGATTGAATGGAGACATGGATAGAATGGAGCATAGGCGTGCACAGGGGGTGTGCTGGATGTGCCTGGGCACACCCTAATCATCCCTGGGGCACAGATTCCCCCTGCTGAAATTTCACCAAAGTCCCCCCGATGGGGATCCTAGAAAAAAATTAATAAAAAATAATTTATTTTGAATGTAATATAATTGTAAAATATAATACAAAAATAAAATAATAAATACTGTCCACTGCCCTACTGATTTTTACATGTATGTATAAGAGTGTGTGTATGTATATATATATATATATATATATGCCTGGGCACACCCTAATTACCCCTGGGGCACAGATCCCCCCCCCGGCTGATTTTTCACCAAAGCCCCCTAACAGGGCTCCAATTTTTTTTTTTTAAATAATAATTTTTAAGTAAAATTGTAAAAAAATAATCTAAAAATAAAATTGTAAACATTATTATTTTTTACAATTTTACTTAAAAATTATTATTTTTTAACATAATAATAACAATTATTATTATTATTATTATTATGGTAAAAATGATCATTTTTAAGTAAAATTGTAAAAAATAATATAAAAATAAAATTGTAAAAAATTATTTTTTTTACAATTTTACTTAAAAATTATATATTTTTTTTACATAATAATAATAATAATAATTATTATTATTGTTATGTTAAAAAATTATAATTTTTAAGTAAAATTGTAAAAAAAATTATTTTTTAAGTAAAATTGTAAAAAATAATATAAAAATAAAATTGTAAACATTATTATTTTTTACAATTTTACTTAAAAATTATAATTTTTTAACATAATAATAATAATAATTATTATTATTATTATTATTATTATTATTATGGTAAAAATGATAATTTTTAAGTAAAATTGTAAAAAATAATATAAGAATAAAATTGTAAAAACATTTTTTTTTTACAATTTTACTTAAAAATGATATATTTTTTTACATAATAATAATAATAATAATAATTATGTTAAAAAATTATAATTTTTAAGTAAAATTGTAAAAAATTATATTTTTTAAGTAAAATTGTAAAAAATAATATAAAAATTAAATTGTAAAAAATTATTTAAGAAAAATGCTGACACCATCCACTGCCCTACTGTTTTTTACATGTATTTTGAAGAGTGTGTGTGCATATACATATATATATATTTATTTATTACACACACACGTGTGTTTGAGCTTTGGGGTGCAATAGGCTGCGCACACCTATGGAATGGAGACACGGATGGATTGGGGAGTTTGCTCTGAATATCAAAATTAAAATAAATCGTTTTTTTTTTTTCAGGTTGTGTTGCTCAGATTCAGCGTAGTTCCCCTTTAAGTCCCCGTCCAGGGCTGGGCCCCCGATGAACGCCCCCCCCCCCCCCCCGCGCGGCCTGTGTCCCGGGTAATAGTGACGATCTGGATACAATGTAGCGATGTATTACAAGTCATGTTTCAGTTCTCTTGATGTAAAGCTCACCAGTGACTTGCGGTTGGCGCTTCCTCCCAGCGGGTGAATTATTATTATGTGCGGAATGTATACGATCCTCGGATCTCGAGGGGGGGGGGGGTCCTGTAATCATAATGTATAAACAGATTATTTGCCTAATGTATTTCCGGGTAGATTTGCCGCGTTGGAGCTCAGCGACGGTTGATGACTCCATAGCGGTAAACAAATTGGCGTAATATTCAGATTACGATTCACAACCATGGAAGAGAACGGCGCTTTGATTGCTGATGGGGGAGGGGGGGGGGTTTAATATTACAACATTAGGGACTGGGGGAAGGGATAAGTAGGGGTCTGCAGCGCTCCTTACATATCAATTCCACAATAAAATGTTAGAAGTGTAACGACAACCACAGTCCCTTCATTTATCTCCGTCCCTGAGATCTATACAACGAGAAGAAGAAATTAAATAAGGGCGGGGGAGGGGGGAACCTCCATTGTATCTAATGGCACGTTGGACACACCATGGCCGCCCTGACAGGGCGGAAGATCCTTCCAACCTCCACAGGAGGGCGCTCTTTAGTCTCCTGTCACACCATCAGCAGGGCTGTCTTAATGAGAGGGCACACCTGGGCACTGCCCAGGGGCCCCAGCTGCATGGGGGGGGCCCCTGCACTTTCCCCAAAGCAGCTTGTCCTTAAGCCCACGCTGCCCCGAAATTTGAAACACCATGATGGCACTAAGAGTGATAGATGCACAGGGGGGCAGTCTGCCTCCTACCTACTTGATGTCTGGTCACCTGCACTGTTATCATTGTAGGGGCCCCAGAGCATTACTTTGCCCAGGGGCCCATGATGCTATTAAGACCGCCCTGACCATCAGCACATGACTAGGCCTAAATTTAGGGTAAGAGTTCCCTTCACTGGAACTAAGGAGCCCAGCCCAACCCCTGAAAAACAACCCCCACACCATAATTCCCCCCCCCCCCACACCATAATCCCCCCTCCACCAAATGATTTGGAACCAGCGTACAAAGTAAGGTCCAAAAAGACATGGATGAGCGAGTTTGGGGTGGAGGAACTTGACGGGCCTGTACTCAACCCAATAGAACACCTTTGGGATAAGTTAGAGCGGAGACTGCGAGCCAGGCCTTCCCGTCCAACATCAGAGCCTGACCTCACGAATGCGGGTCTTCTGGAAGAACGGTCAAACGTTCCCATAGACACACTCCTAAACCTTGTGGACGGCCTTCCCAGAAGAGCTGAAGCTGTTCAGTGGCGTCACTAAGGGGGGGCCAGAGGGGGCCTTCCCAGAAGAGCTGAAGCTGTTCAGTGGCGTCACTAAGGGGGGGCCAGAGGGGGCACTGTGTAGCTGGCCAGCTAGAACCTGTCCTAGGTAGCTAATATAACCTACATGTATATATAGCTAAACCTGCTAAGAACCTAAATGTAGAGCACATGTTTATATGTGAGAGACAAAGGCAGAGTTATTCACTGTGATTTTGTGTTTGGATGTTATATAACAGTTGTATGTTGTGTTCACAGAAGCAAAAGAAAAAATATGCCTTTAAAAGTCATTTGTTTGTATGGCAGCAGTAGGTAAGCAATGACAGTTGAATTCATGCCAGTTAAGCTTTTGTGACTCATCAGAAGCCTTGGCCCAATCACAGCCAATCTCACATTGAGCAGAGTTTTGACCAATCACAGCCAGCTTTACATTTGTGCTGTCTGGGAGGTTCCTCAGCACATGGGCTAGATTATTCCACACAGAGACAGAGCCACATGGAGACAGAGCAAAGCAGAACAGACATACAGAGATCAGTTTTATGGAAGCAAAGGGCAAAATAGGTATTTATACAGTTATATATATATATATGTTCTTGTTGTAAATAGTGTGATTAGAACTGAATACTGATCTAGCTGTGTGTTCACTTGTAGTTCCACCATACCGAACCACTCATCATACCTTCATACCTCCTAACCGAACAACCGAGTCACCGAACTAATTCACATACCTTCAAACCAAACTAAGCTAACCCTGCAAACCAAGTTGCAAACCACAGTTATACCTTTCAGAGAAATCAGAGAATGCTTTGATAAGAGAGAGAGAGAGAGAGAGAGAGAGAGAGAGAGAGAGAGAGAGAGAGTAAATACTGAAGAAAGAAATATATCCACCATCAAATGACAAGATTGAATATTTGAAGCACCATTTCCTGTTATACTTTATTCATCACGTGTTTTGTACATGGACTGTCTGCTGCAAAGCAGCAGTATTTTATATGAAGAAAAGTGAAGTTATTAAAGAAGTTATTTTAACCACTTAAGACCCGGACCAAAATGCAGGTAAAGGACCTTGCCCCTTTTAGCGATTCGGCACTGCGTCGTTTTAACTGACAATTGCGCGGTCGTGCGGCGTGGCTCCCAAACAAAACTGGCGTCCTTTTTCCCCCACAAATAGAGATTTCTTTCGGTGGTATTTGATCACCTCTGCGGTTTTTATTTTTTTGCGCTATGAACAAAAATAGAGCGACAATTTAAAAAAAAAAATCAATATTTTTTACTTTTTGCTGTAATAAATATCCCCCCAAAAATATATAAAAAAACATTTTTTTTCCTCAGTTTAGGCCGATACGTATTCTTCTACGTATTTTTGGTTAAAAAAAAATCGCAATAAGCGTTTATCGGTTGGTTTTCGCAAAATTTATAGCGTTTACAAAATAAGGGATAATTTTATTGCATTTTTATTAATTTTTTTTTTTTACTACTAATAGCGGCGATCAGCGATTTTTTTTTCGTGACTGCGACATTATGGCGGACACTTCGGACAATTTTGACACATTTTTGGGACAATTGTCATTTTCACAGCAAAAAATGCATTTAAATTGCATTGTTTATTGTGAAAATAACAGTTGCAGTTTGGGAGTTAACCACAAGGGGGCGCTGTGACTTTGAGTGTTCCCTGTGTGTGTGTTTACAACTGTAGGGGGGTGTGGCTGTAGGTGTGACGTCATCGATCGCGTCCCCCCTATTACAGGGATGACGCGATCGATGCTGCGGCCACAGAGAAGCACGGGGAAGCCGCGTTTACACACGGCTCTCCCCGTTCTTCAGCTCCAGGGACGGATCGCCGCACTGCAGCGGCGATCGGGTCCGCGAATCCCGCGGTCCCGTTCCTGGAGCTTCGGACCGGGTCACGGGAGCGCGCGCGCGCCTGTGACCCATGGCTGGGTACTAGAAACCAACGTATATATACGTTGATGTGCCCAGCAGTGCTATTCTGCCGACGTAAATGTGCAGTAGGCGGTCCTTAAGTGGTTAAGCATTTGGTGCTCTTTAAACCTACTGCTTCCATAGAACGGCGCTAGAGGAATGTCAGAGTAACAGATGGTCTTGTTGGACTGAAAAGTCGGAGATATTACAATTCTTCTAATACCACAGCGCATGAGGCACTTCATAGTGCTGCGCCTGCCACAGTGGAACTAATTATTCCCTTTGAGGGAAAAGCGATAGCGCTCCTCAACTTGCACAGTAAAGAGCGCATTCGAGCAGCGGAGCGCCAGCATATACCGCCGCGCAGCAACCGATCCCTGAGTGAAAAAGTAAAGACACCTCAGCGGAGCTACCATAGAGGCCATAAAAGCGTGTTTACTCAAACTGTAGCCGACTCTTAAAGTGGCAGAATGGCAAAGGCAAGATAATCACTAGTGTCGCTCACGAATATTCGCATTGCGAATATTCGCTACGAATATTGCATATTCGAGTATTCGCGAATAACTCGAATATTGCGGCGAATATTCGCTATGGCGAATATTCGTATTTTTTCAAATTTATTTTTAAAACAGATCACATCCTAGTGATCTCCATCGGCGTCTAAAAGCATTGCTGGTATGATTAGAGAGAGAACCTGGGCCGAGTAGCTGATGCGATTCTTTTATGTTGCCGAAAATTCGCATTGCGAATTTTCGGCAACATAAAAGAATCGCATCAGCTACCCGGCCCTTCTTTTGCATCAGAGCCAATCAGAATAACTCGAATATTCGGCAAAAGGAATATTGCGCGATTATCTTCTCCGCCCTTCTTTTGCATCAGAGCCAATCAGAATAACGCGAATATTCGGCAAAAGGAATATTGCGCGATTATCTTCTCCGCCCTTCTTTTGCATCAGAGCCAATCAGAATAACTCGAATATTCGGCAAAAGGAATATTGCGCGATTATCTTCTCCGCCCTTCTTTTGCATCAGAGCCAATCAGAATAACGCGAATATTCGGCAAAAGGAATATTGCGCGATTATCTTCTCCGCCCTTCTTTTGCATCAGAGCCAATCAGAATAACGCGAATATTCGGCAAAAGGAATATTGCGCGATTATCTTCTCCGCCTTTCTTTTGCATCAGAGCCAATCAGAATAACTCGAATATTCGACAAACGGAATATTGCGCGATTATCTTCTCCGCCCTTCTTTTGCATCAGAGCCAATCAGAATAACTCGAATATTCGGCAAACGGAATATTGCGCGATTATCTTCTCCGCCCTTCTTTTGCATCAGAGCCAATCAGAATAACTCGAATATTCGGCAAACGGAATATTGCGCGATTATCTTCTCCGCCCTTCTTTTGCATCAGAGCCAATCAGAAAAACTTGAATATTCGGCAAAAGGAATATTGCGCGATATTCGTTTTGCCGAATATTCGAGTTATTCTGATTGGCTCTGATGCAAAAGAAGGGCGGAGAAGATAATCGCGCAATAGGAATATTGCGCGATTATCTTCTCCGCCCTTCTTTTGCCCCCTTATTCTCCTTTCTTTTAAGTAGAGTTAGTGTAGAGTTAGTGTTTAGTGCATATTAGTTTAGTAATACAGGAAATGATCTCCGTTTATGAGAATTTCGCAATCATTTTCGCATTAGCGAAATTTCGCAACATGTTTTGGGGATAAAATATCACGAATATTCGATATTAGCGAATATTCGCGAATATTCTTCTATATATTCGCGCAATATCGCGAAATCGAATATGGCGTATTCCGCTCAACACTAATAGTCACGGAAAAGCACCAACCCTCCTGCGACCCCTAGAAAGAGAAAAAGACGCATGGTGGGAGACCAAAGTCCAGACCTAGAGTGCCTGCACCGCCACCCACGAAGAGGCCACGTACTGCAGCCAGCTAGTTTGCCGCCACTAGGCCCAAAGCCTGCAGCAGTGCATCGCAGAGCATCGCATAGCATCGTAACTCATCGCAAAGCATCGCGACTCATCAGAGCATCGCAAGTCATCGCAAAGCATCGCAAGTCAGCGCAAGCTTCGCATCAAGAAAAGACAAGACTGACATTTGTCCCAGCAACCTACAGATCACAGTATCCTGCTCTTCAGAAATAAGGTCAGAGCTTTCCTTGTATTACTTATCATTGCACATAGGCTTTGGCATAAAGAGACATTTTCGGTTTCATGAATAAAAGACTGTAAAGTAAAACGAAAGGACAGCTTGTAGCATACGGACTCTAAAGTATTTAAAGTGAAAGTCATCTATTGCTTGCATCTTTTGCTATTGCATTTAAAGTGAAAGTCATCTATTGCCTGCATCTTTTGCTATTGCATTTAAAGTGAAAGTCATTTATTGCCTGAATCTTTTGCTATTGCATTTAAAGTGAGAGTCATCTACTGCCTGCATCTTTTGCTATTGCATTTAAAGTGAAAGTCATTTATTGCCTGCATCTTTTGCTATTGCATTTAAAGTGAAAATCATTTATTGCCTGCATCTTTTGCTATTGCATTTAAAGTGAAAGACATTTACTGCCTGCATATTGTTATAGCATTTAAAGTAAAATGTATAAGCCTAGTATTACCTGGCCACTGTTAGAGGATACAAAGATAGATAGGATAGAGGGTGAAGAGCAAGTGAACCTTTCTGAGGTAGAAGAGTCTGATGCAGCATTAGTCGTGCTCCAAACAAGTGAGCTAAGACGCTCAGAACGTATCAGAAAACCGACCCCAAAAATGCAGGAAAATTTGGAGCAAGAAGCAGCATTAAAAGGAAAAAGGTTCACCAGAATATATGATAGGTGGAAATTATACATTACAGATGCTCGTAGAAAGCTAAAGCAAGTTACTATAAAAGAAAACTTGAGTGATCTGGTAGAGACGATAGAAGAGTGTGAATCAGAGCTTATGGCAGTGTATGTCAACCTGCGGTCATCCACAACACCTTCCCAGGATATTGTGAAGAACATGGACACATGTACTGCAGTCACTAAAGATTTAGTAAAGCTCATGAGAGAATTATCATCTGAAGCCAACTATGATGAAGATAAGGCGAGAAAGAGAATGAACGAGCTCTTCGCGAGAGACTATGCTAGGTCCTTAGGGGGAACCACAATCTCAAGTGGGACTTCCTTCACTAGCAGAAGTGCCAGTCACACATCAGAGTCCTCAAGTACTCTAACCAAAAGAAAGTAACTTGTTGAACAACTTGCTGTCAAGAAAGCAGAAATCGAGATGGAACCTGCCATTTAAGTGCAGCGTCTACAAATAGCCGAAAGGGAGGCCCAGCGCCATCAAATGGAAGCTCAAATGGAGGCACAGCGCCATCAAATGGAAGCTCAAATGGAGGCACAGCGCTATCAAATGGTAGGTCAAATGGAGGCACAGCGCCATCAAATGGAAAAGAAGGCCTGTGGGGGGGGGGGGGGTGCGCAGCACAGCGATCTGTGGAAGGGGCCTAGCAGGCTCCTCCCAAAACAAAAAACTACAGGAGAGGGCTGAGACAAGACTATTCACCCTGTCCAAGGAGACTGAGCAGAGTTGTGGGAGGGGCCCACCAGGCTCCACCTGCTACAGAAAACTACAGGAGGGGGTGGAGACAAGACTATTCCCCCTGCACAAGGAGAGAGAGAGCAGAGCTGTGGGAGGGGCCCAACAGGCTCCACCCACCACAGAAACCTACAGGAGGGGGTGGAGACAAGATTATTCCCCCTGCACAAGGAAAGAGAGCAGATCTGTGGGAGGGGCCCAGCAGGCTCCACCCACTACAGAAACCTACAGGAGGGGGTGGAGACAAGACCAGTCACCCTGTACTAGCAGAGAGAGCAGAGCTGTGGGAGGGGCCCAGCAGGCTCCACCCGCTATAGAAAACTACAGGAGGGGGTGGAGACAAGACCAGTTACTCTGTACTAGGAGAGAGAGCAGAGCTGTGGGAGGGGCCCAGCAGGCTCCACCAACTACAGAAAACTACAGAAGGGGATGGAGACAAGACCAGTCACCCTGTACTAGGAGAGAGAGCAGAGCTGTGGGAGGGGCCCAGCAGGCTCCACCTACTACAGAAAACTACAGGAGGGGTGGAGACAAGACCAGTTACCCTGTACTAGGAGAGAGAGCAGAGCTGTGGGAGGGGCCCAGCAGGCTCCACCCGCTATAGAAAACTACAGAAGGGGGTGGAGACAAGACCAGTCACCCTGTACTAGGAAAGCAGAGCTGTGGGAGGGGCCCAGCAGGCTCCACCCACTACAGAAAGCTACAGGAGGGGCGGAGACAAGACCAGTCCCCCTGCACAAGAGGAGAGGGCAGCAGTGGGAGGGGCCCAGCAGGCTCCACCCACTACAGAAAGCTACAGGAGGGGCGGAGACAAGACCAGTCCCCCTGCACAAGAGGAGAGGGCAGCAGTGGGCGGTCTTCATCACACGGGATGACTGCACAGATCTGGGAGAAATACACAAAGATCCCCGAGATTGAAGGAAGAACGCACTCCTCTCGTATTCAGACAATATTTGCTCACCCCGGAGTTCATCTTTAATGATATTTGGTGTAATTAGAAGTTGTTTTACATAAAGCAATTAACATTTACGTAGCAGCCGCCTAAATCTTCTATCCGCCGCGACTCCTCCGCGACACGCCGCGCTCGTTTTCTTAATGAATGTGGGGTTAAACATCTCTATTTTTTATTACCAGAATCTAATTACTTATATTAGTCAAATACACTGTGACATCATCGCTCTGGGGGGGGCGGACCATCCGCAGGGCTCATCGGATCTCCATGCATGTAAAAAAAAAAAAAAAAAAAAAAAGAAGTAATTAATTACACTGCGCCAAAGAAACAAAAGAAAGAGAAATCCTTCAGCCGCAGTAAATGGGATTTTGTTGGTTTGATAAATCAAAGATGTCCCTCGTTAGCGGTGACAGCGATCCGGCGTCTGAAACAAGAGCCTTTCGTAATTGACGAGTGTAAATTTCCGATGTTGTCTTCATACATATGTATGGCGGAATGTTGGCAGAGGGGCGCGCTGCCCGTCCTAAATGTGACAGCGAAAGTCGGCGGGACGTCAGAGGAAATGTTTCCTTCCAGGAAGATGATAAATGATCGCCAATCAATCCAGATATATATATATATATATATATATATATATACGAATTCGAACCTCGGATTATGTTCCAGGTGAATGCTCGTAAAAAAGCACTCGCATATCAAAGCAAGTTTTCCCATTGAAGTCAATGGAAACGAAAATAATTTGTTCCGCATTGACTTCAATGGGATGCAATACTGCATGTGGCCAGAGGAGGGGGGCGCCAGAGAGCGCCAAAAACGTCCGAAAAGGCCCGATCAAAGGTCCCATGGACCCGGAACTTGGCACACCTGTAGCCCCATTTCTCCTCTACAAGTGTGCAAAGTTTGTTGTCCATGGGAACCTAGAGCTGGGCAGCACCAATTTTTCAAACTGGGCACCCCTTCCATAGACTCCTATGTTAAATGGTAATTTCTCCATTGATTTTGGGGACCTGGTACCAGCCGGTCGAAGGTCTCCTGGACCCGGAACTTGGCACACATGTAGCCCCACCCTTCCTTTAGAAGTGTGCAAAGTTTGTAGTCTGGGGGACCTACTGCTGAGGAGCACCGATTTTTCAAATCCGGGTACCCCTTCCATAGACTCTCATGTTAAACATCAGTATAGTCATGGACACAGTGAGACATGGGCACAGTGAGGCATGGGCACAGTGAGGCATGGGCACAGTGAGGCATGGACACAGTTATTTCTCCGGTGACTTTGGGCACCTGGTACCGGCCGGTCCAATGGATCCGGAACTTGGCACACATACAGCCCCATTTCTCCTCTACACGTCGGCAAAGTTTGTTTGTTTGTCTGGGGTACCTACGGCTGGGCAGCACCGATTTTTCAA
Organism: Rana kukunoris; assembly: GCA_029574335.1. Taxonomy (NCBI): domain Eukaryota; kingdom Metazoa; phylum Chordata; class Amphibia; order Anura; family Ranidae; genus Rana; species Rana kukunoris. Next base: position 557,295,242 of record CM056052.1, on the reverse strand, counting down.
AGCCGGGCACCCCTTCCATAGAATCCAATGTGAAACGTCAGTCTAGTCATGGCCACAGTGAGGCATGGGCATAGTGAGGCATGGACACAGTGAGGCATGGACACAGTTATTTCTCCGGTGATTTTGGGGACCCGGTGCCGGATGGTCGAAGGTCCCCTGGATCCGGAACTTGGCACACATAAACCCCTATTTCTCCTCTACAAGTGTGCAAAGTTTGTTGCCTGGGGGAACAACAGCCGGGCTGGGGGAACGATGTTTCTAACCCGGGCACCCTTTCCATAGACTCCCATGTTAAATGGAAATTTCTCTGGTGATTTTGTAGCCCCATTTCTCCTCTACAAGTGTGCAAAGTTTGTTGTCTGGGGGACCTACGGCCAGGGAGCACCGATTTTTCAAAGCCGGGCACCCCTTACAAAGACTCCTATGTTAAATGGTCATTTCTCCGGTGAATTTGGGGACCCGGTACGGGCCGGTCGAAGGTCCAATGGATCCAGAACTTGGGAGACATATAGCCCCATTTCTTCTCTACAAGTGTGCAAAGTTTGTTGTCTAGGAAACCCATGGCTGGGCAGCACTGATTTTTTTTTCAAAGCCGTGCACCCCTTCCATAGACTCCCATGTTCAAACGTCAGTCTAGTCATGGGCACAGTGAGGCATGGGCACAGGGAGGCATGGGCACAGTGAGGCATGGGCACAGTGAGGCATGGACACAGTGAGGCACAGTGAGGCATGCAGTAGGACATCCTAGCCTTTTACTCGAGTCAATAAGTTTTCCCATTTTTTTGTGGTAAAATTAGGTACCTCGGCTTGGCACACATGTAGCCCCATTTCTCCTCTACAAGTGTGCAAAGTTTGTTGTCTGGGGGACATACGGATTTTTCAAAACCGGGCACCCATTCTATATCCTCGCAAGTCTAGTCATGGGCACAGTGAGGCATGGGCACAGTGAGGCATGGGCACAGTGAGGCATGGACACAGTGAGGCATGCAGATGGACACCCTAGGCTTATACTCGAGTCAATACGTTTTCCCATTTTTTTTGTGGTAAAATTCGGTGCCTCGGCTCATATTGGGGTCGCTTATACTCCAGTATATACGGTAATACCTCTTCTATCGGAGGACCTTCCATCTCGATTGTATTTGAACCTCGCCGGGTCCCTTTAATAGAAAGTTTAGAATAAAGAGAAGAAAGGAGATCGGCGTTCTGCTTATAAATAAATGAGATGGAATGTGAAGAGATACAGACTTCCGTCTCTTCTAATTGGCGGTCTGCGCACGATCATTTAGCCGCGCGTTGCGATATTCCTGGCAGCCGCCGCGAAGCTCGTTATCTCCACAACAGAAAATGCGTATCTGGCAAATCCAATAGAAAATAATAAAAAGAAAGGCGTCTGTTTTCTGTTTTCTGTTTTCTGTTCAGGAGACAAATCAGGTTACAAATGCAGAAAATGATCTCCTCGTTCCGACAGAGAGAATTCCAAAACGACGTTAAGCGGGATTCCAATCAGAGCCAATCATCGGAGAGATAACGCCACAGCAGGGCCGCGGTCTGGTCCGCGCTAATTTCCAGGAGAGAAGACACAGGGTAAATAATTGGACTAATTCGCCAGATACAATTGCGGCTAACGATACGAAATGGGATTAGGAGCGATCGTCTGCGGGGGGATCGGACATTCCCACCAATCTCCATAAAACGGATTTCAGGCGGCGCGGCGGAATCATCGCGTCTGATGAAGTCCAGGACTTTGTATGACTAAGGCGCGTTTGCGTCATTTGAAAAGGGAAAATTGTATTTATTGTTCAGCGAGCGCACGTTTTATGTTATCACATTTCTTATTTTACTCGTCTGCTTTCTGTGTGCGGATTTGTAAATGCTGCCCCTAGTGGGGGGGAAATGTATTCGTATCTCTCCTGTAAAGCTGAAAATGGTGCTAAATGTAACTTTTCACACTTGGAATGACAATTGCAACATTGTATCCGTGTGAAAAAATGTTCTCAGTTTCTGTTATAACATTGTGTAAAGTAATTGTTTTCCTGCACTGATGGGCACTGATGAGGGGGAACTCATTGGCACTGACAGGCAATATTGATGGGTACTGATTGGCAGCACTGATGGGGGGCACTGATAGGCTACTATGATGAACACTGACAGGCAATATTGATTGGCACTGATTGGCAGCACTGATGGGCACTGATTTGCAGCACTGACAGGCATGATTAATTGGCACTGATTGGCAGCACCGATGGGCACTGATGTGCAGCACTGATGGGCACTAATAGACTACTATGATGAGCACTGACAGGCATCATTCATGGGCACTGATTTGCAGCACTGACAGACATCATTGATTGGAACTGATGGGCGCAGACAGGCATTATTGATGGGCACTGATTTACAGCATTGATGGGCACTGATTGGCAGCACTGACAGGCATCATTGATTGGCACTGATTGGCAGCGCTGATGGGCACTGATTGGCAGCACTTATTGGCACTGAAAGGCATCATTGATGGGCACTGATTAGGGGGCACTAATATGCGGCACTGGTAGGCTACTGCGATGAGCACTGACAGGCAGCACTGATTGACAGCACTGACAGGCATCATTGATTGGCACTGATTTGCAGCACTGATGGGCACGGATTGGCAGCACTGATTGGCACTGACAGGCATCATTGATGGGCACTGATTTGCAGCACTGATGAGGGGGCACTAATATGCGGCACTGGTAGGCTACTGTGATGAGCACTGACAGGCAGCACTGATTGGCAGCACTGACAGGCATCATTGATTGGCACTGATTTGCAGCACTGATGGGCATGGATTGGCAGCACTTATTGGCACTGACAGGCATCATTGATGGGCACTGATTTGCAACACTGATGGGCACGGATTGGCAGCACTGATTGGCACTGACAGGCATTATTGATGGGCACTGACCGACATCATTGATTGGCACTGATTGGCAGCACTGATTGGCAGCACTTATCGGCACTAACAGGCATCATTGATGGGCACTAATTTGCAGCACTGATTGGCACTGGCAGGCATCATTGATGGGCAGTGATTGGCGGCACTAATGGGCACTGTTAGGGCTGCACTAATAATCAGGACACTGATTATAAGTGCAGAGAGGGGCTGCCTGTCGATCGTAAGCGCACAGGTGCCGCCTCCCCTATTCACAGCCACTGCTTTCTTTATCCATGCGCCCGGCCCCTTTCAGGATGCCGGGCGCATAAATTCCTATGGCATTGGGGGTGTTTTTTGAAGCACCCGATTTGAACCAGAGGCTCTAATAGGCTTCAAAATAGGGTGGGCTCGGGGTGCAGAGCATCTAGTCCAGAGTCCACCCAGATGTGTTGCAACAGCGAATGAATATTTACTGTTGCAACACTGATCCTCCCCCTGGCCAATTAGGAAGCAGGTCTGGTACCTGTCACCTGATTGGCTAAAAAGACAGGCAATCCTATTGGACGCCTAGGAGGAGGGGAGAAGACGCACAGCAGAAGCGAGGAGGAGAAGACACAGGAGACGCTGCCCAATGCCCGCCACAGCCTGATGTCTGCTGATGCCCCAATACTTGCCTCTGCCCGATGTGCCCGTCAATGCCCTGATCCCTGCTGCTGCCCGATGTGCCCGCTGATACCCAATCCCCGTGGCTGCCCCGATGTGCCCGTCAATACCCTGATCCCCGACGCTTTCCGAAGTGCCCGCCAATACCCAATCCCCGTCGCTGCCCGATGTGCCCGTCAATACCCTGATCCCCGCCGCTTTCCGAAGTGCCCGCCAATACCCAATCCCCGTCGCTGCCCGATGTGCCCGTCAATACCCTGATCCCCGCTGCTTTCCGAAGTGCCCGCCAATACCCAATCCCCGTCGCTGCCCGATGTGCCCGTCAATACCCTGATCCCCGCCGCTTCTCGATGTGCCCGCCAATACCCAATCCCCGTTGCTGCCCGATGTGCCCGTCAATGCCCTGATCCCTGCTGCTGTCCGATGTGCCCGCTGATACCCAATCCCCGTGGCTGCCCCGATGTGCCCGTCAATGCCCTGATCTCTGCTGCTGCCCGATGTGCCCACTGATACCCAATCCCCATCGCTGCCCGATGTGGCCGTCAATGCCCTGATCCCCGCCGCTTCCCGAAGTGCCCGCCAATACCCAATCCCTGTCGCTGCCCGATGTGCCCGCCAATGCCCCGATCCATGGCGCAGCATGATGTGCCCGCCGATACCCAATCCCTGCTGCTGCCTGATGTGCCCGGTGCCTAGATGGGGTAAGTGCCGGTGAACCGGAAGGCAGCGAGGGAGGGGGGAGTTGTTTGAGTGCAGATGTCCCGTGTGGATTGCCACTAATGCCTCATACACACGGGCCAAATGCCAGGAGGAGCCAAGATCGCTAGCTGGGGTCCCCCAGAAGAGAAGGATTGGATAGCTAAAAAACTGTTAATGAATGAGCGGTTCAGAGAAATACAGCATAATAAAAATGCCATAAAACTATCCCCTATTTATATTTCCATTGCTTTGAGATCCCCGCCGTGCAGGCGCGCGAGCACCCCTGCCGCAAGCTCCATGACCGTATCCGCGGGACCCGGAATGCAGAATGGGGGAGGCCAGTGTAAAAAAAAAACATCTCCCCGTTTCTTCCTAGTGACATGTCTGATGCCTCTCATTGGTAGCAGCGATCAGTAACACGTCACGACAAGCCACGCCCCCTAACAGTTAGAATCACTCCCTAGGACACACTTAACCCCCTTCAGCGCCCTCTACAGGTTAACCCCTTCACCTGTAATTTTTACAGTAACCAGTTAATTTTTATAGCACTGATCGCTGTATAAATGACCCAAAATGATGTCAAAAGTGTCCGATGTGTCCGCCAGAATGTCACAGTCACGGAAAAAAAAATTGCCGATCGCCGCCATTACTAGTAAATTTTTTATTTTTTTTTAGAAAAATGGCATAAAACTATCCCCTATTTTGTAGGCGCTATAACTTTTGCGCAAACCAATCGATAAACGCTTATTGCTTTTTTTTTTTACCAAAAATATGTAGAAGAATACGTAGCGCCCTAAACTGAGGAAAAAAAAACATTTTTGTATATGTTTTGGGGATATTTATTATTTTCTAAATTGTCGCTCTATTTTTGTTTATAGCGCAAAAAATAAAAACCGCAGAGGTGATCAAATACCACCAAAAGAAATCTCTATTTGTGGGGGGAAAAAAGGACGTAAATTTTGTTTGGGAGCCGCGGCGCACGACCGCGCAATTGTCAGTTAAATCGACGCAGTGCCGAATCACAAAAAGCGGCCTGGTCTTTGAACAGCCAAATGGTCCGGGGCTGAAGTGGTTAAATCTCTCACCATTGAATAAAATGTGAATCTCGATGATGAGTGCGGCGGAAGCGTTTTGGTGGGATTGGGGTAATAAGTATTTTTTTTTTTTACATTTTATAATAAATGAATAAATAATAATAAAAATATTGATACATTTACAATTCTACACCTAAATATCTGAACATGGGTTTCGGCGTTCAGCTTCTCGGTAAATTTGCTGGATATTTCGCGGGATGAATCGCGGATTACTTTCGCCGGAGCTGCTTCGTTAAATTTACGTCCTCGCCTGACAAGCGTAATACAACGGCTTCATCAGACTTTATGATTCTCAGGAACTTTGTTTCCTTTCTCTTCCTCCGAGAGTCAGACGTGTGCCAGATTTGTGGTCTTTGCAAATGGAAGTTGGGTACACTCCATAAATCTGCCGCCATTGGAATCACCGATGGCGGCCTTGAGTAGAACCCGGATTAAGCGCTCATTTCCTGCTGCGCCGCCCTCCCTCCACATCCGAGGACTTGGAAAGTAATTAATCAAATGGCCGACTGATAGAAAATATGAGACTAATTCACTGGCCGGCTGCCCCATTCCTGTAATGAGTCCAAATTCATCGGGGAAGAAGGAACCTTTCCCTGAAGAGGTGCCCAAGGAATCACACATCTCGTAGGGACTCTACATTCCTTACAGGGACTCTCCATTCCATGCAGGGACTCTCCATTCCATGCAGGGACTCTCCATTCCATGCAGGGACTCTCCATTCCATGCAGGGACTCTCCATTCCTTACAGGGACTCTCCATTCCTTACAGGGACTCTCCATTCCTTACAGGGACTCTCCATTCCATGCAGGGACTCTCCATTCCATGCAATGACTCTCCATACCTTACAGGGAATCTCTATACCTTACAGGGACTCTCCATTCTATGCAGGGACTCTCCATACCTTACAGGGAATTTCTATACCATGCAGGGACTCTCCATTCCATGCAGGGACTCTCCATTCCATGCAGGGACTCTCCATACCTTACAGGGAATCTCTATACCTTACAGGGACTCTCCATTCCATGCAGGGACACTCCATTCCATGCAAGGACTCTCCATACCTTACAGGGAATCTCTATACCATGCAGGGACTCTCCATTCCATGCAGGGACTCTCCATTCCATGCAGGGACTCCCCATTCCATGCAGAGACTCTCCATACCTTACAGGGACTCTCCATTCCATGCAGGGACTCTCCATATCTTACAGGGACTCTCCATTTCATGCAGGGACTCTCCATTCCATGCAGGGACTCGCCATTCCTTACAGGGACTCTCCATTCCTTACAGGGACGTTCCATTCCATGAATGAACTCTCCATTCCATGCAGAAACTCTCCATACCTTACAGGGACAATCCATTCCATGCAGGGACTCTCCATTCCATGCAGGGACTCTCCATTCCATGCAGGGACTATCTATACCTTACAGGGACACTTCATTCCTTACAGGGACTCTCCATTCCATGCAGGGACTCTCCATTCCATGCAGGGACTCTCCATTCCATGCAGGGACTCTCCATTCCATGCAAGGACTCTCCATACCTTACAGGGAATCTCTATACCATGCAGGGACTCTCCATTCCATGCAGGGACTCTCCATTCCATGCAGGGACTCTCCATACCTTACAGGTACTCTCCATACCTTACAGGGACAATCCATTCCATGCAGGGACTCTCCATTCCATGCAGGGACTCTCCAATCCATGCAGGGACTCTCCATTCCATGCAGGATCTATCTATACCTTACAGGGACACTTCATTCCTTACAAGGACTCCCCATTTCTTACAGTGACTCTCCATTCCATGCAGGTACTTTCCATTGTTTACAGGGACTCATCATTCCTTACATGAAAAAAATGGCGGAGGGGAACCCCTAAACATCCATACCAGACCCATAGCAAAGCACGCAACCTGGCAGGCCGCAGGAAGAGAGGGGGGGCGAGAGCGATCATGTAATATTACGTAATCAGCCAATTGCCCCCCCCCCCGCTCACCCCCCGGTCCGGACGCGTGTGCCAGGCGGGCGCGATCACCGCCGGGCACCCGCGATCGCTCGTTACAGATTGAGAACCGGGAGCTGTGGGTGTATACCCACAGCTCCCGGTCCTGTCAGGGGGAGAAATGCCTGATCGTCTGTTCATACAATGTATGAACAGCGATGTGTCATTTCCCCCAGTCAGTCCCACCCCCCGTTCAGTTAGAACACACCCAGGGAACATACTTAACCCCTTCCCTGCCCCCTAGTGTTAACCCCTTCTATGCTAGTGCCATTTTTATAGTAATCATTGCTCTTTTATAGCATTGATTGCTAAAAAAATGCCAATGGTCCCAAAAAAGTGTCCGATGTGTCCGCCATAAGGTCGCAGTACCGATAAAAATCACTGATCGCCGCCATTACTAGTAAAAAAAAAATATTAATAAAAATGCCATAAAACTATCACCTATTTTGTAGTAGCTATAACTTTTGCGCAAACCAATCAATAAACACTTATTGTGATTTTTTTTTACCAAAAATAGGTAGAAGAATATATATCGGCCTAAACTGAGGAAAAAAATGTTTGTATATATTTTTGGGGGATATTTATTAAGTTAAAAATATATATATTTTTTTTAAATTGTCGCTCTATTTTTGTTTAAAGCGCAAAAAATAAAAACCGCAGAGGTGATCAAATACCACCAAAAGAAATCTCTATTTGTGGGGAAAAAGAAGCCGTCAATTTTGTTTGGGAGCTGCGTCGCACGACCGCGCAATTGTCAGTTAATGCGACGCAGTGCTGAATCGCAAAAAATGACCCGGGGCCAGATTCTCAGAGGCGCTACGACGGAGTATCTCAGATACCCCGTCGTAGCGCCGTTTTTTTCCCTGGGTATCTATGCGAGTGATTCCTTGAATCACTTTGGCATAGATACGCCTGAAGATCCGACAAGTGTAATACCATTACACTTGCAGATCGTAGTTGTAATGACAACTCCGGCCACTAGGTGGCCTTTACGTTGTTTTCTCATTTGCCTATGCAAATTAGGCTACTACTCAGATTCCCGAACGCTTATACACCGCACCGTCGCCGCGTACGTCGTTTTCGTCCACGTAAGGTTACCCCTGCTAATATGAGGGGTAACCTTACGCAGTACTGTCAGATGCCGTCGGGTGCCGTTGGATGCCATGTTAAGTATGGCTTCGGGTCAGCGTCGGCTTTTTCCGTCGTTACGTCGTTTTACTAACTCGTTCGCGAATAGGGCATTGCGTAGTGACGATCACGTCGTTTTGACGTTGGTTTCAACAACGCTTTCCGACGTGAGCTGGAGCATGCGCACTGGGCTTTTTCCCCGGCCGGCGCATGCGCAGTTCGATCAACGCGGGGGCGCGCTTAATTTAAATACAAGCCGCCCCCTTTGAATTACGCGGGGATACGCATCAGCCATTTACACTACGCCTCCGCAAACTACGGAGCAAGTGCATGGAGAATACGGCATTTGGGGCCAGATTCTCACATAATTCCGGCGGCGTAGCGTGAGCCATTTACACTACGCCGCCGCAACTTAACAGAGCAAGTGCCGTATTCTCCATGCACTTGCTCCGTAGTTTGTGGAGGTGTAGTGTAAATGGCCCAGCGTAAGGCCGCATAATTCAAAGGAGGCGGCTTGTATTTAAATTAAGCGCGCCCCTGTGTCGATCGAACTGCGCATGCGCCAGCCGGGGAAAAAGCCCAGTGCGCATGCTCCAGCTCACATCGGAAAGCGCCGTTGAAACCGACGTCAAAACTACGTGATCGTCACTACGCAATGCCCTATTCGCGAACGAGTTTGTAAAACGACGTAAGCGACGAAAAAAGCCGACGCTGACCCGACGCCATACTTAGCATGGCATCCGACGGCATCCGACGGTACTGCGTAAGGTTACCCCTCATATTAGCAGGGGTAACCTTACGTGGACGAAAACGACGTACGCGACGACGGGGCGGCGTAAAAGCGATCGGGAATCGGCGTAGTAGCCTCATTTGCATAGGCAAATGAGAAAACAACGTAAAGGCCACCTAGTGGCCGGAGTTGTCATTACAACTACGATTCGCAAGTGTAATGGTATTACACTTGTCTGATCTTCAGGCGTATCTATGCCAAAGTGATTCTAGGAATCACTCGCATAGATACCCGGCAAAAAAAACGGCGCTACGACGGGGTATCCGAGATACTCCGTCGTAGCGCCTCTGAGAATCTGGCCCTTGCTCTGTTAAGTTGCGGCGGCGTAGTGTACATGGCTTACGCTACGCCGCCGGAATTATGTGAGAATCTGGCCCCCGGTCTTTAACCACTAAAATGGTTCGGGGCTGAAGCGGTTAAACAAAAATATGTAGCAGAATACTTATTGGTTGGCCTAAACTGTTGAAAAAATTAGATTTTCTACATTTTTTTAATGGATGTTTTGTAGCAGAGAGTAAAAAATTATAATTTTTTTATTTCAAAATTTTTGTGTTTTTTGTTTATAGCGCAAAAAAAATGCAGTGGTGATCAAATACCACCAAAAGAAAGTACATCAATTGTATTTGTGTAGAGCAGGGGTCCTCAAACTACGGCCCTCCAGCTGTTCAGGAACTACAATTCCCATCATGCTTAGTCATGTCTGTGAATGTCAGAGTTTTGCAATGCCTCATGGGATGTGTAGTTCTACAACAGCTGGAGGGCCGTAGTTTGAGGATCTCTGGTGTAGAGCGTCGCATGACCACGCAATTTAGTTATATAAAGCAACACAGTGCCGAACCGCAAAAAATGGCCTGGTCACGAAAAAGGCGGGTAAATCTTCCGGAGGTCAAGGGGTTAATAAGAGTTGCGTCAGGACACCGGTTTTTAAAATGAATGGCACCACAGCACGACCGAAATCAAACATGACCTATTTCTCGATCGCTGTCTTAGCGCTCCATGGGGTCATTAAAAAACAAAAAACGTTCAATCGGTGTGCCCTGAAGTCTCCATTATGAGTCGTCTTCCAGGACGGGCAACGATTCCTCCGCCTTCCAGTCCTAGAGAACTCCTAATGAGCTGAACAAAGACAGAAGAAGAAGTCTTCCTATACAAAGAACTCGTTCTGCAGGTTCCAGAGATTTCCAACAGAACGCAGCGTTCCCGCCGCCGTGGTCTCACACCGCCGCGGTCTCAGGTCTGATAGAAGAAAGGATTTCTTATCTCTCGGAGGAGAAGTAGGAGGAACATTTGTAGGAGATGTTCAGATCTCCGGATTATGATTTGTACAAGTCTGGCGCTGAGTGTCTCATTGATATCTCTGGATATCTCCCCCCCCCCGTCACGATACAATGTAACGGCTCTTCAGGAGAAGGTTGAGACACTCGGCCATCGCTCTTCAGGGGGAGGTTCAGACACTCCGCCGTGGTTTGATCTATTTGTTCTTCTGAAAAAAAATATAAAAGATTGACCGGTAGACACGGGAGAGACGGGATCTCCTCCTCAACACTCAAGGTATTTCCACGTCTACTTCTCTCACCGATGCCAACACAAATCTTTTATTCCCGAAAATTTTACATTTAATTAATTGGCAACATAAATTAATATAATTTCTGGAATTTAGTACATATTCTGTTTTCATGCTCAACGGTCAGACAAGCTGAGGATTGCAGTGTCCTGGAGGACAGGATGATGCAGGGCCGCCATCAGGGGGGTACAGGCATTACACCTGTAAGGGGCCCGGGGGTCCCCAGGGGCCCGGATGGGAACCACCCTAAAAAAAAAAAAAAAAAAAAAAAAAATTTTTTTTTTTTTTTTTTTTTTTTAGGGGGCTGAAGGTCCCCAGGGGCCCGGAGGCCACCAAGGGCCCCAGATGGCAAGCCCTTTTTTTTATAAAAAAAATATATTTTTTATAAAAAAATATTTTTTTTTTATAAAAAATATATATTTTTTTAATATATATATATATTTTTTTTTTATTAAAGGGCCATTTTTTTTCTTTTATTTTTTTTAGAGGTCCGGAGGTCCCCAGGGGCCCGAAGGCCACCAGGGCCCCAGATGGCAAGCCCTTTTTTTTCTTTTTTTTTTATAAAAAATATATTTTTTTATAAAAAAATATATTTTTTTAATATATTTTTTTTATTAAAGGGCCAATTTTTTTTTTTTTTTTTTTTTTTTAGAGGTTCGGAGGTCCACAGGGGCCCGGAGGCCCCAGGGCACCGGATGACAACCCCCCTTTTTTTATTTATTTTCTATAAAAAAATATATATATTTTTAATATATTTTTATTTCATTTTTTTATTAAAGGGCCATTTTTTTAGGGGTCTAGGGCCCCAGATTTTTTTAGTAGGCCACCAGGGCCCCAGATGGCAACCCCCTCTTTTTTATTTATTTTTTTATAAAAAAAAAATATTTTTTTATAAAAAAATATATTTTTTTAATATATTTTTCTTTTCTTTTTTATTAAAGGGCCAATTTTTTTTCTTTTATTTTTTTAGAGGTCCGGAGGTCCACAGGGACCTGGAGATCCCCAGATGACAACCCCCCTTTTTTATAAAAAAATATATAATTTTTTTATATATTTTTTTATTTCATATATATATATATATTATTATTATTATTAAAGGTCCCCAGGGCCCCCGGATGACAATCCTCCTTTTTTATATTTTTTTTTTACTTTTTTATATTATTTTATTTCTTTTTTTTTAATATATAGATGTATTTTTATTAAAGGGCTCAGAGGTCCCCAGGGCCCCATGTGTCAAACCCCCTTTTTTTATAATTGTATTTTTTATTTTTCTTTATTTTTTTTTATATTTTTATTTTTTATTAAAGGGCCAGAGGTCCCCAGGGCCCTGGAAGGCAACCCCCTTGTTTTTTTGTTTTTTTATATATAAATGTTTATTTCTTTTTTATATATATATTTTTTTATTTCTTTCTTTTTTTTAAAGGGCCCAGAGGTTTCTTTTTATTAAAGGGCCCATAGGTCCCGAATAGAAAGCCCCCTTTTTTTGTAATTTCCTTTTATAAAAAAAAAAATAAGGTCCCCGGTGCCCCAGTTGGCAACCACCCTTTTTTAAAAATATATATATATATATTTTTTCCTCTCTTTTTTTCTTTTTATTAAAGGGCACAGAGGTCCCCAGGGCCCGGATGGCTACCCCCCTTTTTATTTTGTAAAGGGCCCCCGCTTCTCAATTCGCGCCAGCAGCCCCCCCCCGCTTCTCAATTTTATGCGGCAGCACCCCCCCCCCCCCGGTTCTCTGCTCCAGGGGGCCCATGCCTGAAGCTGTGTAAGGGGCCCCAAAATTCCTGATGGCGGCCCTGTGTGCGCCCATCAGGCGCAAAGCGACAAATATTGGAATGTTCATCCAGTCTTGTTGCTGGCTGTGTTTAGGGTGTGGGCTGTCATTTATTATCTCTTCTTGAGAATTGTGTGTAACAATAATAATTGACATAAAATATATAATTGTTATACAAGAAAATCTGTATTTTGATTACGACCTTAAATTTCAATCCGTAGCTCGCTATAATTTCCCCAAAAATATACACTCACTGGCGGCAACTTTATAGGTACACCTTGCCAGGTTGGACCCCCTTTATTAGGTTCACCTTGCTAGTAGCGGGTTGGACTCCCTTTATTAGGTCCCCCTTGCTAGTAGCGGGTTGGACCCCCTTTATTAGGTCCCCCTTGCTAGTAGCGGGTTGGACCCCCTTTATTAGGTCCCTCTTGCGAGTAGTGGGTTGAACCCCCTTTATTAGGTTCCCCTTGCTAGTAGCAGGTTGGACCCCCTTTATTAGGTCCCCCTTGCTAGTCCCGGATTGGACCCCCTTTATTAGGTCCCCCTTGCTAGTAGCGGGTTGGACCCCCTTTATTGGGCCCCTCTTGCTAGTAGTGGGTTGGACCCCCTTTATTGGGCCCCTCTTGCTAGTAGCAGGTTGGACCCCCTTTATTAGGTCCCTCTTGCTAATAGCTGGTTGGACCCCCTTTATTAGGTCCCCCTTGCTAGTAGCAGGTTGGATTCACTTTATTAGGTCCCCCTTGCTAGTAGCGGGTTGGACCCCCTTTATTAGGTCCCTCTTGCTAGTCCTGGGTTGGGCCCCCTTTGGCCTTCATTCATGGTGGAATAGATACAACAAGGTGTTGGAAACACCAGGGTTAAAGCAAAACCAAATCACCAAAAATTCTCCCGTCCCCCTCCCAGTGATTGGTTGGTTACATTCCTCACCGGCCGCCGTCACCGCTGTTCTCCCTGGGTTCCTAGGGTTTACGGGTTCTTGATTGGCCGGGGGGGGTGACGTCTACTACGCATGTGCCGCTCAGTGTACATCCAATAGAAGACGGCGAGCCGGTAAGCGTTTGTTATTGCGGGAGAGCCATCGCGTGAGAGTCGGGTTCAGATAAAACGTTAATCGACCTTTTTATAACATTCCTTTTATAATTGTTTCCTTTAAACGGCGGCGGGGGGAAAGCGGGAATTCCGCGTTGTGAAAATAATACATAGACGCGATTCTAATCACGGCGACTAATGAGGCTCCGCCGTCTTATCGGCGTCTTTGCTATCCTGCGTGCGACGCGTTACAGAGGGAATTCAATTAGAAGCTGATTACTCTGGAAATTAGGACGACTCATTATGGAAAGGTTGCAAATTGGCGCGGATCTGTCGAGTGGCGGATTCGCGGATGGACTTACGGGAAGGGCCTCATGTAAATCATAATTAGAGGCTTCCTTTTATTACAGTAAATATACAGCGAGCTGGAGGAATGAGAATCGCCGGAGAGAAAGCGGCACTGCGGCGGGAGAAAGGATACGGCACGCGGCGGGAGAAAGGAGACGGCACGCGGCGGGAGAAAGGAGACGGCACGCGGCGGGAGAAAGGAGACGGCACGCGGCGGGAGAAAGGAGACGGCACTCGGCGGGAGAAAGGAGACGGCACGCGGCGGGAGAAAGGAGACGGCACGTGGCGGGAGAAAGGAGACGGCACGTGGCGGGAGAAAGGAGACAGCACGCGGCGGGAGAAAGGAGACGGCACGTGGCGGGAGAAAGGAGACGGCACGCGGCGGGAGAAAGGAGACGGCACGCGGCGGGAGAAAGGAGACGGCACGCGGCGGGAGAAAGGAGACGGCACGTGGCGGGCGTGACATCACTGCGCAGCCACCAATGGAAGGATCCTGGGGATTCGGAAATTAGACGCCAGAAAAATATTCCTCCTGTTATTAATGGCGGTTTATAGAAATACAGGAAGAGAAAAAATAAAATATTAAATGTTGAAAAAAAACGTCATCTATCGGGAATAGCGAGTCAGGGAATTGTAATCCGAGAGCTGTGATTGGAGGAAACCCGACTGATCCGAGGAATGGGGATAGTTCATCAAAGAAGAACAGAGAGGAATGTTCTACCCTATGGGCTCACCCATACAAAACCCCCCTGTAATCCCAACACTAATTTTTCATTGAACCTCAACACTAACCCTCCCTGTAACCCCAACACTAATCCTCACTGTAATCCCAACACTAATCCTCACTGTAATCCCAACACTAACCCTCCCTGTAATCCCAACACTAACCCTCCCTGTACCCCCGACACCAACCCTCCCTGTAATCCCTACACTAACCCTCCCTGTACCCCCGACACCAACCCTCCCTGTACCCCCTACACTAACCCTCCCTGTAATCCCAACACTAACCCTCCCTGTAATCCCAACACTAACCCTCCCTGTACCCCCGACACCAACCCTCCCTGTAATCCCTACACTAACCCTCCCTGTAATCCCAACACTAACCCTCCCTGTACCCCCGACACCAACCCTCCCTGTAATCCCTACACTAACCCTCCCTGTACCCCCGACACCAACCCTCCCTGTACCCCCTACACCAACCCTCCCTGTAATCCCTACACTAACCCTCCCTGTACCCCCGACACCAACCCTCCCTGTACCCCCTACACTAACCCTCCCTGTAATCCCAACACTAACCCTCCCTGTAATCCCAACACTAACCCTCCCTGTAATCCCAACACTAACCCTCCCTGTAATCCCAACACTAACCCTCCCTGTAATCCCAACACTAACCCTCCCTGTAATCCCAACACTAACCCTCCCTGTAATCCCAACACTAACCCTCCCTGTACCCCCTACACCAACCCTCCCTGTACCCCCGACACTAACCCTCCCTGTAATCCCAACACTAACCCTCCCTGTACCCCCAACACTAACCCACCCTGTAACCCCAACACTAACCCTCCCTGTAACCCCAACACTAACCCTCCCTGTAACCCCAACACTAACCCTCCCTGTAACCCCAACACTAACCCTCCCTGTAACCCCCCCTTCGCATTGCTCTGGCCCCCATGGACAACCCCCAGGTCCCCTTTAGGCGTGGCTTGGTAGAGGCAGCCAGGCGACGGGCAGCATTTTGTGGCGCTTTGTTCAGATAATCATCACCAGCAACAAACACAAATCTCAGACAAGACATTTGGCGTTATCCATAATTAATTGGGGGAAGTAGAGCGGCAGAAGCGAGCGATGTCACTGCGAATGGCGGCTCCGGAATTTGGGCGTTTAGAACATTTGTGGCTCATTAGAAGGATTATTCTGAGAGCGCCGGCGATGAGCGGAGAACGTCGGGGATACAAAGTAACAGAAAATCGTATTGTAAATCGCCGCCGAGGAGACGCGTCGTGGTGAAAGGGGACGTTTTTTATTTCATGTCGGATTTTTTTTATTTTTATCATTTTGTTTTTAAGCAGCACCAGGGACAGAACTGACATCCAATCACAAGTGTCCCTTGTGCTGACTGTCCAGTGTTGCCATCCTACCAGATTGAAATTCACTAGCGCAGCCACGTTTTTACTGGCATTTCACAAAAGTTACTAAATTACATTTTTAGGTGTAAATTGCAGTATTTAGGCTACAAACAAGTACGCCGGGCAAATAGCAATGTGATTCAAGGTAAAAAAAAATATATTTTTGTTATTTTCGAGATAATAAGGGAAAATTATTTAGTCACATCACCCCCTGCCTCCACCCCCCTCTGCCACCAACACCCCCTGCCTCCACCCCCCTCTGCCACCAACACCCCCTGCCTCCACCCCCCTCTGCCACCAACACCCCCTGCCTCCACCCCCCTCTGCCACCAACACCCCCTGCCTCCACCCCCTCTGCCACCAACACCCCCTGCCTTCACCCCCCCTCTGCCACCAACACCCCCCTGCCTTCACCCCCCCTCTGCCACCAACACCCCCTGCCTCCACCCCCCTCTGCCACCAACACCCCCTGCCTTCACCCCCTCTGCCACCAACACCCCCTGCCTCCATCCCCCTCTGCCACCAACACCCCCTGCCTCCAATCTCCCCCTGCAACCATCACCCCCTGCCTTCACCCCCTCTGCCTCCAACACCCCCTGCCTCCACCCCCTCTGCCACCAACACCCCCTGCCTCCATCCCCCTCTGCGGTGCCACCAACAACCCGTCTCCATTCCCACCCTCTGCGGTGCAACCATCCCCGCCTGCGGTGCCACCAACACCCCCTGTCTCCAATTACCCCCTGCCACTAACACCCCCTGCCTCCAATCACCCCCTGCCACTAACACCCCCTGCCTCCAATTACCCCCTGCCACTAACACCCCCTGCCTCCAATCACCCCCTGCCTCCAGCCCCCTCTGCGGTGCCACCAACAACCCCTCTGCGGTGCCACCAACACCCCCTGCCTCCAATTACCCCCTGCCACTAACACCCCCTGCCTCCAATCACCCCCTGCCTCCAGCCCCCTCTGCGGTGCCACCAACAACCCCTCTGCGGTGCCACCAACACCCCCTGCCTCCAATCTCCCCCTGCAACCATCACCCCCTGCCTCCAATCACCCCCTGCCTCCATCCCCCTCAGCGGTGCCACCAACAACCCCTGTCTCCATCCCCACCCTCTGCGGTGCCACAACCCCTGTCTCCATCCCCACCCTCTGCTGTGCCACAACCCCTGTCTCTATCCCCACCCTCTGCGGTGCCACATCACCCCCTGTCTCTATCCCCCACCCTCTGCGGTGCCACCATCACCCCCTGCCTCCAATCACTAACGTTACTGTTGTCTTATTTTTTAAGTCATAAAAGTGTATTTTTTCCCCCCAAAAAAAATGTGCACTTGTAAGACCGCTGCGCAAATAAAGTGTGTGACGTAAAGTATTGCAACAACCGCCATTTTATTCTCTAGGGTGTCTGAAAAATAAATATTTAATGTTTGGGGGTAATTTTCTAGCAAAAAAAAAAAAAGATTGTAACTTTTAAATAGGCGCGGACCGCGCCTATTTAAAAATTAAAATCTTTTTTTTTTTTTTTTTCTCGTTACACTAAAGAAAATATGACTTTTATTTGTCCTATTTTCTGTAAAATCCTCTTTACCATGAAGCCGCGGTATTACCGGTGTCACCGCCAGCCTCTTCCTTAAATGTTGCGTGGGGGGGGGGGGGGGTCACGGATTTATTGTCACGGATCCCCGACCCCGTGAACTCTGCGACCTCCTAAATTGCCATTAAGCGCGGATGACGGGGGGGGGGCTGTAATATTATCTCGACCTTCTGCGGATCAGGTCTTGTCTTGATCGGATGGAGCCGGTGATTCAGACGGATGGGGACGCAGAGGAGATCGGACGCCGTGATTTATATGATAATAACGAGGCGATGGAAGACGAATGTGCAATTTATGCGCCTATCATCCGCCGCCGCTCGCCGACTACATTGTTGGCACTTTCTGCTGCATTAAATATGGATGTAAAAGGGGGGGGGGGGCGGAATTCTCTAAAGCTGAACTCCGGGGCAAACAGTGAAATAAATATTGATATACAGGATCTCACAAAAGTAAGTACACCCCTCACATTTGTGTAAATCTTTTCTTGTATCTTTTCATGTGACAACACTGAAGATTGCATTTTGCAGAAATTTAGGGACATTTTTTTAACATGGTTCACATCAGGGACCATCGGGCCCCTTACAGGTGTAATGCAAAAAAATAAAATGGGAGGGGGGCCAGCCGGGCCCCTGGGGACCATCGGGCCCCTTACAGGTGTAAAGCCTGTACCCCCCTGATTGGTTACACTAGATGAACTTGTAACTCTTTTCTTGTATCTTTTCATGTGACAACACTGAAGAAATTACACTTTGTATCTCCAATGGGCCAGATTCAGGTAGAGTTGCGCTGGAGTAATTCGATATGCGCCGCGTAACTGTGAATATGCGCCGTCGTTTCTATGTGCCCGTACCCACCAAACTAGATGCGACAGAAAACGGGCCATTTCCGATCGGCTTAACTTTCCGACGCCAGAGTCTCGTCAGCGCATAATTTAGCTTGGCGCATCAGTCGCGCCTATTGATTTCCCCTGCAAATATGCAAATGAGGGAGATTTCCCGATTCACGAACGGATTAGCACCATACGCTGGCTACATGCGCCGCACGTATCTCGTCCGTCCGGCGCAAAGTTATTTCTACAAATAGCTGCTTTATCTTTACTCCAGACGGTCACAGGTCAGCAGGAGAGCAGCTACAGCAGCAGCGTTACCGACGATAAGAGCTAGCTGAGCACCCCCACTTGCAGGACAACACCTCTGTCCATGCTTGTCTGTCAACTTTTACAGCCATGGAGGAAGACATCATAGGTCTCCATAGCCGAGATGACGGCTGACAGCTCCTGGCCTTTAGAGTTCAGCTTTCTCCTGTGTGTTTGCGGGGAACGGGAGCAGCCATCTCAGAACAAAAGTAACATCACTGTGGGGAGGGGGAGCAGGATATACTTTAGTGCCGGAATGGCGCATCTACGGGCGCATTTTAACGCCCAACGGAACGCATTGCGCTGACGTTTCCCGTGAAGTGATGCCGACGGAAGTTGTGAGAATGCGCACAAAGGGGGCGAGTGGAGCCTCCCTCACTGCGCATGCTCCGTGGATGATGCGCTGAACGTAAGCCTCTGCGCTGGGCTCTGCCCATCATTTACATATGATCACACCCACTTCCACTTGCGTTGGGTTACGCCAGCGCATTATCGTTACTCTGGCGCAAGTTTACGCGCAACTGCTATGTGAATAACAGTACTTGCGCCGAAAGTGTCGTCAGAGTAACGTAAATGAGAAACGTTACTCCAAAGTAAAGAAGCGCCCATCTACCTGAATCTGGCCCTATGTTGTGTAGTGAGTGTACAGCTTGTATAACGGTGTAAATTTCACATCCCCTCAAAATAACTCAACACACAGCCATTAATGTCTAAACCGCTGGCAACAAAAGTGAGGACAAAAGTGAGGACACCCGAAAGTGAAAATGTCCAAATTGGGTCCAAAGTGTTGATATTTTGTGTGGCCGCCATTATTTTCCAGCACTGCCTTAACCCACTTGGTCACCAGAGCTTCACATGTTACCACTGGTGAAGTAAAAATGTCCAAACTTGGCCCAAACTGGGCCCAATTAGCCATTTTCCCTCCCCCCGGTGTCATGTGACTCGTTAGTTTTACAAGGTCTGAGGTGTGAATGGGGAGCAGGTGTGTTAAATTTGGTGTTATCGCTCTCACTCTCTCATACTGGTCCTTCCGACAACATGGCCCCTCATGGCAAAGAACTCTCTGAGGATCTGATATAAAGAATTGTGTCTCTACATAAAGACGGCCGAGGATATAAGAAGATCGCCAAGACCCTGAAACTGATCTGCAGCACGGTGGCCAAGACCATCCAGCGGTATAACAGGACGGGTTCCCCTCCCCCCGCCTCGCCATGGTCCACCAAAGAAGTTAAGGTCACGTGCTCAGCGTCATATCCAGAGGTTGTCTTTGGGAAATAGACGTATGAGTGCTGCCAGCATTGCTGCAGAGGGTGAAGGTGTGGGGGAGGGGTCAGCCTGTCAGTGCTCAGACCAAACGCCGCACACTGCATCAAATTGGTCTGCATGGCTGTCGTCCCAGAAGGAAGCCTCTTCTAAAGATGATGCACAAGAAAGAGCCGCAAACTGAAGGCAAACAGACTAAGGACATGGATTACTGGAACTGTGTCCTGTGGTCTGATGAGACCAAGATAAACGTATTTGGTGTCAGGTGTGTGTGGCAGCAACCAGGTGAGGAGGACAAAGACAAGTGTGTGGGGGTTACTACTAAGCTGGGGATCAGCAGAGCTGGGGGTTACTACTGAGTGGGGAAACAGCAGAGCTGAGAGTACTACTGAGTGGGGGAAACAGCAGAGCTATGGGTACTACTGAGCAGGGGATCAGCAGAGCTGGGGGGTTACTACTAAGCTAGGGATCAGCAGAGCTGGGGAATAGTACTAAGCTGGGGATCGGCAGAGCTGGGTGTTACTACTGAGTGAGGGATCTGCAGAGCTAGGGGTTACTACTAAGCTGGAGATCGGCACAGCTGGGAGTTACTACTAAGCTGGGGTTTGGCAGAGCTGGGTGTTACTACTGAGTGAGGGATCAGCAGAGCTGAGGTTACTACTGAGTGGGGGATCTGCAGAGCTAGGGTTAATACTGAGTGAGGGATCAGCAGAGCTGGAAGTTACTACTAGACTGGGGATCGGCAGCCCTGGGAGTTACTACTAAGCTGGGGTTCGGCAGAGCTGGGTGTTACTATTGAGTGGGGGATCAGCAGATCTGAGGGTTCTACTGAGTGGGGGTCCTGCAGAGCTAGAATTCTACTAAACTGGGGATCAGCAGAGCTGAGGCTGCTACTAAGCAGGGGATCTGCTGAACAAGGGTACCAATGAGCTAGGGTTCTACTGGGTCCCTTTAAAAAAAAAAAAAAAAACACACAAAGGGCATTTGCCAAGCTTCATTAAAGCCTCACTGAAGTATCACAGATAAAAAAGCATGTTCAATCGGTAAACGCTTTAATGTGTATTAAAGTTAAAGTGAGTGTAAATGAGCCCTCATAGACACACAGAGGGGGCTCGGGAGCAGCTGGCCCTGGGGGGCACTCAGCAGGAGGGAGGAGCCAGGAGCGCCGGTGGGGCACCCGAGAAGAGGAGGATCCAGGCTGCTCTGTGCAAAACCATTACAGAGAGCAGGTACTAATAACACGTTTGTTATTTTTAAAACAAAAAATCCGAAGCTTTGGTGTCTCTTTACGGACCTTTTCGGGGGACTAATCTCCGACCCGGGGCTCATGGGAGACGTGGGAGACGCAGGAGACGTGGGCCCTTGTCACCTGTAGACATCTCCTCCTCACCACTTCCTCCTTCTCCTCCTGTGTGGGGGGGGGGGGGGGAATCATCAGACCTCCACCTTCTCCTCCTGTGTGGGGGGGGATCATCAGACCACCTCCTTCTCCTCCTGTGGGGGGGGGGGGGTCATCAGACCTCCACCTTCTCCTCCTGTGTGGGGGGGGGGGGGATCATCAGACCTCCTCCTTCTCCTCCTGTGTGTGGGGGGGGGGGATCATCAGACCTCCACCTTCTCCTCCTGTGTGGGGGGGGGATCATCAGACCTCCACCTTCTCCTCCTGTGTGGGGGGATCATCAGACCTCCTCCTTCTCCTCCTGTGTGGGGGGGGGGGATCATCAGACCTCCATCTTCTCCTCCTGTGTGGGGGGGGATCATCAGACCTCCACCTTCTCCTCCTGTGTGGGGGGGGGATCATCAGACCACCTCCTTCTCCTCCTGTGGGGGGGGGGGGTCATCAGACCTCCACCTTCTCCTCCTGTGTGGGGGGGGGGATCATCAGACCTCCTCCTTCTCCTCCTGTGTGTGGGGGGGGGGTCATCAGACCTCCACCTTCTCCTCCTGTGTGGGGGGGGGGGATCATCAGACCTCCACCTTCTCCTCCTGTGTGGGGGGATCATCAGAGCTCCTCCTTCTCCTCCTGTGTGGGGGGATCATTAGACCTCCTCCTTCTCCTCCTGTGTGGGGGGGGATCATCAGACCTCCACCTTCTCCTCCTGTGTGGGGGGGATCATCAGACTTCCACCTTTTCCTCCTGTGTGGGGGGATCATCAGACCTCCACCTTCTCCTCCTGTGTGGGGGGGGGGGTCATCAGACCTCCTCCTTCTCCTCCTGTGTGGGGGGGGGGCGGGATCATCAGACCTCCACCTTCTCCTCCTGTGTGGGGGGGATCATCAGACCTCCACCTTCTCCTCCTGTGTGGGGGGGGGGGTCATCAGACCTCCACCTTCTCCTCCTGTGTGGGGGGGATCATCAGACCTCCACCTTCTCCTCCTGTGTGGGGGGATCATCAGACCTCCACCTTCTCCTCCTGTGTGTGGGGGGGGGATCATCAGACCTCCACCTTCTCCTCCTGTGTGGGGGGGGGGTCATCAGACCTCCTCCTTCTCCTCCTGTGTGGGGGGGGGGGCGGGATCATCAGACCTCCACCTTCTCCTCCTGTGTGGGGGGGATCATCAGACCTCCACCTTCTCCTCCTGTGTGGGGGGGGGGGTCATCAGACCTCCACCTTCTCCTCCTGTGTGGGGGGGATCATCAGACCTCCACCTTCTCCTCCTGTGTGTGGGGATCATCAGACCTCCACCTTCTCCTCCTGTGTGTGGGGGGGGGATCATCAGACCTCCACCTTCTCCTCCTGTGTGGGGGGGGGATCATCAGACCTCCTCCTGTGTGGGGGGGGGTCATCAGACCTCCACCTTCTCCTCCTGTGTGTGGGGATCATCAGACCTCCACCTTCTCCTCCTGTGTGGGGGGGGGGGGGGTCATCAGACCTCCACCTTCTCCTCCTGTGTGGGGGGATCATCAGACTTCCACCTTCTCCTCCTGTGTGGGGGGGGGGGGTCATCAGACCTCCACCTTCTCCTCCTGTGTGGGGGGATCATCAGACTTCCACCTTCTCCTCCTGTGTGGGGGGGGGTCATCAGACCTCCACCTTCTCCTCCTGTGTTGGGGGGGATCATCAGACCTCCACCTTCTCCTCCTGTGTGGTGGGGAGGGGGTCATCAGACCTCCTCCTTCTCCTCCTGTGTGGGGGGGGGGGGTCATCAGACCTCCACCTTCTCCTCCTGTGTGGGGGGATCATCAGACCTCCACCTTCTCCTCCTGTGTGGGGGGGGGTCATCAGACCTCCACCTTCTCCTCCTGTGTTGCGGGGGATCATCAGACCTCCACCTTCTCCTCCTGTGTGGGGGGGGGGGGGGGGTCATCAGACCTCCACCTTCTCCTCCTGTGTGGGGAGGGGGTCATCAGACCTCCTCCTTCTCCTCCTGTGTGGGGGGGGGGGGTCATCAGACCTCCACCTTCTCCTCCTGTGTGGTAGGGGGGATCATCAGACCTTAGAAATCAGTAACTTCCACCCCAAGTTATAAATATCTAACGAGTGGGAGAACGGCGAGCAGATGTTCCATAATTACTCCTCATCTCGGGGTCCCGGGAAGGTGAGTCCCCCTAATGGGAGCAGATGTTCCACGCGAGGAGCCGCTAAAACAAGACTCTTCTCTGAAGAGGAGAGGGGGGGGGGGGGGTATATGTAACGAGTTCAGTGAATTATGAAGAAGAAATCAGGAAATGATGCAGAATTTGGAAATAAAGTATCTTTCTGAGGTTTTTGGAGGGTTTGTGTGGTGAAGGGAGTCTCTTGGAAACTAAACAACTCCATTGAAGTAGCCACAGTGGCGGCTGGTGCTCAACATTTTTGGAGGGCGCAAACAAACAGAAAAAAAAAAACATCAATTGCAGCCTTACTGTGCCCATCAGTTGCCACCACTGTGGCCATCAAACACAGCCACTGTGCCCATCAATTGCCGCCACTGTGCCCATCAAACGCAGCCACTGTGCCCATCAAACGCAGCCACTGTGCCCATCAATTGCCGCCACTGTGCCCATCAAACACAGCCACTGTGCCCATCAATTGCCGCCACTGTGCCCATCAAACGCAGCCACTGTGCCCATCAATTGCCACCAGTGTGTCCATCAAACGCAGCCACTGTGCCCATCAATTGCCACCACTGTGCCCATCAAACGCAGCCACAGTTTCCATCAATTGCCGCCACTGTGCCCATCAAACACAGCCACTGTGCCCATCAATTGCCACCACTGTGCCCATCAAACGCAGCCACTGTGCCCATCAATTGCCGCCACTGTGCCCATCAATTGCCACCACTGTGCCCATGAAGCGCAGCCACTGGCCCGGATTCACAAAGCACTTGTGCCAGCGTAAATCAAGTTAAGTGCAAATGTGCGCCAGCGTATCTGTGCGCCTGAGTCACAATCCTAAAAACTGGCCACCCTACGTATCTTGCTTACCCCGGCGTAACGTGGGCGCATGTTACTTCTGGATACGTGTTGCTGCTCCCATTGATTAGCCATTCAAATATGCAAATGAGGGAAACACGCCGATTCACGAACGTACGTGCGACCGACGCAGGCTCTACGCAACGCGCGTAATTTTTCCGTCCGGCGTAAAGTTATTCCCCATAAAGGAGGTGTAGGTCAGCACCAGACATGCTCAGGTCTGCACCAGGGAACTCAAGCCTACGTATTTTAGGTAGGACGTGGGGTCTGGCTGGGCGTAGGTTACGTTAACGGCGTACACAGTGATCCGGTGTATCTTAGGCAGTTGTTCCGACGTGGTTGTGCGCATGCGCACGGGGATACATCCACGTCTCGACGCATGCGCAGTTCATTTTAAAGCGGAGCTCCAGCCGCAATTTTTTTTTTTTTTAAAGTCAGCAGCTACTAACAGTGTAGCTGCTGACTTTAAATAAGGACACTTACCTTGTCCTACTTGCCCGCGCTGACGGGGCCCCCCGATGCCGGTCCCACGATCGCTCCGGGTCCCGCGCCGCCATTCACACTATGGGAAACGGGCAGTGAAGCCGTACGGCTTCACTGCCCATTTCCTACTGCGCCTGCGCGAGTCTCACGCTGGCTTGTGAATGGGCGGCTGCTCTCTGAGAACACACACAGTTCCCAGAAAGCAGCGCGCCCCATTCAGGACAAGGACAAGAAGAAAAGACACCGCGGAGTGGAAGAGGCAGATTACGGACTTCCGCATAGCAACAGGTATTTCGGGTGAGTATTTTTTTTATTTTTTCAGGTTTTTTTTATTTAATTTTTTTTAAACAACATGGGAAAATTTTGTTTTCCTGGGTGGAGCTCCGCTTTAAGTACTTGTCTGGCGCCCGGCCCATCATTTGCATGGGGTCACGCTTCATTAGCATGGATCACGCCCACTTCCAGCCCACTTCCACTTACGCCGGCCTGCGCCTTCGAAATGTACGCTACGCCGGCGCAGAGTTGGGAGTTGGGAGCAATAGCTTGCTGAATTCAGTGCATGCCTCTCTGCGCTGCGCCGGCGTAGTGTACTATGTGTGTGCTACACCGGAGTAAATATGCGCCCATCTCTGTGAATCCGGGCCACAAATGCAGCTACGGTGGCATAAAATTGTTGCCACTGTGCCATATAATGGTCGTTGCCATGCCATCAATTGTCGCCACTGTGCCATCGATTGTCACCACTGTGCCATCAATTGTCGCCACTGTGCCATGCCATCAATCGCAGCCACTGTACCCATCAATTGTCGCCACTGTACCCATCAATTGTCGCCACTGTGCCATCAATTGTCACCGATGTGCCCATCAATTGTCACCGCTGTGCCCATCAATTGTCGCCGCTGTGCCCATCAATTGTCACCACTGTGCCATGCCAAATGCAGCCACTGGGCCATGCCATTGTCACCACTGGGCCCATCAATTGTCACCGATGTGCCCATCAATTGTCGCCACTGTGCCCATCAATTGTCGCCGCTGTGCCCATCAATTGTCACCACTGTGCCCATCAATTGTCACCACTGTGCCCATCAATTGTCACCACTGTGCCATGCCAAACGCAGCCACTGGGCCATGCCATTGTCACCACTGTGCCCATCAATTGTCACCACTGTGCCATGCCATTGTTGCCACTGTCCCCATCAATTGCCGACAGTTTGCCCCTAAAATGCCGCCAGAGTGCCCCCCGCCCGGCACTTACCTTTCTCGGTCAGCTATCCTCGGATCCTCCTTCACGATCCCCCGAAGTAGTCCCACCCTCTATGTCGCTTCAGCCAATCAGGTTACCGGTGAACCTGATTGGCTGAGACGCCTGTGAGTGTTAAAAAGGGAACGCACCCCCCATGCGTCCCCATGTTAACTATTTAAAAGCCGATTACTGCCCTCAGGCCGCTGGCTCTGATAGACACTTCCACAGCCAACCAGCTGCCGTTATTCAGATGGCAGGCGCTCACCAGGGGGCCGGCTATATGAATAGTGGGCGGCAGCGGCAATACACAGATTCATGCAATGCACAAATCTATGTATTGTATTCAGTGGCGGTGCAGGAGCGAGAGGGGGCGGCGCTCCTGCGCCCTCTATGGACGCACCGCCACGGGTAAGCCGTGCTAATTTTTTCAAAATTCTCCACAGAATATACACGCAGATATACGTCTGCAGAATGGCACGACTGGGCACAAGGGCGTACATGTACGTCCCCTTTAGGGGTCCAGCCGTGGGTCACGCAGCGCGCCACCGACGGCGCGCTCGCGAACCGGTCCTCAGTTACGTGACCGTCCCAGCGGGAACAGCGGCCCGATCGCCACCAGCTTCCCACGATCGGGTCACAGAGAGGAAGAACGGGGAGAGGTAAGTGTAAACAAACCCCCGTGCTTCCTAGTGAGCCTGTCATAGGGAACGACTATCAGTGATATCACACACACAGCCACGCCCCCCCCCCCACAGTACGAACACTCCCTTAGGGCACACTTAACCCCTACAGCGCCCCCTCCTGGTTAACTCCTTCACTGCCAGTGTCATTTTTACAGTAAGCAGTGCATTTTTATAGCACTGATCGCTCTATAAATCTGAATGGTCCCTAAATAGCGCCAAAAGTGTCCGCCATAATGTCGCAGTCACGATACAAATCGCAGATCGCCCTAAACTGTCGGCCTAAACTGAGGAATTTTGTTTTTATATATCTTTTTTGGGGATATTTATTATAACAAAAAGTAAAACATATATTTTTTTTTTTTCAAAATTGTTGTTCTATTTTTGTTTATAGCGCAAAAAATAAAAACCGCAGAGGTGATCAAATACCACCAAAAGAAAGCTCTATTTGTGGGGAAAAAAGGACGTTAATTTTGTTTGGGAGCCGCGCAATTGTCAGTTAAAGCGACGCAGTGCCAAATCGCAAAAAGGGGCCTGGTCATTGAGCACCCAAATGGTCCGGGGCTGAAGTGGTTAAGAGCTATGGGCGGAAGTGACGTTTTGACGTCGCTTCCGCCCTGCGATGACTTGAAGATGGGTGGGGGCCATCTTCCACTCACTCATCTCCATGTCACAGAAGGGACAGGTCTGGATCGCCTCCGCCATAATCAACGGCCACGGTAAGCAGCGGAGGGCACCGGAGGGTGGCGGGAGGGGCGGGCCCTCTCCTGCTCCTGCCGCCGATAAAAGTGATCTTGCAGCGAATCCGCCGCAGAGACCACTTTTGTCTGAAAGAGGACCGCCGGCCCTTGAAGAGGATACCGGGGGTTATGGTAGCTAGCTCTTCTTCAAAGACGGGACGTTTACAGTCCTTCATTCAGGTTGTTTTAGTTATTTGCTCCAAAGGTCGCGGCAGCGCATGAGTGGCCCTAGTGCTCTACATCTATAAGATGATCACATGACCATTTCTGACCATGGTATACGGGACATAAATTTGGAAATATCTGAATATATGACATATTCCTGCACCATGCAGCCCTCCGGCACAATGCAACAGTCACATTTTATATTTCTTTAGAAACCATTTTCTCATAAGTACGTCTTCTTCTTTTACAGCACAGAGATATTGTATATATTAGGAGGGCCGGGCGCTGGGAGCCGAGATGGAGAATGAAGATAGAAAACTTCACCAGCTCAGCTGAAATGATAAGTGTCCCCCTGTGGGAGATTTAATACCTCCGGGCTGGAAGATTTGGTTTGGCTGAGGAAAGTTTTTTCATTAAGGAACAGACTGTTTCTTGGCTTGTCTGCGGACGCCGTTCTGGTGGTAACAGGGATCGACGGACGGGAGAAAATAACATCTTATAGCTTCCTGAATGGTTTAAAAATAGAAAATATAAAGGAATAAAACCAAGATTTGTTAAGCTAGGAACAAAATACTTGTCATGATATTGGTGGCACTTTATTGTCCCGCAATGTAGAGGGTTAGAGGTCACTTTACAAGGAGGACTGAACACAAGAGGACTAAGGTAGACCAAGCAAAGGAGGACTGAACACAACAGGACCAAGCACAGGAGGAACAAACACAAGAGGACAAAGGTAGACCAAGCACAGGAGGACTGAACACAAGAGGACCAAGATAGACCAAGCACAGGAGGACTGAACACAAGAGGACCAAGATAGACCAAGCACAGGAGGACCGAACACAAGAGGACTAAGGTAGACCAAGCACAGGAGGACTGAACACAAGAGGACCAAGATAGACCAAGCACAGGAGGACTGAACACAAGAGGACCAAGATAGACCAAGCACAGGAGGACCGAACACAAGAGGACTAAGGTAGACCAAGCCCAGAACAACTGGACATAAGAGGACTAAGGTATACCAAGCACAGGAGGAGCTAACACAAGAGGACTAAGATAGACCAAGCCCAGGAGGACTGAACACAACAGGACCAAGTACAGGAGGACCGAACACAAGAGGACTAAGATAGACCAAGCCCAGGAGGACTGAACACAACAGGACCAAGTACAGGAGGACTGAACACAAGAGGACCAAGATAGACCAAGCACAGGAGGACTGAACACAAGAGGACTAAGGTAGACCAAGCACAGGAGGACTAAACACAAGAGGACTAAGGTAGACCAAGCACAGGAGGACCGAACACAAGAGGACTAAGATAGACCAAGCACAGGAGGACCGAACACAAGAGGATTAAGGTAGACCAAGCAGAGGAGGACTGAACACAAGAGGACTAACATAGACCAAGCAAAGGAGGACCAAACACAAGAGGACCAAGCACAGGAGGACTGAACACAAGAGGACTAAGGTAGACCAAGCAAAGGAGGACCAAACACAAGAGGACCAAGCACAGGAGGCCTGAACACAAGAGGACTAAGGTAGACCAAGCACAGGAGGACTAAACACAAGAGGACTAAGGTAGACCAAGCACAGGAGGACCGAACACAAGAGGACTAAGATAGACCAAGCACAGGAGGACCGAACACAAGAGGATTAAGGTAGACCAAGCAGAGGAGGACTGAACACAAGAGGACTAACATAGACCAAGCAAAGGAGGACCAAACACAAGAGGACCAAGCACAGGAGGACTGAACACAAGAGGACTAAGGTAGACCAAGCAAAGGAGGACCAAACACAAGAGGACCAAGCACAGGAGGCCTGAACACAAGAGGACCAAGCACAAGAGGACCAAGCACAGGAGGAACGAACACAAGAGGACCAAGATAGACCAAGCATAGGAGGACTGAACACAAGAGGACCAGGCTCAGGAGGAACGAACACAAGATGACTAAGGTAGACCAAACACAGGAGGACTGAACACAAGAGGACTAAGATAGTCCAAGCACAGGAGGACTGAACACAAGAGGACTAAGATAGACCAAGCACAGGAGGACCTAACACAAGAGGACCAAGCATAGGAGGACAGAACACAAGAGGACCGAGATAAACCAAGCACAGGAGGACCAAACACAAGAGGACTAAGGTAGACCAAGCACAGGAGGACCGAACTAAAGAGGACTAAGGTAGACCAAGCACAGGAGGACTGAACACAAGAGGACCAAGCACAGGAGGACTGAACACAAGAGGAGCAAGCACAGGAGGACTGAACACAAGAGGACCAAGCACAGGAGGACCGAGCACAGGAAGACAAAGGTGTACAGAGCACAGGAGGACAAAGGGGGACAGAGCACAGGAGGACCAAAGAGGACCGCGCACTGGAGGACAAGGGGGGACAGAGCACAGGTGGTCAAAGGGGGATGGAGCACAGGAGGACAGAGCACAGAAGGACGTGAGGGGGATAAAAGCTGATCACTGGCTTCTGTCAAAGGGGCATGGGCTATGGCTGCCTCATCTGTGCCCGCCAGTGCCACCTTTTATTACCTGCCAGTTCTACCTACCAGTTGCCACATGCCACTTTCCAGTGCCACATATCAGTACCCACCAGTTCCACCTGTCGGTGTACACATGCCAGCTACCAGTGCCCACAGTGCCACCTACATTTGCCCACCAGTGCCACCTATCAGTGCCTACCAGTGCTGCCAATCAAGGTCCATCAGTGAAAACGATCAGTGCTGCCTATCAGTAAAACCTACCAGTGGCCATGAGTACCACCCATCAGTGCCGCATCATTGGTGCTTATTAGTGCCATCTTATCAGTGCCTAGCAGTACAGCCTATCAGTGACCTTCAGTGCCACCCATTAGTGTCCATCAGTGACGCCCCATTGGTGTATATCAGTGCCCATTAGTGCGGCCTTATCTGTGCAGCCTATCAGTGCCACCTATCAGTGCCCATCAGTGCCACTCATCAATATCACCTCTCAATAACCATCTGTGCAGCCTCATCAGTGCATCAAATTATAAAACTGTTTTTTATTTAGTTTAAAAAAAAAACAGCAATGATAAAATACCACCAAAAGAAAGCTCTATTTGTGTAAGAAAAAAATATTAAAAAGTTTCACTTGGGTACAGCGTTACATGACCGCGCAATTGTCATTCAAAATGTGAGAGCGCTGAAAGCTGAAAATTGTCCTGGGCAGGAAGGGGGGGAAAATGCCCAGTAGGCAAGTGGTTAATGATTACAGTGCCGCATACATTTATCTCTTCTATCCGCTCGGAGTTCAGCTTTAAGTCTTGCCGGAGATATTCATTGGGCGCGTTACGGCCCGTTTTATATTACACCAGAAGCCCGACCACGCCGCGCTGTAACAAAGGCGTTGCGCTCGTCAATTCTCAGCGTTTGTAGTCTCTTCACATAAAGGAAAGTTCCGCCAGGCGAGGTTTATATTGTCTCCCCGCGTCTCCCTTCTCTGACAAGCTCCTTCGGCGTCTTATTAGATTTATAAGCGCGGATTATCGCCGTATTTGTAAAACGCAGTCAATCTCAATTCCGCATTCAATGTATTTATTTCACTTACCCGGGGTGAGATGACGGCGTTCCCTCCAGCGCGGGAAATGAAACAGCGGGGGGGGGGGGGATTTCTGCGGATGAAGGATAGAATTGCGAGACACCTACTGTGAGACCCACCTTCTTTTCACGCCGGCAGCTGCGCTAAAGTCTTTTCATCGCAACCGGCTTTGGGGAGCCGAAATCCGAACGATTTCCCCCCGGAGGCTCGGGAAGACTCGGCTGAAAACTGCTCGCTCTGCTCTTATTTGTCATGCAAATTTTATGTTATTTTTATAATGACGGCTTTTTACGGCTCCCACCCCCCCTCCCCGGCAGCGCCGAGTTTCCTTTTCTGTTTCACCAACTTTGCACATATTTACTTTGTAGCGAGAGTTTAATAACACACCCGCCGTTGATTGAGGGATTTAGGCCCAGATTCACATACATCGGCGCATATTTATGCCGCCGTAGCGTATCGTCTTTACGCTACGCCGGCGCGGCGCAGCGCAGAGAGGCAAAGCATGTAATTCACAAAACAAATGCTCCCAACGTTGCGCCGGAGTAGCGTATATTCCTAGGCGTAAGTCAGCGTAAGTGGAAGTGGGCGTGATACATTGAAATGAAGCGTGACCCCATGCAAATGATGGGCTGAGTTTCAGACAAGTACTTAAAATGAACTGCGCATGCGTCGTACCTTGGACGCATCCCAGTGTGCATGTTCACTTTCACGTCGAAACAACTGCCTAAGATACGTCGAATCACTGCCTACGACGTGAACGTAACCTACGCCCAGCCCAATTCACGTACAACGTAAACGACGTAAAATAAACGGCGTTCGTTCCCTGGTCCATACCTTTGCATGAGTTGCGCCTCCAATATGGGGAATAACTTTACGCCGGACGTAAACCTTACGCAAATCGCTTAAAACATGCGCCGGGCACAAGTAAGTTGTATAGAAAATCAATGGGAGTACCAAATGCGTCCAGCGTAACTATGCGCCCACTCTGTGCCGGCATAGGCAAGTTACGTTGGGCGGATGAAGTCAGTTTTTAGGCGTATCTATGTTTGTGGGTACGGCGCACAGATACGGCGGCACATATTTGTACTTACGCGGCGTATCTGGAGATACGTCGGCGTAAGTGCTTTGTGAAACCGGGCCCTAGTCTGCAAGTCTTCATTTGCTGTGCTTTGTAGGGGAGGCGAAGCGGGCTCTAATCAGGATAAAGGATCGATTTTTTTTTGTTCCATTATGATGTAGCTGAGGATCGCCGTTTAGGCAACACAAACCGAGTCATGGGACCGATGTCCAGATTTCTGCCATCAAGATGCACATTTCATGCCTTTTGCTACATTTTGCACTTTTAAAAGGAGAATTCCAGGTCTGGTTATTTTTCCGTACCGTATTTTCCGCTCCATAAGACGCACTCCTCCCCCCCCCCCAAAAAAAAAAAAAAATGGGTGGAAATGTCTGTGTGTCTTATGGAGCGACTATTCTAATCCTTGCCGGGTTAGAATAGTCGGGCTGGGGAAGCCGGTCGCCAACTAGCTGATGCTGTTGCTTTCTTGTAGTTGTAGTCCACTCCATGCACGCTCAAGCTCTACCGGTGGGTGGAGAAGCAGCGCAGCACAGCCAGGGAACTACAACTCCCAGGATCTTGGAAGCAGGGGGTGCCAGGGAATCAGAACTTGGGACCAACATGATTGGCCCGGGCTGCAACTTTGCTTGACCCCAGGACTGGAGGAGGCCATGCAAGAACCTGCTGAGCTGGCACTAGCAGCTTCTATCACTGAGGTGAGACACCCTGACACCCCCACGGCCAGCTGACCCCACATCCCATCTAACTCCCCAATACACCCTATTTACTCTGCCCAGTGTCCACCCAGTAACCTCAAAATAGCCCTCAACACTGTGTGTCCTGCTGGAATCTGGCCATGGTCTGTGGGTTCTGCTGGCCTGTGTATCCTACTGGCCACTGGCTTGTAGGTCCATCCGGGATCAGGCCATGGCCAGCTGGGGGGCCTAAAAATATGTAAAAATAAAATAAAAACAATAAAATTGTAAAAAACAAATAATAAAAAAAAACAAAAAAAAAAAAACGACTGACATCAGTGGCGGAACTACCAGGGTCCCAAAGGTAGCACTTGCGACTGGGCTCTGGCATTCCGCCACCGTGGGGAGACCCCAAGATGGTAGAAAAGTGGCCTGCTTCGGGACCATAATAAATGGTCCCACAATGGGAGTGGGCCTTGGCATCAGTGGGAACAGCCCCGGTCGGGTTCTAGTTTCTAGGCTCTAGTTACGTCTTTGGCTGGAGCAATGTATTTATGTAACAATATCCATATCTGGAATTTTTTCTTTAACCACTAAATGCAAACCAATTAGACATTGCACTGATTGCCTCCATTTTACTGGTATGTGGCTGTGCAGGGTATCTAATGTGACTGAGGTCCAATAGGCACCAGAGTTAGACCCAGGGCACTCAGTAGTCAGCACTTTTTAATGGACCCAACCAGGTCCAACCAGAAGGTGGAGCTCCAGGCTCCTTTTTTGCAAGTTTGCTTGACTAATTTGTACTGCTTTGCTGAACAAAAGCCCTATTCATAGAGTCACCCCTATACTACACTCATTAGGCTCTCTCTCTCTGGTGGCTTCTTTCGCCTTTCTTCTGTTTTTCTACCTTTTTCTTTCACCTTTTTTCTGTTCTTCTACCCTCCACAAGTTCCTCTTCCCCATAGGATGGTGCAGAAGGACCCTCGGCCTCTGTGTGGCAGCAGAGGTCTGACATGCCTTCTGCTGGATCAAAACGAGATCTCTTCAATCAATAGGAGCATTACACATTCCGATCCTACATATAGCAGCTCTACTGTGTTCTCAAAACTGGAAACTGAAGCGCCACGCCACTGTTAGGAGACCCAGGTACAGTGGCGTCTGGTGCTCAACATTTTTGGGGGGGCACCCAAATGCACCCAAATGCACCATCAAATGCAGCCGCTGTGCCATCAATTGTCACCACTGTGCCATGCCATCAAACACAGCCACTTTGCCAACAATTGTCACCACTGTGTCATGCCATCAAACGCAGTCACTATGCCATCAATTCGCACCACTGTGCCATGCCATCAAATGCAGTCACGGTGCCATGTCATCAAATAAAGCCACTGTGGCATCAATTGTCACCACTGTGCCATGCCATCAAATGCAGTCACTGTGCCATGTCATCAAATGAAGCCACTGTGGCATCAATTGTCACCACTGTGCCATGCCATCAAACACAGTCACTGTGCCATCCTATAAAACGTAGCCGCAGCTGTACCAATTGATGCCACTGTGCCCTTTGTCGCTACTGTGCCTATTGTTGCCTCCTATGTGCCCATTGTCGCCGATGTGCCCTGTAAAATGCACTTACCTTAATCCTTTTACGTCCCGCGATGTCTTCTCCCGCCTTGGTGCTGCTTCAGCCAATCAGGTTACTGATAACCAAAATTGGAGAACCTGATTGGCTGAGACGGCTGTCAGTCTTATCCAAGGAACGCACCCCGTACGTTATCTGGATAAAGCATCCGGGAGAGGAGGGCTGTACTCGGAAAGCCTATCAGAGCCGCTGGCTCTGATAGGCACTTCCGCATAGCCAACCAGCTGTCGTTATTCAGGTGGTCGGCGCTCAATGCCCGGCCACCTGAATAAACCAGCGGCAGCTGGCAACAATTACATACATTCATGCAATGCATGAATGTATTATTTTCAGTGGCAGTGCGGAGCCAGAGGGGGCAGCGCTCCAGTGCCCTCTATTGACGGACCGCCGCTACCGAGGTACAACTTTATTCTAATAAAGGTCGGAGATGATCCAAAAAGTACCAAATGTATTTGAGGGCCAAACCAGCTGC
This sequence comes from Rana kukunoris, assembly GCA_029574335.1. Lineage (NCBI taxonomy): Eukaryota > Metazoa > Chordata > Amphibia > Anura > Ranidae > Rana > Rana kukunoris. The sequence goes on along the minus strand of CM056052.1, from coordinate 557,259,994 downwards.
TGACATGGCTCTTGGTAGAAATACCATTAAAGGTTAATTTCACTTATGTTGGTTCACATTGTTGTCAATGAAGCCCTGATGAAGGGGCTCTTAGATCTCTGAAATGTGTTGGTTCTTTTTGTGATCTTTTATTGGAATAAATTTGTATCTGGACCTCTTAGAAGTGGTGTGGTTTTTCAATTTCCAATCAATTTTGCAAAATTACACTACAAGCCAAAGAGACCGTGGAGCTATTCTGGGTGGGTAGAAGCCACCTGCCCTGGAACCAGATCACGACGTCGACATCAATGCCACTGAGGTAGCCCTACGGTTCTGGTACTATTTTTCCACTTTCCTTATTGTAACGGAATGGCCCGTGGGACCCAAAGGCTCTTGAAGGGTGTGGGGTACTCCTGTTTCAGCTTCACCGATGACTCTTGTGCCTAAAGTCATCCTATGTCCACTAGGTGCATAGGATGACTGAGAAATGATATCTTGGATTACATGAGATGGGACAGTAATGATAATTCACAATGTATTCCAGGATATCTTGAAATATTACAGGTTGTTGATTCTAAACCCAACCGGTCAATAGAAAGAGTAATTCATTCAATGCGGGAACACCCACTGTTAAGGTGTTTAGTGTAGTCTGCTACTGTCATGTAAATGAACCTTAGTCTGGCTCTCAAGAACCTTTCATTGTGCGATGCTAATTGACACTGTATTGTGTGAATTTCTATTGATGATAAATGTGTATTGTATAGCAGGCGAGAAGAGCCTATCTCGGAGTCACCTTGTCTGGGTAAATGATTAGTAATTAGCACATGTAGATTATCTCGAAGTCAGAATGTCTGTCTCCTAAAATATGTGTATTGAGCTCCGTGTGTCATGTTGTGGGTGGAGTTAAGCCATTGTTCCTTGGGGTTTCTAACTGTATAAAAGCCTGAGTTTCCCATTAAAGTGTCTATTCGTTTGAACCTCGAACAGAGCTGTGTCTCGTTATTGGGGTTCGTCTGCCGGATTGTGGAGTGTCGATAAGCTGCCTTGGGTTCGGAATGGAATATAATAACCCCTGTCCGTTACACTCATCTACTGCGTTCTCATTCTGATTCAGTCCTGATACTACAATCACGGCACATCCTCCTCTGTCTGTATGAACATGAAATATTATCTCCACCAGCATGCCGCCTCTTTGCGATGATGTGGCAGCCGTAGAGGTAGGTCGGTCCGGGTCGTTACGCCGGAGATTTTCATCCAAATGGAAGTTAATATTTTTTTTTACATCTTTGAAGCATGAAATCATGCCTGTGATTACAGCTCATCCAGAGGTGGTCGGAGCCGAGAGCCCGCTGGCAGGCGTTCAGCGCTGGGCTCCGGGTGGAAGCAGCCGGCAATTTGGCAGAGATACTAATGGATTTTCAGACCGCGTTTTACACAACTTTAAATCCTCCAGTCGTGTCACAACCAGCCGTGTAGAAAAAAAGAGAAGTCAGTTCTGCTAACCTCCAATGTCTCTAAAAGCCTCGTCTGATGTCTGCTGCCTCCGTTCTTTATGTAGGATTAGGTTTAGAGCCGAGAGGTAAAAATGAGAGTAAGTGACCCGATAGACCCGAGTAGAAGTGCAGCCCGGGACACTCCTCTGATAGAAAGTCCTAAGACAAAGGAAGGCAGGAACCCCCAGAGCTTCCGGAAGATTCTAATCCCTTATTTTGGTGAGAAAATTGCTGTAGGTTTCTATAGATCACAAGTGTCAAACACAAGGCCCGCGGGCCGAATGCGGCCCGCCAGGCCATTTTATGTGGCCTTGGCACCCCCACCCTCTGCCACCACCCTCCTCTGCGGTGCCTCCAATCAACCCCTGCCTCCAATCACCCCCTGCCACCAATCTCCCTCAGCCTCCAATCTCCCCCTGCCTCCAATCACCCCCCCATGCCACTAATCTCCCTCTGCCTCCAATCACCCCCTGCCACTAATCTCCCTCTGCCTCCAATCTCCCTCTGCCTCCAATCTCCCTCTGCCTCCAATCTCCCTCTGCCTCCAATCTCCCTCTGCCTCCAATCTCCCTCTGCCTCCAATCTCCTCCAGGCCCCCTGCCTCCACCCCCCTCTGCGGTGCCACCAACAACCCCTGTCCCCCCCACGCTCTGCTGTGCCACCACCCCCCTTTTGAGGTGCCTCCAATCAACCCCTGCCTCCAATCACCCCCTGCCACCAATCTCCCTCTGCCTCCAATCTCCCCCTGCCTCCAATCTCCCTCTGCCTCCAATCTCCCTCTGCCTCCTATTTCCTCCGGGCCCCCTGCATCCATTATCCCCTGCCTCCGACCCCCTCTGCGGTGCCACCAACAACCCCTGTCTCCCCCCCACCCTCTACGGTGCCACCACCCCCCTCTGCGGTGACTCCAATCAACCCCTGCTTCCACTCACCATCTGCCACCATGACCCCCTGCCTCCAATCACCCCCTGCCTCAATTCTTCATGCGCAGTTCCAAGCCGAACCGATCTCGGCTATTTTTACTGGCACACTCCTGCAACCACTGACAGTTACGAACGGGGGGAAATAGTGCCAGGTTTTACGAGAAAAAAAAAATACGGACGGTTGGCAACACTGACTGGCTCCCCCAGATGGGGGGCACAGACTGACACCCTACCTCTTGGCAGTGTTTTTTTTTTCAGCAACTCCCCCAGGCATAGGTGTGCGCAGCCTATTACATTAGGGGGTGCACTCCAAAGCTCAAACACATTGTACTGATCATTTAACTGTATTCATTCAGAAAGGGAAGGGGCCGGTAAATTACATATTTACCATCCCCTTCCCCACCGCTCTTTCTCCGGAAGCGCTGGGGAGCCAGGGCATGAGGGGGCATCTGTGCTGCACTGGGAGATTAGGGTGTGCCCAGGCACACCCTGTGCGCACGCCTACGCCCCCAGGGCATTTCAGTGAGCCCGTTTCATCTGGATCTATGGATATTGGCAGGAGAATCTAACCAATCAATTCCTCAGATCTGACACACATCTACATGTTAACAATTTGCACCTGGCTGGCTCAGTAAAACTTGCAGACAAAACAGCGGCAGCTCGAGACTGATAGCTGCAGGACACAGGAAAACATGAACTCCTTGTAGGCATCTGCCTACATACTACATATGCCCTACACACATCAAGCAAGCACATCCATGCATGGTAGCATACCTCCCAACTTTTTGAGATGGGAATGAGGGACACCTTGTTGAGCGCGGGGGGGGGGGGGGGTTCCGCGGATCGGAGTTGTTGAGCAGGGGGGGTTCCGTGGTTCTGAGTTGTTGAGCGGGGGGGGTCACGGATCGAAGTTGTTGCGCGGGGGGGGGTTCGCAGTTGTTGAGCAGGGGCAGGGGGGGTTCGCGGATCGGAGTTGTTGAGCGGGCAGGGGGGGTTCGCTGATCGGGGGGGTTGGCAGATCGGAGCTGTTGAGCGGGGGGGTTCGCGGGAACGCTGGATTTACCGCGATTCACAGTAATCGCGTGGGGGGTGCCGCGAATCACGGTAATCGCGTGGCGTGGGGGGTGCCGCGGAATCGCGGGACTCCTGCCCTATTCGCGGGAAAGCGGCATTTATCGCGATTCGCGGGACATTCCCGCGAAATCCGGGACGGTTGGGAGGTATGTGGTAGGGTGCCCATGTGTCCCGGATTGCCCGGGACTGTCCCGCAATTGACATGTCTGTCCCGGGTCCCAGGCACCTTCAATGTCCCGGAATGAAATAGAGGACACAGGTTGGTAGGGCCAGAGCTGCCTTGCGTCTTACAACCAGTGACAATTTACTATCATAAAAATGAGGCATCAACCCTGAGACTACATTCCCCCCCCCCTCATCTTTTTTTGGGGAAGGTGAGAGAGGGGGCGTGTCCCTCAATGGCAGTTTGGAAATGTGGTCACCCTAATGCACGGTCGGCCTCGTGTTTTGGTGGAATCTCCACCAAACTTGCTGGGCCGCAGTGGCGGTGCGTCCATAGTGAGCGCAGGAGCGCCGCCCCCTCTCTCCTGCACCCATCAATCAACAATACATAGCTTCCTGCATTGCAAGAATCTATGTATTGTCACCGCTGCCACCCACTATTCAGGTGTCCGGCCCCCTGTTGAGCGCCGGCCATCTGAATTACAGCGGTGGGGGTGTTTTGGAAGTGCCTGATTAGAGCCAGAGGCTCTGATAGGCTTCCTGATTACAGCCTGTGGGCTCTAATAGGTTTCCAAATGGTTAAACAGCGGGCGCACAGGCTGTACATTCCCTGGTTAAACAGCTTCCCTAACACTGACCCGCCTTTCAGCCAATCAGGTGCACTGGGTCTGGTTACCGGTTACGGGATTGGCTGAAGCGACATCGAGGATGGGAGAAGACATCGAGGGAGCGGAGGGAGAGTGGAGGAGGACAGCGCTGACCCAAGGAAGGTAAGTGCCAGGCAGGGGCACAAACTGGCTGCAATTGGGGGCACAATCTGGCTGCAATTGGGGGGACAAACTGGCTGCAATTGGGGGGGGACACTGGCTGCATTTGGGGGGACACACTGGCTGCATTTTGGGGGACAAACTGGCTGTAATTGGGGGGACAAACTGGCTGCAATTGGGGGGACAAACTGGCTGCATTTGGGGGGACAAACTGGCTGCATTTTGGGGAACAAACTGGCTGCATTTTGGGGAACAAACTGGCTGCATTTGGGGGGACAAACTAGCTGCATTTGGGGGGGGACACTGGCTGCATTTTGGGGAACAAACTGGCTGCATTTGAGGGGGACAAACTGGCTGCAACTGGGGGGGACAAACTGGCTGAATTTGGGGGGGACAAACTGGCTGAATTTGGGGGGACAAACTGGCTGCAATTAGGAGGACAAACTGGCTGCATTTGGGGGAACAAACTGGCTGCAATTGGGGGCACACACTGGCTTAATTTGGGGGGACAAACTGGCTGCAATTGGGGGGACAAACTGGCTGCATCTGAGGGGACAAACTGGCTGCATTTGGGGGGACAACTGGCTGCATTTGGGGGACACACTGGCTTCATTTGGGGGGACAAACTGGCTGCAACTGGGGGGGGGGGCAAACTGGCTGAATTTGGGGGGACAAACTGACTGCAATTGGGGGGACAAACTGGCTGAATTTGGGGGGACACACTGGCTTCATTTGGGGGGACAAACTGGCTGAATTTGGGGGGACAAACTGGCTGCAATTAGGAGGACAAACTGGCTGCAATTGGGGGGACAAATTGGCTGCATTTAGGGGGAACAAACTGGCTGCATTTGGGGGGACAAACTGGCTGCATTTGGGGGCACACACTGGCTTCATTTGGGGGGACAAACTGGCTGCATTTGGGGGGACAAACTGGCTGCATTTGGGGGGACAACCTGGCTGCAATTAGGGGAACAAACTGGCTGCATATGGGGGGTCACACTGGCTTCATTTGGGGGGGACAAACTGGCTGCATTTGGGGGACAAACTGGCTGCATTTGTTGGGACAAACTGGCTGCATTTGAGGGGACAAACTGTCTGCATTTGGGGGCACAAAAACTGGCTTAATTTGGGGGCACACACTGGCTTAATTTGGGGGCACAAACTGGCTTCATTTGGGGGCACAAACTGGCTTCATTTGGGGGAACACACTGGCTTCATTTGGGGGGACAAACTGGCTGCATTTGAGGGGACAAACTGGCTCCAGTTGGGGGCACAAACTGGCTTCATTTGGGGGGACAAACTGGCTGCATTTGAGGGGACAAACTGGCTCCAGTTGGGGGCACACACTGGCTTCATTCGGGGGCACAAACTGGCTTTGTTTGGGGTCAAACTGGCTGCGTTTGGGAGGACAAACTGACTGCAATTGGGGGGACAAACTGGCTTCGTTTGGGGGCACAAACTGGCTTCATTAAGGGGCACACACTGGCTTTATTCGGGGGCACAAACTGGCTTTGTTTGGGGTCAAACTGGCTGCATTTGGGGGGACAAACTGGCTGCATTTTGGGTCAAACTGGCTGCATTTGGGGGGACAAACTGGCTGCATTTTGGGTCAAACTGGCTGCGTTTGGGGGGACAAACTGGCTGCAATTGGGGGGACAAACTCGCTGCAATTGGAGGGACAAACTGGCTGCAATTGGGGGGGACAAACTGACTGCAATTGGGGGGACAAACTGGCTGCGCTTGGGGGACAAACTGACTGCAATTGGGGGGACAAACTGACTGCAATTGGGGGGACAAACTGGCTGCGTTTGGGGGGACAAACTGGCTGCAATAGGGGGGACAAACTGGCTGAATTTGGGGGAAAACTGGCGGCATTTGGGGTCAAACTGGCTGCGTTTAATGGGCACAGTGGCGGCAATTGATGTTTTTTTTTTTAGTTTATTTGCGTCCCCCCCCCCCCAAAAAAAAATTGGAGCACCAGCCACCACTGCTAGGCCGGTGTGCAGGGTCATCTTTAAAGCAGGGCAAAAGCGGAAGCTGCCCTGAGCCCCATCATTGTTGTGGGGCCCAAAGCAGCTGCCTCATATTTGCCAACTATCCGAGTTTAAATTCTCTTGTCCCTTGAAGTTTTAGTCCCGTGCTATGTCCCGACATCTCAGTGTGAAGTTCTGGTAATAATAATGCTCAGCTCTGCCCTATTGCCATGTACAGAGGACTCACCTGCAGCCTGTGTGTTTACATGTAAATAACCTGCATTAATATGTAAATAGCCGCAGATTGGCAGCAACCTCTAACAACCAATTAGTGAGTGGTAAGGATGTCCAGTAACATCTAGCAACCAATCAGTGAGCAGTATTGACGTACAGTGAGAGACAAACTGGCTGCAATTAAGGGGACAAACTGGCTGCATCTGAGGGGACAAACTGGCTGCATTTGGGGGGACACACTGGCTTCATTTGGGGGGACAAACTGGCTGCAACTGGGGGGGACAAACTGGCTTAATTTGGGGGGACAAACTGGCTGCAATTAGGATGACAAACTGGCTGCATTTGGGGGAACAAACTGGCTGCAATTGGGGGCACACACTGGCTTCATTTGGGGGGACAAACTGGCTTCATTTGGGGGGACAAACTGGCTTCATCTGGGGGGACAAACTGGCTTCATTTGGGGGGACAAACTGGCTGTAACTGGGGGGGACAAACTGGCTGAATTTGGGGGGGGGGGGCAAACTGGCTGAATATGGGGTGGACAAACTGGCTGAATTTGGGGGGACAAACTGGCTGCAATTAGGAGGACAAACTGGCTGCATTTGGGGGAACAAACTGGCTTCATTTGGGGGGACAAACTGGCTGCAATTGGGGGGACAAACTGGCTGCAATTGGGGGGACAAACTGGCTGCAATTGGGGGGACAAACTGGCTGCATCTGAGGGGACAAACTGGCTTCATTTGGGGGGACAAACTGGCTGCATTTGGGGGGACACACTGGCTTCATTTGGGGGGACAAACTGGCTGCAACTGGGGGGGACAAACTGGCTGCAACTGGGGGGGACAAACTGGCTGAATTTGGGGGGACAAACTGGCTACATTTTGGGGGACAAACTGGCTACATTTTGGGGGACAAACTGGCTACATTTTGGGGGACAAACTGGCTGCATTTGGGGGGGGGGAAACTGGCTGCATTTGGGGGGACACACTGGCTTCATTTGGGGGGACAAACTGGCTGAATTTGGGGGGACAAACTGGATGCAATTAGGAGGACAAACTGGCTGCAATTGTGGGGACAAACTGGCTGCATTTAGGGGAGAACAAACTGACTGCATTTGTGGGAACAAACTGGCTGCATTTGGGGGCACACACTGGCTTCATTTGGGGGGACAAACTGGCTGCATTTGAGGGGACAAACTGGCTGCATTTGGGGGGACAACCTGGCTGCAATTGGGGGTCACACTAGCTTCATTTGGGGGGACAAACTGGCTGCATTTGGGGGAAAAACTGGCTGCATTTGGGGGACAAACTGGCTGCATTTGAGTGGACAAACTGGCTTCATTTAGGGGCACAAACTGGCTTCATTTGGGGGCACAAACTGGCTTAATTTGGGGGCACACACTGGCTTAATTTGGGGGCAAAAACTGGCTTAATTTGGGGGCACAACTGGCTTCATTTGGGGGAACACACTGGCTTCATTTGGGGGCACAAACTGGCTTCATTTGGGGGGACAAACTGGCTGCATTTGAGGGGACAAACTGGCTCCAGTTGGGGGCACACACTGGCTTCATTCGGGGGCACAAACTGGCTGTGTTTGGGGTCAAACTGGCTGCGTTTGGGGTCAAACTGGCTGCGTTTGGGGTCAAACTGGCTGCGTTTGGGGGGACAAACTGACTGCAATTGGGGGGACAAACTTGCTTCGTTTGGGGGCACAAACTGGCTTTATTTAGGGGCACACACTGGCTTTATTCGGGGGCACACACTGGCTTTGTTTGGGGTCAAACTGGCTGCATTTGGGGGGACAAACTGGCTGCAATTGGGGGACAAACTGGCTGCATTTTGGGTCAAACTGGCTGCGTTTAGGGGGACAAGCTGGCTGCAATCGGGGGACAAACTGGCTGCAATTGGGGGGGGACAAACTGACTGCAATTGGGGGGACAAACTGGCTGCATTTGGGGGGACAAACTGACTGCAATTGGGGGGACAAACTGGCTGAATTTGGGGGGACAAACTGGCTGCATTTGAGGAACAAACTGGCTGCAATTGGGGGCACACACTGGCTTCATTTGGGGGGACAAACTGGCTGCAATTGGGGGGACAAACTGGCTGCATCTGAGGGGACAAACTGGCTGCATCTGAGGGGACACACTGGCTGCATTTGGGGGGACACACTGGCTTCATTTGGGGGGACAAACTGGCTGCAACTGGGGGGGGACAAACTGGCTGCAACTGGGGGGGACAAACTGGCTTAATTTGGGGGGACAAACTGGCTGCAATTAGGATGAATTTGGGGGGACAAACTGGATGCAATTAGGAGGACAAACTGGCTGCAATTGGGGGGACAAACTGGCTGCATTTAGGGGAGAACAAACTGGCTGCATTTGTGGGAACAATATGAACAAAAAATAGAGATTTAGCGCAATCTCTATTTTTTGTTCATATGGTTTCTGTGTAGTATAACACTTTTGGATTGCAGCTTTATTCATTTTCTTTTGTCACATTAATGAGCGCAATAACATTTTTTCACTATTTGTGGGAACAAACTGGCTGCATTTGGGGGCACACACTGGCTTCATTTGGGGGGACAAACTGGCTGCATTTGGGGGGACAAACTGGCTGCATTTGGGGGACAACCTGGCTGCAATTGGGGGTCACACTGGCTTCATTTGGGGGGACAAACTGGCTGCATTTGGGGGGAAAAACTGGCTGCATTTGGGGGACAAACTGGCTGCATTTGGGGGGACAAACTGGCTGCATTTGAGGGGACAAACTGGCTTCATTTGGGGGCACAAACTGGCTTAATTTGGGGGCACACACTGGCTTAATTTGGGGGCACAAACTGGCTTAATTTGGGGGCACAACTGGCTTCATTTGGGGGAACACACTGGCTTCATTTGGGGGCACAAACTGGCTTCATTTGGGGGGACAAACTGGCTGCATTTGAGGGGACAAACTGGCTCCAGTTGGGGGCACACACTGGCTTCATTCGGGGGCACAAACTGGCTGCGTTTGGGGTCAAACTGGCTGCGTTTGGGGTCAAACTGGCTGCGTTAGGGGGGACAAACTGACTGCAATTGGGGGGACAAACTTGCTTCGTTTGGGGGCACAAACTGGCTTTATTTAGGGGCACACACTGGCTTTATTCGGGGGCACACACTGGCTTTGTTTGGGGTCAAACTGGCTGCATTTGGGGGGACAAACTGGCTGCAATTGGGGGGACAAACTGGCTGCATTTTGGGTCAAACTGGCTGCGTTTAGGGGGACAAGCTGGCTGCAATTGGGGGGACAAACTGGCTGCAATTGGGGGGGGACAAACTGACTGCAATTGGGGGGACAAACTGGCTGCATTTGGGGGGACAAACTGACTGCAATTGGGGGACAAACTGGCTGAATTTGGGGGGACAAACTGGCTGCATTTGAGGGAACAAACTGGCTGCAATTGGGGGCACACACTGGCTTCATTTGGGGGACAAACTGGCTGCAATTGGGGGGACAAACTGGCTGCATTTGGGGGACACACTGGCTTAATTTGGGGGGACAAACTGGCTGCAACTGGGGGGGACAAACTGGCTGAATTTGGGGGGGACAAAATGGCTGAATTTGGGGGGACAAACTGGCTGCAATTAGGAGGACAAACTGGCTGCATTTGGGGGAACAAACTGGCTGCAATTGGGGGCACACACTGGCTTCATTTGGGGGGACAAACTGGCTGCAATTGGGGGGACAAACTGGCTGCATCTGAGGGGTCAAACTGGCTGCATTTGGGGGGACAAACTGGCTGCAACTGGGGGGGGGGACAAACTGGCTGCAACTGGGGGGGACAAACTGGCTGAATTTGGGGGGGACAAACTGGCTACATTTTGGGGGACAAACTGGCTACATTTTGGGGGACAAACTGGCTGCATTTGGGGGGACAAACTGGCTTCATTTGAGGGGACAAACTGGCTGAATTTAGGGGGACAAACTGGCTGCAATTGGGGGGACAAACTGGCTGCATTTAGGGGGGAACAAACTGGCTGCATTTGGGGGGACAAACTGGCTGCATTTGGGGGCACACACTGGCTTCATTTGGGGGGACAAACTGGCTGCATTTGGGGGGACAAACTGGCTGCATTTGGGGGGACAACCTGGCTGCAATTGGGGGGGTCACACTGGCTTCATTTGGGGGGACAAACTGGCTGCATTTGGGGGGACAAACTGGCTGCATTTGGGGGACAAACTGGCTGCATTTGGGGGGACAAACTGGCTGCATTTGAGGGGACAAACTGGCTGCATTTGGGGGGACAAACTGACTGCATTTGAGGGGACAAACTGGCTCCAGTTGGGGGCACACACTGGCTTCATTCGGGGGCACAAACTGGCTTTGTTTGGGGTCAAACTGGCTGCATTTGGGGTCAAACTGGCTGCGTTTGGGGGGACAAACTGACTGCAATTGGGGGAGAAACTGGCTTCGTTTGGGGGCACAAACTGGCTTCATTTAGGGGCACACACTGGCTTTATTCGGGGGAACACACTGGCTTTGTTTGGGGTCAAACTGGCTGCATTTGGGGGGACAAACTGGCTGCAATTGGGGGGATAAACTGGCTGCATTTTGGGTCAAACTGGCTGCGTTTGGGGGGACAAACTGGCTGCAATTGGGGGGACAAACTGGCTGCAATTGGGGGGGGACAAACTGACTGCAATTGGGGGGACAAACTGGCTGCATTTGGGGGGACAAACTGACTGCAATTGGGGGGACAAACTGGCTGCGTTTGGGGGGACAAACTGACTGCAATTGGGGGGACAAACTGGCTGCAATAGTGGGGACAAACTGGCTGCATTTGGGGGAAAACTAGCGGCATTTGGGGTCAAACTGGCTGCGTTTAATGGGCACAGTGGCGGCAATTGATGTTTTTATTTGATGTTTATTTGCGTCCCCCCCCCCCCCCAAAAAAAAAAAAAATTTGAGCACCAGCCACCACTGCTAGGCCGGTGTGCAGTGTCATCTTTAAGGCAGGGCAAAAGGGGAAGCTGCCCTGAGCCCCATCATTGTTGTGGGGCCCAAAGCAGCTGCCTCATACTTGCCAACTATCCGAGTTTAAATTCTCTTGTCCCTTGAAGTTTTAGTCCCGTGCTGTGTCCCGACATCTCAGTGTGAAGTTCTGGTAATAATAATGCTCAGCTCTGCCCTATTGCCATGTACAGAGCACTCACCTGCAGCCCGTGTGTTTACATGTAAATAACCTGCATTAATATGTAAATAGCCGCAGATTGGCAGCAACCTCCAACAACCAATTAGTGAGTGGTAAGGATGTCCAGTAACCTCTAGCAACCAATCAGTGAGCAGTATTGACGTACAGTAATCTCTAGCAACCAAATACAATTCAGAAGTCAGTGATTGGTAATGATACCTGTCCCCCCCCCCCCCCCCGGATGAAACGGTTATATTCTTCTTCAGCTGAGCGATTTGCAGAGAATTCTAGAAGACCAAAAGAGAAAGGTCACGTCACCCGGCCCCCGTACAAATGGCATCGCCAGCCCTGATTAATGGCGTCAATGACAGATTTTTATTGTGTCAAATTAGATTCCATTTTACAGCCCATTTTGCGGCGGCGATCACAGATTATGATGAATGGGTTGTACCCAGTGTGGAGGAATCAAATGGAAAGGACGAGGAGCAAAGACGAAGGGTGGCGGTGGCGGGAGGGCCGAGGTTCTCCATAAGGTATGGATGGACAGTCATCCTCCAAGGAACTACAACTCCCAGCATGCCGTGGTGATAGTTCTTTGCAGCCCGTCACTGGGTTAGGTGAACTGAATCGGAGCGACGCGGATGCAGTGGCGTAGCGTGGGTTGTCAGAGCCCGGGGCAAGGCAAATAACTTGCACCCCATTAACCTGCGGACTTTTGGCACTCCCTGAGTCCCTTCCGACAATAGTACTGACCTACCTGATTCCTACACTGACTTACCTGACCACTAATCTACCTGATCCTTATACTGACCACTACACTGACCTACCTGACTCCTACACTGACCACTACACTACACACTGACCTACCTGACCACTAATCTACCTGATCCTTATCTTTTACTGACCACTACACTGAAAAGCCTGATTCCTACACTGACCTACCTGACCACTAATCTACCTAATCCCTATATTGACCACTACACTGACCTACCTGATTCCTACATCGACCACTACACTATACTACTACACAATACACTACACTACCCACTACACTAACCACTGACCATTACACACCACACTGACCCTATCTCATTCCTATACTGACCCTTACACTAACCTACCTGATTCCTATACTGACCACTACACTATGCACTACAGTACCCACTACATAATGCACTATACACTGACCACTACACTACACACCACACTAACCTACCTGATTCCTATACTGACCACTACTCTACACACAGACCACAACACACTGACCACTAGACTACATTACACACTGACCACTAATTTACCTGATCCCTATACTGACCACTACACTATACTACTACACAATACACTACATTTCCCACTACACTAAGCACTGACCACTACACACCACACTGACCTATATCATTCCTATACTGACCCTTACACTAACCTACCCAATTCCTACATCGACCACTAAACTGAACTACCCGAGTTCTATACTGACCACTACACTATACACTATACACTGAACACTACACTACACACAACACTAACCTACCTGATTCCTATACTGACCACTACTCTACACACAGACCACTAGACTACATTACACACTGACCACTACACTACACACTAACCTACCTGATTCCTATACTGGCCACTACACTATATTACTACACAATACACTACACTAACCACTACACAGTACACTGACCTCATCTCATTCCTATACTAACCTACCTGATTCCTACATTGACCACTACACTACACACTGACCTAGCTGATTCCTATACTTACTTACCACTACACTATATAATACACTATCCACTGACCACTATACACCACACCACACTAACCCGATTCCTATACTGACCACTACACTATACTACTACACAATACACTATCCATTGACCACTACACTGATCTACCTGATTCCTATACTGACCACTACACTATATACTATACACTACATTACCCACTACATAATACACTATACACTGACCACTACACACAACACAACACTAACCTACCTGATTCCTATTCTGACCACTACTCTACACACAGACCACTACACACTGACCACTAGACTACATTACACACTGACCACTAACCTACCTGATTCCTATACTGGCCACTACACTAGATTACTACACACTACACTAACCACTACACAGTACACTGACCTCATCTCATTCCTATACTAACCTACCTTATTCCTACATTGACCACTACACTACACACTGACCACTACACTACACACTGACCTAGCTGATTCCTATACTGACCACTACACTATATAATACACTATCCACTGACCACTATAGAAACACTAACCTAATTCCTTTACTGACCACTACACTATACTACTACACAATACACTATCCATTGACCACTACACACCACACCACTACGCTACACACCACAACAATCTATCTGATTTTTATACTGACCTGACCACTACACAATACACTGACCTATCACATTCTTATACTAACCTACCTGATTCCTACATTGACCACTACACTACACACTGACCACTACACTACACACTGAGCGATGTGACCCGGTCTGGCTGATCCATCACTGATTGGATATTCCAAAGAGAATAAATCGGAATCCCGAAAAATTAAAATTAGGTCCAAATTTCAATGCATAACAAAATGCATTGCACATGTCTTCATCTGATAGGAGGATACATCTGATATGAGCATACCTCTGATATGAGGATACATCTGATAGGAGGATACATCTGATAGGAGGATACATCTGATAGGAGGATACATCTGATGGGAGGATACGTCTGATAGAAGGATACATCTGATAGGAGGATACATCTGATAGGAGGATACGTCTGATAGGAGGATACATCTGATGGGAGGATACGTCTGATAGGAGGATACATCTGATAGGAGGATACATCTGATAGAAGGATACATCTGATAGGAGGATACGTCTGATAGGAGGATACATCTGATGGGAGGATACGTCTGATAGGAGGATACATCTGATAGGAGGATACATCTGATAGGAGGATACGTCTGATAGGAGGATACATCTGATGGGAGGATACGTCTGATAGGAGGATACATCTGATAGGAGGATACATCTGATAGAAGGATACATCTGATAGGAGGATACGTCTGATAGGAGGATACATCTGATGGGAGGATACGTCTGATAGGAGGATACATCTGATAGGAGGATACATCTGATAGAAGGATACATCTGATAGGAGGATACGTCTGATAGGAGGATACATCTGATGGGAGGATACGTCTGATAGGAGGATACATCTGATAGGAGGATACATCTGATAGGAGGATACATCTGATAGGAGGATACGTCTGATAGGAGGATACATCTGATGGGAGGATACGTCTGATAGGAGGATACATCTGATAGGAGGATACGTCTGATAGGAGGATACATCTGATGGGAGGATACGTCTGATAGGAGGATACATCTGATAGGAGGATACGTCTGATAGGAGGATACATCTGATAGAAGGATACATCTGATAGGAGGATACATCTGATAGAAGGATACATCTGATAGGAGGATACGTCTGATAGGAGGATACATCTGATGGGAGGATACGTCTGATAGGAGGATACATCTGATAGGAGGATACATCTGATAGGAGGATACATCTGATAGGAGGATACGTCTGATAGGAGGATACATCTGATGGGAGGATACGTCTGATAGGAGGATACATCTGATAGGAGGATACGTCTGATAGGAGGATACATCTGATGGGAGGATACGTCTGATAGGAGGATACATCTGATAGGAGGATACGTCTGATAGGAGGATACATCTGATAGGAGGATACGTCTGATAGGAGGATACATCTGATAGAAGGATACATCTGATAGGAGGATACATCTGATAGAAGGATACATCTGATAGGAGGATACGTCTGATAGGAGGATACATCTGATAGGAGGATACATCTGATAGGAGGATACATCTGATAGGACGATACGTCTGATAGGAGGATACATCTGATAGGAGGATACGTCTGATAGGAGGATACATCTGATAGGAGGATACATCTGATAGGAGGATACATCTGATAGGAGGATACATCTGATAGGAGGATACGTCTGATAGGAGGATACATCTGATAGGAGGATACGTCTGATAGGAGGATACATCTGATAGAAGGATACATCTGATAGGAGGATACATCTGATAGGAGGATACATCTGATAGGAGGATACATCTGATAGGAGGATACATGAAGATAAATCTCTCCCGATTGAACATAAGCAGGAGGTGAGGATGAAACCTTCCAATTGAACCCATACTGGAAGTGAAGATAAATCTCCCCGCCCGATAGAACACAAGCAGGAAGTGAAGAAAAAATTTCTCCCGATGGAACACAAGCAGGAAGTGGAGGTAAATCTCCCAATTGAACACAACTACAGTAAAATGAAAGCCATTTCCTTTAATAGTGAATTTTTGCTGTTCCCGGACTATATGGAGCGCGCACCTTGGCGGTGTCATGACAATGTCAGGAGAGCCATCCGTCCTTTCCTGGCATAAATCAAATCCTTTATGAAAGTTCTGGAATGTTCTCGCTGAGCCGATCAATATACAGCAGGAACATTCTGAGCACTGGGCACGTGCTGCGCCCGGCGCGGGTCTCCCGGGTGTGGAGTCGCAATGCATT
The DNA here is from genome assembly GCA_029574335.1 of Rana kukunoris. Lineage (NCBI taxonomy): Eukaryota > Metazoa > Chordata > Amphibia > Anura > Ranidae > Rana > Rana kukunoris. The sequence continues at coordinate 557,243,565 of CM056052.1, read as the reverse complement.
ACGGATGGAGGCGCCATCAATCAATGCTCTCAGACCTCCCCCGCCCCCCCCAACCTTCATTTCTTCTCTCTCTTTACTCTCGTCACAGCGACTTTATTTTTTAAGCATTTTTGGGTTCCTGCCGATCAGCAAACAGTTCAGTTTTAAATCATTTCTTCTCTAAGACTTTGGAGTTTTTAGGTGAAGTGGAGCTCAGAAAGTGAAGAGATGAAATAGGGGACATCTGAGCCGACCCCCCCCCCCCCCCGATATACCCTCCTTTGGTCACAAAGTCCTCAGATACAATCAGCAGTGTACTTCCCACCAGGGATGGACTGGCCATTGGGAATACAGGGAGTTTCCCGGTGGGCCGATGGCTCAGTGGGCCGGCTTCAGTGACAGCGGACCGCCGCCCCCCCTCCGCTCCTCTGTCTCTCCCTTCCCGCAACACTCACCTCCTCTTCCTCCCCGCAGTGCTCACCTGGGGGGGGGGGGCAGAGAAGCAGGGGGAGGACCAGAGAAGCAGGGGGGACGACAGAGGAGCATGGGGGAGGGGTCAGACAGCTGACTTAACAGCTATGGCCTCGGAGTTTCTCACTTCTGCCTAATCTTGTCCCGTGGGGGGGCACCGAACTGATTCTTTGCCCCGGATGAAATAATGTCTGGCTCCCCCACTGGTATTGCCTATAAGAGTATCAGTACCAGCCGTTCTATTCTAATAAAGTAGAACGGCTAGTGGCTAGTGAAGGAGGAGAGGGGGCTTGGGTGGCCGGGGGGGGGGGGGGGTGTGCAGGAGTTGTCCGGCCACCATGGGAAGACCCTACTTCCCATGCCTGCCACTGGATGGCACTGGATGGCACTAGCAGGTGGCACTGGACCTGGCAGGTGGCACTGATTGGCAGGTTGCACTGACAGGTGGCACTGGCAGATGGCACTAATTGACACTGGCAGGTGGCACTGGTTGGCACTGGCAGGTTTCACAGCCGATAGTGTAACTGTATGGAGGGAGAGAGAGGAGCTGACGGGACCCAGCAGCTATCCAGCCAATGATTGGGCAGGGGACCTAGCAGCTATCCAGCCAATGATTGGGCTGTTTAAGAAAGGGGCGGGCCACATACACGTAGCGGCCCGCCCAGATCCCATCCCATTGGCTGGTGTTGGATAGCTGGGTCCCGACCACCCCCGACATCCGACCTCAAGTTTGACAGCTCCTCTCTCTCTCCGTTTAGTTTCACACACCGTGGTGCTGCTCTGCCAACACCCCACGTTCCTCCTCCCTTCTCCACGCTCTGCGCGCCGATGCCGATTTCTCCCAAATGGCCAAGTATCGGCTGATATATCGGTCGACCTCTATTAGGGTCCCTGCTTACATCAAGGGTACCTGTCAGAGTCCCTTCTGACATCAGAGTCCCCTTTAACATCACAGGTCACCATCAGAGTCCACCCAACATCAGAGTCCCTCCTTCTAATGATTTGATTAACATCTCAAACAGACCTGGGTAAGTAGAATTGCCCCCGGACTAAACTTGCACATGCATATATAGAACTGTTATGTATTCAAATATTTTTCTAATAAATAAAGAATTATGTGCATGGTATGTGATCTTAACTCGACTGTTGATGTAATTTGTATTTGGATATGTTTTTTTCTCAATAGAAGGCTTGTACCTCTAATTGGACAGCATTCCCCTGAAGAAGCCCGACATATGGGCGAAACATGTTGAGAACTCCATTTCATAGTGCTGTATCTATAAAACTTTATTGATATGTACTTGCCAAATGTTACCTTTTAACAATTTTTTATTTGCTCTTTAAATAAAAAAAAAATCTTGTATATCATAGTTGATATTATTTAATCTCATTCTGCACCTGGGGGCTGACCGACGCACACACATATATACGTCAACACAATGGCACGGGCAGGCAAATGGGCGTACCTGTAAGTCCCTTTAAATTTGCCGCCCGGCGGGCGTGCACACGCCCACCGCGTGCCTCGTGAGTGTGCTCACCAGGGTCCCAATCAGAGTCCCCCTTGCATCAGAGTCACCTTTTACATTAGGTTCCCCACTTACATCAAGGGTCACTATCACAGTCCCCCATTACATCAGGGTCTCCAGTAGACATGTGCAATTTGTTTAGTTTCCGAATTTTTTTTTTTAACAAATTTCGGATTCTGATGGGGACTGGGATTTAAGGGGATATTCTGATGGGGACTGGGATTTAAGGGGGATTCTGATGGGAACTGTGATTTAAGTGGAGATTCTGATGGGGACTGGGATTTAAGTGGATATTGTGATGGGGACTGGGATTTAAGGGGATATTCTGATGGGGACTGTGATTTAAGGGGGGATTCTGATGGGGACTGGGATTTAAGGGGGATTCTGATGGGAACTGTGATTTAAGTGGAGATTCTGATGGGGACTGGGATTTAAGGGGATATTCTGATGGGGACTGGGATTTAAGGGGATATTCTGATGGGGACTGTGATTTAAGGGGAGATTGTGATGGGGACTGGGATTTAAGGGGAGATTCTGATGGGGACTGTGATTTAAGGGGGATTCTGATGGGGACTGTGATTTAAGGGACGATTCTGATGGGGACTGTTATTTAAGGGGATATTCTGATGGAGACTGTGATCTAAGGGGAGATTCTGATGGGGACTGTGATTTAAGGGGGATTCTGATGGGGACTGTGATTTAAGGGAAGATTCTGATGGGGACTGTGATTTAAGGGGATATTCTGATGGAGACTGTGATCTAAGGGGAGATTCTGATGGGGACTGTGATCTAAGGGGATATTCTGATGGGGACTGTGATTTAAGGGGAGATTCTGATGGGGACTGTGATTTAAGGGAAGATTCTGATGGGGACTGTGATTTAAGGGAAGATTCTGATGGGGACTGTGATTTAAGGGGGGAGGACTCTGATGGGGACTGTGATCCAAGGGGAGATTCTGATTGGGTCAGTGATTTAAGGGGATATTCTGATGGGGACTGTGATTTAAAGGGGAGATTCTGTTGGGGACTGTGATTTAAGGGGAGATTCTGATGGGGACTGTTCCAAGGGGGGATTTTGATAGGGACTGTGATTTAAGTTGGGATTCTGATAAGGAGTGTGATTTAAGCCGAGATTCTGATGGGGACCCCGAGCTACAGGGAAGTGCTTTGAATAAGTCTGATCATCATCGAACCCCAAAGACCGAGGACACCTTGTGGCAGAATGGAATAACTACAGAGGACGGCTCCAGATTGAGGATGAGTATTGCTGCAAAGAATAAAAAACAGCTTTTCCGTTTTTACCATTACTGGACTTCTAATTTTGTTCTTATCATCTTTTTATCTTTTTTTATCATCCTTTTGTCTTTTTTTATCATCTTTTTATCTTTTTTTTTTTATCATCTTTTTATCTCTATTAAAGTATTTATATACAAGTGTGATAATGTCTGTAATGATGACTTATTTTTTAAAAGATCCGATACCGACTCACATCCGATTGGGCGTTATGAAGCAACCTGAAACTGACAAATCACGCCCCCCCCCCCCCCCCCCCCCACAAGTCGCACCGTATACTTGTACAGGACGCAGCGCTCTTCGTTATTTAAACCCGGCGAGTCGGCGGTGATGAATTATCTCATAAGCTCCAGACTTGGCCGCCCACAAACACGGCGTGAGAAATGGTTTAATTATATAACAATGTGTATTTCCCAAGAAAAAAAAAATGCAAAAATAAAAGAAAAAAGTGACCGAGAAGGAACGGACGGCGCGCCACCTGCGCTCGCTTAAAGCTGAAGCACAGCGGCTGACGGTCTGGTAATTGAAAACGCACAATTTTGTAAAAAAAAAAAAAACTTTTTTTTTTTTTTTTTTTTACGTTATCATGCAGATTTGTTTAGAAACACAATTATATGTAAATAATGACACACGTACGTTAATAATAACTACAAAAATAAAAATAGCGCTGCTTGGGGAAGAAGTGAGAACCTGTCACGCGTCGGTGGAAGACCTGCCTGGGCAGATGTCTCATTCCCGCCGCCGTCTCCGCTCATTTACATATAAATAACTTCACAATCATCTATTTATTGAACACCGTCGGGGGAAATTGATAAAACTTGAGAGCGGACGACTCGAACGGTTTTGTGCCTCGAGTGTTACTGTTTATTGAACCACCTGTCCCCCCCCCCCCCCCCCCGACGTGCGTTTCCACCAGAGGGCGCCCCCTTTTCCTGGAGCAATACATTAAAGAAAATGTATAAAATAGCTGGATCACTTAATTACTGTGTATCAATTTTAACAATTGCGGCTTTCTTCTTGCGTCAGAGAGGGGGCGGGATCACCTGCGCACGTGACGTGTGTCTAGGGTGACCATGTTTTTTAAACTACCATTCCAGGCCAGGACAAGTACTGTCAGTGGGTAAAGCGGTGATGTGGCGGTCTTTTTTTGGTGGTATCAGATTGGCCCGGGGGGGGGGGGGGGTGGATGTGTCAGTTTCATTCTGGGACACTGTATTGTCCTGGAATGAAGGTGCCCGGGACAGACCTGCAAAATGCGGGACTGTCCCGGGCGATTACTACGTGTGTCCCGCCCTCATCTATAAAAGAGCTGTCAACCCGGCAAAGCGCCATTCGCCCCCGGGTGTTTTTTTTTTCCTGTATCGCTCGAGAATAGATTACATCTTTGTAACCTTTTTTTTTTTTTTTTAATAAAGGACTTGTCCCAAACTGTCTCCTGTGGTTTTTAACACTTTGACACTTTTTATTTGTGAAATGGTAGGGGTATAATGTACCCTGTTACCAGGGCCGCTGAGAGGGGAGGGACCACCAGTCCTCCTGTAGGGGGCCCGAGCACACAGGGGGGCCCAAACAGCAGAAGGATGCACTGTGCAGCTCTCTGCACCAGCTGAAAGCCAGTTTCTCTCTCTCCTGCCGGCTTTCAGCTGCTGCAGGGAGAGACACCAACACAGGGCATCGTTCCTGTAATTGCTTCCCCAACACTGATTCCCACCCCCTGTTCTGCCTGCTTCTGACCCCCCCGTGTGTGTATGTTTGTGTCCCCTAATAATGATTTTAGTGTATTCTCTTTTAAATATGGTCTTAATATATTGGGGGGGCCCTGCCAGGTAGGATGTTCGGGGCCCCGTGATTTCTAACAGCAGCCCTGCCTGTTACCAATTCACATAGGGGGGCTGGGATCTGGGGGTCCCCTTTGTTAAAGAGGGGTTCCAGATTTCGATAAGCCCCCTGCCCGCAGACCCCCACAACCACCGAGCAGGGGCTGTGGGGATGAGGCCCTTGTCCACATCAACATCCTCCCCATGTTGAGGGCATGTGGCCTGGTACGGTTCAGAAGGGGGGCGCTCTCTCGTCCCACCCTTTTCCTGCGGTTGCGTGCTTAGATAAGGGTCTGGTATGGATTTTTGGGGGAACCCCATGCCATTTCCTTTCTAATTTTTGGTGCGGGGTTCCCCTTAAAAACCCTGAAGGGTCTGGTATGGATTTTTTTGTTAAAAAATGGCGCAGGATTCCCCTTAATATCCATACCAGACCTGAAGGGCTTTGTATGGAATTTGGGGGGACCCCCACGCATTGTTTGGTTTGGGGTTCCCCTTAATATTTATACCAGACCTGAACGACCTGGTAATGGACTGGGGGGGGGGGGGACCCCTGCCATTTTTTTTAATGACTTTTATCTGTATTGCCAGGTCCCGACAATTCATGAATAGTAGTAGTTTTAAATTACTTTTTTTACTTTAGAAATGTGATTTTGTGCAGGGACAGTTATAAACAAGGGAAACATGCGCTACTTTACAGACATACTATACACCCCCCTAGGTACAATATTTAAAGGAATATTTCACTTTTATTGTTTCACTTTGAGCATTATTAAAGTCACTGCTCCCGAAAAAAAATGCATTTTTTAAAGCTTTTTTTTTTTGCATTGATACATGTCCCCTGGGGCAGGACCCGGGTCCCCAAACACTTTTTAGGACAATAACTTGCATATTAACCTTTCAAATAGCACTCTTGATTTTTCATGTTCGTGTCCCATAGACTTAAGCACGTTCAAACAAATGTTTTGCCTGTTCGCATGTTCTGCTGCGAACCGAACCGGGGGGTGTTCGGCTCATCCCTAGTTGCTACGCTAGAGAGTTCTTTCCTCTTCTGGGCTTTGCCACAGATGGTGCTATGCAAGAGAGCTCTTTCTTCCTCTGGGCCTTGCCCCAGATGGGGCTATGTTAGAGAGTTTGTGCCAGGCAGTGGAGTTCTTTCCCCTCCAGGCCTTGCCCCAGATGGTGCTATGCTAGAGAGTTGGTGCCAGGTGGTGCCATGCTAGAGAGTTATTCCCTTCTCTCTGCCTTGCTCCATATGGTGCTATTATATGCTAGAGAATTATTTAGACCATGAGCGTTGCCCCAGACGGTGCTATGCTAGAGAGTTAGTGCCATGCTATGGAGTTCTTTCCTCCTCCTCTTGGCCTTGCCCCAGATGGTTCTATGCTAGAGAGTTCTTCCCCCCTCCAGGCCTTGTCCCTGATGGTGCTATGCTAGAGAGTTTTTTCCTCTTACTGGCCTTGCCCTAGATGGTGCTATACAAAAGAGTTTATTCCTCCTCTGGGCCTTGCCCCAGGTGGTGCTATGCTTGAGAGTTCTTTCCTCCTCTGGGCCTTGCCCCAGATGCTGCTATGCTAGAGAGTTAGTACCAGGTGGTGCCATGCTAGAGAGTTCTTTCTTCCTATAGGCCTTGCTCCAAATGGTGTTATGCTATTCTAGAGAGTTCTTTCCCTCCCTGGGCCTTTCCCCAGATGGTGCTATGCTACAGAGTTCTTTCTTCCTCTGGACCTTGCACCAGACAGTTCTATGCTAGAGAGTTGGTGCTAGGTGGTGCCATGCTTTGGAGTTCTTTCCTCCTCTGGGCCTTGTCCCCAATATTGCTATGCCAGAGAGTTCTTTCCTCCTCTGGGCCTTTCAGCAGATGGTGCTATGCTGGAGAGTTCTTTCCTCCTCTTGGCTTTGCCCCAGATGGTTCTATGCTAGAGAGTTCCTCCCCCTCCAGGCCTTGTCCCCGATGGTGCTATGTTAGAGAGTTCTTTCCTCCTACTGGCCTTGCCCTAGATTTTGCTAAGCTAGAGTGTTGTTTCCTCCTCTGGGCTTTGCCCCAGATGGTGCTATTCTCGAGAGTTAGTGCCAGGTGGTGCCATGCTAGAGAATCCTTTCTCTCCATAGGCCTTACTCCAAATGGTGCTATGCTATTCTAGAGAGTTCTCCCCCCCCCCAGGCCTTGCCCCAGATGGTGCTATGCTAGAGAGGTCTTTCCTCCTCTTGACCTTGCCCCAGACAGTGCTATGCTAGAGAGTTGGTGCCATGCTTTGGAGTTCTTTCCTCCTCTGGGCTTTGCCCCAGAGGGTGTTATGCTAGAGTTAGTGCCGGGTGGTGCCATGCTAGAGAGTTATTCCCTCCTATTTGCCTTGCTTCATATGGTGCTATTCTATGCTAGAGAATTATTTAGACCCTGAGCGTTGGCCCCAGATGGTGCTATGCCAGAGAGTTCTTTCCTCCTCTGGGCCTTGTCACAGATGGGGTTATGCCTTTTCTCCTCTGGGCCCCAGATGGTGCTATGCCAGAGAGTTCTTTCCTCCTCTGGGCCTTGTCACAGATGGGGCTATGCCTTTCCTCCTCTGGGCCCCAGATGGTGCTATGCCAGAGAGTTCTTTCCTCCTCTGGGCATTGTCCCAGATGGGGCTATGCCTTTCCTCCTCTGGGCCCCAGATGGTGCTATGCCAGAGAGTTCTTTCCTCCTCTGGGCATTGTCCCAGATGGGGCTATGCCTTTCCTCCTCTGGGCCCCAGATGGTGCTATGCCAGAGAGTTCTTTCCTCCTCTGGGCATTGTCCCAGATGGGGCTATGCCTTTCCTCCTCTGGGCCCCAGATGGTGCTATGCCAGAGAGTTCTTTCCTCCTCTGGGCCTTGTAACAGATGGGGCTATGCCTTTCCTCCTCTGGGCCCCAGATGGTGCTATGCCAGAGAGTTCTTTCCTCCTCTGGGCATTGTCCCAGATGGGGCTATGCCTTTCCTCCTCTGGCCCCAGATGGTGCTATGCCAGAGAGTTCTTTCCTCCTCTGGGCATTGTCCCAGATGGGGCTATGCCTTTCCTCCTCTGGGCCCCAGATGGTGCTATGCCAGAGAGTTCTTTCCTCCTCTGGGCATTGTCCCAGATGGGGCTATGCCTTTCCTCCTCTGGTCCCCAGATGGTGCTATGCCAGAGAGTTCTTTCCTCCTCTGGGCCTTGTAACAGATGGGGCTATGCCTTTCCTCCTCTGGGCCCAGATGGTGCTATGCCAGAGAGTTCTTTCCTCCTCTGGGCATTGTCCCAGATGGGGCTATGCCTTTCCTCCTCTGGTCCCCAGATGGTGCTATGCCATAGAGTTCTTTCCTCCTCTGGGCATTGTCCCAGATGGGGCTATGCCTTTCCCCCTCTGGGCCCCAGATGGTGCTATGCCAGAGAGTTCTTTCCTCCTCTGGGCATTGTCCCAGATGGGGCTATGCCTTTCCTCCTCTGGGCCCCAGATGGTGCTATGCCAGAGAGTTCTTTCCTCCTCTGGGCCTTGTAACAGATGGGGCTATGCCTTTCCTCCTCTGGGCCCCAGATGGTGCTATGCCAGAGAGTTCTTTCCTCCTCTGGGCATTGTCCCAGATGGGGCTATGCCTTTTCTCCTCTGGGCCCCAGATGGTGCTATGCCAGAGAGTTCTTTCCTCCTCTGGGCATTGTCCCTGGGCATTGTCCCAGATGGGGCTATGTCTTTCCTCCTCTGGGCCCCAGATGGTGCTATGCAAGCTATACTTATCAATTTGGGCTCTGCCCAACAATTTGTGATTAAACCCCAGCATTCCGAGGATCCTACCCTGAGAGTCGATGTCTCTAGCAGCTTTTACTCAAATAAGTGGACTGGGGCATTAGAGAGTACACCTATCTGGACACTAGGGGGGTTATCCTTTACCATGACCCTGGGGGTAGAAGTGTACTGACATACATTAAACAGTTCTACATTAGGCTGCTCATATGTGGTCATGGTGTCATTACTCCATGAAATGAGAGTACATAGTATACCTGTTATTTTTTATAACTCATCAATGTATAGTTCAAGTTAGGACAGTAGTAAAAAAATAAAAAATAAAGTTTGCTTTAAAATTCACATGCAGAACATCACACTTTATAGGGAGCAGATGTTTGGCTTCCCTTCACTCCTAGTAAATCAGATATGAGAGGAATAGTTTCCCTTTAAACATATGTCTTCATTACCCAGGGCGGCGCCTGGCTCTTGCGAAGGCAGAAAAGCGTGCAATTAAGTTTCAAATATTAATTTAACTCAATTTTCGGGGATCCCCAGTGCGCACCGGAGTTCTGAAAGAAAATACGGCGAGGAAAGTTTTATGATCTATAACTGCCGGGAAGAGGCAACATCAACAGCTGCCTTCAATAAAGAGGAGCAAAACTATACAACGTTTCTGTCGGAGAACACTTCCTGAACACCAGAGAAGAGTCGTCCCAGCCATGGGGGAAACATTACATTAAAGTGTTTGTAAAGGCAAGCTTTTTTAGTTTTGGATAAAGTAGGGAGGGGTTAGACCCTCTGTCAGTTGTAGTGGCGGCTGGTGCTCAATATTTGGGGGGAATGATCAGTACTCACCTTCCACGGGAGAGGGATGGCAGCGGTCAGTTCCCCCCCATGAGCGGGAGATGGTCAACGGCGATTAGTGGCCTTATCTTAGGAGGCCGATGCTGCTTCTGCTCCAGCTTGCAGAGGGAAGAGGCGGGGCCATCGCTTTTCCTCCCCGGCCATACAGGAAGTGGGTCCTGAGACACGATTGGCCGGGAGTCTCAAGACCCAGAAGAGGAAAAAAACTCTCTAGCACAGCAACAACTGGTGCAAGGCCCGTAGGAGGAAAGAACTCTAGCAAAGCACCATCTAGGACGGCGGCGATTAGTGGCCTTACCTTAGGAGGCCGATGCTGCTCCTGCTCCAGCTTGCAGAGGGAAGAGGCGGGGCCATCGCTTTTCCTCCCCGGCCATACAGGAAGTGGGTCCTGAGACACGATTGGCCGGGAGTCTCAAGACCCAGAAGAGGAAAAAAACTCTCTAGCACAGCAACAACTGGTGCAAGGCCCGTAGGAGGAAAGAACTCTAGCAAAGCACCATCTAGGACGGCGGCGATTAGTGGCCTTACCTTAGGAGGCCGATGCTGCTCCTGCTTCAACTTGCAGAGGGAAGAGGCGTAGCCATTGCTTTTCCTCCCCAGCTGTACAGAAAGTGGGTCCTGAGACCCGATTGGCCGGTAGTCCTAAGACTCCCTGGCCAATCGGGTCTCAGGACCCATTTCCTGATTGGCCAGGAGGAGAAGCAGAAAGACATTTATTAATTTGCTAATGTCACACAAGTGGGTGGGCTTGGGGGCAGAGCCCACCCTTTTTTGAAGCCAGTTAGAGATTCAGGCTCTAATCACGTGCTTAAAAAAAAAATAGGGAATAGGGGGGCGGCGCCACTGCGTCCCTAATGGATGGGCCAGTTTAGCCCTATGTGTACACACTAGGAAGAACTACCCCTCTATTTGTCTGTGTGACTATGGTCAACAATACAGAAAGTGGGGTCTACACACTGCCTTCCATAACTTTCACTATATGTATAAGGGGCACCTGGTATAATATACAGCACCCCTCTGATACCCCAAAGGCAGGATAACTCCTCCAAAAGACAGGGGTGGGCTAGAATTTCACCCCAGGGCTGATTGCATGGCTAAAATGGGGGGGGGGAGAAAGGATATTGGGCACCAGTCGTTTTTGTCTTTTTAAAGTTTTATTGCAGAACGGTGAAGGAGCATGAGGGTTGGAGATACCATAGCAGATCACTTACAGACTCTCCAGATCCAGATCAATCTCTAGCTTTACAGTGTCGGAACCTTGAAGCCGACCGGCAACACTGAAAGCACGTTCCCAAATATCAGTGCATCCCCCAAGAGAGTCACCAGGCCCTTCTGTGAGACCAGCCTTCTTCCTGGCTCTCTCCAGCAATGGGCCTCCCCTGGGTCTCCTCCTTGACTAGGCAGGACAACTTCATAGTTGCCAACATTTTTAAAAAAAAATGTAGGGTCGCATTTTGTTCTATAGGTGGAGTATTAGATTAATTATAGGGCAGTATTCCCTCCACTGACAGCAACAAAAGGGTACAATCCCCTCCATTGATACCAACGATTGGCCACTTTTCGTCCCATTGACACCAACAATGTGGCACAATTCCTTCCACTGAAACCAACGATGTGGTACAATTCCTTCCATTGACGCCAACAATAGGGTACTATTCCTTCCACCCTGACAGCAACAAAAGGGCACAATTTCTCCCACTGATACCAATGATCCAATGATGGGCCACTTTTCCTCCCATTGACACCAACAATGTAGCACAAAGTCTGAATAACAGTAAAGTGGCTCTCTGTTTAGAAAGTTTGGGGACCCCTGGTTTGGGATGACAACCAACACCAACAATGGAGCACAGTTCCCCCCATTTATACCAATGATGGGCCACTTTTCCCCCCATTGACACCAACAATGGGGCACAATTCCTCCCATTGATACCAATAATGGGTCACTATTTCTTTTCACTGACACCAACGACGGGGCAGAATTCCTCCAATAACGCTGAAGATAGGGCATTGTTTGCTCTCATTGGATGCAGGTCCAGCCCCCCTAAAGTCTGAAGGACAGTAAAGTGGCTCTTTGTTTCAGAAAGTTGGGGACCCCCTGGTCTAGGGGGACAACCATGGCTTCCTCCATAGATACAGTGGAGGAGGGATGTAGCCACATAGGAACAGGAAAGGTTTTATTTGCAGGATCACCAAATGAAAGTAAAGAAAAAGAAGCTTGAAAAATTAAAGCAAATGCAGCCACTGAACCAAGGACTAGTACACTGCGAAATCATTTTTTGCTTTGGGCTCAGAGTCATTTAACCACATAGGACCGCCGCACGACTATATACGTCCACAGAATGACACGGCTGGGCACATGGACATATTGGGCCAGATTCAGGTAGAGTTACTGTGGAGTATACTCCAGCCTAACTGTCACTTTAAGCCGGCGTTTCTGTTTTCTGTAACCAGAAAACAAGAAACGCCGGGTTGGAGTTCCGATGCGATCGGCGCAATTGAATTTCGCCATCGCATCGCAACTTTAATTTAAAAATGGCGCCGGGGGCGTTCCCGCTGATTTACGCTGAAAAAATATGTTAATCAGCGGGAATCGGCAATTCACGATCGTATTCGGGCGCGACGCAGTGACTTTTTCCGACGTTTCCGTAAGCGATACGCGGCGTAAAGATAAAGCAGCCCCCTAGTGGAGTATCCTATGTTAAGTATAGGCGTCGTCATCGCGTCGGAAAAAAAAAATCGCGTCGCTTGCGTAAAACGTCCATGAATGGGGATTTGACGTCATTGACGTTCACTGACAGAATTTGGAGCATGCGCACTGGGATGCATTGACAGTCGACGCATGCGCAGTACGTTCGCCGCGGGATCGCGCTTAGTTTAAATAATACACGCCCCGTACCCGCCCAATTTGAATTCCGCCGGCTCATTTGCGATACGCTGCCGCAACTTTAGGAGCAAGTGCTTCATGAATAACAGCACTTGCTCCTAAAATTTCGGCAGCGTAACGTAAATGAGAAGCGTTACTCCAGAGCAAAGATGCTCCCATCTACCTGAATCTGGCCCATAGTGTATATACGTCGTCTTTAAGAGCCCAGCTGTGGGTCGCGAGCGCGCTGTCGGCTGCGTGGTCGCGACTTGGTCCGAAAGCTCCGTGACCGCACCCGCGGACCCGATCGTCGCCTGTGTCCCGCGGTCGGTCACAGGAGCTGAAGAACGGGGAGAGGTGAAAGGGGAGTGTATACACAGCTTCCCCGTTCTTCACTGTGGCTTGTCACTGATATAGGGAACGACGATCAGTGACGTCACATGTCCCCCTACAGTAAGAAACAAACATGAGGTCACACTTAACCCCTACAGCGCCTCCTAGTGGCTAACCCCTTCACTGCCAGCGACATTTTCACAGTAATCAGTGCATTTTTATAGCACTTTTCGCTGTATAAATGACAATGGTCCCAAAAATGTGTCAAAAGTGTCCGTTGTGTCCGCCATAATGTCACAGTCACGAAAAAAATCGCTGATCGCCGCCATTAGTAGTAAAAAAAATAATAATAATAAAAATGCCATAAAAGTATCTCCTATTTTGTAAACGCTATAAATTGCACAAACCAATCGATAAACGCTTATTGCGATTTTTTTTTACCCAAGAATATGTAGAAGAATACATATCGGCCTAAAAAAAATGTTTTATATATTTTTGGGGATATTTATTATAGCAAAATGGAAAAAAATATTGCATTTTTTTTTCAAAATTGTCGCTCTATTTTTGTTTATAGCGCAAAAAAAAAAAAAAAAACGCAGAGGTGATCAAATACCACCAAAAGAAATCTCTATTTGTGGGAAAAAAAGACGCCAATTTTGTTTGGAGCCGCAAAAAGGGGCCCGGTCCTTTACCTGCATAATGGTCCGGGGCTTAACCGGTTAAGCCACAAATTTTGGTCTTTGTGAGTATGAATTTTTCTGATGGAGCGAAGACATGAATGTGAATAGAACTACAAATGTAGTTCTATTCTATGCAATGACCCGCCCCCAGGTCACACCACCCCACTGCCCCACCGCCACACCTCCACACCACCCCACCGCCACACGGCTCCACTGCCACACCGACACTACCACCCCACCCCCACACAGGTGTTTTTGAAAGCAATCACATTTTTGAATGTACGAGGTGCCGGGGTGGTAAATGGATCCATTCATCAGAACATGGACAAACATTTTCACAAATGGTGAACCTCTTTCAGTCTACTGCCAAAATATGACTTGAAAATGGTTTAAAATCCGGAAAAATGATCAGTTTGTGAGCAAAGTGACAAAGCAGCCCGAATTGCCTTGCTATTCAGCAATCACCTCCTACCAAACACCCCGCAGTAAATATAAATTGTGTATAATAATAATAAATCACCGACTCTAACAAAAGATTCCGCCACTAAAAAAAAAAAAAAAACATTGCGCTATTTGAACAATCGATGGAACGCTGAACTTGATTTGCTTCAAAATCCACAAGAACCAATAATCAGGGGGGGGGGGGTACAGCCATCACAAGTGTAAGGGGCCCGACCCGGGGCCAGGAGAAGGCAGGACGGGTGGAGGGGAGCTGTGCAGTACAGAAACGATCTCCTGGCTTCTGCTGTTCTTGTCACTTGAGCTCAGACATCAAGACATTCTTCCTGCTAATCTATACCCCTGAAGAAGGAGACACCTGTACTCTGAAACGCGTCGTCGTTAGGTGCATTGTACATTCGTTTAACATTTCATGTTTTTATGTTTTAAAGTGCTGCTGTCAGCGCTCTCTATCTCGGTGCTGCTGTCAGCGCTCTCTATCTCGGTGCTGGTGTCAGCGCTCAGCTCTATCTCGGTGCTGGTGTCAGCGCTCAGCTCTATCTCGGTGCTGGTGTCAGCGCTCTCTATCTCGGTGCTGGTGTCAGCGCTCTCTATCTTGGTGCTGGTGTCAGCGCTCAGCTCTATCTCGGTGCTGGTGTCAGCACTCTCTATCTCAGTGCTGGTGTCAGCGCTCTCTATCTCGGTGCTGGTGTCAGCGCTCTCTATCTCGGTGCTGGTGTCAGCGCTCTCTATCTTGGTGCTGGTGTCAGCGCTCTCTATCTCTGTGCTGGTGTCAGCGCTCTCTATCTCTGTGCTGGTGTCAGCGCTCTCTATCTTGGTGCTGGTGTCAGCGCTCTCTATCTCTGTGCTGTGTCAGCGCTCTCTATCTCGGTGCTGGTGTCAGCGCTCAGCTCTATCTCGGTGCTGGTGTCAGCACTCTCTATCTCGGTGCTGGTGCCAGCGCTCTCTATCTCGGTGCTGGTGTCAGCGCTCTCTATCTCGGTGCTGGTGTCAGCGCTCTCTATCTTGGTGCTGGTGTCAGCGCTCAGCTCTATCTCGGTGCTGGTGTCAGCACTCTCTATCTCAGTGCTGGTGTCAGCGCTCTCTATCTCGGTGCTGGTGTCAGCGCTCTCTATCTCGGTGCTGGTGTCAGCGCTCTCTATCTTGGTGCTGGTGTCAGCGCTCTCTATCTCTGTGCTGGTGTCAGCGCTCTCTATCTCTGTGCTGGTGTCAGCGCTCTCTATCTTGGTGCTGGTGTCAGCGCTCTCTATCTCTGTGCTGGTGTCAGCGCTCTCTATCTCGGTGCTGGTGTCAGCGCTCAGCTCTATCTCGGTGCTGGTGTCAGCACTCTCTATCTCGGTGCTGGTGCCAGCGCTCTCTATCTCGGTGCTGGTGTCAGCGCTCTCTATCTCGGTGCTGGTGTCAGCGCTCTCTATCTCGGTGCTGGTGTCAGCGCTCTCTATCTCGGTGCTGGTGTCAGCGCTCTCTATCTCGGTGCTGGTGTCAGCGCTCTCTATCTCGGTGCTGGTGTCAGCGCTCTCTATCTCGGTGCAGGTGTCAGCGCTCTCTATCTCGGTGCTGGTGTCAGTGCTCTCTATCTCGGTGCTGGTGTCAGTGTCTCTGTCTCTGTGCTGGTGTCAGTGTCTCTGTCTCTGTGCTGGTGTCAGTGTCTCTGTCTCTGTGCTGGTGTCAGTGTCTCTGACTCTGTGCTGGTGTCAGTGTCTCTGACTCTGTGCTGGTGTCAGTGTCTCTATCTCTGTGCTGGTGTCAGTGCTCTCTATCTCGGTGCTGGTGTCAGCGCTCTCTATCTCGGTGCTGGTGTCAGCGCTCTCTATCTCGGTGCTGGTGTCAGCGCTCTCTATCTCAGGGCTGGTGTCAGCGCTCTCTATTTCAGGGCTGGTGTCAGTGTCTCTATCTCGGTGCTGGTGTCAGTGTCTCTATCTCGGTGCTGGTGTCAGTGTCTCTATCTCGGTGCTGGTGTCAGTGTCTCTATCTCGGTGCTGGTGTCAGTGTCTCTATCTCGGTGCTGGTGTCAGCGCTCTCTATCTCGGTGCTGGTGTCAGCGCTTTCTATCTCTGTGCTGGTGTCAGCGCTCTCTATCTCGGTGCTGGTGTCAGCGCTCTCTATCTCAGTGATGGTGTCAGCGCTCTCTATCTCGGTGCTGGTGTCAGCGCTCTCTATCTCGGTGCTGGTGTCAGCGCTCTCTATCTCGGTGCTGGTGTCAGCGCTCTCTATCTCGGTGCTGGTGTCAGCGCTCTCTATCTTGGTGCTGGTGTCAGCGCTCTCTATCTCTGTGCTGGTGTCAGCGCTCTCTATCTCTGTGCTGGTGTCAGCGCTCTCTATCTCGGTGCTGGTGTCAGCGCTCTCTATCTCAGTGATGGTGTCAGCGCTCTCTATCTCGGTGCTGGTGTCAGCGCTCTCTATCTCGGTGCTGGTGTCAGCGCTCTCTATCTCGGTGCTGGTGTCAGCGCTCTCTATCTTGGTGCTGTGGTGTCAGCGCTCTCTATCTCGGTGCTGGTGTCAGCGCTCTCTATCTCGGTGCTGGTGTCAGCGCTCTCTATCTCGGTGCTGGTGTCAGTGCTCTCTATCTCGGTGCTGGTGTCAGCGCTCTCTATCTCGGTGCTGGTGTCAGCACTCTCTATCTCGGTGCTGGTGTCAGCGCTCTCTATCTCGGTGCTGGTGTCAGCGCTCTCTATCTCGGTGTTGGTGTCAGCGCTCTCTATCTCGGTGCTGGTGTCAGCGCTCTCTATCTCGGTGCTGGTGTCAGCACTCTCTATCTCGGTGCTGGTGTCAGCGCTCTCTATCTCGGTGCTGGTGTCAGTGTCTCTATCTCGGTGCTGGTGTCAGCGCTCTCTATCTCGGTGTTGGTGTCAGCGCTCTCTATCTCGGTGCTGGTGTCAGCGCTCTCTATCTCGGTGCTGGTGTCAGCGCTCTCTCTATCTCGGTGCTGGTGTCAGCGCTCTCTATCTCGGTGCTGGTGTCAGCGCTCTCTATCTCGGTGCTGGTGTCAGTGTCTCTATCTCGGTGCTGGTGTCAGTGCTCTCTATCTCGGTGCTGGTGTCAGCGCACTCTATCTCGGTGCTGGTGTCAGCGCTCTCTATCTCGGTGCTGGTGTCAGCGCTCTCTATCTTGGTGCTGGTGTCAGCGCTCTCTATCTCGGTGCTGGTGTCAGCGCTCTCTATCTCGGTGCTGGTGTCAGCGCTCTCTATCTCGGTGCTGGTGTCAGCGCTCTCTATCTCGGTGCTGGTGTCAGCGCTCTCTATCTCGGTGCTGGTGTCAGCGCTCTCTATCTCGGTGCTGGTGTCAGCGCTCTCTATCTCGGTGCTGGTGTCAGTGTCTCTATCTCGGTGCTGGTGTCAGCGCACTCTATCTCGGTGCTGGTGTCAGCGCTCTCTATCTCGGTGCTGGTGTCAGCGCTCTCTATCTCGGTGCTGGTGTCAGCGCTCTCTATCTCGGTGCTGGTGTCAGCGCTCTCTATCTCGGTGCTGGTGTCAGCGCTCTCTATCTCGGTGCTGGTGTCAGCGCTCTCTATCTCGGTGCTGGTGTCAGCGCTCTCTATCTCGGTGCTGGTGTCAGCGCTCTCTATCTCGGTGCTGGTGTCAGCGCTCTCTATCTCGGTGCTGGTGTCAGCGCTCAGCTCTATCTCGGTGCTGGTGTCAGCACTCTCTATCTCGGTGCTGGTGTGTCAGCGCTCTCTATCTCGGTGCTGGTGTCAGCGCTCTCTATCTCGGTGCTGGTGTCAGCGCTCTCTATCTCGGTGCTGGTGTCAGCGCTCTCTATCTCGGTGCTGGTGTCAGCGCTCTCTATCTCGGTGCTGGTGTCAGCGCTCTCTATCTCGGTGCTGGTGTCAGCGCTCTCTATCTCGGTGCTGGTGTCAGCGCTCTCTATCTCGGTGCTGGTGTCAGCGCTCTCTATCTCGGTGCTGGTGTCAGCGCTCTCTATCTCGGTGCTGGTGTCAGCGCTCTCTATCTCGGTGCTGGTGTCAGCGCTCTCTATCTCGGTGCTGGTGTCAGCGCTCTCTATCTCGGTGCTGGTGTCAGCGCTCTCTATCTCGGTGCTGGTGTCAGCGCTCTCTATCTCGGTGCTGGTGTCAGCGCTCTCTATCTCGGTGCTGGTGTCAGCGCTCTCTATCTCGGTGCTGGTGTCAGCGCTCTCTATCTCGGTGCTGGTGTCAGCGCTCTCTATCTCGGTGCTGGTGTCAGCGCTCTCTATCTCGGTGCTGGTGTCAGCGCTCTCTATCTCGGTGCTGGTGTCAGCGCTCTCTATCTCGGTGCTGGTGTCAGCGCTCTCTATCTCGGTGCTGGTGTCAGCGCTCTCTATCTCGGTGCAGGTGTCAGCGCTCTCTATCTCGGTGCTGGTGTCAGCGCTCTCTATCTCAGGGCTGGTGTCAGTGTCTCTATCTCGGTGCTGGTGTCAGTGTCTCTATCTCGGTGCTGGTGTCAGTGCTCTCTATCTCGGTGCTGGTGTCAGCGCTCTC
This sequence comes from Rana kukunoris, assembly GCA_029574335.1. NCBI lineage: Eukaryota > Metazoa > Chordata > Amphibia > Anura > Ranidae > Rana > Rana kukunoris. The sequence continues at coordinate 557,225,106 of CM056052.1, read as the reverse complement.
TATCTCGGTGCTGGTGTCAGCGCTCTCTATCTCGGTGCTGGTGTCAGCGCTCTCTATCTCGGTGCTGGTGTCAGCGCTCAGCTCTATCTCGGTGCTGGTGTCAGCGCTCAGCTCTATCTCGGTGCTGGTGTCAGCACTCTCTATCTCAGTGCTGGTGTCAGCGCTCTCTATCTCGGTGCTGGTGTCAGCGCTCTCTATCTCGGTGCTGGTGTCAGCGCTCTCTATATCTCGGTGCTGGTGTCAGCGCTCTCTATCTCGGTGCTGGTGTCAGCGCTCTCTATCTCGGTGCTGGTGTCAGCGCTCTCTATCTCGGTGCTGGTGTCAGCGCTCTCTATCTCGGTGCTGGTGTCAGCGCTCTCTATCTCGGTGCTGGTGTCAGCGCTCTCTATCTCGGTGCTGGTGTCAGCGCTCTCTATCTCGGTGCTGGTGTCAGCGCTCTCTATCTCGGTGCTGGTGTCAGCGCTCTCTATCTCGGTGCTGGTGTCAGCGCTCTCTATCTCGGTGCTGGTGTCAGCGCTCTCTATCTCGGTGCTGGTGTCAGCGCTCTCTATCTCGTGCTGGTGTCAGCGCTCTCTATCTCGGTGCTGGTGTCAGCGCTCTCTATCTCGGTGCTGGTGTCAGCGCTCTCTATCTCGGTGCTGGTGTCAGCGCTCTCTATCTCGGTGCTGGTGTCAGCGCTCTCTATCTCGGTGCTGGTGTCAGCGCTCTCTATCTCGGTGCTGGTGTCAGCGCTCTCTATCTCGGTGCTGGTGTCAGCGCTCTCTATCTCGGTGCTGGTGTCAGTGTCTCTATCTCGGTGCTGGTGTCAGCGCTCTCTATCTCGGTGCTGGTGTCAGCGCTCTCTATCTCGGTGCTGGTGTCAGCGCTCTCTATCTCGGTGCTGGTGTCAGCGCTCTCTATCTCGGTGCTGGTGTCAGCGCTCTCTATCTCGGTGCTGGTGTCAGCGCTCTCTATCTCGGTGCTGGTGTCAGCGCTCTCTATCTCGGTGCTGGTGTCAGCGCTCTCTATCTCGGTGCTGGTGTCAGCGCTCTCTATCTCGGTGCTGGTGTCAGCGCTCTCTATCTCGGTGCTGGTGTCAGCGCTCTCTATCTCGGTGCTGGTGTCAGCGCTCTCTATCTCGGTGCTGGTGTCAGCGCTCTCTATCTCGGTGCTGGTGTCAGCGCTCTCTATCTCGGTGCTGGTGTCAGCGCTCTCTATCTCGGTGCTGGTGTCAGCGCTCTCTATCTCGGTGCTGGTGTCAGCGCTCTCTATCTCGGTGCTGGTGTCAGCGCTCTCTATCTCGGTGCTGGTGTCAGCGCTCTCTATCTCGGTGTTGGTGTCAGCGCTCTCTATCTCAGAGCTGGTGTCAGCGCTCAGCACACCATGTCTGAGGATCAGCACTGAACTGGGACCTCCAGCTGCTGGAATCTCCTCCCCAAGACACAGTCACGCTCTGTCCTCTCTCTCCACTGCCTGGTCGTGGAGCACACAGGCAATGTTAAACGGCTGCTGGCCGGAGCTTGACGCCGTAGTGGATTTATTGTCAGCAAAGGCCCCTGTAAGTGCGAGGCATTAGGCGACCGTCTCATTTACCTAATTAGAGAGCAGCCTCTGGCCTTCAGCATAGGTGGGAGCAGGTTTAGGTATAGTAAGCATTTCACAACTTTAATTTAAAAAAAAAATGATGTCCTATTTTGCACTACGTTGAGTACAGCCCTCGTACGTTCTGTAGCCACCTTCTCATCAGAATGGATGTCCTACCTGTTGATGAGTTTTCAGAATAATCTTCCTTGGGGCCGTTCCCGTGTCTCTGTATCTCCTCCGCGCTGGTGACTCTCCATGTGTTGTTGTTATTTTGGGCAGAAGAATATTCCATACTGCAGTGCGACTCGAAATTGCAATCAAAATCTGAAAAAAACACAAATATTGAGAAGAGTTTGAGTTTCGGAGTCCATATGGCGCACAGCTAAACAATAAACCGAAAAAAAGAAGAAGAATTACAAAATGTGCAATTTGTTTCAAATGCTGAAGTTCAACAAAACTGGTATTCATCTCCATAGGGACTTGATTGAAGCTTCGCTAGATTGTAATGTTCGGAATACCAGCAAACCAGAATCTTAAAGGTGCAGCCCAGCAAAAAAAATGTAAAACGATGGGAATCTGGGATCATTCAGCCAAAAGAGCATTTGTGAGGCCAGGTACGGATGTTGGATGAGAAGACCTAGATAATTCACCCCAAAGGTGTTCGGGAGGGTTGAGGTCAGGGCTCTGTGGAGGACACTTGGGTTTCTCTACACCCAACTGGTCCAAACTGATAAACTCATCATGTCTTTTTGGAGGTGACCCACTCCGATTAAACCATGTCTATATTGATCAGGTTCAAACTGATCAACCAATGTCTTTATGGAGTTGGCCCAATCCTGTCAAACCATGTCTATGTGGATCTGGTCCAAACTGGTCAACCCATGTATTTATAGAGCTGATCCAATCTGGTCAAACCATGTCTGTATGGATCAGGTTCAAACTGCTCAACACAAATCTTTAGTGAGCTGGCCCACTGTGGTCAAACCAGGTCTATATGGATCTAGTCCAAACTGCTCAACCCATGTCTGTATGGAGCTGGCCAACTCTGGTCAAACCATGTCTTTATGGATCAGGTCCAAACTGGTCAACCCATGTGTTTATGGAGCTGGCCCACTCTGGTTAAACCATTTCTATATGGATCAGGTTCAAACTGCTCAACCCATGTCTTTATGGAGCTGGCCCACTCTGGTTAAACCATGTCTATATGGATCAGGTTCAAACTGCTCAACACATGTCTTTATGGAGCTGACCCAATCTGGTTAAACCATGTCTACATGAATCTGGTCCAAACTGGTTAAGCCATGTCTGTATGGAGCTGGCCCAATCCTGTCAAACCATGTCTATATGGATCTGGTCCAAACTGCTCAACCCATGTCTTTATGAATCTGGTCCAAACTGGTCAACCCATGTCTATATGAATCTGGTCCAAACTGGTCAACCCATGTCTGTATGGAGCTGTCCCAATCCTGTCAAACCATGCCTATATGGATCTGGTCCAAACTGGTCAACCCATGTCTGTATGGAGCTGTCCCAATCCTGTCAAACCATGCCTATATGGATCTGGTCCAAACTGGTCAACCCATGTCTGTATGGAGCTGTCCCAATCCTGTCAAACCATGCCTATATGGATCTGGTCCAAACTGGTCAACCCATGTCTGTATGGAGCTGGCCCAATCTGGTCAAAGATAAAGAACTTTAACTGGACACACGTTCCGACAGCTTCTCCAGCCCCCTCTGTTCCAGGACACTCCATCCATGACCGTGTAAGGTTGTAGTTCCCTCCCAGCTCTCCCAGGCTCCTCCGCTAGGCCTCGCACCCCCCCAAATGTGGGTGGGGCCCCTGCTGCTATCTAGCACTCCATTCTCCAAGTCTCCTGGCTGACAACTCCTCCTCTGTAGGCTGAGACCCGAGCTTATGTAGTAGGCCTGCCCCCTGCCACTTCCAAGTGGGGATTGGTCAGGGATCCTCACATGAGCTCCCTGCCACTCCAGTCCTGTGCCCTGCCCCTCTTGCAGATCCTTCTCCCTGGAAGAAGGGGAGGCACCCCAGAACTAAAGTAAAGTCACGCCAACTGCTACACTAATTACTCCCTGCCCCCAGATCAAAACAAACATGCCTAGCCTGAAGCATAGAGCCTGCCTAAATGTACCTGCCCTGACAGTTTTCATTACAAAAATCCTACTCTTGCACCTACCTACGGTAGTAGGTGCTGCAGGTGCTTTGCCAGGGTACCCCCCATGTTGAGAGCATGCAGGGCCGTCTTTAATGTTGATTGGACCCTGGGCAACAATTTTCTTGGGGCCCCCCCATGCAATTTTGCTCTCCACCTGCTCTGAGACATACAATAAATATCAGCTAGACTTAAAATGAGTTTACTGTATCAGATCAGGCAGTTGTTGTGATTAGTTGTCAGAGGTTACAGCATATCATTATCACTTACTGACTGGTTGCTAGAGGTTACAACAAACATTACGGCTCACTGATTAGTTGCTAGAGGTTACAGCACATTATTTCTTCTTGTTGATTGGTTGCTAGAGATTACTGTACAATAATACTGCTCACTGATTGGTTGCTAGAGGTTACAGAACATCATCTCTTCACTGCAGAGGGGCATGATATACATATGAATGACGCCTTTATTTAGATATAAATGCCGCCAGCCACAGCTATTTACATATGAATGCTCCCATTATTTACATATGACTTCTCCCATTATTTACATAGGAATGACGGTTATTTACAAGTAAACACAAGGTCTGGAGGTGAGTCATCTCTACACAACAATAGGGCAGAGCTGGGCAGCATTAGTAGCAACACTTCACACTGAGATACCAGGACACAGCACATGACTAAAACTTCAAGGGAATTTAAACTGGGATAGTTGGCAAGTATGAGGCAGCTGCTTTGTTCCCCACAACAATGACAGGGCCCAGGGCAGCTGCTTCTTTTTGCCCTGCCTTAAAGACGGCCCTGAGGGCATTAGGGGTGCAATGGATCGTCATTGATCTGTGATCCGAACGGGTCAATGTCCATGGATCGGCACACCACGCGATCAGTGGGGGACATGTGAACATTACAGTAGGGGGAAGATGTGGATATTACAGTGAGGAAGATGGGGGAGATGTGGACATTGCAGTGGGGGAGATGTGGACACTACAGTGGGGGGAGATGTGGATATTACAGTGGTGGAGATGTGGATATTAGTGGGGGGAGATGTGGATATTAGTGGGGGGAGATGTGGATATTAGTGGGGGGAGATGTGGATATTACAGTGGTGGAGATGTGGATATTAGTGGGGGGAGATGTGGATATTAGTGGGGGGAGATGTGGATATTAGTGGGGGGAGATGTGGATATTACAGTGGGGAAATGTGGACATTACAGTGGGGGAGATTTGGATATTACCATGGGGGAGATGGGGGGGGGGAGATGTGGATATTACAGTGGGGAGATGTGGACATTACAGTGGGGGAGATTTGGATATTACCATGGGGGAGATGTGGGGAGATGTGGATATTACAGTGGGGGGAGATGTGGATATTACAGTGGGGGGAGATGTGGATATTACAGTGGGGGGAGATGTGGATGTTACAGTGGGGGGAGATGTGGATGTTACAGTGGGGGGAGATGTGGATGTTACAGTGGGGGAGATGTGGATGTTACAGTGGGGGGGGGATGTTGATGTTAGTGGGGGGAGATGTGGATATTAGTGGGGGGGGGAGTGGATATTACAGTGGGGAGATGTGGATTACAGAGGGGGGAGATGGGATATTAGTGGGGAGGGGGGATGTGGATATTACAGTGGGGGGAGATGTGGATATTAGTGGGGAGGGGGATGTGGATATTACAGTGGGGGAGATTTGGATTACAGGGGGAGATGGGGGGGGGAGATGTGGACATACAGTGGGGGAGATTTGGATATTACCATGGGGGAGATGGGATATTACAGTGGGGGGAGATGGGATGTTACAGTGGGGGGGGGATATGTTGATGTTACAGTGGGGGGAGATGTGGATATTAGTGGGGGAGATGTGGATATTACAGTGGGGGAGTGGATTTACAGGGGGGGAGATGTGGATTAGTGGGGAGGGGGGATGTGGATATTACAGTGGGGGGAGATGTGGATATTATGGGGGAGATGGGGGGGGGAGATGTGGACATTACAGTGGGGGAGATTTGGATATTACCATGGGGGAGATGTGGATATTACAGTGGGGGGAGATGTGGATGTTACAGTGGGGGGGGATATGTTGATGTTACAGTGGGGGAGATGTGGATGTGGATACAGTGGGGGGAGAGGGGGAGATGTGGATATTACAGTGGGGGAGATGTGGATATTACAGTGGGGAGAGATGGAGATGTGGATATTAGTGGGGAGGGGACAGCGGGGGGAGATATGGATATTACAGTGGGGGAGATGTGGATTACAGTGGGGGAGATTACAGTGGATATTAGTGGGGAGATGTGGATGTGGATATTACAGTGGGTGGAGATGTGGATATTACAGTGGAGGGAGATGTGGATATTACAGTGGAGGGAGATGTGGATATTACAGTGGGGGAGATGTGGATATTACAGTGGGGAGAGATGTGGATATTACAGAGGGGAGATGTGGATATTACAGTGGGGGAGATGTGGAGATTACAGTGGGGGAGATGTGGATATTACAGTGGAGGGAGATGTGGAGATTACAGCGGGGGGAGATGTGGATATTACAGTGGGGGAGATGTGGAGATTACAGTGGGGGGAGATATGGATATTAGTGGGTGGAGATGTGGATATTACAGTGGAGGGAGATGTGGATATTACAGTGGAGGGATGTGGATATTACAGTGGAGGGGAGATGTGGATATTACAGTGGGAGTGGGGGGAGATGTGGAGATTACAGTGGGGGAGATGTGGATCATGTTACAGTGGGGGAGATGTGGAGATTACAGTGGGGGGAGAGTGGATATTAGTGGGGAGATGTGGATATTACAGTGGGGGAGATGTGGATATTACAGTGGGGGAGATGTGGATATTACAGTGGAGGGAGATGTGGATATTACAGTGGAGGGAGATGTGGATATTACAGTGGGGGAGATGTGGAGATTACAGTGGGGGGAGATGTGGATATTAGTGGGTGGAGATGTGGATATTACAGTGGAGGGAGATGTGGATATTACAGTGGGGGAGATGTGGAGATTACAGTGGGGGGAGATGTGGATATTAGTGGGTGGAGATGTGGATATTACAGTGGAGGGAGATGTGGATATTACAGTGGAGGGAGATGTGGATATTACAGTGGAGGGAGATGTGGATATTACAGTGGAGGGAGATGTGGATATTACAGTGGGGGAGATGTGGATATTACAGTGGGGAGAGATGTGGATATTACAGAGGGGAGATGTGGATATTACAGTGGGGGAGATGTGGAGATTACAGCGGGGGGAGATGTGGATATTACAGTGGAGGGAGATGTGGAGATTACAGCGGGGGGAGATGTGGATATTACAGTGGAGGGAGATGTGGAGATTACAGCGGGGGGAGATGTGGATATTACAGTGGGGGGAGATGTGGATATTACAGTGGGGGGAGATGTGGATATTACAGTGGAGGGAGATGTGGAGATTACAGTGGGGGGAGATGTGGAGATTACAATGGGGACTATATATGGTGGTTATCCTAAAAATGATCCAACCCGTGGCTCTGATCTGAGGAACGATCCGAACTAAGAGCTTTTTAAAACGGTGCACTCCTAGAGGGAATGTGTCCTGGTATGGTTTGGATGGGGAATACATACTCATTCCACCCTCTTCCTGGCCTTTTTGGCATCAGAATGTCTCTGAAGTTCACCGAAAAAACGCTCAAGCTGAACCCCGGCAGTTTGGCTCCTCCCTAGTGCTGGTGGCCCCGTGCGTCTTTGTCCACTCGGGAGGCCCCGCCCTCCTAGAATACACATTTATTTGATTTTTTTAAACATTTGGAAAAATCTTATCTGAGAATTTAGTGATTTGGTTTAACTTTACTTTACTGGAACGGATGGAAGGACTTTTTTTTTTTTTGTTTAGTAAACTTTACATTTGTAGAGCGCTGTAGCCGGCGGTGTGCCATCGGAAGGTCACCGGACTGAGCCGAGGAGCCGGGGATGGAAATCCATTATCTCTAAATGGCTCTTTCTCAATTATATCTGCAAGCTTTTAACCCCCATATTCATCAGCAATCAGCGGTGCCTGAAATCACGGCACTTTCTAAATAAAAACCAGCCCATTAATAGGCCGATTAATGATTCATATCTGTCGGGTGCTATTAGGCCCGGCCCGAGGTTTGCCTTTAATTATATTGACAATCTAATGAATTTAGCGATAATAGGCTGCGGATTGTCTAACTCAGCAATCGGGGAAAAGTTCCTCATTACCAGATAATGAACCAAAAAAGAACCAAAACTTTTTATTCTTCCCGAGAGTTCCGTACAAAGCGGCGAGACCAAAATAAATATGAAGTTTTAGCCGCTTATATTTTGCCCTCCCTGGCTTCCCCCCCTCCCCCTCTCATCAACATGGATGGATGGAGGGTCCTGGAACAGAGGGGCTGGAGAAGCTGTCGGAACCTGTGTCCAGTTAAACAGGGCGATCCTAGGGTCACAGACGCCTGGGTGCAGAAATATTTCTGGTGCCCCTCACATGGGCGTGGCCATCTTACTAACTCCTCCCCTTTATTCATGTTTCAATGCCTACGACTCAAACAGATGTCCTCCATCAGAGCCCCCCCAGCAGGTGTCCCTCATCAGAGCCCCCCCCCCCCGCAGCAGGTGTCCCCCATCAGAGCCCCCACAGCAGATGCCCCCCATCAAGTGTCCCCCATCAGAGCCCCCCCAGCAGGTGTCCCTCATCAGAGCCCCCCCACAGCAGGTGTCCCCCATCAGAGCCCCCCACACAGCAGGTGCCCCCATCAAGTGTCCCCCATCAGAGCCCCCCAAGCAGGTGTCCCTCATCAGAGCCCCCCCACAGCAGGTGTCCCCCATCAGAGCCCCCCCCAGCAGGTGTCCCTCATCAGAGCCCCCCCCCCCCCCCGCAGCAGGTGTCCCCCATCAGAGCCCCCCCACAGCAGATGCCCCCCATCAAGTGTCCCCCATCAGAGCCCCCCCAGCAGGTGTCCCTCATCAGAGCCCCCCCACAGCAGGTGTCCCCCATCAGAGCCCCCCCAGCAGGTGTCCCCCATCAGAGCCCCCCCCCACAGCAGGTGCCCCCATCAAGTGTCCCCCATCAGAGCCCCCCAAGCAGGTGTCCCTCATCAGAGCCCCCCCACAGCAGGTGTCCCCCATCAGAGCCCCCCCCCACAGCAGGTGTCCCCCATCAGAGCCCCCCCCACAGCAGGTGTCCCTCATCAGAGCCCCCCCCCAGCAGGTGTCCCTCATCAGTGCCCCCCCACAGCAGGTGCCCCCCATCAATTTTCCCACATCAGAGCCCACCCAGCAGGTGTCCCTCATCAGAGCCCCCCCACAGCAGGTGTCCCCCATAAACCCCCCCCCACAGCAGGTGCCCCCCATCAAGTGTCCCCTATCAGAGCTCCCCCAGCAGGTGTCCCTCATCAGAGCTCCCCACAGCAGGTTTCCCCATCAGAGCCCCCCCCCCACAGCAGGTGCCCCCCATCAAGTGTCCCCCATCAGAGCCCCCCGAGCAGGTGTCCCTCAACAGAGCCCCCCCACAGCAGGTGTCCCCCATCAGAGCCCCCCACAGCAGGTGTCCCCCATCAGAGCCCCCCCAAAGCAGGTGTCCCTCATCAGAGCCCCCCCAGCAGGTGTCCCCCATCAGAGCCCCCCCACAGCAGGTGCCCCCCATCAGGTGTCCCCCATCAAAGCCCCCCAGCAGGTGTCCCTCATCAGAGCCCCCCACAGCAGGTGTACCCCATCAGAGCCCCCCACAGCAGGTGTCCCCATAAGACCCCCCCCCCACATCAAGTGTCCCCATAGATCAGTACTTGTCCAATAGATCCATGTAGCCTGGGCGCTCTGGGATCAGAAGCACATTACAGGGGGGTGGGGCATACGTGGCATCTTTGGTTACTTGGAGGGTGGCACTCCGATTTCTGTGAGTGCCACAGGATGATTGGCAGCAGCTCCAGCCAACCCAGAAGCCTCTCATCACACCGCCTATGGGAGAAGAGCGGACACACGCAGAGGGGGCGGGGCAGACAGGAGAATGCTCCATGCACACCGGACAGAATTAATTAGTGGAGCCTAGTGCCGATACATGTTCCAGTACTAAGCCTTACTGTGGTACCCAGCCCGATTCCGGGGACAGCGGGAGGTATGCGGTCTTGTCAGTTGTCAGCGGAGAGAGCAAGTGGGATGGGGAACCGCAGCACCCGCTACATGCGCTCCGCCTCTGGACACAGACAAGGAGGAGGGAGGGGAGCACTTTGGAGCTTCAGCGCCCCCACCTCTGCGGCCCCTGGGTGTGGAGCACTACATGCACCCTGCCTAGGATCGGCCCTGCTGTTAAAGTTCTTCATCATGGACTCAGGGCAGGACATACACTATATTGCCAAAAGTATTGGGACGCCTGCCTTTACACGCAACTTTAATAGCATCCCAGTCTTAGTCTGTAAGGGTTCAATATTGAGTTGGCCCCGCCCCTTTGCAGCTATAACAGCAGCGCTACATATAGAAACAAAAATGTGTTTTAATTGGTGGGGCACAGCATATTGTTGGGGGGTCAGGGCCCCCTCTGGCCCCCCCTTAGTGACGCCACTGGACAGCTTCAACGTTTCTAGGAAAGGCTGTTCACAAGGTTTAGGAGTGTGTCTATGGCATGGGTGCTCAACCTGTGGCCCTCCATCTGTTGTAGATCTACAAGTCATATCATGCATCGCAAGGCTGACTGTTACAAGCATGACTTCCAAATGCTGAGGCATGATGGGATTTGTAGTTCTGCAGCAGCTGAAGGGGCCACAGGTTGAACACCCATGGTCTATTGGAATGTTTGACCATTCTTTCAGAAGACCTGCATTTGTGAGGTCAGGCACTGATGTTGGACGAGAAGGCCTGGCTCGCTGTCTTTACTCTAATTACTCCCAAAGGTGTTCGGGTTGAGCAGGGCTGTCTTAATGAGAGGGCACACCTGAGCGCTGCCCAGGGGCCCCAGCTGCATGAGGGGCCCCTTCACTTTCCCCAAAGTAGCTGGACCTTGAGCTCACGCTGCCCTGAATTTGGGGGCCCCATGATGGTACAGAGAGTGAAAGATACACAGAGGAGGCAGTCTGCCTCCTACCTTCTTGATGTCTGTTTAACTGCACTGTCAACATTGTAGGGGCCCTAGAGCATTACTTTGCCCAGGGGCCCATGATGCTACTAAGACGGCCCTGGGGTTGAGGTCAGGACTCTGTGCAGGTCAGTCAAGTGCCTCCACCCCAAACTCGCTCATCCATGTCTTTATGGACCTTACTTTGTGCACTGATGCACAGTCATGTTGAAACAGGAAGGGGCCGTCCCCAAACTGTTCCCCTAAAGGTTACTTTTTTTTTTAAATAACAAACATATCATACTAACATCCACTGTGCAGTTCGTTTTGCACAGATTGGCCCCGATCGTCCATTTCTGAGGTCCCATGGCAGCTCTCGTGGCACCTCCCCGCAATAGCTAACCCCCTCTGGGAAGCTCTCTCCCAAAGGGGGTTACCTTGCAGGCACTCTCCCGTGTCATACACTCGGCGTACATAGCCGCCGAGTGTATGACTTGGCCCCAGCCCCCGGCGGCCGCGTCATTGGATTTGATTGACAGCAGCGCAAGCCAATGGCTGCCCCTGCTATCAATTGATCCAATGAAGAGCCGACAAGACATGGGAAAAGCGTCACGGGATCGCACCCATTGAAATTCGGGGTATAGGTAAGTAAAACGGGGGCTCAGGAGGAGGGGCCGGACACAGCAAGGTGTTGTTTCACCTTAATGCATAGGATGCACAAGGGTTTACAACCCCTTTAAGAGTTCCCTTCACCTGAACTCAGCCCAACCCCTAAAAAACGTCCCCACACCATAATCCACCCTCCACCAAGTGATTTGGACCAGTGCACAATGCAAGGTCCATAAAGACATGGATGAGCGAGTTTGGGGTGGAGGAACTTCCTGACCTCAACCCCATAGAACACCTTTGGGATGAATTAGAGCGAGCCAGGCCTTCTTGTCCAACATCAGTGCCTGACCTCGCAAATGCTCTTCTGGAAGAACGGTTAAACATTCCCATAGACACACTCCTAAACCTTGTGTACGGCCTTCCAAGAAGAGTTGAAGCTGTTCAGTGGTGTCACTAAGGGGGGGCCAGAGGGGGCCATGACCCCCCCCCCCCAACATTATACTGTGCCCCACCAATTAAAACACATTTTTGTTTCCATATGTAGCGCAGCTGTTATAGCTGCAAAGGGCGGGGCCAACTCAATATTGAACCCTACGGACTAAGACTGGGATGCCATTAAAGTTCATGTGCGTGTAAAGGCCGGTGTCCCAATACTTTTGGCAATATAGCGTATGTCCCCCCCATTCTGAGGTCTTTCATATATAAAATACGTCCCCCCATCCCCCTATTCCTGAAGTCTTTTATAAATGAAACATGCCCCCCTTTATTGGCGGGTGGTTAGCGCGGCGCGATCCATGCAGATGTTCAGGTATCTGGAATTAATTGGCGGTTCAAACTTCACGCGATTATCTTTCTATCTTATATGAAGCCGTTTGTCTCTATTACCGCGCCATCTGATCGCCATCCCGAGAGCCTCGTAAGAATGTGGAAACGCCACCCTCCATATACCTCGCCGCCGCTTTTTTTGTTATCTTTTTACTGTTTTTAATTCGTTACTTTCAGTGTTCTATATTTCATCGTTCGGAGATCCCATCAGGGAAGAGATAATGGGAACGTGCCGGCTCTAAGTGGGCCGTATCCCATGTTAATCGCAACATCCCCCGGATAACGCGGGGAATCGCTCTCCTTATATATCCACAGCCAGGGCCGGATTTGCTCTCCCTGCTGCCCCAAGGCCTAGTTCCGCAATGCACCCCCTCCCCACCAACGAACCACCCCCCGCAATCAATGGAGAATGGCAGGGAAGGCACGGTTTGTTCAAATATTTTTTGTTTCTTTTTTTTTTTACTTTTTTATCACTTCTTTTTATTTTGTAGCTTGCCGTTTACTTTTTTTATTCTTGTATATTTTTTTTAATATTATTTTACTTATTCTTTACTTTTTAATTACTTTTTTATCTCAATAATTTAATTATTATGATTTATTTAGTTTTATCATTTTTTTTCACTTAACTTTATTGCTATCAGACAGGAGAAAACAATTCCCTGTGTGATAGCAATTGGAGGTGACAGTTTCTCTTTATTGACCTTGTCATCTCCAAAAGAGGAGTCCTAGCGCTGTGCTAGAACTTCTGTCACAGCTGAGATGGGAAGAGCACAGCTCACCCCTCTCGCTGTGTACGTCGGTGGCAGGGACAGGAGACAGACTCGGCAGCCTGGGGGGGAGGATGGAGTCCCGAAGACAGGGCCAGTAGAGATAGGTACGTGGGGGGGAGGGGAGGATGGACGGCAGCACTCATTTCGGCGACATTGCCTCAATCACTTGTTAACAAGCGAGCAGATTCCAGAAAGCAACTTACCGCCCTTAACTGGCTGTCGGGGGACTCCATGCTCCTGCCACCCCTCGGCGCCCTCCCGCCCCGAGGCCTGGCCTCTGTGGCCTTGTGGGAAATCCGGGCCTGTCCACAGCGGCAGTACCCCGATACAGGACAGCTGATAGAAATCATGGGGCCCCCGTACAGCCTACCTGACGGGGCCCCCTTCAGCTCCACCCCTGGTCCCACCCCTGGCCCCTCCTTCAGCCCCACCCCTGTCCCCACCCCTGGACTCTCCCCAGACCCTGCCTTCAAACTGTCTCTGCAGCACATTACGGCATTGGTGGCACTGTCTCTGCAGGCAGCACATGCGTTATGGGCCCTAACGCACGTGCTACCTGCAGACAGTGGCACCCATGCCGCCAATGCCATATTGTGCTGCAGACAGTGCCACCCATGGTGCTAATGCCATAAAACATGTGCTACCTGCCGACAGTGCAACCCATGCCACCAATGCCATATTGTGCTTCAGAGTGTGCCACCCATGCCGCCAATGGCATAATGCCATTGGCGGCATGGGTGGCACTGTCTCTGCAGGCAGCAAATGCGTTATGGCATTAGCGTCATGGGTGGCACTGTCTGCAGCACATTACGGCACTGGGTGGCTTTGATGCCGATGTTTAGTCATGGTGGCTGGGGGATTTTTTTTTTTTTTTTAACATTAATTAGTTCTCTGATAAGGTTGCCTGGGCCTCCCTGCTGGCCGGGCCCGGTACAACAGGGCCAGTTGTACTGGCTTATCAGTGGCAGTACCGGGATATGAGGGCCGGTTATAGCAGAGACATCTGATGTGTCATTCCTGGACTGTCACAGCTTGTTTGTGGGCAGGCACAGCCTTAGTGCAGCAATAGGAATATATCGTAACAGAGGTCCAGCTCTACACAACAGACCCCTCGGGAGGGCAACCTGGCAACCTGGCCGGCAACACACACAAGTTGAAACAGCGATAGAACAGTAGATTGAAGACCTAGAGGTGCCAACAGCGTCTTGAGGAGCCGAATGCGGCCTGCTTGGTCCGTAACCAAATGGAGAGGCTTCTAGGAAAGATGGCATGCCCCTGTACTTTCCCTACTCCTATGGAGCCTTTCCCTAATGCTAAACACTGTCGCTGACAGACAGAAAACCTGTCTTTACACTGCCACTCGCAAGAATGTGCGCCAAACCAGGGAGGCAGGGACTTAAATAGACTCTGCATGACCCAAGATGGCCACCAAAGTCACATGGGGCACCCGCATTCCAATCGGATAGCTGCCTCTCTGTGGGAACTAGGTTGCCCTCGACCTAGTACACCTCAACTTCCTCCTCCATCTGCAGTACCTCTCCCAGCGTGTATTGGTTGGTGGACTACTGCTCCCAGCTAGTCCGACCTGCAAATCCTGCACCCTCAGGCCGCATCGATTTGACACAAATTCCACAGTCTCTCCTCTGGCCTCGCACCCAGCCCCCCAGAAATCCACTGTGTCACACTCACCGACCATCTCCTACCCCGAGTCCATGATAAAGACCTTTAACTGGACATGCGTTCCAATTGCTTCTCCAGCCCCTCTGTTCCAGGAGGAAGGGGGGGGGGTTATTCTGCTGCAGCTGACAAAATGGCACGGCTGGGCACAAGGGCTTACATTAACGTCCCCTTTAAGAACCCAGCCGTGGGTCCGAAGCTCCGTGACCGCACCCGTGGGACCCGTGTACCTGATCGCCGCCGGTGTCCCGTGATTGGGTCTCAGGAGCTAAAGAACGGGGAGAGGTGAGTGTAAACACACCTTCCCCGTTCTTCTCTGTGGCTTGTCACTGATCGTCTGTTACCTGTCATAGGGAACGACGATCAGTGACGTCACACGTCCAGCCCCGCCCCCTACAGTAAGAAACACACATTAGGACACACTTAACCCCTTCAGCGCCCACCTAGTGGTTAACCCCTTCACTGCCGTGTCATTTTCACAGTAATCAGTGCATTTTTATAGCACTTTTCGCAGTGAAAATGACAATGGTCCCAAAATTGTGTCAAAAGTGTCCGATGTGTCCACCATAATGTCGCAGTCACGAAAAAAATTGCTGATCGCCACTATTAGTAGTAAAAAAAAATATTAATAAAAATGCCATAAAACTATCCCCTATTTTGTAAACGCTATCAATTTTGCGCAAACCAATCAATAAACACTTATTGCGATTTTTTTTTTTACCAAAAATAGGTAGAAGAATACGTATCGGCCTAAACTGAGGAAATAAAATGTTTTTTTATATCTTTTTTGGGGGATATTTATTACAGCAAAAAGTTAAAAATATTGAATTTTTTTTCAAAATTGTCGCTCTATTTTTGTTTATAGCGCAAAAAAATAGAAAACCGCAGAGGTGATCAAATACCACCAAAAGAAATCTCTATTTGTGGGGAAAAAAGGACGGCAATTTTGTTTGGGAGCCACGTCGCACGACCGCGCGATTGTCTGTTAAAGCGAGGCAGTGCCGAATCGCAAAAAAAGGGGCAAGGTCCTTAACCTGCATAACGGTCCGGGGCTGAAGCGGTTATTAATGCTACAAAAGGTGTTTCTACAAATTATTACAGCGAGCGCGCGGATTAAAAAACCTGGGCGGGGGAGGGGCAATTAATAGAATCCAATCCGACGTTACACAAAGTCCCATTAAAAATTCTAATTTTCGAGTTTTCATCGCTCCGTCGTGATAACGTCTGGCGGACGCGGAATCTCGGTGTCGGAATTGTCATTCCATTAAACGAGAGCGGCGGGCGGAAGTCTGGAGCGCCGCTCCTTCCAGCCGCCGCACTTATTTCTCCATGACACGGAGCCGGCAGCCGCGGCATTGCTATTTAGTTTTTGCCATTACGGCGCTTGTATTCATCCCGTCTGGAAGTCATCGCCTCCCAGCCGGGCGAAATTAAATCCACTCGTTTTTATGGAGTATTTTGATAACCCCCCCCCCCCTCAGCGCTCCCCGCGGCAGATAAAAATGTTTGATTTAAAAACTCCAATATGGAGGCAAAGTTTGTCAGCCATAATGAACAGGGGGAGGGGGGAGGGGGGGCGCTCATTATTATGGAAATGTACCGGCATGAGCGAATCGCGACGTTAGCGAGAGATAACACGTCTTCATTTCCGCCCCAGTAAAGTGAGTTATAAATGAGCGCGGTGTACGAACAGGCGCTGCCTCCGGTTTATCGATGGCGCCACTTACGCTCCCAGGTATCGCCGCAATTTACGGGCTCGTAGAACGTTCTCTCATCTCACGGTAATAAGGCCATTAGATCTGTTTAATGGCGGGAAATTAGACCGGGAACGCGCCTATAAAAACGAAATTGTTTACGCACTTCCTCAAAGGTGATTCTACTTTATGCCGAAAATAGAATTTTAACTACTTAACATGATTGGACCCGCCCCTTTTTGTTGTGTACGACGTTTAAATCTGTATTTCTTGATAGACAATTACTTAGAACACCCAAACATTATATATATATATATATATATATATATATATATATATATACACACAGTCAGGGGGGTACAGGCAGTACCCCTGTAAGGGGCCGGAGGTCCCCAGGGTCTGGATGGCAACCTCCCTTGTTTTTTGTATATATATTTTTTTAAATTACATTTTTTTTAAAGGGCCCAGAGGTCCCCAGGGCCCTGGATGGCAACCCCCCCTTTTTTATATATATATATATTATTATTATTATTTTTTTTTTTCCCCAGGGCCCCAGATGGCAACCCCCTTTTTTTTAATATATTTTTTTATTTATTTTTTATTTTTATTAAATTGCACAGAGGTCCCCAGGGCCCCAGATGGCAACCCCCCTTTTTTTAATATATTTTTTTCTTTCTTGTTTCTTTTTATTAAATTGCACAGAGGTCCCCAGGGCCCCGGATGGCAACCCCCCTTTTTTTTTTTTTTTTTTTAATATAAAAAAAAGTAATAATTTATTTCTTATATATATATATATATATATATATATATATATATATATATATATATATTTTTTTTTTTAAAGGCCCAAAGGTCCCCACGGGCCCGGATTGGCTACCCCCTTTTTTTAATATAGATATATTTTTTATTTATTTTTTATTTTTATTAAATTGCTCAGAGGTCCCCAGGGCCCCGGATGGCAACCCTTCTTTTTTTTTTCTTTTTTTTTATATAAAAAAACAAACAATTATTTTTATTTTTTTGTTTTTTTATTAAAGGGCCCAAAGGTCCCCAGGGCCCCTTTTTTTTAATATAGATATACTTTTTATTTATTTTTTTGTAAGGGGCCCAGAGGTCCCCAGGGCAACCCCCATCAATTCGCAGCACCTCCCGCTTCTCAATTCACGCGCCCCCGTTTCTCAATTAGCGGCGGGACCCCCCTCCACTTCTCATTTCGAGGCGGCAGCACCCCCCCCCCGGTTCTCTGCTCCAGGGGGTCATGCCTGAAGCTGTGTAAGGGGCCCCCTAATTCCTAATGGCGGCCCTGCACACAGTTGTGCTCATAAGTTTACATACCCTGGCAGAATTTATGATTTCTTGGCCATTTTCTCAGAGAATATGAATGAGAACACAAAAATCTTTTCTCTCACTCGTGGTTAGTGTTTGGCTGAAGCCATTTATCATCAACCACCTGTGTTTACTCTTTTTATATCATAATCAGGGCTGTCTTAATGAGAGGGTACAACTGGTCACTGCCCAGGGGCCCCAGCTGCACGGGGGCCCCAAGTATTTTCTTCAAAGCAGCTGGTCCTTGAGCCCACGCTGCCCCAAAATTGGGGGCCCCCATGATGGCACTGAGAGTTATAGATACACAGGGGAGGCAGTTTGCCTCCTACCTACTTGATGTATATTTACCTGCACTGTCATCATTGTAGGGGCCCCAGAGCATTACTTTGCCCAGGGGCCCATGATGCTATTAAGACGACCCTGATCATAATGGCAACACACAGGTTCCAGGAGACAGCGGGGGGGGAGGGGGCTTGCTGACGAAGAGGATATGATGTCCTGCACCGCGTGCCGGATGATCGGAGGTACAGCCTATACTTCATAAAAAGGTAAAATAAAAAGGTAAAATATTATTCAAAAACGAAGGGTGGAGAGGTGGTCTTTAGTTTAAGACCACCTCTCAAAAATGGGTGGAACTTCGCTTTAAGGTAAAATATACCGAGGGGGGGGGGGGGTCTATTTCCTGAAATGCCTCAATCAAGAAAATACTGCATTAATACATGGAGCTGACAATCACTAGGTGTGGGTCCTATGGCTTTACTTTGGGGTCTGTAAATCAAGGATTTCCACCTCCATCACTAGAGTAGCCTTTCTAGGAGAAGGGCAGGTAAAGTGTGGGGGGGGGTGTCCTCAGGCTTAGGTGACCCCACAGACTGGAGGAACCAGCAATGAATGAGATCATCTGTTCTCCTTCCCCCCTCTGTAGTTCTTGCATTTATAGTCCTTGGCATCGCACTCGCAGTGTTTTCAGCCTTCTTAGTCCTCGTTGCCAAAAGTCTTAAAAATAAAACTACATTCCCCATAAAACCCGATTTCATCTTTTTCTCATCACCTTTCCCGTGCCGTCTTTTTTTACTTCATTCTATCGGAATATCTTTGTCCTTTTGGCTGCATTTCAGGGCAGGAATTAAAGTAGAGCCTCCGCCTTCTTCTTATTTTACTTGGACTGTGAAGGAACCCGTCCAGCATCCAGCTTGGGTGCCTCCATCAAGATACAGCTTCCACCATATAGCTGAGCATTGCACCCAATATACTAGACGACACTAGCTTAGGTGCAAACGGGAACTCACTTTATTGAAAACTCACACAGAAGTTATATAGCACACAAGCTCCAGTGAGGCTGATCACATTAGCATATAAAAAGCAAACTGTAAATAGGAACATATATACAGTGGACCCTCGTATCTTGAGTAACGCGGTTGACGAGCGTTTTGAAATACGAACACTGTATTTCTAAAAATCCTAACTTGGTTTTCTGTGTTTACACTTATGATCATATGTATTGTATAGCAGGTGAGAGGAGACAGGGGGCCAGATTCAGAAAAGTATTTACTTTGGCGTATCTATAGATACGCCGCGTAAATACTAAGAATAGCTGGAGTATCTTTTTCCTGTATTCAGGAAACAAGATACGCCGGCTTTCTCCTAAGATACGAGCGGCGTAAGTCTGTTATGCCGTCGTATCTTAGTTGCATATTTACGCTGGCCGCTAGGTGGCGCTTACGGCGTTTTTTTCGTAAAATATGCAAATTAGCTATTTACGGCGATTCCCGAACGTAGTTGTGGCGACGCGTCGTAGTTTACGTCATTTGCGTTAGCGTTAGAGCGGTGTAAGGTTACCCCTGCTATTGGAGGCATAGCCAATGTTAAGTATGGACGTCGGGACAGTGTCGGGAATAGGGCTCGACGTTAGTTACGTTCACGCCGTTTACATTGACAAAAAGCGACGTGATTTTGCGCATGCGCACTGGGAACGTCCACGGACGACGCATGCACCGTCCAAAAATAAACGTCAATTACGCGGGGGTCATGATTCATTTACATGAATATGGATTGCGCGGCCTTACGCCGCAACACATACGTTATGCCACCGTAAATAAGGGCGCAAGTTCTGTCTGAATACAGAACTTGCGCAAATATTTACAGCGGCGTAACGTATCGGGGATGCGTTACGCCAGCAGAAAGATCCGCGGATCTTTCTGAATCTGGCCCAGGATGTCTACCTTGAAAGGTCATATCTCGGAGTCACCTCGTCTGGGTAAATGATTAGTTAATTAGCTCATGTTAATTTATGTTCTGGTTACCTCCTCTTTAAACTGTATATAAGGCTGCATTCTTGGTTCTAACAAACACTCCATGTTTAGCACACAATAAAGTCTCGTCTTGTTGTGTGTTTAGGGCAGCTGGAATATCTGATATCTATATCCAGACTGATAGGAAGTGGTATATGACGGAAGCACTCGGTTGGAGTGTGGGACGTTCCGTGACCTTGGTGGCTAGCAGCGGGACGCTTCCTGCAGTCTGGGACATCCAACCTCCACCTAGATCCAAGGTTCGGATAGCAGGAGAGGAGAGGTACAGATACCAGCCGCCATGAAAGAGGAATTCGGAAGAAGGTTGCGAGAGAAGCAGATACAGCATAGAGGACCAGTAGCAGGTCCTGCTGGGATGGTCGGATTCTGTACGCTGCGAACTCTGGAAGGAAGCGCTAGCCCGTGAGCAGCGACACCAGAGAAAAGTTCTCCCCTCCAACCAGGAAAGGTACTGGTCGCAGTATGGATTGCGGGTGCTGTTGTTGGAAGAAAAACCGCACAAAGGAACAGACAGCTGAATTAAGCAGGCTGATCTGGGCAGAGATGCAGCTGGATGAGAGCTACAGACCCCTTCGGTGTCATGTATCCCAAGCATGTCCCTGGATAGCGGATGACAGCCCAATAGAAGGCTTAAGCTACGGCGGCCTGGGACTGTTGTATGTGAAGCTGACAGGGGACTCTAGCTTTGCCAGTGATTTGGAGTGGAGGTTGGACGAAATCATGGATTTCAGAGAAGGGCTACTGAACTTCTCTGAAGTGCACTGGGCACTGGAAGATTTGGAGTTTCTGGCTGTTCAGGAATGGGAGCTGGAGATCGCCTACAGACGGCTGCTAGACTCTTCTCAGCGCCAGGGCTGGGCTCCCTTTGCCTGGGACTATCGGGAAATACCAGTGGACAACTCTGAAGTCCTGGCTGAAACGTCGGCAATGTGGCAGAGTAACAGTGTGCTTTGCCAACCTTCCTCCGCAGCTATGGACGCAGAGGTCTTATGGCGGATGCAGCAAGTGCTGACTGACCTTGATGATCCTGTTTCTGCATGGGATGATCTTGGATGGAGGAATGTGCCTGTCCAGCGGTATGCCAGAGAATCGGCAGTGGAAAATCTGGATATTGCCATCCCCAAAGATGAAGTGCTGACAGCAGGGCAGAGTACTGCTAACCTGGGTTCCACAGACAGGAGATGGTAAACCTCTATCCCCAGACACCAGTTGCAGATACAGGGGATTTGATAGACTTTTCTGCTGAGGAAGAACAACCTGAGGAGCCTCCAGCAGAAGAACTGGTATTAGGGCCACACTTCATTATGCTCTGTCCATCAACAACAGCAGTATCTGTGAAGTTGCAAGGAACTTCCCCTAAAGTGGTGGTCACTGGACAGAGGGTTCAATGTGTATTGTATAGCAGGTGAGAGGAGACGGGATGTCTACCTTGAAAGGTCATATCTCGGAGTCACCTCGTCTGGGTAAATGCTTAGTTAATTAGCTCATGTTAATTTATGTTCTGGTTACCTCTTTAAACAGTATATAAAGCTATATTCTTGGTTCAATTAAACACTCCGGCCCAGATTCACATACAATTAGATTCGCGTAGAGTATCAGAAATACTCTACGCCGCCCTATTTTACCTGCCTCTACGTGGAATCCCGGTAGATTTTGTCCAGTAAACTACGGCGGCGTAGTGTATTTCTCCCGGCGCAAGCCATCTACGCGAGTAGGGGGCGTGAAGCATTTAAAATAGGCGCGTTCCCGCGGCGATCGAACTGCGCATGCTCCGTTCAGAAATTTCCTGCCGTGCATTGCGCGAAATCACGTTGTTACGTCATTCGTTGTTTGAGTAGCGTCGTTTACGGACATTCCTATTCCCGAACGAGTTACGTAAAAAAAAAAAATTTAATTTGACGCGGGAACGACGGCCATACTTAACATGGGCTACGCACCGTTAGACCAGCAAATAGCTGGTCTAACAGTACGTAGCAAAAAAATGACGTAAGCGATTGCGAAGACCACTCGTATCTTCGTGGATCACCGTAAAAAGTCATTTGCATATCCCGACGCTGAAAACGACGCGGACTCCTCCCAGCGGCCGCAAAAATATCGCAGCGTAGATCCGAAGGCTTACGAAGACGTAAGCCTCTCGGATCGAAGCCCGAAGCCGCCGTATCATGGTTTGAGGATTCAAACTAGTGATACGGCGCGCAAAATTTGAAATTACTCCTGTCTAACACCAGTTACACAGGCGTAATCGCTCTCTGAATCTGGGCCTCCGTGTTTAGCACACAAACAAGTCTAATCTCATTGAGTGTTGAGGGCAGCTAGAATATCTGATATCTATATCCAGACTGATAGGAAGCGGTATATGACGGAAGCACTCAATCGGACAGTGTGGGACGTTCCATTACACACGGAAAGGCCGAGGACAATTCGACTGATCAGTGATTCAAGGGGATTTGTGTTGAAATGGGGCTGAGAGAAAAGGATTTGTGCTAGGAGGGGATTTAGGGGGGGTTTGTGCTAGGAGGATAATTTGGGGGGTGGGAGGAGATTTGTGCTAGATGGGATAATTGGGGGGGAGGGTGCATTTTTGATGGGGATTTGGGGGATGGAGGGGGCAAAGATTTGTGCAGGGAGGGGGGATTTTAGCAGGGGGGCCAATTTGGATTTGGATTAGGTTAAATTTATGCTTAGGAGGTAACCATGCAGATTAGTGCCCAATTTTTTTTTGGGGGGGGGGGGTATTTGCTGACACATAATTTTCATACCGTACCAACGGGGGGGGGGGGGGGGGGGGGGGGGGCGTAGTTTGGCATGTTTGCCCTGGGCTCTAGGTGACCTTGTCCCAGTATTGAAAATAGTGAATTAATATTCGCTATTGTCACACTGATCACTGTCACACATCCTACCAGCCAATCAGGTAGTAAGTCCTGAGACCCGTCACCCAATTGGCTGAAAGGACAGGGAATCCTGTTGGACGCCTAGGAAGTGTAGGGAGGAGACGCACGGCAGGGCTGGATGACCAACCGCCCCAATGACCGACCGCCCATGCGCGCGGGGGGTGAGTGTAACCCGACTGACAAACAGTGAGGGGGGGGGGGGCTGACGGCCGACCATTTTGGAGGGTCAGATAATTATTTAGGACACCTGGGGCACCAATAACGACCTCTAAAGAGTGCAGAACTGAATACTGGTGCTCTTGTAAACCTTCTTTCTGTTGACCTCCCTCTTATACTGTAAGTTCAGGAAATCTTAGTAATAATAACATAACAAGATCATGTGAGAGAAATCCAACATTTACCCAACTGTGGAGAGTCTCCGACACTAGTGTTGAGCAGAATATGCCATATTCGATTTCGCGATATATCTCGAATATATAGTCGAATATTCGAGATATATTCGCTAAATACGAATATTCGTGATATTTTTTGGAAATGAAATGATTGCGAATTTTCGCTATCGCGAATGCGAATGCGAATTGCGAATGCGAAATTTTGAGAAATGCGGAACGGAGCACTCTGATTGGCTCAGAATATTCGTGATATTTTATAATACAAAATAATTGCGAATATTCGAGAAATGCGGAATGGAGCACTCTGATTGGCTCAGAATATTCGTGATATTTTATAATACAAAATAATTGCGAATATTCGAGAAATGCGGAATGGAGCACTCTGATTGGCTCAGAATATTCGTGATATATTACAATACAAAATAATTGCGAATATTCAGCAAATGCGGAAGGAGCACTCTGATTGGCTCAGAATATTCTTGATATATTACAATACAAAATAATTGCGAATATTCGAGAAATGCGGAATGGAGCACTCTGATTGGCTCAGAATATTCTTGATATTTTATCGTAATTTCGCAAAAATGCGAATGAGAAATTTATTGCGGAATTTCGACAGTAACACTCTGAAATCGAATATATGTGTTATTTTAGCTAAAAACAATATTGCGAATTTCTCGAAAATAATCGCGCGATATCGCTATTGCCGAATAATCGCATTGCGATTTTTCGGCAATATAAATTGATCGCTGCAGCTACTCGGCCCAAGGTCTCTAATCATACCAGCAATGCTTTTAGACGTCGATGGGGATCTCTAGGATGTGATCTGTTCTAAAAAAAAAATAAAAAAAAATACGAATATTCGAAATAGCGAATATTCACCGCGAAATTCGCAATATATCGCGAATACTCGAATATGCCATATTCGAGCCGAATATTCGCAATACGAATATTCGTGAGCAACACTATCCAACACGTGTCCACCATGAAGGAGGACCACAAGGGAACCTGAAACACAACTCAGCCAATCACCACTGACCTCCCGGGGGACCAGGACAGAGATTCCGGGAACACTCACCATGTTTGGGTCTGGGGCCGGTGTATGAAAACACTTCCCTCATAATCCACGATATATTCCAGGTGTAGAAGTTCAGAGGATTGCTGGACGAGCTCTTCACATAATGGAAACCTGAAAGGAGAACAATACCGATCAATAAACCGCCCAATAAATGGTCAATAAAAATCAAACTTCTCCACATTCAAAATGTCGGGGGGACAGGGAACCAAGCTGTAGTAGAGGTAAGTATAGTGGTCATTGGGTGGGCAAGGTAGCAGTGTCTCTTCAAAGAGGACCTGTCATTTATACAAAATAGAGGGGGTGGGGACATACGGAAGCAGAACCAAAGTGTATCGGCCTTGTGAAGTAAGAAAACACAGTGGGGGTGCATTTACCAACCTGGAGCAGACAGGATCTGGAGCAGCTGTGCATGGCAGCCAATCAGCTTCTACCTGCAGCTTGTTCAGTTAAGCTGTGAAAATGAAAGCTAGAAGATGATTGGTTACTATGCACAGCTGTTCCAGATTCTGGCTGCTCATGTTTTAGTAAACTTCCCTCATTGTAAAGTAAGGTCCATCATTGTCACTGTCAGGATCTGATCCAGAACAACGGTTAGTAAACAATTTGTTTCCCTCTCTCTCTTTCTTTCACTCTTTTCTCTCTCTCCCTCTTTATTTGTTTCTTCTTTTCCTACCTTCCCTTTTGTCTCCCTTTCTCTTTTTCTGTCCTTCTTTCACCCTCTCTGTCTCTTTCTCCCCCTTTCTTTCTTTAATTTATTTCTGTCTTCCTCTTTCCTTCTTTTCTCCCTCTCTCTCTCCTTTTCCCTCTTTCTTTATCTCTGTGTTTCTCTCTCTTTCTTTTTCTTTCTCTCTGTGTCTCTCTCATTTCCCCTCTTTCTCTTTTTCTTTCTCTTTTTCACTCTCCCTCCTTCTTTCTTTTTTCTTTCTCTTGTATTCTGTATCTCTCTCTCTCTCTCTCTCTCTCTCTCTCTCTCTTTCTTACTCTTTATTTTTCTTTTCTTTTCTCCCTCTCTCTCTCACTTTCTTTCTCTCCGTATCTCTCTCTTTTTCCCCATCTTTCTTTATTTCTCTCTCTTTCTCCCACTTCTTTCTTTTTTTATCTGTCTCTGTCTTTCACTTGGTATCTCTCTCTCTCTCTCTCTCTCTCTCTCTCTCTCTCTCTCTATCTGTTGTTCTCTTTCTTTTTTCTCTCCCTTACTTTATTTTTTATTTACTCTTTTCTTCCTCTCCCTCATTCTTTCTCTCTGTATCTCTCTCTCTCTTTCTCCTTCTCTCACTTTCTTTCCTTATTTTCTCTCTCTCTATTTCTCCCTCTTTTTTTTATTCTTCCTTTTCTTCTTTTTTCTCTCACTCTCTTATTTGTATGCCCTTCTTTCTCCCTATCTCTCTTCCTCCCGCTTTCGTTCATTCTTTCCTTCTCTCTTGTTCTCTCTTTCTCCCTCTCTCTTTATTTCTCTCTGTATCTGTCTCTCTTTCTTACTTTCTCTCTCCTTCTTTCTCCCTCTCTCTCTCTTTATTTCTCTCTCTCTCTCTCTTTTTCCCTCTTTCTCTTTCTTTATTGATCTCTCCCTCCTCTTTATTTTTTCTTTATTTCTCTCCCTCTCTTTCACTCTGCATCTTTCTCTCTGTTCTTCTTTCTTTTTTTCCTTCTTTCTTTTTTCTCTCCCTCTCTTTTTCTTTCCTTCTTTCTCCCTCTCCTCTTTCTTTCTCGATGTATATCCCTTATTCTCTTTCTTTCCTTTTTTTCTCTCTCTCTCCCCCTCTTTGTCTCATCCATTCTTTCTGGATCGCTCTCTTTTTCTTAGTCGTTCTTTTTATTTCCTTCTTTCTTCCTCTTTCTTTCTCTCTCTTTCTCTCTCTTCCTCTCTCTCTCTCTTAGATATACTGTATCTACAATAAATAACTCACGTCTTCTCTCTTTGATTCCCTTCCATATATAATAGAAGAACGGACACATTACGGGGTTAACCAATATAAAACACTTCTATGGTTTCATCGATGGATCTTTTTTCCCCCGTGGTGATCTTATATACGAAGTGCTGTGAAGGTGACGGTGGAGCCATCTTGGCGTTGGATCAGATACATATTAGCTGACCTTTCTCCGGTGTTGTGGAATGTTCTGTATTCCCCGCAGAGCCCCGCGGATCAATCCCAATGAATGGATAATGGAGTGCTCTTCAATCTGATAACATGAAATTTATAGTTCAGCACTCGCCGCCGAGATCTCATTTCTTTCGCCTTTAAAATTGGTGACACTGCGGGGGATGGAGGTCACCATAGGGGGCAAGAGTATAAGTGTAATCCATATAAAGAGAACCTGTAATTTAATATTAAATGTTTTTTGTATGGGGGAGGGGGGGTGGGTGATGACGCTTGATGTGGCCCCCTCTCCCCCCATTGATGAAGACTTTAGTGTATTTCGGAAGCGTCCATACGAAGCCGACTCTTTTTGCAATCAGCGTGATATGATTTATAGTGTTGAGCAGAATATGCCATATTCGATTTCGCGATATATCTCGAATATATAGTCGAATATTCGAGATATATTCGCTAAATACGAATATTCGTGATATTTTTTGGAAATTAAATTATTGCGAATTTTCGCTATTGCGATTTTTCGCTATTGCGATTTTTCGCTATTGCGAATATTCGAGAAATGCGGAAGGAGCACTCTGATTGGCTCAGAATATTCGTGATATATTACAATATAAAATAATTGCGAATATTCGAGAAATGCGGAAGGAGCACTCTGATTGGCTCAGAATATTCGTGATATATTACAATACACAATAATTGCGAATATTCGAGAAATGCGGAAGGAGCACTCTGATTGGCTCAGAATATTCGTGATATATTACAATATAAAATAATTGCGAATATTCGAGAAATGCGGAATGGAGCACTCTGATTGGCTCAGAATATTCGTGATATATTACAATATAAAATAATTGCGAATATTCGAGAAATGCGGAAGGAGCACTCTGATTGGCTCAGAATATTCGTGATATATTACAATACACAATAATCGCGCGATATCGCTATTGCCGAATAATCGCATTGCGATTTTTCGGCAATATAAAATGAGCACTGCAGCTACTCGGCCCAAGGTCTCTAATCATACCAGCAATGCTTTTAGACGTCGATGGGGATCTCTAGGATGTGATCTGTTCTAAAAAAAAAATTGAAAAAATTCGAATATTCGAAATAGCGAATATTTGCCGCGATATTCGTGTTATTCGCGAATACTCGAATATGCAATATTCGTAGCGAATATTCGCAATGCGAATATTCCTGAGCAACACTAATGATTTATAACTCATCCATGCCCCCCCCCCCCCCCAATATAGTACTAGTACAGTCTATTCTTAAAGTATATGTAAACCCTCACTAATCCATTCAGTTTAAAATAGAAATGAAAAGCAAAACATTTGTGTGTATTTTTTTGTTCATTGTGATCACGCAATCTCCGATCTCAGCTCCATAAGGAGCTTAGAGAGGTGGGGGGTGGAGAAACAGCTGTACACTGATCTTCCCAGTGAATGGCTGGGCAGAGGGGTGTGTCAGCACACAAGTATGATCTTTGGAGGACAGGCAGGCTGTTCTCTCAGCACACAAACGTAAAGAGAGCCGGTAACACTGTAATCATTTAAAGAGTACTTTATTGGTTACATCGGAGTGACAATAAAAAAAAATGGGCTGACGCATTTCGGCAACGAGCCGTTCTCTCAGCACAGCCAGTGTCAATATACATATTGCAGTAAGAAGCAGATCCAGAATTTTGAAGTTGGTCATCAGATACTTATTAGAAATTCCTTTCGTAATAAATGTCCCATTTTATTGCCTATTTAGTCAAGGCTGCCATCGGGGGGGGGGGGGGGGCAGCCCATACACACCTAGGGGGCACAGGCATCCCTAGGGGCCCAGGTGCCCTGGTGTCCCAAGCTGCTGGAAGATGTCTTCTTGCTGGATTTGGATGCCTTTTTGCTGGATTGGGATGTCTTTTGGCTGGAGCAGGGTGTCTCTTCAGTGAATTAGGCTGGGTTCACACTACGATTTTCCCGTCCGTCAGCCAGGCATGGACTGGCCATAGGGACTACAGGGAGTTTCCCGGTGGGCCGATGGCTCAGTGGGCCGGTTTCAGTGACAGCCTTCATGCAGTGATGTGAGAAGGATGAGAAAAATACAGAGGAGAATAAGTGAAATAATAAGAGGTGAGTGAGGGCTCCTTATGTTATGCTACTTATGTTTTTTTGCACAATTGCGTATAGTTTATATACTGTTTTTGTTCTTGTTTGCAAACATATAGTGGGCCGGTCTGGATAAAGTCCAGGGCCGAATTTTGGTCTCAGTCCATCCCTGCCGTCAGCCGCATACGATTTCAGTTTTTTTGCATTTAAGCCTAAATATGAGATGTGACGTCTTTTGGACCCCCAGATCTCATATATAAGAGGACCTGTCATGCTTTTTTCTATTACAAGGGATGTTTACATTCCTTGTAATAGTAATAAAGTGATAATTTTTTTTTATTATTTCAGTGTTAAAAATTGTAAAAATAAATACGAAAACAAAAAAAAAAAAATTTTAAGCACCACGTCCCGACGAGCTCGCGCGCAGAAACGAACGCATACGGGAGTAGCGCCTGCATATTAAAACGGTGTTCAAACCACACAAGTGAGGTATCGCCGCGATCGTTAGAGCGAGAGCAATAATTCTAGCCCTAGACCTCCTCTGTAACTCAAAAAATGCAACCTGTAGAATTTTTTAAACGTCGCCTATCGAGATTTTTAAGGGTGAAAGTTTGACGCCATGCCACGAGCGGGCGCAATTTTAAGCGTGACATGTTGGGTATCATTTTGCTCGACGTAACATTATCTTTCACAATATGTAAAAAAATTGGGCCAAATTTATTGTTGTCTTATTTTTTCATTTAAAAAAGTGATTTTTTTCCCAAAAAAGTGCGCTTGTAAGACCGCTGCGCAGATATGGTGTGACAAAAAGAATTGCAATGATCGCCATTTTATTTTCTAGGGTGTTAGAAAAAATATATATATAATGTTTGGGGGTTTTAAGTAATTTTATAGCAAAAAAAATGTTTTAGTCTCGTAAACACCGAATCTGAAAAACAGGCTCGGGGCTTAAGTGGTTAAGGAGAGGTGAAATGTGGCGGTGGCAGGCTTCATATTTTTTTTGGGCCAAAATATATTGCTGACTGTAAAATCTTGAAAGCACTGATGACTTGGAATACACTTTTATTTTTTATATATTACATTTTTTTTTGTGCTGAAAATGCCCCCCTTGGCTTATACTCAAGTCACCTTTTTGTGCCTAATCTCCCAGGCTTTGGGGACCCTGTACCGGCAAGTCATAGGTCTGGACCTGTACCCCAAACTTGGCACACATGTAGCCCCACTCTTCTTCTACAAGTGTGCAAAGTTTGTTGTCTGGGGGACCTACGGCTGGGGAGCACAGATTTTTCAAATCCGGGCACCCCTTCCATAGACTCCCATGTTAAACGTCACAATGGACACAGTGAGGCATGGACACAGTGAGACATGGGCACAGTGAGGCATGGGCACAGTGAGGCATGGACACAGTGAGGCATGGACACAGTGAGGCATGGGCACAGTGAGGCATGGACAGAGTGAGGCATGGACACAGTGAGACATGGGCACAGTGAGCCATGGACACAGTGAGGCATGGGCACAGTGAGGCATGGACACAGTGAGGCATGGACACAGTGAGGCATGGACACAGTGAGGCATGGGCACAGTGAGGCATGGACACAGTGAGGCATGGACACAGTGAGGCATGGACACAGTGAGGCATTGGCACAGTGAGGCATGGACACAGTGAGGCATGGGCACAGTGAGGCATGGGCACAGTGAGACATGGACACAGTGAGGCATGGGCACAGTGAGGCATGGACACAGTGAGACATGGACACAGTGAGGCATGGGCACAGTGAGGCATGGACACAGTGAGGCATGGACACAGTGAGGCTTGGGCAGAGGCGGCTCTAGGCTTTGCAAGGCCTTAGGCAAAACCTAGACATGAGGGCCCTCTCACCCCATGAGGAAGAAAGATAGAATGAAGGGAGAAAGAGAACAAGAAAGAAAGGAAGGAAGAAGGGAAGGAAGGGCACCCCTACATCAGTGTACTCACTTGGAGGCAGAAGAGGCTGGATGGATGGTTTGATAGATCAGGCTCTTGCTGCTAGAAGAGGCGACTCTGCAATAAGGTAAACTAGGTGGCCGGGAGGCCCCTGTGTGTGCGAGGCCTAAGGCGACCGCCTAATTAGAGAGCCTCCTTTGGGCATGGGCACAGTGAGGCATGGGCACAGTGAGGCATGGACACAGTGAGGCATGCACATGGACACAGTATGGCACAGTGAGGCATGCAGATGGACACCCTAGGCTTATACTCGAGTCAATACGTTTTCCCATTTTCTTGTGGTAAAATTTGGTGCCTCGACTTATATTTGGGTCGGCTTATACTCGAGTATATACGGTAAGTTTCAGGAGTGTTACAGTAAAATAAAAGTGGGAATGTTGGTGGTCAGGCCCGGAGGGGGGGGGGGGCCCTGGCCTAAAGCTCTGTAAGGGGCCCCAACATTTCTGATGTAGTACTACGCTCATCCATTCACATAACGAGGGTCTGTTGTTCATTGGAGCCGAGCCTCATTCCAGGGAGAAGCCGCTCTCTCCATTTGCCCTCCGTGGTCCCCTCCACCCTCCGACCATTAATATTGATGTCCCGGCATATCTAGACATTTGGATTTTCTCCTCCCCCCTCCCAGAGCCCACCAATCATTTTTACAGCTCATTAGTTGATTGTCCAAAACTAATAATCCCATTTTCCGACAACGGCATTACCTTCTGCTCCAATTATTTACACTTTATTACTTTTCATAAACTGCCCGGGGAGTCTAAAAATAGGCGAGGGTGCCGCGGCTGGCGGGGGCCCGGATCATTTATGGGCTCTTGGCTGAGGTGTCTGAGGTGTGAAGAGACGGAGACGGTGAAATATGGGGGATGCGGCATCTTCGGGAAGCTTTTCTGCCGGCTGTTGTTATCGGAGCGCTTGGCAGCTGGAAGTGTGAATCCATTAGCATTGTTGGCGGCGTGCGCCCTCCGAGGATCGGCTCTAAAGGGAGGGCGCGTCCGGTGACCGCCGCCGGGGCACAAAGGGAAATCTTTGCTAGGATGAATCTTGTTGGATACTTATAGAAACACGAAAGTAGCAATTAAAAAAATAAATCTTATTTGAAATTTCTGCAAATTTATAAACCCGTATCTTCTTTCCCATTGGTCATTTAACCTCCCGCCTACCGAGGAAATTCTAACATGTTTCTCCTACACAAAGTATCGTTTTTTTTTTCCCCCTAAAAAAAAGTATCATTATTTTTTTGCTAGAAAACTACTTTGAACCCCCAAACATTATATAGATACTTTTAACCACTTTTACTTCATTGCTTTGACGTTAAATACCCGTTTTTTTTTTTGTACGCTTGCGTCCAATAAAACGTCGTCCGGCGGCAGATTCACAACAGGATCACTTTTACAGGTGGCGGGAGAAGTCTCGCCCCCCTAGGGTGACCACAAAATTACAAACTGTCATTCAGGGACACCCCCTACCCCCCCCCCCCCATAAAAAAAAGATTATGGGCCAGATTCAGGTAGATGGGCGAATCTTTATTCCGGCGTAACGTCGCTCATTTACGTTACTCCGCCGAAACTTTAGGAGAAAGTACTGTATTCACAAAGCACTTGCTCCCAAAGTTGCGGCGGCGTAGCGAAAATGGGCCGGCAGAATTCAAATTTGGCGGGAAGGGGGAGTGTATTATTTAAACTAGGCGCGATCCCGCGGCGAACCCACTGCGCATGTGCCGGCCGTTAATGTATCCCAGTGCGCATGCTCCACATTTGGACGGTGTTTTCTACGTCAACGTCAATGACGTCAATCCCCATTCACGGACGAGTTACGCAAACGACGTGAAACTTTTTCAATTCGACGCGGGAACGACGGCCATACATAGGATACGCCACCTAGGGGGCATGTTTTTCTTTACGCCGCGTATCTCTTACGGAAACGTCGTAAAGTCACTGCGTCGGGCCTGCGTACGATCGTGAATTGGCGTATCTCGCTGATTTACATATTCTCGGCGTAAATCAGCGGGAACGCCCCCTAGCAGCCATTTTAAAATTGCAGTTCCGATACGACGGCGAAATACAATTACGCCGCTCGTATCTGAACTCAATCCCGGCGTATCTTGTTTTCTGAATACAGAAAACAGATACGACGGCGCAGGTTAGAAGTTACGCGGCTTATCTACAGATAAGCCGCGTAACTTCTACCTGAATCTGGCCCTATTTCTTTATACCTTTTTTCGACAAATTTTGGAAAAGTAGTGGTCACCAGTTTATACAACGTGCAGCTGCTTTAACCGCTTAAGGATCCATTCACGCCGATATACGTTGGCAGAAAGGCACGCCTGGGCACATCCACGTACAGGTACTTGGCCCTTTAAGCCCAGCCATAGGGGTCGCGTGCGCGCCACGCTCACGCGACCCAGTCCGAGGCTCTGTGACCGCGCCCGCGGTACACCGATCGCCGCCGGTGTCCCGCGATCTGTCCTCCAGAGCTGAAGAACAGGGTGAGGTGAGTGTAAACACACCTTCCACGTTCTTCACTGTGGCAGTGTCATTGATCGTGTGTTCCCTTATATAGGGAAACACGATCAATGACGTCACACGTGCAGCCCCCGCCACCCTACAGTTAGAAACACAAAAGAGGTCACACTTAACCCCTTCAGCGCCCCCTTGTCGTTAACTCCCAAACTGCAATTGCCATTTTCACAGTAATCAGTGCATTTTTATAGCACTTTTTGCTGTGAAAATGACAATGGTTCCAAAAATGTGTCAAAATTGTCCGATGCGTCCGCCATAATGTCGCAGTCACGAAAAAAAATCGCTGATCGCTGCCATTAGTAGTAAAAAAAAAGTATTTATAAAAATGCAATAAAACTATCTCCTATTTTGTAAACGCTATACATTTTGCGTAAACCAGTCGATAAACGCTTATTGCGATTTTTTTACCAAAAATATGTAGAAGAATACGTATCGGCCTAAACTGAGAAAAAAAAAATATTTTTTTTTATATATTTTTGGGGGATATTTATTATAGCAAAAAGTAAAAAATATTGAATTTTTTTCAAAATTGTCGCTCTATTTTTGTTTATAGCGCAAAAAATAAAAACCGCAGAGGGGATCAAATACCACCAAAAGAAAGCTCTATTTGTGGGAAAATAAGGACGCCAATTTTGTTTGGGAGCCACGTCGCACAACCGCGCAATTGTCAGTTAAAGCGACGCAGTGCCGAATCGCAAAAAGTGGCCTGGTCGTTTAGCAACAAAATGGTCCGGGGGTTAAGAGGATAAATAGACTCGTGGTTGCAAATGCCTGCACCTGGCTAAAAAATTATAATTGGCATGGGGTCCCTACCCCCAGTCCATAAAACCCCCTCTGACGTTGAGGGCATGTGGCCTGGTATGGTTCAGGAGGGGGTGGGAGCTCGCTTGTTCCCCCCCCCCTTTCCTGACATGCCGGGCTGCCTGCTCGGATAAGTGTCTGGTATGGATTTTGGGGGGGGGACCCTATGCTGTCTTTTTGAGGAAGCCCGTTGACAGCTGATGACTCAGTGGTTGTTAAGGACACTGCGGCAGGCTTCCCGGCCCCTCTCCTTAACAACCAGCTTTTACTGCGCCCTGATTGGGCAAAGCCTTGCCCAATAATGGCTCAGAATACACTGTGCAGGGTGGCTGTCCCAGTTTCATTCCGGGGACACTGTATTGTCCCAGAATGAAGATGCCTGGGACCCGGGACAGACCTGCAAAATGTGGTACTGCCCCAGGCAATCCGAAACACGTGGTCATCCTAAGCGTTCCCTGGGAGGTATTTCTAACTGTGGGGGGAGGGGACAGACTGGAAGAGGAGAGAGATCACCGTTCCTGATCACTAGTAACAGCAGATCTCTGCTTCCCTGACAGTACAGGGTTCTGCCTTGTTTGCATTGAGGGATCCCCATTCTGGAGCGATCGCCGGCCGCGCGCTTTGGGCTCCAGCACCGCGCTGCAGGGCGCACACCCCCTATAGCTCTTAAAGCGGCTCGCGTACATCTAGGGCGATACGCACAGCCCTACCAACCTGCCGCAGTATAATGGCGTTGGCTGGTCGACAAGAAGTTAAAACAGCATCAAGCTAGCGCCCCCCTATGGACACCTCACACCGCAGTTTAGTGAATCATTTCTCTGGAGTGTTTTGTACCTTATCATATTCTACATCTTGTGATTTATTTTTCCCCTCTGTAACCTTTTTTGCCCTTTTACAATTTCTGGCATTACAAAGTAGCAGAATTCTTTCCTTTCCCTGTGACAGGTTTGTAGCGTTGGACGCAGGGGTTTCGCGCGGCGAAGGCTTTTTATGTCGGCATTTAATAACATATTGTTCCGGTAATTGTACGCACGATGACAGCCATTTATTTCCCGCGCTGTTCATTGTTTATCCGGAATGGCGATTTCTTTGTCTCCGCGAGTGCAATTTATTAATTCTGAATATCTAAAAAGCGAGGAATCGCTGAACCCCATCAAACGCGATTTACATCTCAATGGGGCTCCTGGCGCCGTTCACTTATTTTCCAGGAAAACCACAAGAAGTAAACAAGTCGGCTGGTTATACGGTTCAGAATGTTCCAACGATTACACGTGGAGAAATAGCAAAAAAATAAATAAAAATCAAACCCGAGGACTGGCCGCCCCTCCCCCCGCACGTCATTTATAACGCAAAGAACTACAGCTCCCATGATGCGATAGGAAGGTCCGCCATTTTTGTTTTGCATAAATTGGGCTAACATAGAACACGATGATGTGAAATGAGGGAATACATATCTTTTCCAATCAGATTGTGCAACAAAAGTACAGCTCTGGCATTGTTTGTCATCACATGGCTCCTGTTGGGTATGTCCCAGCCTGACACATGGCAATGTTGTGTAGGGAGCACAAGAACACCAGAGTATGGGGAGCACAGGAACACCAGAGTATGAGGAGCACAGGAACACCAGAGTATGGGGAGCACAGGAACACCAGAGTATGGGGAGCACAGGAACACCGGAGTATGGGGAGCACAGGAACACCAGAGTATGAGGAGCACAGGAACACCAGAGTATGGGGAGCACAGGAACACCGGAGTATGGGGAGCACAGGAACACCAGAGTATGAGGAGCACAGGAACACCAGAGTATGGGGAGCACAGGAACACCAGAGTATGGGGAGCACAGGAACACCAGAGTATGGGGAGCACAGGAACACTGGAGTGCAGGGGGCACAGGAACACCAGAGTATGGGGAGCACAGGAACACTGGAGTGCAGGGGGCACAGGAACACCAGAGTATGGGGAGCACAGGAACACCAGAGTATGGGGAGCACAGGAACACCAGAGTATGGGGAGCACAGGAACACCAGAGTATGGGGAGCACAGGAACACCGGAGTATGGGGAGCACAGGAACACCGGAGTATGGGGAGCACAGGAACACTGGAGTGCAGGGGGCACTGGAACAATTGAGTGCAGAAAGCACAGGAACACCAGAGTACCAGGAGCACAGGAACACCAGAGTACCAGGATCACAGGAACACTGGAGTGTGGGGAGCACAGGAACACTGGAGTGCATGGAGCACAGGAACACTGGAGTGCAGGGAGCACAGGAACACTGGAGTGCAGGGAGCACAGGAACACTGGAGTGCAGGGAGCACAGGAACACTGGAGTGCAGGGAGCACAGGAACACTGGAGTGCAGGGAGCACAGGAACACCGGAGTGTGGGGAGCACAGAAACACTGGAGTTCAGGGAGCACAGGAGCACTGGAGTGCACGGAGCACAGGAGCATTGGAGTAGGGGGTTTCAGGAGCACTGGAGTGCAGGGGGCACAGGAGCACTGGAGTGCAGGGGGCACAGGAGCACTGGAATGCCAGGAGCACAGGAGCACTGGAATGCCAGGAGCACAGGAACACTGGAGTGAATTAGTCTCTAGGAGCACAGAGTGTAGAAATGCTAAGAGCTCATTAGTCATACACAGGCACACAGGTGGAGGGACGCTGGAAGCTGTCTGGGAACCACAGAAAACAGGGGTATGCTGTGTGGGAACACAGGAAGCCACAGGGGTACACAAGGACCCTCTATGGACGGACGCCCTCTGCAGGGAGTGTACGGTTGCACACAGGTCTTCCTGGCTGTACTTGGTTGAGTGCCAGTGGCCTTGCTCAGAGGCGATGACCTATAGGACTGGGCACAGGTGGGTATGATTTTGGAAGGCTGACAATGGTGGGCATTATTAGTATTCATATACAGGCACACAGCCTGTTTGAAGAAGAGAAGCAGCGGTGTCCCCGCCGCCATTCCCAGATACACCCGGCTCTGTACGGTAAGAGGATTATCGCACTTCAAAAAGGAGTGACAAGTAAACTGGATTCACAATAAAAGGATTAGGAGGAAGTCGGGGGAACAATGGAAGACTCCTGTACATGATAGGCCTGCGAGAGAAATGATTCACCTTCACCGGCCCCGGGATTAGATCCCATTAGTTATGTATTTATTCATTTGTTTATAAGAAGAGTGATGTGCGTGTTATTAGAGTTTATATTCTCACGTTACACTTATTATAAAGACGCTTACAAAGAAAGGAGAACTTCCTCTGTAAACGTTTATAAATTGTTACATTTCTTCATTTTCCCACCTTTTTGGGGGATTTGTTTCATTTGTTTCATTTGTTTCATTTGTTTCATTCCCCCATTCCGTTCTTTCCCCTTTTTTCCTTTTGATTTTATTTCACCTGAGAGTTACTGCCTTCTCCTATTTGCCATCAGTGTTCCTGGCGATTGCGATGGCCGCCGCGACCCGCCGATTGTTCTGAAGAGTCGCGGTGCATCGGCGTGACCGTGTAAACGAAGCACACCGCTGATCTGTCAGGGAGGAAAAGAGAGAGAGAGAGAGAGATCGTGTTTCAGCTAAGCTGATTCACAATCTCTCCTTTCCTCCAGTGAATCCCCCCCCCACAGTTAGAAACACCTCCCAGGGAACACATTTAACCCCTTGATCGCCCCCTAGTGTTAACCCCTTCCCTGCCAGTGACATTTATACGTTGATCAGCGCATTTTTTTTAGCACTGATAACTGTATGGCCGCGTACACACGGCAGAGAACCTCGACGGGCGGGACACATCGTTCCGCCCGCCGAGGTTCTCGGCCGGCCATAAGTTTCGGCGACCAGCCCGTCAGGAAAGGCGACCAGCCATTCATCCCGACGGGCCATCGAGCAAATAGAGAACCTGCTCTCTATTTCGGCTCAATGGCATTCCCGACGGGATGTTCGCCGAATCCGTACACACGGCCGAGGTTCTCGGCAGAATCAGGATGCCAGCGAGGTTCTCGCTGGTTTCTGCTGAGAACCTCGGCCGTGTGTACGGGCAGGGGCGGACTGACCATTGAGAAACTCGGGCACTGCCCGAGGGCCCCATGCCACTAGGGGGCCCCATCAGGGTTGCCAGGCTCATTAAACCCAGGAATAGTATGTAAAAATCTGAGTTTTTTTTTACATCTGTCCCTGATATGTCCAAAACCTACATGCTTTTGATGTGAAAATCCCAAGATTTTAGCTGCCCCGCCTCGGTACTGCCACCTGGCTTGGTGGCCATCTGTAAGCCTGGGGGCCCCATAATCTTCTATTGCCCGGGGGCCCCATGAGTTGTCAGTCCGCCCCTGTGTACGGGGCTTATTAGTGTCACTGGTCCCCAAAAAGTGTCACTCAGTGTCAGATTTGTCAGCCGCAATATCGCAGTCCCGCTAAAAATCGAAGATCGCCCCGCCATTACCAGTAAAAAATACTAATAAAATAAATGTCCATAAATCAAACCCATAGTTAATAGACACTATGGGCCAGATTCACGTACAGACGCGTATCTTTGTGCGGGCGTAGCGTATCTCATTTACACCACGCCGCCGTAACTTTGAGAGGCAGGTGCCGTATTCACAAAGAACTTGTGCCCAAAGTTACAGCGGCGTAGCGTAAATGGGCCGGCGTAACCGCGCGTAATTCAAAATAGGCAGGTAGGGGGCGTGATCCATGTAAATGAACCGTGACCCCGCGTAATTGATGCTTTTTCCGAACTGCGCATGCGCCGTCCGAGGACTTATCCCAGTGCGCATGCTCAAAATTACGTCGCAAGTACTTATTGGTTTCGACGTGAACGTAACTTACGCAAAGCCCTATTCGCGAACGATTTACGCAAACGACGTAAACGACTAAAAATTCGGCGCTGACCCGACATCCATACTTAACATATAGCAGGGCTAACTTTCCACCGGACTTACGCTTACGGCGTCAAAAAATGCGACCGGGCGCAAGTACGTTCGTGAATCGGCGTATCTATCTCATTTGGATATTCGACGCGTAAATCGACGGAAGCGCCACCTAGCGGCCAGCGTAAATATGCAACTAAGATACGACGGCGTTAGAGACTTACGCCGCTCGTATCTAAGCAAAATTCTGGCGTATCTTGTTTTCTGAATACAGAAAAAAGATACGCCGGCGCATCCTAGAAGTTACGCGGCGTATCTCGAGATACGCCGACGTAACTTCTTTGTGAATCTGGCCCTATAACTTTTGCACAAGCCAATCAATAAACGCTTATTGCGATTTTTTTACCATAAATATGTAGAAGAATACGTATCGGCCTAAACTGATGAAGAAATTTGTTTTTTTTACTTTTTTAGGATATTTATTACAGCAAAAAGTAAAAATATTGATATTTTTTTTCACAATTGTCGCTCTATTTTTGTTTATCCACTTCCATACCGGGGGAGGGGGCACTTACGCACCGTCCCGCCCAGGCCAATTTTTAGCTTTCAGCGCTGTCGCACTTTAAATGACAATAGCGCAGGCATTCTACACTGTACCCAAACAAAATTGGCGTCCTTTTTTTCCCCACAAATAGAGATTTCTTTTGGTGGTATTTGATCACCTCTACGGTTTTTATTTGTTGCGCAAAAACAAATAAAAGACTGAAAATTTAGAAAAAAAAATATGTTTTTCTTTTTTTCTGTTAATTTTTTTGTAAATAAGTAAGTTTTCTCTTTCAATTACGGCACTGATGGGCAACGATGAGGTGGCACTGATGGACGCTGATGAGGTGGCACTGATGGACACTGATAGGCGGCGCTGGTATGCGGCACTGATGGGCACTCATGGGCACTCATGGGCGGCACTGATGGGCACTCATAGGCGGCTTTGGGCACTCATAGGCGGCACTGGGTACTCATAGGCAGCACAGATGGGCACTCATGGGTGGCACTGATGGGTACTTATGGGTGGCACAGATGGGCACTGATAGTTGGGCACTGGGCATGGATTGGCACTGATGGGTGGCACTGATGGACACTGAGGGGTGGCACTGATGGTTCCATGTTGCCAGTCAGTGCCCATGTGTGAGCACTGACTGGCATCTTTTTTTTTTTACTGGCCTTTTTTTTTACTGACTTTTTTATTTATTTTTAATTGCCCTTCCCCGGTGGTCCAGTGTGGGCTTCCCTGGTGGTCTGAGGGCATTGTTGGGCATCACTTGTTTATCCCAGTGCCCAGTTGGCATCTCTCTTTTTTTTTTTACTGCCCCCTTCCCTGGTGGTTCAGTGGGCATCCGAGGGGGGGCTGCGCTGATAAACAATCAGCGCGCACCCCCCCTGTCAGGAGAGCCGCCGATCGGCTCTCCTCTTCTCGCGTCTGTCAGACACGAGTGAGGAAGAGCCATCAATGGATCTTCCTGTTTACGTGGTGATCAGCCGTGATTGGACATGGCTGATCACGTGGTAAAGAGTCTCCACCGGAGGCTCTTCACCGAGATCGGAGATGCACGGTGTCACCATATAGTAGAGCTGAAAGATTCTGGGGAAAAATGAGAATTACCTTGTTTTGTTTTTTTTTGCTTAGAATATCCAGAAGAACGATTCTAAAGAACTTTTTTATTTAAAAAATGTACAACCCCTGAACATGAGGTAATGAAACAAGATGGACATAAAACAAGACATAATAATACTTTAAATCAAAATTAAATAAATGTAATGAAAAATAATGTAACGTTTAAAGAAAAAAAACAATTCTCCTTAACCACTTCAGCCCCGGAAGGTTTTTACTAGGGTTGTCCCGATACCTCTTTTTTAGGACGGAGTACAAGTACCGATACTTTTTTTCAAGTAGTCGCCGATACCGAATACCGATACTTTTTTTAAATGTGTCCCCAAATGCAGCCATGTCCCCCACATATTGCAGCCATGTCCCCCCACAGATGCAGCCATGTCCCCCCACATATATTGCAG
The DNA here is from genome assembly GCA_029574335.1 of Rana kukunoris. NCBI lineage: Eukaryota > Metazoa > Chordata > Amphibia > Anura > Ranidae > Rana > Rana kukunoris. Next base: position 557,184,335 of record CM056052.1, on the reverse strand, counting down.
CCATGCATGTCCCCCACATATATTGCAGCCATGTCCCCCCACATATTGCAGCTATGCATGTCCCCCCACATATTGCAGCTATGCATGTCCCCCCACATATTGCAGCCATGTATGTCCCCCACATATTGCAGCCATGTATGTTCCACATATTGCAGCCATGCATGTCCCCCACATATTGCAGCCATGTCCCCCACATATTGCAGCCATGTCCCCCCCACAGATGCAGCCATGTCCCCCCACAGATGCAGCCATGTCCCCCCACATATATTGCAGCCATGTCCCCCCACATATATTGCAGCCATGTCCCCCCACATATATTGCAGCCATGCATGTCCCCCACATATATTGCAGCCATGTCCCCCCACATATATTGCAGCCATGCATGTCCCCCACATATTGCAGCCATGTATGTCCCCCACATATTGCAGCCATGTATGTTCCACATATTGCAGCCATGCATGTCCCCCACATATTGCAGCCATGTATGTCCCCCACAAATTGCAGCCATGTATGTCCCCCACATATTGCAGCCATGCATGTCCCCCACATATTGCAGCCATGCATGTTCCACATATTGCAGCCATGTATGTCCCCCATACCTGTAGTAGATATGATGCCGCCGCATACCGCCGCGTTAATCCCCCTGCATTACAGCGCGCATTACAAGCTTTCGTTTGAATACTTGTAATGCCTGCCGCACCATGTATAGACACTCCCATTCTCGGGATTGGACGGATCCGTCCAATCCCGAGCAAGGGGGAGTGTCTATACACGGATCCGTGCATAGACACTCCCCCTTGCTCGGGATTGGACAGATCCGTCTAATCCTGAGAAGGGGAGTGTCTATACAAGCTTGTAATGCGCGCTGTAATGCAGGGGGATTAACGCGGTGGTATGCGGCGGCGGCTTTGCGGTATGCGGCGGCGGGGGGGGAAGTATTCTATTTAGGTATCGGGGGTATTTGCGGGAGTACAAGTACTCCCGCAAATACTCGGTATCGGTCCCGATACCGATACTGGTATCGGTATCAGGACAACCCTAGTTTTTACCCCTTCTTCCTGACTGGGCCATTTTTTTTGCGATTCGGCACTGCGTCTCTTTAACTGACAATTGCCTAGTCGTGCGACGTGGCTCCCAAACAAAATTGGTGTCCCTTTTCCCCACAAATAGAGCTTTCTTTTGATCACCTCTGCGGTTTTTTTTTTGTGCCATTTTTTTGTGCCATGATCAACTGGTTACAGAAAACAGAAACGCCGGCTTAAAGTCACAGTTAGGCTGGCGGATCACTGATACTCCAGCCTAACTCTACCTGAATCTGGCCCTATATATATAGGGCCAGATTCAGGAACAGTTAGGCTGGCGGATCCAGTGATCCGCCAGCCTAACTGTGACTTTAAGCCGGCGTTTCTGTTTTCTGTAACCAGAAAACAAGAAACGCCGGGTTGAAGCTCCGATGCGAGCAGCGTAACTGAGTTCCGCCATCGCATCGTTACTTCAACTTAAAAATGGAGCCGGGGGCGTTCCCGCCGATTTCCGCTCAAAAAATATGTTAATGAGCGGAAATCGGCAATTCACGATCGCATTCCGGCGCGACGCAGTGACGGTACGACGTTTCCGGACGGGATACGCGGCACATAGTTATACCTACATGGGGTTGGAGTATCCTATGTTAGGTATAGGCGTCGTCATCGCGTCGAAAAAAAAAAAAAAAAAACGTTGCTTGCGTAAAACGTTCATGAATGGGAATGTGACGTCATTGACGTTCATTCACACAATTTGGAGCATGCGCACGGGGATGTTTTGACACTCGACGCATGCGCAGTACGTTCGCGGCGGGAATGCGCTTCGTTTTAATACTACACGCCCCGTACCCGCCCAATTTGAATTCCGCCGGCTCATTTGCGATGCGCTGCCGCAACTTTAGGAGCAAGTGCTTCGTGAATGACAGCACTTGCTCCTAAAATTTCTGCAGCGTAACGCAAATGAGAAGCGTTACTCTGGAGCAAAGATGCTCCCATCTACCTGAATCTGGCCCATATTTTTTTCTAACACCCTAGAGAATAAAATGGCAGTCATTGCAATACTTTTTGTCACACCGTATTTGGGCAGCGGTCTTACAAGCGCACTTTTTTGGGGAAAAAAGTCACTTCTTTTAATTAAAAAATAAGACAACAATAAATTTTGCCCAATGTTTTTATATATTGTGAAAGATAATGTTACGCCGAATAAAATGATACCCAACAGGTCTAGGCCTAGAATTATTGCTCTCGCTCTAACGATCGCGGCGATACTTCACTTGTGTGGTCTGAACACAGTTTTCATATGCGGGCGCTACTCGCGAATGCGTTCGCTTCTGTGCGCGAGCTCGTCGGGACAGGGCGTTTTTAAAAAAAAAAATGTTTTCCTATTTATTTTTATTTAGTTTATAATTTTTTACACTGAAATAAAAAAAAAATTGATCACTTTTATTCCGATTACAAGGAATGTAAACATCCCTTGTAATAGAAAAAAACATGACAGGTCCTCTTAAAAGGGAGGTTCACCCTCCAAACAAATTTCAGCCATGCCATGGAGCCCACCCACCCAACCGGCAGTATGCCGGTGTTTTTTTTTTTTCTATACATACCTTATTACGGGCTCTCGTTCCCTCCAGCGATCCCGCGGGACTGGGCTCTTACAATCACAGGCTGTGATTGACGTCCCTCAGCCCGGCGCATACGTCGCGTCACGAGATGCCCGAAGGAACCCGAACGTTGGTGCGCAGGCGCCGTATAGGGCCGCACCAACGTTTGGGTTCCTTCGGCATCTCGTGACACGCTGTATGCGCCGGGCTGAGAGACGTCAATCACAACATGTGATTGGAAACGCCCAGTCACGCGCGATCACCGGAGGGAACGAGAGCCCGTAATAAGGTATGTATATAAAAAAAAAACACTGGCATACTGCTGGTCGGGTGAGTGGGCTCCATTGCATGGCTGAAATTTGTTTGGAGGGTGAACCTCCCCTTTAACCACTTGCTTACTGGGCACTTACACCCCCCTCCTGCCCAGGTAAAATTTCAGCTTCCGGCACTGCGTCGCTTTAACTGACAATTGCGCGGTCGTGCGACCTGGCTCCCAAACAAAATTTACGTCCTTTTTTCCCCACAAGTAGAGCTTTCTTTTGGTGGTATTTGATCGCCTGTGCGATTTTTATTTTTTGCGCTATAAACAAAAAAGAGCGACAATTTTGAAGAAAAATACAATATTTTTTACTTGTTGCTATAATAAATATCCCAATAAAAAAAAAAACACATTTTTTTTTCTCAGTTTAGGGCGATACGTATACTTCTACATATTTTTGGTAAAAAAAAATCGCAATAATCGACTGGTTTGAGCAAAAGTTATAGCGCTTACAAAATAGGGGAGAGAATTATTATTTTTTATTATTTTTTTTTTACTAGAAATGGCGGCGATCTGCGACTTTTATTGGTACTGCGACGTTATGGCGGACACATCGGACACTTTTGACACATTTTTGGCGCCATTCACATTTATACTGCGATCGGTGCTATAAATATGCACTAATTACAGTATAAATGTGACTGGCATTGAAGGGGTTAACACTAGGGGGTGAGGAAGGGGTTAAATGTGTATGCTAGGTGTGTTCTAACTGTAGGGGGAGGGGGGGGTGACTGGGGGGGTGACCGATCTGTGTCCCTATGTAGGAAGGAACACAGATCGGGCTCCTCCCTTCCAGAGACAGGACGCTGTCTCTGTGTGAGACGGCAATGAGAGATGATCTATGAGAGATCATCTCTCATTCGCCCACAGATCGCATCACAAACGGCCGCTCTGATTGGCCGTTTGCCGCGATCTGTGATTGGCCGTGTCCAAGGGACACGGACAACACAGGGCTTCCCCGCAGCGCACTGTACAGCGCGCGCTGGGAAAGCCAGAATGACATGCCGTCAAATGACGGCATGTTGGATTTTCAGGCCCGCGCTGTTGCCGTCATCCGACGGTAGCGCGGGCCTCAAGTGGTTAAATATGAGATCTGGGGGGTCAAAAATACGTCACATCTCATATTTAGACTTAAATGCAAAAAAAAGAAAAAAATATGTAAACTGTCAATTTTTTAAATGACAAAAAAAAAATGTTTCTTTAAGACGCTGGGCGGGACTGATGTTTTGACGTCACTTCCGCCCAGCAGAGCTACGGGGACGGGTGGGGGGGGCGATTATTCCCTCATTCACATCCCCAGTCCGCTGCCGAACGGACCCGATCGCCTCTGCCGCTACCGACGGCTCCGGTAAGCGGCGGAGGGTGCCGGAGAGCGGCGGGAGGGGGGGGCCCTCTCCCGCCAACGATAACGGCGATAACTGCCGTTATCATTAACAGAACTGCCCACCGAAGAGATGGATATCTCGGTTGTGCTGCAGCCGTTACCGACATATCCATCTTTAAAAACAGGACGTATTTTTGCTATGGGGCGGTGACCAAGTGGTTAAATATTTTTTTTCCCTCAGTTTAGGCCGATACGTATTCTTCTACATATTTTTGGTAAAAAAAAAAAATCACAATAAGCGTTTATAGATTGGTTTGCGCAAAATTTATAGCGTTTACAAAATAGGGGATAGTTTTATGGGATTTTTATTAATATTTTTTTTTTTTTACTACTAATGGCGGTGATCAGTGCTTTTTTTTTTTCGTGACTGCGACATTATGGCGGACACATCGGACAGTTTTGACACATTTTTGGGACCATTGTCATTTTCACAGCAAAAAGTGCTATAAAAATGCACTGATTCCTGTGAAAATGACAATTGCAGTTAAGGAGTTAACCACTAGGGGGCGCTGTAGGGGTTAAAGCGGATGGTTCACCAAAAAAAAAATATTAAAAGCCAGCATCAACAAATACTGCAGCTGCTGACTTTTAATATTAGGACACTTACCTGTCCTGGAGTCCAGCGGCGTCCGCAGCAGAGGATGAGCGATCGCTCGTCACCCTGCTGCACCCCCCTCCATCCACGGCGAGGGAACCAGGAAGTGAAGCGCTCCGGCTTCACTGCCCGGTTCCCTACGGCGCATGCGCGAGTCGCGCTGCGCCCGCGATTGGCTCCCGCTGTGTGCTGGGAGCCGAGAGTTCCCAGCATACAACGGGAAAAGCCCGTCTTTTGCCCGAGACTGCGGGCCGGAAGTGGGTGCGGATACCTGTCTTTAGACAGGTATCTGCACCCCCCTCCCCCCTGAAAGGTGTCAAATGTGACACCGGAGGGGGGGAGGGTTCCGATCAGCGGATCTTCACTTTAGGGTGGAGATCCGCTTTAAGTGTGACCTCATATGTGTTTCTAACTGTAGGGGGCGGGGCTGGAGGTGTGACGTCATTGATCGCCTTTCCCTATATCAGGGAACAGACGATCACTGACACTGCCACAGTGAAGTACGGGGAAGGTATGTTTACACTCACCTCTCCCTGTTCTTCAGCTCCTGGGACCGATCGCGGGACACCGGTGGCGATCGGGTCCCGCGGCCGCAGTCGCGGAGCTTCGGACCGGGTCGTGTGCGCGAGCCATTCTGCCGACGTATATGTGCAGGAGGCGGTCCTTAACCACTTTAGCCCCGGGCCTGTTTTTCAGATTCGGTGTTTACGAGACTAAAACATTTTTTTTTGCTATAAAATTACTTAAAACCCCCAAACATTATATATATTTTTTTTTCTAACACTCTAGAGAATAAAATGGCGGTCATTGCAATACTTTTTGTTACACCGTATTTGCGCAGCGGTCTTACAAGCGCACTTTTTTTGGAAAAAATTCACTTTTTTTAAATAAAAAAATAAGACAACAATAAATTTGGCCCAATTTTTTTACATATTGTGAAAGATAACGTTACGCCGAGTAAAATGATACCCAACATGTCACGCTTAAAAATTGCGCCCGCTCGTGGCATGGCGTCAAACTTTTACCCTTAAAAATCGCGATGTTTAAAAAATTCTACAGGTTGCATTTTTTGAGATACATAGGAGGTCTAGGGCTAGAATTATTGCTCTCGCTCTAACGATCGCGGCGATACCTCACTTGTGTGGTTTGAACACTGTTTTCATATGCGGGCGCTACTCGCGTATGCGTTCGCTTCTGCGCGCGAGCTCGTCGGGACGGGGCGATTTAAAAAAAAAAATTTTTTGTTTTCGGATTTATTTGTATTCATTTTACCAATTTTTAACACTAAAATAAAAAAAAATAAAAAAATTATCACTTTTATTCCTATTACAAGAAATGTAAACATCCCTTGTAATAGAAAAAAGCATGACAGGTCCTCTTAAATATGAGATCTGGGGTCAAAAAGACCTCAGATCTCATATTTAGGCTAAAATGCAAAAAAAAAAAAAAAAATTTTAAATGTCATTTTTCAAATGACATTTAAAAAAAAATGTCTCTTTAAGACGCTGTTTGGAACTAACGTTTGACGTCACTTCCGCCCAGCAGAGCTACGTGGATGGACGAGGGAAATTTTTTCCCTCACTCGCATCCCCGCTGACCAGACGAGCGCACCCGATCGCCTCCGCCGCTACCGACGGCTCCGGTAAGCGGCGGAGAGCGCGGGAGCGCAGCGGGAGGGGGGGGGGCGCTCGTCCGCTACCGATAACGGCGATCTCGCGGCGATTCCGCCGCGGAGACCGCCATTATCGTTTACCCGACCGCCCACAGAAGAGATGGATATCTCGGTTGTGGCAGCAGCTGCTGCCGTTACCGAGATATCCATCCTCAAAGTGCCGACGTATACCTGCGGTGGGCGGTCGGGAAGTGGTTAAATGGTCAAATAAAAATCCTTGAACCAGATTTTAGTGATTGGTGTTTTTTTGTCTATTTTGAGCCTCAATATTAGTTATGGAAAATAAAAAACAAAACTTTATTAGAGATAATAATTCAGGACGCTCTCTCTCTCTCTCTCTCTCTCTCTAATGAGCGGGTTCACCAATCAGATCCTTCACAGAATGTTTATTGAACTCTAAATCTCATCCAAACCCACAGAAATAAATCTCAGTTTCCGTGCTGCACAGGAGAAGATCAGAAGACGAAGTCGGAGAGCTGAACGGCGGCCGAGAAGTCCTTCAGTGCGACGGGCGAGATTGAGCGCATCCGCCAGACGTGCCAGCCGGTCACCTCCAGACATTAGTGGCGGATGAGGAATGTCATCCATTAATATATTCATCATCTCCTCTTTTATGGGGTTGTCACCGGACCAGCAGACAGATCCCATCTCATCTCTACGTGAGGAGGACCCAGGACAGCTCCACCCAACAGAACATGTGTCCCGCCATCACAGACTGGCCCCCATCACAGACTGGCCCCCCATCACAGACTGACTCCACATCACAGACTGGCCCCCATCACAGACTGACCCCCCATCACAGACTGACCCCCCATCACACACTGACCACAATCACAGACTGGCCCCCCATAACAGACTGGCCCCCCATCACAGACTGACTCCCCATCACAGACTCACTCCCCATCACAGACTGACCCCCCATCACAGACTGGCCCCCATCACAGACTGACCCCCCATCACAGACTGACCCCCATCACACACTGACCACAATCACAGACTGGCCCCCCATAACAGACTGGCCCCCCATCACAGACTGACTCCCCATCACAGACTGGCCCCCATCACAGACTGACCCCCCATCACAGACTGACCCCCCATCACACACTGACCACAATCACAGACTGGCCCCCCATAACAGACTGGCCCCCCATCACAGACTGACTCCCCATCACAGACTGGCCCCCATCACAGACTGACCCCCCATCACAGACTGACCCCCCATCACACACTGACCACAATCACAGACTGGCCCCCCATAACAGACTGGCCCCCCATCACAGACTGACTCCCCATCACAGACTCACTCCCAATCACAGACTGGCCCCCATCACAGACTGACTCCCCATCACAGACTCACTCCCCATCACAGACTGGCCCCCATCACAGACTGATCCCTCCCATCACAGACTGACCCCCCATCACAGACTGACCCCCCCATCACACACTGACCACCATCACAGACTGGCCCCCCATAACAGACTGGCCCCCCATCACAGACTGACTCCCCATCACAGACTCACTCCCCATCACAGACTGGCCCCCATCACAGACTGATCCCTCCCATCACAGACTGACCCCCCATCACAGACTGACCCCCCATCACACACTGACCACCATCACAGACTGGCCCCCCATCACAGACTGGCCCCCATCACGGACTGACCGCCCAACACAGACTGGCCCCCCATCACAGACTGGCCCCCCATCACAGACTGGCCCCCCATCACAGACTGACTTCCCATCACAGACTGACTCCCCATCACAGACTGGCCCCCATCACAGACTGACCCCCCCATCACAGACTGACCCCCCAATCACAGACTGACCCCCCCATCACACACTGACCACCATCACAGACTGGCCCCCCATCACAGACTGGCCCCCATCACGGACTGACCGCCCAACACAGACTGGCCCCCCATCACAGACTGGCCCCCCATCACAGACTGGCCCCCCATCACAGACTGGCCCCCCATCACAGACTGACTTCCCATCACAGACTGACTCCCCATCACAGACTGGCCCCCATCACAGACTGACCCCCCATTACAGACTGACCCCCCCAATCACAGACTGACCCCCCCATCACAGACTGACCCCCCCATCACAGACTGACCCCCATCACAGACTGACCACCATCACAGACTGGCCCCCCATCACAGACTGGCCCCCATCACGGACTGACCGCCCAACACAGACTTGCCCCCCATCACAGACTGGCCCCCATCACGGACTGACTGCCCAACACAGACTGGCCCCCATCACAGACTGACTCCCATCACAGACTGACCCCCATCACAGACTGGCCCCCCATCACAGACTGACTCCATCACAGACTGACCCCCATCACAGACTGACTCCCATCACAGACTGGCCCCCCATCACAGACTGGCCCCCCATCACAGACTGACTCCCCATCACAGACTGACACCCATCACAGACTGACCTCCCCATCACAGACTGACCCTCATCACAGGCTGGTCCCCCATCAGAGATTGGCCCCCATCACAGATTGGCCCCCATCACAGACTGACCCCCCATCACAGGCTGACCCATCAAAGACTGACCCCCATCACAGACTGGCCCCCCATCACAGACTGGACCCCATCACAGACTGACCCCCATCACAGGCTGGTCCCCCATCACAGACTGGCCTCCCATCACAGACTGGACCCCATCACAGACTGACCCCCATCACAGACTGGTCCCCCATCACAGACTGGCCTCCCATCACAGACTGGACCCCATCACAGACTGACCCCCATCACAGACTGGCCTCCCATCACAGACTGGACCCCATCACAGACTGACCCCCATCACAGACTGGTCCCCATCACAGACTGGTCCCCATCACAGACTGACCCCCCATCACAGACTGCCCCCCATCACAGACTGACCCCCATCACAGACTGACCCCCCATCACAGACTGACCCTCTAAAAATTTGAATGTCCGGAAATTCGAAGATTCGAAGATCAGAAAAAAACTAATAATAACTAACTAACTAAAATTCGTAAATTCGTTCATTTTTAAATCCGAAAATTCGTAAATTTATAAATTCGAAAATCCGAAGATTCAAAGTTCTCGAAAAATCGAAAATCCGAAATAATAACGAACTAACTAATAATAACGAACTATTAAATTATAGGTATTGGAATTTCCTTTCAAATTTGGCTGTTAGTGAACGTAGCAAATGTAAATGTATCCAAAGTTACGAATGATCCAAAATAACGAATGCCGCATCTAAATGAATGGAGCGTAACAAATTAATAATAATAATAATAATAATAAAAATGTATTATTATTATTTATTTTTATTTTAAGTCTTTATGTTCCATTCATTTAGATGCAGTATTCGTAAATTCAAAAATTTGAAAATCCGAAAATTCGTAAAATCATAAATTCGAAAATCCGAAGATCCCAAAAAAATCAAAAATCCAAAATAATAACAAACTAATATTAACTAACTATTAAATTATAGGTATTGGAATTTCCTTTTAAATTTGGCTGATAGTGGACGTAACGAATACGAATTTATCCAAAGTTACGTTATATCCTCAATAACGAATGCCGCATCTAAACGAATGGAATGTAACAAATTAACAGTAATAATAAAAAGTTGTTATTATTATTTATTATTATTAATTCCTTTTGTTCATTGCAAGTCTGACAGCTACAAGCATGACTCCCACAGGCCGAGGCATGATGAGAGTTGTAGTTTTGCAACAGCTGGAGGGGCCGCCAGTTTGAGGCCCCTGTGTCTTGATCTTCAAACTGTGGCCCTCCTGCTGTTGCGGAACTACAAGTCCCATCATGCCTCGGCCTGTGGGAGTTAGGCTTGTAACTGTCAGTCTTGCAATGCCCCATGGGGCTTGTAGTTTTCCAACAGCTGGAGGGCCGCCAGATTGAGACCTCTCTGATCTAGAGGGCTATGCTTTGTTCATTTCTGAGGTTTACAAATCACTTATAAAGGTGAAAAATGCCCCAGCACGGTACAAGCCAATCAGCAACCAGCTATGGTCTCTCCTCTTCCAACCACAGAATTATACGAATTTATAAATTCAGATTTATGGATTCGGATTTCTAGATTCTAATTTATGGATTCGGATTTATGGATTCGGATTTCCATATTCAGATTTCTAGATTCAGATTTATGGATTCTGATTTATAAATTTTAGATTTATGGATTCGGATTTCTAGATTCGGATTTCTAGATTCTAATTTATGGATTCTGATTTATAAATTCTGATTTATGGATTCGGATTTCTAGATTCCGATTTCTAGATTCCGATTTCTAGATTCTAATTTATGGATTCGGATTTATGGATTCGGATTTCCATATTCGGATTTCTAGATTCAGATTTATGGATTCTGATTTATAAATTTTAGATTTATGGATTCGGATTTCTATATTCGGATTTCTAGATTCCGATTTCTAGATTCCGATTTATGGATTCCGATTTATAAATTTAGATTCATGGATTCGGATTTCTATATTCGGATTTCTAGATTCCGATTTATAGATTCCGATTTATGGATTCAGATTTCTATATTCGGATTTCTAGATTCCGATTTATGGATTCAAATTTATACATTTAGATTTATGGATTCGGATTTCTAGATTCCGATTTATGGATTCGGATTTCTAGATTCTAATTTATGGATTTGGATTTATAAATTGGGATTTATGGATTCGGATTTCTAGATTCCGATTTATGGATTCAAATTTATACATTTAGATTTATGGATTCGGATTTCTAGATTCCGATTTATGGATTCGGATTTCTAGATTCTAATTTATGGATTTGGATTTATAAATTTAGATTCATGGATTCGGATTTCTATATTCGGATTTCTAGATTCCAATTTCCAGATTCCGATTTATGGATTCCGATTTCTATATTCGGATTTCTAGATTCCGATTTATGGATTCAGATTTATAAATTTAGATTCATAGATTCGGATTTCTAGATTCCAATTTCTAGATTCCGATTTCTATATTCGGATTTCTAGATTCCGATTTCTAGATTCCGATTTATGGATTCAGATTTCTATATTCGGATTTCTAGATTTCGATTTATGAATTTAAATTTATAAATTTAGATTTATGGATTCGGATTTCTAGATTCCGATTTATGGATTCGGATTTCTAGATTCTAATTTATGGATTTGGATTTATAAATTGGGATTTATGGATTCGGATTTCTAGATTCCGATTTATGGATTCAGATTTATAAATTTAGATTCATGGATTCGGATTTCTATATTCGGATTTCTAGATTCGGATTTCCAGATTCCGATTTATGGATTCAGATTTCTATATTCGGATTTCTAGATTCCGATTTATGGATTTGTATTTCTAGATTCTAATTTATGGATTTAGATTTTATAAATTCGGATTTATGGATTCGGATTTCTATATTCGGATTTCTAGATTCCGATTTATGGATTCCGATTTATAAATTTAGATTCATAGATTCGGATTTCAAGATTCCGATTTCTAGATTCCGATTTCTAGATTCCGATTTCTAGATTCCGATTTATGGATTCAGATTTCTATATTCGGATTTCTAGATTTCGATTTATGGATTTAAATTTATAAATTTAGATTTATGGATTCGGATTTCTAGATTCCGATTTATGGATTCAAATTTATACATTTAGATTTATGGATTCGGATTTCTAGATTCTAATTTATGGATTTGGATTTATAAATTCGGATTTATGGATTCGGATTTCTAGATTCCGATTTATGGATTCAGATTTATAAATTTAGATTCATGGATTCGGATTTCTATATTTGGATTTCTAGATTCTGATTTCCAGATTCCGATTTATGGATTTAGATTTCTATATTCGGATTTCTAGATTCCGATTTATGGATTTGTATTTCTAGATTCTAATTTATGGATTTGGATTTTATAAATTCCGATTTATGGATTCGGATTTCTAGATTCCAATTTATGGATTCAGATTTATAAATTTAGATTCATAGATTTGGATTTCTAGATTCCGATTTCTAGATTCCGATTTATGGATTCAGATTTCTATATTCGGATTTCTAGATTCCGATTTATGGATTCAAATTTATACATTTAGATTTATGGATTCGGATTTCTAGATTCCGATTCATGGATTCGGATTTCTAGATTCTAATTTATGGATTTGGATTTATAAATTCGGATTTATGGATTTGGATTTCTAGATTCCGATTTATGGATTCAGATTTATAAATTTAGATTCATGGATTCGGATTTCTATATTCGGATTTCTAGATTCCGATTTCCAGATTCCGATTTATGGATTCAGATTTCTATATTCGGATTTCTAGATTCCGATTTATGGATTTGGATTTTATAAATTCAGATTTATGGATTCGGATTTCTATATTCGGATTTCTAGATTCCGATTTATGGATTCCGATTTATAAATTTAGATTCATAGATTCGGATTTCTAGATTCCGATTTCTAGATTCCGATTTATGGATTTGTATTTCTAGATTCTAATTTATGGATTTAGATTTTATAAATTCGGATTTATGGATTCGGATTTCTATATTCGGATTTCTAGATTCCGATTTATGGATTCCGATTTATAAATTTAGATTCATAGATTCGGATTTCAAGATTCCGATTTCTAGATTCCGATTTCTAGATTCCGATTTCTAGATTCCGATTTATGGATTCAGATTTCTATATTCGGATTTCTAGATTTCGATTTATGGATTTAAATTTATAAATTTAGATTTATGGATTCGGATTTCTAGATTCCGATTTATGGATTCAAATTTATACATTTAGATTTATGGATTCGGATTTCTAGATTCTAATTTATGGATTTGGATTTATAAATTCGGATTTATGGATTCGGATTTCTAGATTCCGATTTATGGATTCAGATTTATAAATTTAGATTCATGGATTCGGATTTCTATATTTGGATTTCTAGATTCTGATTTCCAGATTCCGATTTATGGATTTAGATTTCTATATTCGGATTTCTAGATTCCGATTTATGGATTTGTATTTCTAGATTCTAATTTATGGATTTGGATTTTATAAATTCGGATTTATGGATTCGGATTTCTAGATTCCAATTTATGGATTCAGATTTATAAATTTAGATTCATAGATTTGGATTTCTAGATTCCGATTTCTAGATTCCGATTTATGGATTCAGATTTCTATATTCGGATTTCTAGATTCCGATTTATGGATTCAAATTTATACATTTAGATTTATGGATTCGGATTTCTAGATTCCGATTCATGGATTCGGATTTCTAGATTCTAATTTATGGATTTGGATTTATAAATTCGGATTTATGGATTTGGATTTCTAGATTCCGATTTATGGATTCAGATTTATAAATTTAGATTCATGGATTCGGATTTCTATATTCGGATTTCTAGATTCCGATTTCCAGATTCCGATTTATGGATTCAGATTTCTATATTCGGATTTCTAGATTCCGATTTATGGATTTGGATTTTATAAATTCAGATTTATGGATTCGGATTTCAATATTCGGATTTCTAGATTCCGATTTATGGATTCAGATTTATAAATTTAGATTCATAGATTCGGATTTCTAGATTGGGATTTCTAGATTCCGATTTCTAGATTCCGATTTCTAGATTCCGATTTATGGATTCAGATTTCTATATTCCGATTTCTAGATTTCGATTTATGGATTTAAATTTATAAATTTAGATTTATGGATTCGGATTTCTAGATTCTGATTTATGGATTCAAATTTATACATTTAGATTTATGGATTCGGATTTCTAGATTCCGATTTATGGATTCAAATTTATACATTTAGATTTATGGATTCGGATTTCTAGATTCTAATTTATGGATTTGGATTTATAAATTCGGATTTATGGATTCGGATTTCTAGATTCGGATTTCTGGATTCGGATTTATGGATTTGGATTTATAAATTCGGATTTATGGATTCGGATTTCTAGATTCCGATTTATGGATTCAGATTTATAAATTTAGATTCATGGATTCGGATTTCTATATTCGGATTTCTAGATTCCGATTTCCAGATTCCGATTTATGGATTCAGATTTCTAGATTCAGATTTCTAGATTCCGATTTATGGATTCATATTTATGAATTTAGATTCATAGATTCGGATTTCAAGATTCCGATTTCTAGATTCCGATTTCTAGATTCCGATTTCTAGATTCCGATTTATGGATTCAGATTTCTATATTTGGATTTCTGGATTCCGATTTATGGATTCAAATTTATAAATCTAGATTTATGGATTCGGATTTCTAGATTCCAATTTATGGATTCGGATTTCTAGATTCTAATTTATGGATTTGGATTTATAAATTCGGATTTATGGATTCGGATTTCTATATTCGGATTTCTAGATTTGGATTTCTAGATTCCGATTTCCAGATTCCGATTTATGGATTCAGATTTCTATATTCGGATTTCTAGATTCCAAATTATGGATTCGGATTCATAAATTTGAATTTATAGATTCGGATTTAAAGATTCAAGTTCATGGATTTGGATTCATAAGCAATGGAGTAAAGAAATAAAAAAAAAAAAAATCCTGATCACCTCCCCAGAGTGATACAGTGTTTCTATGGTAACACTGTATTTCTCTGGTCAAAAAAAAAATCGTAAACAAAGGGGAAAAAAAGGAATAAAACATTTTTTTATTTTTTTTCTTTTTCTTTTTTTCTTACATACCCTCCATTTTCAGGGTAAAAAAATGAGTGTTATACGCCAATAAATACAGTACATTTTTTTAATTAAATAAATACATTAAAAAAATCGTAATTTCCACCAAAAATTCGACAAAAACGTAAAACTTTTTTCCCAAAAAGGTGAAAATTGCCCCAGTGCGGAACAAGCCAATCAGCAACCAGCTATGGTCTCTCCTCTTCCAACCACAGAATTATACAAGACACGTGATTGGTAGTGTTGCTCATGAATATTCGCATTGCGAATATTCGCTACGAATATTGCATATTCGAGTATTCGCGAATAACTCGAATATCGCGGCGAATATTCGCTATTTTGAATATTCGTATTTTTTCAAATTTTGCAATAAATTTCGCAATCAATTTCGCAATAAATTTCGCAATAGCGAAATTTCGCAAATTTTTTTTTATTTTTTTATTTTTTTTATAAAATATAGCGAATATTCGTAAATATCGAATATTCGTGATATTTTATCCAAAAAAAATAGCGAAATTTCGCAATCATTTTCGCTTTCGCATATGCGAAATTTCGCTATATATTTTTTTTTTTTTTATAAAATATAGCGAATATTCGTAAATATCGAATATTCGTGATATTTTATAAAAAAAAAAAAAAATCACGAAAATTCGCATTGGCAATTTATTTTTATTTTTTATAAAATATCACGAATATTCGATATTAACGAATATTCGCGAATATTCTTCGAAATATTCGCGAAATATCGCGAAATCGAATATGGCGTGATTAGTGATTGGTCCATTTTAACCACTTCCATACTGGGGGGGGGGGGGCACTTATACACCTTCCTGCCCAGACCAATTTTTAGCTTTCAGTGCTGTTGCACTTTGAATGACAATTGCGCGGTCGTGCTACACTGCACCCAAACAACATTTTTATCATTTTGTTCCCACAAATAGAGATTTCTTTTGGTGGTATTTGATCACCTCTGGGATTTTTATTTTCTGCCAAAATTTTAAAAAAATTACCGAAAATGTAGATTTTTTTTTTGTTTCTGTTGTAATTGTCATTGTAAATAAGTATGTTTTCTCCTTTATTGATGGGCACTGACGGTACTGCACTGATGGACACGGATAGGCGGCATGGATGGGCACGGATAGGCAACATGCATGGGCACGGATAGGCGCCACCGATGGGCATGGATAGGCTGCATGGATGGGCATTAATAAGCGGCATGGATAGGCACTGATGGGTGGCATGGATGGGCAATGATAGGCGGCATGGATGGGCACTGATGGGCACTTATATGTGGCACTAAAGTAAGTTGTACTAATGGGTGCCAATCAGTGCCAAACAATGCCTGCCAATCAGTGATGCCCATTGCAGGCACTGATTGGCATCTATTATTTTTGTCATTGTCATCCTTGATGGTCTAGGGTGGCATACCTGTATTTTGCATTGTCATTGTCATCCCTGGTGGTCTAGGGGCATCCCTGGTGGTCTAGTGCGGGCATCCTCAGGGGGGGGGGGCTGTGCTGATTATCGATCAGCACAAACCCCCCCTGTCAGAGGAGCAGCTGCTTGGCTCTCCTCTACTCACGTCTGACAGACACGAGTTAGGAAAAGTCGATTACCGGCTTTTCCTGTTTACATCGTGATCAGCCGTGATTGGACACGGCTGATCACATGGTAAAGAGTCTCCGTGAGAGACTCTTTACCTAGATCGGTGTTGCGGGGTGTCAGACTGACCCCCAGCAACAACGATCGCCGGGATGCGCGCCCCCGGGGGCATGCAGCGGCTCAATATCCTGAGGACGTCATATGACGTCCACTCAGGATACTGAAACCACTTTGTCGTCTTTCTGCAATTGGCGGGCGGCAAGTGGTTAAAGTTTCTCAATTTCTTTTTTTTTTTTGTCCTGTTTTGGCCCACAAACAGAACTTCCTCCCTGGAGGTCACTTTCCCGGAGATAATGGAGATGTTCTGAGTCTATCTGTATGCAAATGAGCGGTAATCTGCATGTCGTTATCCCGGGGAATGAAGTGTTCAGTCATTTCTTAGAACATCCGACTCGTTCACCCGCTGACCTCCTCTAATGACTATTAGTGATGTACATAACCCGCGATCAATCGTCCGTCACCCCGGACACTTCCAGAACAAACCGCACGCTGGAGGAACGAGACGCAAAAATATGTACACCGGGGGGATCACAAATACTGTATATACAGTGCGTGAAAAAATATTCATACCCCTTGACATTTTCCCACAACCAAAAAAACGTAAATGTATTTTATTGGGATTTTATGTGATGGACCAACATAAAGTGACACATAATTGTGAAGTGGGAGGAAAATTATAAATATTTGAAACGTGTGGGGGCATTTGTATCCAGCCCCCTTTACTCCGATCCCCCTAACTAAAATCTAGTGGAGCCAATTGACTTCAGAAGTCACCTAATTAGTAAATAGAGTTCACCTGTGTGTCATTTAATCTCAGTATAAAGTACAGCTGTTCTGTGAAGCCCTCAGAGGTTTGTTAGAGAACCTTAGTGAACAAACAGCATCCCGAAGGCCGAGGAACACACCAGACAGGTCAGGGATAAAGTTGTGGAGAAGTTTAGGTTAGGTTATAAAAAAACATCCCAAA
This sequence comes from Rana kukunoris, assembly GCA_029574335.1. Lineage (NCBI taxonomy): Eukaryota > Metazoa > Chordata > Amphibia > Anura > Ranidae > Rana > Rana kukunoris. Next base: position 557,166,402 of record CM056052.1, on the reverse strand, counting down.
AAATATCCCAAGCTTTGAACATCTAGAGATTCTTCTCCCCCCCCCCACCGCAATCAGCACCAGCAACCCTCAGAGGTGCTAAGATCACATTTTCCCCAATGTCTGACCAAGACCATTTCTCCATGATTTATAGATTCTGATTCATAGATTTGGATTTAATAATTCAGATTTATCAATTCGGATTTACAGATTTGGAGGTATAGGTTCGGATTTATACATTCTGATTTATGAATTCTGATTTACAGATTCTGATTTAAAAATTCTGATTTATGGATTCCGATTTCTAGATTCTGATTTCTAGATTCGGATTCATAAATTTGGATTAAAAAAAAAAACTAATTTATGGATTCGGATTTCTAGATTCGGATTTATACATTTGGATTTATGGATTCAGATTCATAGATTCCAATTTTTGGATTCGGATTTATAAATTCTGTTTTATGGATTCGGATTTCTAGATTCAGATTTATAAATTCTGTTTTATGGATTCGGATTTCTAGATTCTGATTTATAAATTCGATTTATGGATTCTGATTTCTAGATTCAGATTAATGGATTCTGATTTATAAATTCTGATTTCTAGACTCGGATTTATGGATTCTGATTTCTAGATTTGGATTTATGGATTCTGATTTCTAGATTCTGAGTTCTTGATTCTGATTTATAAATTTGGGTTTATAAATTTCGATTTACGGATTCGCATATATAGATTTGGATTTATGAATTCGGATTTATAAATTCAGATTTATGAATTCGTATTTAAAAATTTAGATTTATGGATTCGGATTTCTAGATTCTGATTTATGGATTCCGATTCATGGATTCGTATTTAAAATTTCTGATTTATGAATTCTGATTTCTAGATTCTGATTTATAAATTTTGATTTATGGATTTGGATATATAGATTTGGATTTATGAATTCGGATTTATAAATTCAGATTTTTGCATTCTGATTTATAGATTCCGATTTATGGATTTGAATTTATAAATTCTGTTTTATGGATTCTGATTTATAGATTCGGGTTAATGGATTCTGATTTATAAATTCTAATTTATGGATTCTGATTTCTAGATTCTGATTTATGGATTCGGATTAAAAAGTTCTGATTTATGGATTCGGATTTCTATATTCGGATTTCTATATTCAGATTTATAAATTTGAATTTATAGATTTGGATTTATAGATTTGGATTTATAGATTCGGATTCATAAATTCGGATTTATGGTTTCTGATTTCTAGATTCGGATTTCTAGATTCCGATTTATGGATTATGATTTATGGATTCAGATTTCTAGATTTTGATTTATAAATTTGGATTTATGGATTTGGATATATAGATTTGGATTTATGAATTCGGATTTATGAATTCAGATTTATGGATTCTGATTTATAGATTCAGATTTAAGGGTTCGGATTTATAAATTCTGTTTTATAGATTCTGATTTCTGAATTCTGATTTCTAGATTCTGATTAAAAAATTCTGATTTATGTATTCGGATTTCTAGATTCAGATTTCTATATTGCGATTTATAAATTTGGATTTAAAAATCTGGATTTATGGATTCAGATTTCTAGATTTGGATTTATAAATTCTGATTTATGGTTTCTGATTTCTAGATTCGGATTTCTAGATTCATATTTACAGATTCATATTTATAGATTTAGATTTATGGATTCTGATTTATAAATTCTGATTTATGGATTGTGATTTGTAGATTCTGATTTCTAGATTCCGATTTATGGATTTGAATTTATAAATTCGGATTTATGGATTCTGATTTGTAGATTCTGATTTCTAGATTTGGATTTATGAATTCGGATTCATGGATTAGAATTTATAGATTCGGGTTCATGGATTTGGATTGGTCTGATATTGGTCTGAGCAGAAAGAGGGTAAGTACATCCCAAAATGTAAAGATAAGGCAAATACATCTTGAAGGACAGGTTTGAGTTACAGTATCTCACAAAAGTAAGTACACCCCTCACATTTTTGTAAATCTTTTCTTGTATCTTTCCATGTGATAACGCTGAAGAAATTACACTTTGGGCCAGATTCTCAGCGGCGCTACGACGGAGTATCTCAGATACCCCGTCGTATCGCCGTTTTTTTTGCCTCGTATCTATGCGAGTGATTCCTAGAATCACTTTGGCATAGATACGGCTGAAGATCCGACAAGTGTAATACCATTACACTTGCGGATCGTAGTTGTAATGACAACTCCGGCCACTAGGTGGCCTTTACGTTGTTTTCTCATTTGCCTATGCAAATGAGGCTACTACGCCGATTCCCGATCGCTTTTACGCCGCACCGTCGTCGCGTACGTAGTTTTCGTTCGCGTAAGGTTACCCCTGCTTCTATGAGGAGTAACCTTACGAAGTACCGTCGGATGCCATGTTAAGTATGGCGTCGGGTCAGCGTCGGCTTTTTCCGTCGCTTACGTCGTTTTACTAACTCGTTCGCGAATAGGGCATTGCGTAGTGACGATCACATGGTTTTGACGTCGGTTTCAACGACGCTTTCCGACGTGAGCTGGAGCATGCGCACTGGGCTTTTTCCCCGGCCGGCGCATGCGCAGTTCGTTCGACGCGGGGGCGCACTTCATTTAAATAGAAGCCGCCCCCTTTGAATTACGCGGGCTTACGCGGGGCCATTTTCGCTATGCCAACGCAAACTACGGAGCAAATGCTTACAGAATACGGCACTTGTTCTAGTACGATGCGGCGGCGTAGTGTAAATGTGTTACGCTACGCCGGCGAATTTGTCTGAGAATCTGGCCCTTTGTATCTACAATGTAAAGTAGTGAGTGTTCAGCTTGTATAACGGTGTAAATTTCCCATCCCATCAAAATAACTCAACACACAGCCATTAATGTCTAAACCGCTGGCAACAAAAGTGAGTACACACCTAAGTGAAAATTTCCAAATTGGACCCAAGGTGTCAATACTTTGTGTGGCCACCATTATTTTCCAGCACGGCCTTAACCCTCTTAGGCATGGAGGTCACCAGAGCTTCACAGGTTGCCACTGGAGTTCTCTCCCCCACCTCCATGACGACATCACGAAGCTGGTGGATGTTGGAGATCTTGCGCTCCTCCCCCTTCCATTTGAGGATGACCCACAGATGATCAATAGGGTTTAGGTCTGGAGACATGCTTGGTTAATCCATTACCTTAACCCTTAGCTTCTTTAGCAAGGCAGTGGTGGTCTTGGAGGTGTGCTTGAGGTGGTTATCATGTTGGAATACTACCCTGCGGCCCAGTCTCTGAAGGGAGGGGATCATGCTCTGCTTCAGTATGTCACACTACATGTTGGTATTCATGGTCCCCTCAATGATCTGTAGCCCCCCAGAGCCGGCAGCACTCATACAGCCCCAGACCATGACACTTCCACCACCATGCCTGACTGTAGACAAGGCACACTTGTCTTTGTCCTCCTCACCTGGTTGCCGCCACACACGCCTGACACCATCTGACACCAAATACCTTTATCCTGGTCTCATCAGACCACATGACATGGTTCCAGTAATCCATGTCCTTAGTCTGCATGTCTTCAGCAAACTGTTTGAGGCTCTTTCTTGTGCATCATCTTTAAAAGAGGCTTCCTTCTGGAGACCAATTTGATGCAGTGTGCGGCGTATGGTCTGAGCACTGACAGGCTGACCCCTCCCCCACCCCTTCACCCTCTGCAGCCATGCTGGCAGCACTCATACGTCTATTTCCCAAAGACAACCTCTGGATGTGACGCTGAGCATGTGACCTCAACTTCTTTGGTGGACCATGGCAAGGCCTGTTCTGAGGGAAACCCCTCCTGTTTTGCCGCTGGATGGTCTTGGCCACCGAGCTGCAGATCAGTTTCATGGTCTTGGCAATCTTCTTATATCCTCGGCCATCTTTATGTAGAGACACAATTCTTTATATCAAATCCTCAGAGAGTTCTTTGCCATGAGGTCCCATGTTGTCCTTCCAGTGACCAGTATGAGAGAGTGAGAGTGATAACACCAAATTTAACACACCTGCTCCCCATTCACACCTGAGACCTTGTAACACTAACGAGTCACATGACACCGGGGGGAGGGGAAATGGCTAATTGGGCCCAGTTAGGACATTTTCACTTCACCAGTGTCAACCTGTGAATCTCTGGTGACCTCCATGCCCAAGAGGGTTAAGGCAGTGCTGGAAAATAATGGTGGCCACTCAAGATATTGACACTTTTGTTGCCAGCGGTTTAGACATTAATGGCCGTGTGTTGAATTATTTTGAGGGGACGGCAAATTTACACATTTATACAAGCTGTACACTCACTACACAACATTGGAGATACAAAGTGTCATTTCTTCAGTGTTGTCACATGAAAAGTTACAAGAAAAGAGATACTGTATACTAGACTTGCATATGCAGCAGAGAAGCCTCGAGGTCTTCATATGTACTAAAGTTGATCTATTCATCCTGTTCATCTGTAAAAAAAAAATGATGTCAGCGTCCAGCATGTAATGATGTCACCTGTGATTCTGAGAAATCCTCGAAGGTTATCGGGCCTCCTACAATGGCGATACGTTTTATTAACGAGGAAGACATTAATGTTTCAGATCTCAGATGAATCCACGTGATAGATGATATTATGATCTAATCCATTGATTTCCACAATGAATACATTTCTTTGTAACGTCAGACCGAGGATTCGAAAAGCATTAATTCTTCTTTAACTATCTCTATAAAATTATTCATTAAAAAAAAAAAAAATGTGAATTCCTCGTTGCCCACCCAATGCTGACCATTGCCATTTTTTTACTATTACCAGCCAAATAGAATAATACACAGCTGAGTATATAACATGAACATATTCTGAGTTTGGTAAAGTACCATATATACTCAAAAATATAGTGAATGGAAAGAAAATTGCGCGTACCTTATATACTACAAATAAAAAAGCTGCGATTCAAAAATGTTATACAACATAAAACAGACTGGAAAAAGGGGAGGAATCGCGCTAAATGTGAGACAATGCCTCGTGATGGCACAGTATGTTATCAAAACAAAGGTGGTTGAAATACAAAACCTAAATTGATATTAGTAAAGTCCACAAAATAAAATTATATATGTGCGAAAAAACCTTATAAGTCAATCGTGAAAAAGAAGGGTTAAGTTCTCTGTAATGGTCAGAGGTCCATCTGTGAAGCCAATGATGCTGAATTTTTCAAACGAAATACAGGAAGATCAATGTCCCGTTACCAATCACGAAAATCTTGCACTTGTAGATTTCAATGTGTAGTCACAATACCGGAAAAGAGAGAAAAAACTTTCATAGTGTGATACCGTTGAGAATTATGAATAATATCCACCCGTGAGGAATAGCTATATGGTAGACAGGGGGCAGTGACAACCCTTCACCACGGTACACAGTACACACTGACCCTTACCAGATAATATGACCCTCTTGAGGTCGAAAACAGCCTTAAGAATGGTGTATTTGAACTTCACTTTACATCGTCATGTTTTCCTCAGTGAAAAAAAACAAAAAAGACTTTTCATAGTATAGACTGCATAAAAACAGGTCATAATCACCCGTGAAGGAAAACAACAAAAACTGTGAGGAAGAGAAGTGCTGGTACCACCACCGAATGAACACACTGACCCTTACCAGACAATAGGATCCACTCTGGGATCAATATAGGCAGCAAAAGGGTGAATAAACTGCTCTCGCCTAATAATATGTCAACACATCAGAAACCAATCCTCGATGAGTCACAGCATGGAAGCGAAAAAAAAACTAAAATAGTGTAAATCCATATAAAAATGTATTCTCTAAAAAGCCAAAGAAATGCACTTACAAACAGATGCAGATTCAAGGCGTATAGTAAAAGATGCCGGCCGGCTTGTGGAACGCGTACGTCCCCTCGTGTAGTTGCGATGACGTGAGAACGTCTCCTCCCAACGTTTCGTCTTCACAAAAGACTTGGTCACGGGATCGAAAAATATCAAAAATAAGCTGACCCGAATATAAGCCGAGGCACCTAATTTTACCACAAAAAAATGGGAAAACGTAGTGACTCGAGTCTAAGCCTAGGGTGTCCATTTGCATGCCTCACTGTGCCCATGACTAGACTAACGTTTAACACGGGATTCTATGCAAGGTGTGCCCGGCTTTGAAAATTCGGGGTTCCCCAGCCGTAGGTCCCCCAGACAACAAACTTTGCACACTTGTAGAGGAGAAATGGGGCTACATGTGTACTAATTTACGACCGGGTGGTACCGGGTCCCCAAATTCACTAGAGAAATGACCGTTTAACATGGGAGTCTATAGAAGGGGTGCCCAGTTTTGAAAAATCTGTGCTCCCCGGCCGTAGGTCCGCCTGACAACAAACCTTGCACGCTTTTAGAGGAAGAGTGGGGCTACATGTGTGCCAAGGCCGGTACCAGGTCCCCAAAGTACGGGAGATTAGGCACAAAAAGATGACTCGAGTATAAGCCGAGTGGGGCATTTTCAGCACTGCCATGTGTGCCAAGTTCCGGGTCCAGGGGACCTATGACCAACCGGTCCCGTTTCCCCAAATTCACCAGAGAAATTACTGTTTAACATTTGAGTCTATGGATGGGGTGCCCAGCTTTGAAAAATCAGTGCTCCCCAGCTGCAGGTGCCCCAGACAACAAACTTTGCACACTTGTAGAGGAGAAATGGGGCTACATTTGTGCCAAGTTCTGGGTTCAAGAGACTTACGACCGGCCAGTACTGGGTCCCCAAAATCACCAGAGAAATTACTGTTTAACATGGTAGTTCATGGAAGGGGTGGCCGGATTTGAAAAAGTATTTCTCCCCAGCCGTAGGTTCCCAAGACAATAAACTTTGCACACTTTTAGAGAAGAAATGGGGCTACATGTGTGCCAATTTCAGAGTCCAGGGGACCTACGACTGGCCGGTACCGGGAACCCAAAATCACCAGAGAAATTAATGTTTAACATGGGAGTCTATGGAAGGGGTGCCCAGCTTTCAAAAATCGGTGCTCCCAGCCATAGGTCCCCCAGACAACAAACTTTGCAAACTTGTAGAGGAAGAGTAGGGCTACATGTGTGCCAAGGCCGGTACCATGTCCCCAAAGTACGGGAGATCAGGCAAAAAAAGGTGACTCGAGTATAAGCCAAGGGGGGCATTTTCAGCACTGTCATGTGTGCCAAGTTCCGGGTCCAGGGGACCTATGACCAGCCGGTACCGGGTTCCCAAATTCACCAGAGAAATTACCATTTAACATTTGAGTCTATGGATGGGGTGCCCAGTTTTGAAAAATCGTTGCTCCCCAGCTGCAGGTGCCCCAGACAACAAACTTTGCACACTTGTAGAGGAGAAATGGGGCTACATTTGTGCCAAGTTCTGGGTTCAAGAGACTTACGACTGGCCAGTACTGGGTCCCCAAAATCACCAGAGAAATTACTGTTTAACATGGTAGTTTATGGAAGGGGTGGCCGGATTTGAAAAATTATTTCTCCCCAGCCGTAGGTTCCCAAGACAATACACTTAGCACACTTTTAAAGAAGAAATGGGGCTACATGTGTGCCAATTTCAGAGTCCAGGGGACCTACGACTGGCCGGTACCGGGACCCCAAAATCACCAGAGAAATTAATGTTTAACATGGGAGTCTATGGAAGGGGTGCCCAGCTTTCAAAAATCGGTGCTCCCAGCCGTAGGTCCCCCAGACAACAAACTTTGCAAACTTGTAGAGGAAGAGTAGGGCTACATGTGTGCCAAGGCCGGTACCATGTCCCCAAAGTACGGGAGATCAGGCACAAAAAGGTGACTCGAGTATGAACCAAGGGGGCATTTTCAGCACTGTCATGTGTGCCAAGTTCCGGGTCCAGGGGACCTATGACCAGCCGGTACCGGGTTCCCAAATTCACCAGAGAAATTACCATTTAACATTTGAGTCTATGGATGGGGTGCCCAGGTTTGAAAAATTAGTGCTCCCCAGCCGCAGGTGCCCCAAACAACAAACTTTGCACACTTGTAGAGGAGAAATGGGGCTACATGTGTGCCAAGTTCCGGGTCCAGGGAACCGACGACTGCCTGGTACCGGGTCTCCAAAATCACCAGAGAAATTACTATTTAACATGGGAGTCTATGGAAGGGTGCCCGGCTTTGAAAAATCGGTGCTCCCCGGCCGTAGGTCCCCCGGACAACAAACTTTGCACACTTGTAGAGGAAGAGTGGGCCAAGTTCCCCAAAGTCTGGGAGATCAGGCACAAAGAGGTGACATGAGGATAAGCCAGGGGGGCATTTTCAGCACAAACAAAATGTGCTGAAAAACTCGGCTTATACTCAAGTATATACGGTAACGTATATCCTCGTGTAATATACCAACCAGAGTCTGCTGCCTAACTGACCTGATTGTAGCTGAGAGGCATGTACAGCGCTACTCACAGCAGCCTCGGGAGAGAAGCAATGCATGCAGGGAAGACGGAGGGGATATTTTTAGGTTTAGCGTTGCCAAGAAATAACAAGCTCAGAGGACTTTGGAGACACAAACTCATAAAACAGATAAAATAATAAAGTTTGGGGTAGTTATTAGCATATAGATATGTAACGCTACCGCCGGAGGAGCCGCTGATTATAAGAGGGATTGGCGTATTGAGTTACTTTGCAGGTGTCTAGGGGTGATACTTGTGAGTTGAGATAGAGAGCGAATGTCCAGTCTTTAGTTGGGTTTTCTTCAATGCTTTATTCCAAGGCCCAACATGGCCTCCATCAACATGGTACAGGACAGGAAAGGTTGATGAGCAGAGAGAGAACTTGAGTATCAGGCCTTGGATATGAAGAGAGAGAGCAATCCTTCTCTCAGCAAAGATGAGCTCAGTTCGTCGCCACTCCAGTCAGAGTGGGTAAAGTGCCCCCGGACAGACCTCCGCCACAAGTCCGGCAGCCGAAGTGTAACTCGCAAACGCTAGGACCAGACCTCTGCCACAGGCCTGGCTCGGGTCTCTGCCACAGGCCTATTACTTGGATGAGCGTGATTTGGAATGAGCGAGTCCTCCCAGTGAATTTAGTCAGGGTCACCAGTTGACAGTTGAAGTGTACCTGTCAATCTCCCAGTCACCAGATCCCGATGGTTTGTTCAAGCCCTGTTGGATCACCTACCTCCGAGTTCTCCTCAAGCCGATCCCCCACCCTACAGCTCCCAGCTTTGGATTCTTTTAGGAAAGGTTTGGGACCCAGCAGCTACTGGGACCCCTCTCTGCATCAGGGTAAAGCTCTGCATGGTGCGCAACTTCGGCCAGGTTGGCTACGGCTGCGGGTTCCATGGATGCACGCACTCTGAAGGTGGATGCCGCACCTGGAACCGGGACCCCGCAGGAAAAAGAACGGCCCCGAGGCCAAGGCGGCTGCCCCAGATATCGCCTTCCCCAGCATGCCTGTAGTATTATTAATATAGATGTGTTGGTATTTAAAATATTGTGTTATACAGTATGTATGGTATGGTATTTAGGCATTCAAGGTTACACATCAAAGGAAGTTTGCTGACCAAATCTTGTGGCCAAAGGATCAAAAGATACAGAGGACCCTTTGATGTGTAAATCTTATCTAAGACGACCTAGGTTTGTGAGATGGCCTGGTACTTCCTTACATACATAAGGAAGTATTTAAAAATGGTAATTAGACATTCAATGGGAACATTTGGTTGACCCCCCTCCAGTATGATACCAATATATGAGGAAGACAGGCTGACATTCAGTTCATCTTGTCAAGGAGAGAAGGTACTCCAGGTATTCTCTCTGTATGAGTATGGGGGCGCAGGTAGAAATCTGAATTACTCTGCTGGATTTTTGTATCATCTCTGGACTTTGGACTATTCTGTATTGAAGTTGTTGAAATAAATGCGTTCTCTGGAGGACCTGGTGTTTTGCTGCGAGAACAATCTACTAACATCATACTAGACACTATACTATAGAGGATACACGCTAAATATCTAAAGACCTGTGGACCTTTGGTTCTGTTGGTTCTGCATTGGACAAAGATCTGAAGACTACATTGGTGCCGTGACCCGTATCCAAGTCACGGCACCAATGTAGTCTTCAGATCTTTGTCCAATGCAGAACCAACAGACTAACTTTAGTGTAACGCCCTTACAGAAAGTAAGGGGGCGCTAAAGATATAATCAGGGCTTTTTTTTCAGAGGGAAAGTGGGGGAATGCAGTTCCGGTACCTCCACCTTATTGTTGCTGGTGGAGGATCTATTGTTGCTGGAGTGGGGGTAATTGTTGCTGGGAGGCATCTACTGTTGGAGGAAGGGTCTATTGTTGGGGGAGGGGTCTATTGCTGCTGGCTGCTGGGGGAATATATTGTTGCTAGTGGGAGTCTATTGTTGCACACCCCTCGCCCATGGCCAATAATTTAGTACTGCTCACCCCTCGCCCATGGCCAATAATATAGACTTGCCCACCCCTCACCCATGGTCAGTAAGTTAACCGAGGGCCCATGGCCATTAATACAGAGTTGCCCGCCCCTCTTCTATGACCAATAATATAGACTTGCTCACCCCTGACCCTTGGCCAATAATAAATAATATAAATTCCTAGAAAACACATGGCACATAGGAAAAAAATATATATATATATATATATATATATATATATATATATATATATATATATATATATATATATATATATATACTGCACTTAAAATCATTTCTTTATTTTTCAAATATCTTCATAAAGGTTACACCAAAAAAGATTTCAAGATATTCAGACATGGATGATATCTGTTTCGGGCTTACATGCTTACGCGGCGCCCTTCCTCAGATCAAGTCAGAATTTATTTATATTCATTTTTTATTAAAAAAAAATATTTGTTATTGAATTGTTATCATTATTATTGTTTTTATTTATTTATTAATTAATCAATCAATTTGTCACACAATTAATTTATATGCAGTACATATTGTGTATATATATATAAATATATACACAAATATATACACAATATGTACTGCATATAAATTTATTTAGTGGAAAATTGATTAATTAATTGATAAAAAAACAATAATAATGATAACAAATCGATAAAAAAAAAAGAAAAAAAAATGAGCTGATAATCTGGCATAAAAAAATGGATGTATCGTGTTTTTTTTTTACTTTATTTTACACAATGTGAATGTAGAGTGTCACTTTTATGTAAACATCCCATAATATCTCAGGGTTTTTACATTTAGGTGCTCTTTGATATGATCGCCCGAGCCAAAATCACATCCAACCAGCGCTAAAATAATTCACTTAGACCTCACTGACCCCGGCTTGTGTGACGTCCACGCCGACATTTCCTTCTGACCTCAACAGACTCCAATTTGTCCCCGACAGCAAAACTACATTTACACGGCGCCCGACATTTGGACAATATTTTAGAGGGATAGATAGAATAAAAAAAAGAAAGAAAAAAAATGTATTCTTTATGTACAGTGGAACTTTGAACTATGCGCATAATCGGTTCCAGGAGAATGTTCGTAATCCAATGCACTCGCATATCAAAGCGAGTTTCCCCATAGAAGTCAATGGAAACAAAAATAATTTGTTCTGCATTGACTTCTATGACATGCGATACCACATGTGACCAGAGGTGGGGGGGGGGGGGGCACCGGGGAGACTCGGAAACACTCGGAAAAGTTTGGTGACAATTCGGCTGAACTGGGAAAACCTCGGAAATGCTCGGGAACTGAGGAACGGCGTAATTCTCAGTATTTCCGAACGGCTCCAATCAGCTCCGCTCTACTTGGCTCCAGCGCCCAAAGCACCTCTGGCCAATTGAGGTACTGCACGCTGTGGCTTGAATTCTGCTTGTTTTGCGAGACAACACTCGCAAACTGAGTCAGGATTTAAAAAAATAAAATGCTCCAGCCCTGTGTTCAGGTTTTGGTATTCCCGGATGGGGCTCTGTAGTTTGGAGATCCCATAGTGTCTTGGGTGGGACGGAAACTCCAGCCCTGTGTCCAGGTTTTGGTATTCCCGGATGGGGCTCTGTAGTTTGGAGATCCCATAGTGTCTTGGGTGGGACGGAAACTCCAGCCCTGTGTCCAGGTTTTGGTATTCCCAGATGGGGCTCTGTAGTTTGGAGATCCCATAGTGTCTTGGGTGGGACAGAAACTCCAGCCCTGTGTCCAGGTTTTGGTATTCCTGGATGGGGCTCTGCAGTTTGGAGATCCCATAGTGTCTTGGGTGGGACGGAAACTCCAGCCCTGTGTCCAGGTTTTGGTATTGCCAGATGGGACTCTGTAGTTTGGAGATCCCATAGTGTCTTGGGTGGGACGGAAACTCCAGCCCTGTGTCCAGGTTTTGGTATTCCCGGATGGGGCTCTGTAGTTTGGAGATCCCATAGTGTCTTGGGTGGGACAGAAACTCCAGCCCTGTGTCCAGGTTTTGGTTTTCCTGGGTTTGGGTCTCTGTAGTTTGGAGATCCCATAGTGTCTTGGGTGGGACGGAAACTCCAGCCCTGTGTCCAGGTTTTGGTATTCCCGGATGGGGCTCTGCAGTTTGGAGATCCCATAGTGTCTTGGGTGGGACGGAAACTCCAGCCCTGTGTCCAGGTTTTGGTATTGCCGGATGGGGCTCTGTAGTTTGAAGATCCCAAAGTGTCTTGGGTGGGACGGAAACTCCAGCCCTGTGTCCAGGTTTTGGTTTTCCTGGGTTTGGGTCTCTGTAGTTTGGAGGTCCCATAGTGTCTTGGGTGGGACGGAAACTCCAGCCCTGTGTCCAGGTTTTGGTATTCCCGGATGGGGCTCTGCAGTTTGGAGATCCCATAGTGTCTTGGGTGGGACGGAAACTCCAGCCCTGTGTCCAGGTTTTGGTATTGCCGGATGGGGCTCTGTAGTTTGAAGATCCCAAAGTGTCTTGGGTGGGACAGAAACTCCAGCCCTGTGTCCAGGTTTTGGTTTTCCTGGGTTTGGGTCTCTGTAGTTTGAAGATCCCAAAGTGTCTTGGGTGGGACGGAAACTCCAGCCCTGTGTCCAGGTTTTGGTATTGCCGGATGGGGCTCTGTAGTTTGAAGATCCCAAAGTGTCTTGGGTGGGACGGAAACTCCAGCCCTGTGTCCAGGTTTTGGTATTCCCGGATGGGGCTCTGTAGTTTGGAGATCCCATAGTGTCTTGGGTGGGACAGAAACTCCAGCCCTGTGTCCAGGTTTTGGTTTTCCTGGGTTTGGGTCTCTGTAGTTTGGAGATCCCATAGTGTCTTGGGTGGGATGGAAACTCCAGCCCTGTGTCTAGGTTTTGGTATTCCAAGATGGAGCTCTGTAGTTTGGAGATCGCATAGTGTCTTGTGTGGGACAGAAACTCCAGCCCTGTGTCCAGGTTTTGGTATTCCCGGATGGGGCTCTGTAGTTTGGAGATCCCATAGTGTCTTGGGTGGGACAGAAACTCCAGCCCTGTGTCCAGGTTTTGGTTTTCCTGGGTTTGGGTCTCTGTAGTTTGGAGATCCCATAGTGTCTTGGGTGGGATGGAAACTCCAGCCCTGTGTCTAGGTTTTGGTATTCCAAGATGGAGCTCTGTAGTTTGGAGATCCCATAGTGTCTTGGTTGGGACAGAAACTCCAGCCCTGTGTCCAGGTTTTGGTATTCCCGGATGGGGCTCTGTAGTGTCAAGGTTCCAGGAGCCGGTACTGTGGAAGACTGAAGACAAATAAAAACTCACATCATGACGGAGCCATGGACGAGCCATACTGAGTTTAAGCAGAAGAAACAGGCAGCGTTTGCCGCCTTCCATTGCCTGTCCGGGTCCCAGGTGGTGCAACTCAGTCAATGGATGAAATGGAAGAACTTTCCATGAACCATGAACAAGACAAGCCCAGACCCGTGATCTCACCCCCTCCCCAGAGTCTTCTACGTTGATTGCTTTCATTTTTAGCCTCGCAGTATATTGACAGCCGTGAGTTCCACTGGGCTCATTTATCAAGGAATGCAAACCTGCTAATGGAGCGACAATTACACAATTAGCATCCAAACTCCTCTAATGCCTTAAACACCGAAGGCAGAGGATTAGCCGAGAACACGACTCGTCTCTGAGCCCCGAGGCTGATTATACACAGAGCAAATTTGGGGTAATTAAGAAAAGTAAGAGTGATCCAATGGGTGGATGAACCATATCGCCAACAGTTCTGATCGACACCAGGACATGAGCGATCTTCAGGATTAGGGTTGTACCGATCCCGATACTAATATCACTATTGGTGTCGATACAGAGCATTTGCATGAGTACTTGTATGCATCCAATGCTTAATCCGATACCTGCAGAGAGGGCGGAGAGAAGACAGAGGGACCAATCCGCTGGCAGGTAAGCTGGCCGGAGCAGGGGCGCTGCCGCTATGTTCTCTGCATTTGTCTCTTGGGAAAACAAAACGACTATTTAACCACTTCAATACCGGGCACTTGCGCACCTTCCTGCCCAGGCTAATTTTCAGCTTTCAGCGCTGTCGCAATTTGAATGACAATTGCGCGGTCGTGCTACACTGTACCCAAACTATTTTTTTTATCATTTTGTCCCCACAAATAAAGCCTTCTTTTAGTGGTGTTTGATCACCTCTGCAAATTTATTTTTTTGCGCAACAACTAAAAAAAGGCCGACATTTTTGAAAGAAATAACGTTTTTATTTGTTTCTGTTATTTTTTTTGTAAATAAGTAAGTTTTCTTCTTCGATTACAGGCACTGATATGGCGGCACTGATGGGAACTGATGAGGTGGCACTGATGGGCACCGGTGAGGTGGCACTGATGGGCAGTGATGGACACTGATAGGCGGTGCTGGTATGCGGCACTGATAGGCGGCACTGATGGGCACTCATAGGCACTCATAGGTGGCATTCATGGGTGGCACTTATGGGTGGCACTGATGGGTACTTATGCGTGGCACAGATAGGCACTGATAGGTGGGCACTGGGCATGGATGGGCACTGAGGGGCAGGGATGGACTGGCCATTGGGAATACAGGGAGTTTCCCGGTGGGCCGAAGGCTCAGTGGGCCATCTTCAGTGACAGGGGACCGCCGCCCCCCCCCATCCGCTCCTCTGTATATTCCCTCCCACAGCGCTCACCTCCTCTACCCCCCCGCAGCACTCACTTGGGGGGAACAGATAAGCAGGGGAAGGACCAGTGGAGCATGGGGGATGACAGAGGAGCATGGGGGAGGGTCAGACAGCTGACTCAAGAGCTATGGTCTGGGAGTTTCTCACTTCTGCCTAATCTTGTCCCATAAGGGGGGGGGGCACCGAACTGATTCTTTGCCCCGGATGAAATAATGTCTAGCTTCCCCACTGGTACTGCCTATAAGAGTAACAGTACCAGCCATTATATTCTAATAAAGTAGAACAGCTAGTGGCTAGTGAAGGGGGAGAGGGGGCTTGGGTGGTCGGGGGGGTGGGGGAGTTGTCCGGCCGCCATGGGAGAGACCTGCCAAAGTGGGCCAGTCTGGATGAAGTCCAGGGCCAAATTTTTGTCCCACTCCAGCACTGCTGAGGGGTGGAACTGAAGGACACTGAGGGGTGGCACTGATGGACACTAAGGGGTGGCACCGAGGGCATTGCTGGGCATCACTTGTTTATCCCAGTGCCCAGTTGGCATCTTTCTCTTTTTTTTTTTACTGTACCCTTCCCTGGTGGTCCAGTGGGCATCCGAGGGGGGGCTGCGCTGATAAACAATCAGCGCGAGCCCCCTGTCCGGAGAGCCGCCGATCGGCTCTCCTCTACTCGCGTATGTCAGACGTGAGTGAGAAGGAGCCATCAACGGCTCTTCCTGTTTACATCGTGATCAGCTGTGATTGGATACGGCTGATCACTTGGTAAACACATACAAGAGGGATAATCAATTAGCGGACCTCCAGATGTTGCAAAACTACATGTCCCATCATGCCTCAGCCTTTGGGTTCATGCTTGTGGCTGTCAGAGTCTTTGCTATGCCTCAGGGGAATTGTAGTTTTGCAACAGCTGGAGGTCCGCTAATTGCATATCCCTGAGGATAAACAATTATTTGAAAAACCATATACAAAGAACTGCAGAGTATATAGTAGGAGCCCGAGTGCAATAACGCGTTTCGCTGTTAGGCTTCATCAGGAGTCATTCGGATTTTGCAAGAACAGGAGCGACGGGTCTCCCTATCTTGCAGGGAGATCATGATGACCAACGTTTTATCCAATAAGGAAAAACAAACAGAAACTCTCAGCTTAGACCAGGGTTTGACAAATTTGCTTGGAATCTAGGAACCAGCTAAAAAAGTTAGGAGCCAGAAAACGTGCCCCGTCCCACCGAGCTCGCGCACAGAAGTCAACGCATACGTGAGTAGCGCCCGCATATGTAAACGGTGTTCAAACCACACATGTGAGGTATCGCCACGATCGTTAGAGCGAGAGCGATAATTCTAGCCCTAGACCTCCTCTGTAACTCAAAACATGCAACCTGTAGAATTTTTTTAAAGTCGCCTATGGAGATTTTTAAGGGTAAAAAGTTTGTCGCCATTCCACGAGCGGGCGCGATTTTGAAGCGTGACATGTTGGGTATCATTTTACTCGGCGTAACATTATCTTTCACAATATAAAAAAAAATGTGATAACTTTACTGTTGTCTTATTTTTTAATAAAAAAAAGTGTATTTTTTTCCCCAAAAAAAGTGCGCTTGTAAGACCGCTGCGCAAATACGGTGTGACAGAAAGTATTGCAACGACCGCCATTTTATTCTCTAGGGTGTTAGAATAAAAATATATATATATAGGGCCAGATTCATGAAAGGTTACGCTGGCGGATCGAGTGATCCGCCAGCGTAACAGTGGCTTTGAGCCGGCGTTTCTGTTTTCTGTAACCAGAAAACAAGAAACGCCGGGTTGAAGTTCCGATGCGATGAGCGTAACTGAGTTTCGCCATCGCATCATTACTTCAACTTAAAAATGGCGCCGGGGGCGTTCCCGCCGATTTACGCTCAAAAAATATGTTAATGAGCGGAAATCGGCAATTCACGATCGAAATCCGGCGCGACGCAGTGACGTTACGACGTTTCCGGACGGGATACGCGGCGCATAGATATACCTACATGGGGTTGGAGTATCCTATGTTAGGTATAGGCGTCGTCATCGCGTCGGGAAAAAAAAAAAAAACGTCGCTTGCGTAAAACGGTCATGAATGGGAATGTGACGTCATTGACGTTCATTCACAGATTTTGGAGCATGCGCACGGGGATGTTTTGACACTCGACGCATGCGCAGTACGTCGGCGGCGGGATCGCGCGTAGTTAGCATACTACACGCCCCGTACCCGCGACATTTGAATTCCGCCGGCTCATTTGCGATGCGCTGCCGCAACTTTAGGAGCAAGTGCTTCGTGAATGACAGCACTTGCTCCTAAAAATTCGGCAGCGCAACGCAAATCAGAAGCGTTACTCCAGAGCAAAGATGCTCTGGAATACGTGAATCTGGCCCATAATGTCTCTCACTGTCTGAGAGTAAATTGTCACTGGTTACAAGACGCCAGGCAGCGCCGGCCCTAGCAACCAGTTCTGGAAATGTAGTTACTAGTTAGTAGGGGGGTGGCTGTGTCCTCTATTTTATTCCGGGACATTGTATTGTCCCGGAATGAAGGTGTCTGGGACAGAGTTGTCAAATGCGGGACAGTCCCGGGCAATCCGGGACACGTGGGCACCCTAACAGTATCTGGAGGCCTCACTGCTCTGGTGGTGTAGGGGGGGAGCATGGCTGGGTAAGTATAACTGCCCGTGGGGGGGGCTATCATAAAGAGGAGTTCCACCCAAATTTGGAACTTCCTCTTGTTCCACTCCTCACCCCCTTACATGCCACATTTGGCATGTAATATTTTTTTTGGGGGGAGGGGGAGTGGAGGCTTCAGTAGGAGTGGGACTTCCTGTCCCACTTCCTGCTTCCGCCGAGGGGCTGGTTAGGCAATTAAGCCTTAATCGCCTACACCAGCCCCTCACTGTAGGCGATCACATGGGACACTGACAGGTCCCATGCGATCGCCTCTCCAATCAGCGGCATGCGCAGTGCGGCTCGCGCATGCGCAGTGCGGCTCGCGCATGCGCAGTGGGTGACCGGCCGTGAAGCCGAAGGCTGTCACGGCTGGGTGCCCACAGTCGGGATGGAGACGCCGGCCGGGGAGGGGGGGAGAGGAGCGGAGCCCCGGTCGGCGCGTCGCTGGAACGCAGGAGCAGGTAAGTGAGTGTTTATTAAAAGCCAGCAGCTACACTTTTTGTAGCTGCTGCGTTTTGATAAACACATTTTTTGGCTGGAACACCCCCTTTAAGGCACTGGTATTTTTAAATCAGGAATGCTAGCGGTGGTTAAACGCAAAGTTTCGATCAATATGTAGAACCAGAAGGCATGGACCGGAATGAAAAAAAAAATGGACTGAAATAGAAAAACTGAGAAGATAAATTGTAAAGTTACACTGGATTCAAAGGAAGCCGAGCGATCCGAGCGCCGAGGATGCGCGTTAACTTATCAAGTTCTTATCATTTCCGAGACTCGTCAATGAGACAACGCGGCTCTGATTGTACTACCTGCTGCTCTCCCGTGTCATCTCTCTTTAGACTTCATCTCCCCTTTATCTCTGTCTATTTATTCCTCGCCCTCCTCTTGTTCCACGCCTGGTGCGCCGCGTGGAGAATTTTGAGTGATTATGAATTAATCATTGCGAGGCTCTGCACTTTTATTTTTTATGTCCGTCTCCATTCCTGGCAAGCAATTCAACAGTAATAAAAACATTTCTGTGAACTTCATGACAGCATTTAATTTCTCTCATAAACCGCGCATTCAAGAACACAACGGAATTTGGATCCCACCTATTTCCCTTTATCAAACTCTACAGCACAGGCGTCAAACACAAGGCCCGCGGGCCAAATCGGGCCCTCGAGGCCATTTCATGTGGCCCTCGCACCTTTCCTGCAGCTGCAGGAGAGCTCCAGCCCTAGGCTCCAGACCCCCTACTTTCTGCTTTTTAAGCAATGCATCCATCTTCTTCCCAGCAGCAGCATAAGGAAAGGAGGGTGCACTGCAGTGGCGGTACGTCCATAGAGGGCGCTGGAGCGCCGCCCCCTCTGGCTACCGCACACACCACTGACAATATACATATATTCATGCATTACATTGCATGAATCTATGTATTGCCGCCGAATATTCAGATGGCCGGCCCCCTGGTGAGCGCCGGCCATCTGAATAAAGGCGGCTGCGGAAGTGCCTATCAGAGCCGGCGGCTCTGATAGGCTTTTCGATTACAGCCCTCAGGCTGTAGTCGGCTTCCGGATGCTTATCCTCAAGACGCACGGTATGTGTGTTTCTTAGATAAGAGTGACAGGCATCTCAGCCAATCAGGTTACCGATAACCTGATTGGCTGAAGCGTCAACGAGGGCGGAAGAACACATCCAGGGACAGAAGAAGAAGCATGGCTGACCCCAGGTAAGTGCCGGGGGGGGGGGGCATTTTACGGGGCACAGTGGCTACAATGGCAGGGCACTGTGGCGACAATGGCAGGGCACAGTGGTGACAATGGCAGGGCACAGTGGTGACAATGGCAGGGCACAGTGGTGACAATGGCAGAGCACAGTGGTGACAATGGCAGGGCACAGTGGCTACAATGGCAGGGCACAGTGGCTACAATGGCAGGGCACAGTGGTGACAATGGCAGGGCACAGTGGCTACAATGGCAGGGCACAGTGGCTACAATGGCAGGGCACAGTGGCTACAATCAGTGGACAATCATAATGCGGCCCACCATGAAATTGAGTTTGACACCCCTGGTGTACAACTGTCCTATCAACTATCTAAGTGGACATCGCCCAGGGAAGTGATTCCTGACAGAGGTGAACACCGTCCATTGGCCCCATAAGATTTTCGGTAGCATAGTTCAAAGCAGTGGCGGCTGGTGCTCAATTTTTTTTTAGGGGAGGGGGGGGGGCAAACAAACTGAAAAAAAAAACATCAATTGCAGCCACTGTTCCCATCAATTGCCATCACTGTGCCCATCAAACTCAGCCACTGTGCCCATCAAACGCAGCCACTGTGCCCATCAAACGCAGCCTCTGTGTCATCAAATGCAGCCACTGTGCCTATCAATTGCTGCCACTGTGCCTATCAAATGCAGCTACTGTGCCCATCAATTGCCATCACAGTGCCCATCAAACGCAGCCACTGTGCCCATCAAACGCAGCCACTGTGCCCATCAAACACACCCACTGTGTCCATCAATTGCAGCCACTGTGCTTATCAAAAGCAGTCACTGTGCCCATCAAATGCAGCCACTGTGCACATCAATTGCCGCCACTGTGCCTATCAAACGCAGCTACTGTGCCCATCAATTGCCACCACTGTGCCTATCAAACGCAGCTACTGTGCCCATCAATTGCCACCACTGTGACATCAAATGCAGCCACTGTGCCAAACGCAGCCACTGTGCCGATCAAACGCAGCCACTGTGCCCATCAAACGCAGCCACTGTGCCCATGAAACGCATCCACTGTGTCATCAAACGCAGCCACTGTGCCCATCAAACACAGCCTCTGTGTCATCAAACACAGCCACTGTGCCTATCAATTGCTGCCACTGTGCCTATCAAATGCAGCCACTGTGCCCATCAAACGCAGCCACTGTGCCCATCAAACGCAGCCACTGTGCCCATCAAACGCAGCCTCTGTGTCATAAAACACAGCCACTGTGCCTATCAATTGCTGCCACTGTGCCTATCAAATGCAGCTACTGTGCCCATCAATTGCCATCACTGTGCCCATCAAACGCAGCCACTGTGCCCATCAAACACAGCCACTGTGTCTATCAAACACAGCCACTGTGCCCATCAATTGCAGCCACTGTGCCATCAAACGCAGCTACTGTGTCCATCAAACACAACCACTGTGCCCATCAAACGCAGCCAATGTGCCCATCAAACGCAGCCACTGTCCTTATAAAAAGCAGTCACTGTGCCCATCAAATGCAGCCACTGTGCACATCAATTGCCGCCACTGTGCCTATCAAACGCAGCTACTGTGCCCATCAATTGCCACCACTGTGCCTATCAAACGCAGCTACTGTGCCCATCAATTGCCACCACTGTGCCTATCAAACGCAGCCACTGTGCCCATCAATTGCAGCCACTGTGCCATCAAACGCAGCCACTGTGCCCATCAAACGCAGCCACTGTGCCCATCAAACGCATCCACTGTGTCATCAAACGCAGCCACTGTGCCCATCAAATGCAGCCACTGTGCCCATCAATTGCCACCACTGTGCCATCAAAGTCAGCCACTGTGCCCATCAAACACAGCCACTGTGCCCCATAAAACACAGCCACTGTGCCCATCAAACGCAGCCACTGTGCCCCATCAAACACAGCCACTGTGTCCATCAAATGCAGCCACTGTGCCCATCAAACGCATCCACTGTGTCATCAAACGCAGCCACTGTGCCCTTCAAACTCAGCCACTGTGCCCATCAAACGCAGCCACTGTGCCCATCAAACGCAGTCACTGTGCCCATCAAACGCATTCACTGTGTCATCAAACGCAGCCACTGTGCCCATCAAATGCAGCCACTGTGCCCATCAATTGCCACCACTGTGCCATCAAAGTCAGCCACTGTGCCCATCAAACGCAGCCACTGTGCCCCATCAAACACAGCCACTGTGCCCATCAAATGCAGCCACTGTGCCCATCAAACACATCCACTGTGTCATCAAAAGCAGCCACTGTGCCCTTCAAACTCAGCCACTGTGCCCATCAAACACAGCCACTGTGCCCATCAATTGCAGCCACTGTGCCCATCAAATGCAGCCACTGTGCTTATAAAAAGCAGTCACTGTGCCCATCAAATGCAGCCACTGTGCCCATCAATTGCCACCACTGTGCCTATCAAACGCAGCTACTGTGCCCATCAATTGCCACCACTGTGGCATCAAACGCAGCCACTGTGCCCATCAAACGCAGCCACTGTGACCATCAAACGCAGCCACTGTGTCATCAAATGCAGCCACTGTGCCCATCAAACGCAGCCACTGTGCCCATCAAAACACAGCCACTGTGCCCATCAAGGACCGCTCCAAAAAGTCCTGCTAGCCGCATCTTTGGAGCGGCAAGAGGAGCGGTGTGTTTACCCCTCCTCCACCGCTCCTTTGCATTGAAAGCAATAGGAAACCTTGGCTATACCGCCAGCAATGCACCTCTGCATTAACCCTTTTTCCGCCGCCAGCGGGGGGTTAAAACCGCACCGCTAGCGGCCAAATACCGCTGCAATTCCGACGGTATACCGCCACCGCACCTCCCGCCCCAGTGTGAAAGGGGCCTTACAGTGAGTAATGCGCCTCCCATGGGGGGGGTGGGGGGTTACTTTAATGGCTCCCGTATCGCAGCGTCGCACGGCCGCGCAATTGTCAGTTAAATCGACGCAGTGCCGAATCGCAAAAAAATGCCCCGCTCATTCAGCAGCCAAATCTTCGGGGGCTGAAGCGGTTAAAGAAGAAATACAGGGAGTGCAGAATTATTAGGCAAGTTGTATTTTTGAGGATTAATTTTATTATTGAACAATAACCATGTTCTCAATGAACCCAAAAAACTCATTAATATCAAAGCTGAATATTTTTGGAAGTAGTTTTTAGTTTGTTTTTAGTTTTAGCTATTTTAGGGGGATATCTGTGTGTGCAGGTGACTATTACTGTGCATAATTATTAGGCAACTTAACAAAAAACAAATATATACCCATTTCAATTATTAATTCTTACCAGTGAAACCAATATAACATCTCAACATTCCCAAATATACATTTCTGACATTCAAAAACAAAACAAAAACAAATCAGTGACCAATATAGCCCCCTTTCTTTGCAAGGACACTCATGCAGCCTGCCATCCATGGATTCTGTCAGTGGTTTGATCTGTTCACCAGCAACCACAGCCTCCCAGACAATGTTCAGAGAGGTGTACTGTTTTCCCTCCTTGTAAATCTCACATTTGACGATGGACCACAGGTTCTCAATGGGGTTCAGATCAGGTGAACAAGGAGGCCATGTCATTAGTTTTTCTTCTTTTATACCCTTTCTTGCCAGCCACGCTGTGGAGTACTTGGACGCATGTGATGGAGCATTGTCCTGCATGAAAATCATGTTTTTCTTGAAGGATGCAGACTTCTTCCTGTACCACTGCTTGAAGAAGGGGTCTTCCAGAAACTGGCAGTAGGACTGGGAGTTGAGCTTCACTCCATCCTCAACCCGAAAAGGCCCCACAAGCTCATCTTTGATGATACCAGCCCAAACCAGTACTCCACCTCCACCTTGCTGGCATCTGAGTCGGACTGGAGCTCTCTGCCCTTTACCAATCCAGCCACGGGCCCATCCATCTGGCCCATCAAGACTCACTCTCATTTCATCAGTCCATAAAAACTTAGAGATATTTCTTGGCCCAGTCTTGACGTTTCAGCTTGTGGTTCTTATTCAGTGGTGGTCGTCTTTCAGCCTTTCTTACCTTGGCCATGTCTCTGAGTATTGCACACCTTGTGCTTTTGGGCACTCCAGTGATCTTGCAGCTCTGAGATATGGCCAAACTGGTGGCAAGTGGCATCTTGGCAGCTGCACGCTTGACTTTTCTCAGTTCATGGGCAGTTATTTTGCTCCTTGGTTTTTCCACACGCTTCTTGCGACCCTGTTGACTATTTTGAATGAAACGCTTGATTGTTCGATGATCACGCGTCAGAAGCTTTGCATTTTTAAGAGTGCTGCATCCCTCTGCAAGATATCTCACTATTTTTGACTTTTCTGAGCCTGTCAAGTCCTTCTTTTGACCCATTTTGCCAAAGGAAAGGAAGTTGCCCAATAATTATGCACACCTGATATAGGGTGATGATGTCTTTAGACCACACCCCTTCTCATTACAGAGATGCACATCACCTAATATGCTTAATTGGTAGTAGGCTTTCGAGCCTATACAGCTTGGAGTAAGACAACATGCATAAAGAGGATGATGTGGTCAAAATACTAATTTGCCTAATAATTCTGCACTCCCTGTAGATCGATTAAATACAAAAGGCAAACAGACAAAACTGTATAAAAAATTGAGAAAACAAAAGAGAAAAATGTTGGAATTTGTTTTTATGTTTTTTTTTTTGGAAATTTATTCCGGCAAAGATGATAAAAGTGTCGCGATTCCCAGAAAAGACCGGAAAAAAACGTTTCTTTATCTCACAGAGGACACGTCTCCGGCGTACGCGGCGGGCAGATAGCGGTGAAAGCGCGCACGACAATAGTCGCCATTCCCCGCACTTCCCGGAATAAATGATGGCAATTTGCTGTCCCCGGCTCCGGCGGAGGATTGTACGGGGCGCTGATTGCGGATAATGGCGCCCAATTCTTCTCCTCGGCTCCGGCCTGATCCAGATCTCCTCTGTATGCAGTCGCAGCGGGGAGGACCGGTAATACCCTTATTACCCGCCGCCGGCACCTCCGGGGGGGGGGGGGACAAATCATTATTATCAATTACAATAATCATCGGCTCTCAGATTACCTTCCCCTGACCCGGCTCCTCCAATGTGATTGTACCGCGCCGCGCGCGGCGGACGTGACCGTCCCATAACGAGGATAGAATGGTCTTCTCTTCTACGTGGGTTCCGTTCGGGGCGCCAACCCTGGTTTTATCATTTGTTCTATAACTACTTCACCTCTGGAAGGTTTTACCCCTCCCCCCGCACTGCGCTACTTTAACTTGTAATTGCGCGCTCATGCGACTCTGTACCCAAATTACATTTATATCGTTTTTTTCACACAGATAGAGCTTTCTTTTGGTGGTATTTTGATCACCTCTGGGGTTTTTATTGTTTAACCACTTCAATACTGACCACTAGGGGCGGACTGACAACTCACGGGGCCCCTGGGCAATAGGAGATTATGGCCCCCCCGGGCAATAGGAGATTATGGGCCCCCCGGCAATAGGATATTATGGGGCCCCTGGGCAATAGGAGATTATGGGCCCCCGGGCAATAGGAGATTATGGGGCCCCTGGGCAATAGGATATTATGGGGCCACTGGGCAATAGGAGATTATGGCCCCCCGGGCAATAGGAGATTATGGCCCCCTGGGCAATAGGAGATTATGGGCCCCCGGGCAATAGGAGATTATGGGGCCCCCGGCAATAGGATATTATGGGCCCCCGGGCAATAGAAGATTATGGCCCTCCGGCAATAGGATATTGTGGGGCCCCCGAGCAATAGGAGATTATGGGACCCCCGGCAATAGAAGATTATGGCCCCCCGGCAATAGGATATTGTGGGGCCCCCGAGCAATAGGATATTGTGGGGCCCCCGAGCAATAGGAGATTATGGGGCCCCGGCAATAGGATATTATGGGGCCCCCGGGCAATAGGAGATTATGGGGCCCCCAGCAATAGGATATTATGGGGCCCCCGGCAATAGGATATTATGGGGCCCCCGGCAATAGGAAATTATGGGGCCCCCGGGCAATAGGAGATTATGGGGCCCCCCGACAATAGGAGATTATGGGGCCCCCGGGCAATAGGTAATCATTGGGCCCCCAGGCAATAGGAGATTATGGGGCCCCCGGGGAATAGGAGATTATGGGGCCCCCCCGGGCAATAGGATATTATGGGGTTCCCGGGCAATAGGAGATTATGGGGCCCCCAGGCAATAGGATATTATTGGGCCCCCGGGATAATAAGAAATTAGGGGGCCCCCAGGCAATAGGAGATTATGGGGACCCCAGGCAATAAATTATGGGGCCACACAGTATACACACACAGACACGCACTGTATATATACAATATACACACAGGGCCGCCATCAGGAATTTTGGGGCCCCTTACACAGCTTCAGGCATGGGCCCCCTGGAGCAGGGGGGTGCTGCCACCGCAAATTGAGAAGCGGGGGGAGTGGTGTCACAAGTTGTGAAGCGGGGGGGGAATCAAAAAGCTGGGGGGGGGGCTGCCGCCACAAATTAAGATTGGGGGGATTTGGGTGCTGAAAAATGAAAATAAATGGGGATGCCATTCGGGGCCCTGGAGACCACCGGGCTCCTTAGAGGTCGGGGGAGGGGGGCTGTGGCTGCTAACGGAAAAAAAAAAGAAGGGGGGATGCCACCCTGGCCCCTTAGAGGTCAGGGGGCTTTGGGTGCTGACGAACAAACATAAATAAATAAATAAAACCGGGCCCCTTAGAGTTCGGGAGGGGGGATTTGGGTGCTGACGAAAATTAAAAAAAAAAAAAGAAAAAAGCTGGGGCCCTTAGAGGTCGGGGGGGGGGGGGGCTTTGGGTGCTGACAAAAATAAAAAAATAAAAAAAATAAAAATATTATAATAATAATAAAAATAAAAAAAAGGGGGGGGATGCCATCAGGGCCCCTGGGGATCACCGGGCCCCTTACAGGTGTACTACCTGTACCCCCCTGATGGCGGCCTGGATACACATACACACACACTGAAAAGGTACTGGAGAGGGGGGGGGGGCAGCCATAATCCTGGGATTTTTTTTAAAAACACAGATTTATACATACTGTCCCTGGCTTTACTGAGGCTGGCAACACTGATAGGGCCCCCTAGTGGCACGGGGCCCTCGGGCAGTGCCTGAGTGCCCAAATGGTCAGTCCGCCCCCTTCCCTTCTGCTGGCCACTTTTACCTCCTTCCCGCCGAGGGCCAATTTTAAGCGCTGTTGCACATTGAATGACAATTGCGCAGTCGTGCAACACTGTAACCAAACAACATTTTTATAACTAGAGATTTCTTTCGGTGGTAATTAACCACTTCAGCCCCAGTATAAATTTTTACCCCCTTCTTCCCCCTTTTTTTTTTTGCGATTTGGACTTGTTTTGCTTTAACTGACAATTGCGCGGTCGTGCGACGTGGCTCCCAAACCAAATTGGCGTCCTTTTTTCCCCACAAATTTTTGTTGCGCTATAAACAAAAATAGAGCGACAATTAAATAAAGAAGTAATATTTTTTTACTTTTTGCTGTAATAAATATCCCGGGGGCACCCGGCGGACATCGAGTCCGCGCCCCCAACAGGTACTTTGCATAGCACAGCTGCGCCATTCTGCCGACGTATATCAACAGGCGGCGGTTGGCAAGCGGTTATTCGCCACTGAGGTTTATTATTTTTAGCTAAATAAAGGTAAATAAAGAACAAAAATGTTGAAAAAAAAAAAAAAAACATATATTTTTGTTAATTTCAGTTTTGCAATTTTGTAAATAAATAATTGTTCATTTTATAAATTTAGCCCAAAATGTATTTATTTTGTGAAAAAAAACAAAAAAACAAAAACAAATGAGTGTATATTATTTATCCTGTAGGAAAGTTATAGAATCCACAAACTATGGTATATTCAGTATCTGACAAAAGTAAGTACACCCCTAACATTCTTGTAAATCTTTTCTTGTATCTTTTCATGTGACAACACTGGAGAAATGACACTTTGTATCTCCAATGTTGTGTAGTGAGTGTACATGGGGGGGAGGGGTGTACATTGGGGGAGGGGTCTTTGTATCTCCAATGTTGTGTAGTGAGTGTACAGCTTGTATAACAAATAACTCAACACACAGTCAATAATGTCTAAACTGCTGGCAACAAAAGTGAGTACACCCCTAAGTAAAAATGTCCTAATTGCGCCCAATTATTAATTTTCCCTTCCCCCGGTGTCATGTGACTCGTTAGTGTTACAAGGTCTCAGGTGTGAATGGGGAGCAGGTGTGTTAAATTTGGTGTTATCGCTCTCACTCTCTCATACTGGTCACTGGAAGGACAACATGGCCCCTCATGGCAAAGAACTCTCTGAGGATCTGATATAAAGAATTGTGTCTCTACATAAAGATGGCCGAGGAGATAAGAAGATCGCCGAGACCCTGAAACTGATCTGCAGTATAACAGGACGGGTTCCCCTCCCCCCGCCTCGCCATGGTCCACCAAAGAAGTTGAGGTCACATGCTCAGCGTCATATCCAGAGGTTGTCTTTGGGAAATAGACGTATGAGTGCTGCCAGCATTGCTGCAGAGGGTGAAGGGTGGGGGGGGAGGGGTCAGCCTGTCAGGGCTCAGACCATACGCCGCACACTGCATCAAATTGGTCTCCAGAAGGAAGCCTCTTCTAAAGATGATGCACAAGAAAGAGCCGCAAACAGTTTGCTGAAGACAAGCAGACTGAGGACGTGGATTACTGGAACCGTGTCCTGTGGTCTGATGAGACCAAGATAAAGGTATTTGGTGTCAAATGGTGTCAGGCGTCTGTGGGGGGGGGGCAGGTGAGGAGGAAAAAGACAAGTGTGTCTTGTCTACAGTCAGGCATGGTGGGGGGAGTGTCATGGTCTGGGGGTGCATGAGTGCTGCCGGCACTGGGGGGCTACAGATCATTGAGGGGACCGTGAATGCCAACATGTACTGTGACATACTGAAGCAGAGCATGATCCCCTCCCTTCAGAGACTGGGCCGCAGGGTAGTATTCCAACTTGATAACCACCCCAAACACACCTCCAAGACCACCACTGCCTTGCTAAAAAAGCTGAGGGTGAAGGTGATGGACTGGCCAAGCATGTCTCCAGACCTAAACCCTATTGATCATCTGCGGGGTGGAAGGTGGAGGAGCGCAAGGTCTCCAACATCCACCAGCTCAGTGATGTCATCATGGGGGAGGGGAAGAAGACACCAGTGGCAACCTGTGAAGCTCTGGTGACCTCCATGCCCAAGAGGGTGAAGGCAGTGCTTGCAAATAATGGTGGCCACACAAAATATTGAGACTTTGGGCCCAACTTGACCTAAACCCTATTGATCATCTGTGGGACATCCTCAAACGGAAGGTGGAGGAGCGCAAGGTCTCCAACATCCACCAGCTCAGTGATGTCATCATGGGGGAGGGGAAGAGGACTCCAGTGGCAACCTGTGAAGCTCTGGTGACCTCCATGCCCAAGAGGGTGAAGGCAGTGCTGGAAAATAATGGTGGCCAGTCTTTAGCATCCACCAAGAGATGAAAGCCTCAGCTTTGGGTGGACTGGCGCTCTACAATGGAACACACGCTTGTGGCTGAACGCATACTTATCTACCAGCCGCTGGCGGTAACCGGCCTCGCCGTTGATTGTTTACATGCAGCCGTTACACAGAACCACTTATCAGTGCCGGTGAGTAATGGCGACACTAAAATATTGTCATCCTCCTAATTAATGCGTCACGACGAAACAATTACTGGCGGGGCAGACAATTTGGGATGAGTGCGGAGGCCCGCTACGTTTAATTAGGCGATGGAAAATCGAGCGAGATTGCCTCCAGCCCAATCAATAACAATAAAAAGCCGTCACGTGTGAGAGGTTCTAGGATTTTGCCAGAGTTCAGCTTTTTAAATTGGGTTTAAGTTTATTGTCCATGCAGAGCGGAGACGCAACGCGGCCTGATCAGATATTAAAGAAGATTGAGCAACCGATCGATAATAAACAGTTACCGCGATCCTGTGACCTGGAATACCCGGTAATTGGCACCGTCTCTAAATGACGGGACGTGCAACCGGAGGCTACCTTTGTTGTGTGCCCAGAGAGGGTCCAAAATGGCGGGCGTACACATCCAAGAATCCTCAACTCTGCTCCATTGTGGACCTATGATCCCCCCACCCTGCTGTGCACCGCTCCACTGTAGGGCCCCCAAAGAACTCCAGAAAGGGTCCAAAATGGCGGGCGTACACATCCAAGAATCCTCAACTCTGCTCCATTGTGGACCTATGATCCCCCCACCCTGCTGTGCGCCGCTCCACTGTAGGGCCCCCACAGAACTCCAGAAAGGGTCCAAAATGGTGGGCGTACACATCCATGAACACTCAACTTTCTTCCATTGTGGACCTCTGACCCCCACCCTGCTGTGCACCACTCTATTGTAGTCCCCCAACTAACAGCAGAGAGGGTCCATAATGGCAGGAAATGGAATACACATCCAAGAACCCTCAACTTTGTTCCATTGTGGACCTCTGACATTCCCCACCCTGCTGTGCACCACTCCGCTGTAGGTCCCCCAAAAAACAACAGGAAGGGTCCAAAATGGTGGGCATATGCATCCAAGAACCCTCAACTTTGTTCCATTGTGGACTCCTGACCCCCACCCTGCTGTGCACCACTCCACTATAGGGCCCCAAAGAACACCAGAGAGGGTCCAAAATGGCGGGCGTACACATCCAAGAACACTCAAGTTTCCTCCATTGTGGACCTCTGATCCCCTCTCTGCTGCACACCACTATAATGCAGTCCCCCAACTAACACCAGAGAGGGTTCTTGTTGTTGTTGTGTGCCCAGAGAGGGTCCAAAATGGCGGGAATACGCATACAAGAATCCTCAACTCTGCTCCATTGAGGACCTATGATCCCCCCACCCTGCTGTGCGCCACTCCACTATAGGGCCCCAAAGAACACCAGAAAGGGTCCAAAATGGCGGTTGTACACATCCAAGAACACTCAACTTTCTTCCATTGTGGACCTCTGACATCCCCCACCCTGCTGTGCACCACTCCACTGTAGGCCCCCAAAGAACACCAGAAAGGGTCCAAATTGGCGGGTTTGCACATCCAAGAACCTTTAACTTTGTTCTATTTTGGACCACTGACCCCCTCTCTGCTGTACACCACTCTATTGCAGTCCCCCAACTAACACCAGAGGGGCTCCATAATGGTGGGTGTACACATCCAAGAAGCCTCAATTGTGTTCCATTGTGGACCACTGACCTCCTTTCTGCTGTGCACCACTCTATTGCAGTTCTCCAACTAACACCAGAAGGGGTCCAAAATGGCGTGCGTACACATTCAAGAATCCTCAAATCTGTTCCATTGTGGACTTCTGACCCCCCACCTTGCTGTGCACCACTCTAGGGTCCCAAAAGAACACCAGAGATGGTCCAAAATGGTGGGCATACACATCCAATAACCGTCAACTTTGTTCCGGTGTAGCCATCTGACACCCCTTCGGCTGCGCACCACTCCAATGCAGTGCCCCCAACTAACACCAGAGAGGGTCCAAAATGGTGGGACTACACATCCAAGAATCCTCAACTCTGTTCCATTGTGGACCCATGACCCCCACCCTGCTGTGCACCACTCTATTGTAGTCCCCCAACTAACAGCAGAGAGGATCCATAATGGCAGGATGGGGCCCCACCCTGCTGTGCATCACTCCAATGTAGTGCCCCCAAAGAATTACAGAGAGGGTCCAAAATGGAGCCCTCAACTTTGTTCCATTGTAGACCTCTAAACTACCCTGCTGTGCACCACTCCACTACAAGGCCCCCAAAGAACACCAAAGAGGGTCCAATATGGTCTGCGTAAATGTCCAAGAACCCTCAACTTTGTTCCATTGTGGACCTCTCATCCCCCCCCCCCCAATCCTTCTGCGCACCACTCCACTGTAGGGCCCCCAAAGAACACCTAAGAGGACCCAAAATGGTGGGCGTACACATCAAGAACCCTCAACTTTGTTCCATTATGGACCTCAGACCCCCCCCCCTCCCTGCTGTGCACCACTCTAATACAGTGCCCCCAACTAACACCAGAGGGGGTCACAAATGGTGGGTGTACACATCCAAGAATCCTTAACCTTGTTCAACTGTAGACCAATTACCCCCCCTCTGCTGCTCACCACTCTCATGCAGTGCCCCCAACTAACACCAGAGGGGGTCACAAATGGTGGGCGTACACATCCAAGAATCCTCAACCTTGTTCAACTGTAGACCACCGACCCCCCCTCTGCTGCTCACCACTCTAATGCAGTGCCTCCAACTAACACCAGAGGGGGTCACAAATGGTGGGTGTACACATCCAAGAATCCTTAACCTTGTTCAACTGTAGACCAATTACCCCCCCTCTGCTGCTCACCACTCTAATGCAGTGCCCCCAACTAACACCAGAGGGGGTCACAAATGGTCGGCGTACACATCCAAGAACCCACTGACGCCCCCCACCCTGCTGTGCACCACTCCATTGTAGGTCCCCCAAAGAACACCAGAGAGGGTCCAAAATTGTGGGCGTACACATCCAAGAACCCTCAACTTTGTTCTATTGTGAAGCCAATTTGCTGGTATAGCAGGGTGGGAGGGTTCGGGGCACATGGCCCTGCGCCCCATGGACAATATGAAACTGGCCAATTAGGACCTCGAGGCGTGGTCATGTGCTTGTGAGGGGATGATGAACCTGGTAGAGACCTGTTGGTCCGGTGCCCCGCATAGTGCAGGACCACATAGATGGTGTGGGCTGGGGGGGGGGGCTGTGCCCCTTGTGGCCCGGCCGCCACTGTTAAGCAGCCTAAGTTGGAATAATCCTCTTATTTCACTTTTTATATCTTTCACAATCAACGTTTCCATTGATTTTCAAATTAAATTCATTTTTCGAAAATCAGATTCCTCTTCGAATGCGGACAATTTATTTTACTAAAATTTATTTGGGATTCTTTGAAATTTACTTTTGTGATTCGGAATATTTGGATACATCCAAATCTCCACATAACGAAAATACAATGTACCCCATTACCATTTCACACAGGGAGGGGTCAGGATCTGGGGGTCCCCTTTGTTAAAGGGGTCTTCCAGATTCTGATAAGCCCCCTGCCCGCAGACCCCCACAACCACCGGGCAAGGGTTGTGGGGAAGAGACCCTTGTCCCCATCAACATGGGGACAAGGTGCTTTGGGGGGCACCCTAAAGCACCCTCCCAATGTTGAGGGCATGTGACCTGGTGCGGTTCAGGAGAGGGGGCGCACTCTGTCCCCCCCTCTTTTCTGCGGCCGGCCAGGTCAACGTGCTCAGATAAGGGGTCTGGTGTGGATTTTGGGGGGGAACTCCACGCCATTTTTTTTTTAAATTTGGGGTGGAGTTCCCCTTAAATTCCACACCAGACCTGAAGGGTCTGGTTGTGGATATTTGGGGGGAACCGCCGCGTCATTTTTTTTTAAATTGACGGCGGGGTTCCCCTTAATATCCATACCAGACCTAAAGGGTCTGGTTATTGAATTTGCGGGGACCTCCGCGCTTTTTTTTTTTCCCCGGACCCGAACTTTTATCAATTATTCGGGTCGGGGTTCGGGAAAAACCCCAAATCCGTACCGAACGCAAACTTTACAGTTCGGGTTCGCTCAACCCTAAACGTGACATCATTGGGAGGGGGGGGGGGACGCACGGGGGCTTCGCTCTTTTTTAGAAGACTCCTCCTGATACAATGTAGCTAATTAGTGTTGAGCAGAATATGCCATATTCGATTTTGCGATATATCTCGAATATATAGTCGAATATTCGAGATATATTCGTTAAATGCGAATATTCGCGATATTTTTTGGAAATGAAATGATTGCGAAATTTCGCTATTGCGAATGCGAATTGCGAATTAAATTTCGAGAAATGCGGAATGGAGCACTCTGATTGGCTCAGAATATTCGTGATATTTTTATAATACAAAATAATCGCGAAATTTCGAGAAATGCGGAATGGAGCGCTCTGATTGGCTCAGAATATTCGTGATATTTTATAATACAAAATAATTGCGAATATTCGGCAAATGCGGAAGGAGCACTCTGATTGGCTCAGAATATTCTTGATATTTTATAATACAAAATAATCGCGAAATTTCGAGAAATGCGGAATGGAGCACTCTGATTGGCTCAGAATATTCGTGATATTTTATAATACAAAATAATCGCGAAATTTCGAGAAATGCGGAATGGAGCACTCTGATTGGCTCAGAATATTCGTGATATTTTATAATACAAAATAATCGCGAAATTTCGAGAAATGCGGAATGGAGCACTCTGATTGGCTCAGAATATTCGTGATATATTACAATACAAAATAATTGCGAATATTCGGCAAATGCGGAAGGAGCACTCTGATTGGCTCAGAATATTCTTGATATTTTATCGTAATTTCGCAAAAATGCGAATGAGAAATTGATTGCGGAATTTCGACAGTAACACTCTGAAATCGAATATATGTGTTATTTTAGCTAAAAACAATATTGCGAATTTCTCGAAAATAATCGCGCGATATCGCTATTGCCGAATAATCGCATTGCGATTTTTCGGCAATATAAAATGAGCGCTGCAGCTACTCGGCCCAGGGTCTCTAATCATACCAGCAATGCTTTTAGACGTCGATGGGGATCTCTAGGATGTGATCTGTTCTAAAAAAAAATTGAAAAAATACGAATATTCGAAATAGCGAATATTCACCGCGAAATTCGGAATATATCGCGAATACTCGAATATGCCATATTCGAGCCGAATATTCGCAATACGAATATTCGTGAGCAACACTATAGCTAATCAGCCTCGGTGTAAAATGTTAGAGTCCCCCGGGGGGGAGTAATACGGAGCCGCAAGGCGGAATGGAAGATGCGCCGACGATTACACGAGGATGTATTGCCGCCGCCGCCACCGTCCCGCGTTCCTATTAAGATTAAAAAACATATTTGCCGTCGCCTGTAGATATATTTAGAAACGTGGTGGCGGCGGAGGACGCGGTCGTAAATTTAAGAGACGGTCGTCACCTATGAAATGAAATGACTGGATGACAAATGTGTGGAAAAGGGGCTCCTTGAAAATAAAAATCCAATTTGTAGTCCATCAGCGGGAAAAGCGGCCGGCCTCGGCGCCCTGTGGACAGTTGTATAACGAGTTCTGATGAGGTCGTGGCGTTTCGTAACCGACTTATGGACTGGGTCTTCCTCCCGGCAGATCGGTGAAGGAGTTTGGTTGTAGATAAGTGGGCCGGATCAGGTGATGGATTTATTACGTAGGTCTATAGGCACACCGATGTCCAATGATCTCAGAGGGCGCCCCCTGCTGGGTACTCTTGTATTACTGACTTCTTCCCAAAGTCCATACATCAGAACAAATACAATGGGTAGATTACAGTCCTGTCTACACCTTGCTTTTGCTTGGTGCTTCGGTGAGGCTTTGGTGGGGCTTTGGTGGTACTTCAATGGGGCTGGGGCTTCGGTGAGGCTTCAGTGGGGCTTCAAGCAAGCTTTGCCATAGACTTCTATGGAGGCTTTAAAGATGCTTTGATCCACAACTGAAGGAAAATGGTTAGCTTACAGTCCTTGCTTCAGCTTGCCTTCAATTGCCTTCAAAGACTCCATAGAAGTCTATGGCAAAGCTCGCTTGATGCCCGACTGAAGCTCCACAAAGCCTCACTGAAGTCTCACCGAAGCCCCATTGAAGCCTCACGAAGCCTTATTGAAGCCCCATTGAAGCCTCACGAAGCCCCACCGAATCCCCATTGAGGCTCCACCGAAGCCTCATTAGGCTTTGGTGGAGCTTCAGTGGGACTTCTGTGGGGCTCCGATGAGGCTTCAGTGAGTCTATGGCAAAGCTCGCTTGAAGCCCCACAAAACCTCACCAAAGCCTCATCGAAAGCCCCATTGAAGCTCCACCAAAGCCTCATCGGGGCTTCGGTGGGGCTTCGCTAGGGCTTCAAGCAAACTTTGCCATAGACATCTATGGAGGCTTTGAAGACGCTTTGAAGCACAACTGAAGCAAAATGGTAGCTTACAGTCCTCGCTTTTGCTTTGTTTCGGCTTGGCTTCAAAAATTATAATCCATGTCGTATTAGTTGTGCTTCAATTGTCTTCAAAGCCTCCATAGAAGTCTATGGCAAAGCTCGCTTGATGCCCGACTGAAGCCTCACCGAAGCTCCACAAAGCCTCACTGAAGTCTCACCGAAGCCCCACCGAAGCTCCATTGAAGCCTCACGAAGCCTTATTAAAACCCCATTAAAGCCTCACGAAGCCCCACCCAAACCCCATTGAGGCTCCACCAAAGCCACACCGAAGCCTCATCAGGCTTTGGTGGAGCTTCAGTGGGACTTCGGTGGGGCTCCGATGAGGCTTCAGTGAGGTTTTGATGAAGCCTTCGGTGTTTATACCCCATGTCGCTTTAGTTGTGCTTCAAGGCGTCTTCAAAGCCTCCATAGAAGTCTATGGCAAAGCTCGCTTGAAGCCCCACTGAAGCCCCACAAAACACTTTACCGAAGCCTCATCGAAGCCCCACTGAAGCCCCATTGAAGCTCCACCAAAGCCTCATCGGGCTTTGGTGGAGCTTCAATGAGGCTTCGGTGGGGATTCAGCGGGGCTTCAAGCGAGCTTTGCCATAGACATCTATGGAGGCTTTGAAGCACAACTAAAGCGAAATGGTAGCTTACAGTCCTGTTAACACTTTGCTTTTGCTTCGGCTTGGCTTCAAAAATGATACCCCATGTCGTATTCGTTGTGCTTCAAAGCGTCTTCAAAGTCTCCATAGAAGCCTATGGCAAAGCTCGCTTGAAGCCCCACTGAAGCCTCACCGAATCCCCATCGAAGCCGCAAAAAGCCTCACCGAAGCCTCATTGAAGCCCCACAAAGCCTCAATGAAGCCTCACAAAGTCCCACCGAAGCCCCATTGAAGCCTCACGAAGCCTCATTGAAGCCCCACAAAGTCCCATTGAAGCCTCACCGAAGCCTCATCGAAGCCCCAAAAAGCCTCACCGAAGCCTCAAAAAGCCTCACCGAAGCCTCATTGAAGCCTCACCGAAGCCCCACAAAGTCCCACCGAAGCCCCATTGAAGCCCCATTGAAGCCTCGCGAAGCCTCATTGAAGCCCCACAAAGTCCCATTGAAGCTCCACCAAAGCTTCGATGAGGCTTTGGTGAGGCTTCAGTAGGGCTTCGGTGAGGCTTCAGTAGGGCTTTGGTGAGGCTTTGAAGAGGCTTCGATGTTTATACCCCATGTCGTTTAGTTGTGCTTCAAAGCGTCTTCAAAGCCTCCATAGAAGTCTATGGCAAAGCTCGCTCGAATCCCCACTGAAGCCTCGCCACAGCCTCATCGAAGTCTCATCGAAGCCCCACAAAGCTTTACCGAAGCCTCATCAAAGCCCCATTGAAGCTCCACCAAAGCCCCACCGAAGCCTCATCAAGCTTTGGTGGAGCTTCAATGGGGCTTTGTGGGGCTTCGATGAGGCTTCAGTGAGGCTTCAAGCAAGCTTTGTCATAGACATCTATGCAGGCTTTGAAGACGCTTTGAAGCACACCTAAAGCTAAATGGTTAGCTTACAGTCCCGTTTACAGCTTGCTTTTGCTTTGCTTTGCTCTCTCTCTATCACTCTACTGAGAGTTTACCAGGAAGGGAGGGAGGATGAGTCGTAAGAGGGCCAATGAGAGCTGCAGAGCTAGAAGTGTGTGTCTGTGTAAATCCAGGAAGTGAACAGGCTTCTGCCCACAGTTAAAATGGCTGCCGCCAGACTCAGTGGAGGGAGATTTCTGCAGCATATTTGGCAAGTACAGAATCCCATTATATATAAAATATAAATAGGGGTTGGAGGGAAGCTTCGAAATGGCAAAAAAAAATGTTATTAGACATGTGCAATTCGTTTCGTTCCGAATTCGTTTTTAAACACATTTTCACAAATTCGTTAATTCCGAAATCTCAGAATTTTTTAAATATCCATATTCTCGGATTTCCAAAATTTCTGATTTCCGAATATTCAAATTTCGGGAATTGAAAATGTTGGAATATTTAAATTTCGAAAATTTGTAAATTCCGAAATCCGAAATTCGGAAATTCAGCAATTCGAATATTCCAAAACTCAAAAATTCTGAAATTTGAATATCGTAAAAATTGGGATTTTTCAAATTTCCGAATTTTCCGAATTCCGAATTTTCGAATTTCAGGAATTTTCTAATTTCCGAATCTTTGAAAATCCGCAAATTCGAAAATCCGGAGATTCTAAATTCGAAATATTTAAATTTCGGAAAATTTGTAAATTCCAAAAAACCGAAATTCAAAAATTCAGAAATTCGAATATCGTAAAAATTGGGATTTTACACATTTCTGAATTTTCTGAATTTCCAAATTCTGAATTAAGAATTTTTGGATTTTCAGAATTTCTGAAAAATGAAAAAAAAATAATATAACAAAAACAAATTATACAAAGAAATTATACAAATTTTTTTTTTTTTAATTTCCAATAGACCAATAGAGGACGTCCACCCGTAGATTTACCACCAAAGAAGGACAGGCCCACTTATATGGGGGTGTGGCCTATATACCCCAAACATTTATTATCCAATCATAGAGATACACGTGTTAATGTATTAATACTAATTAGTTAGTATTTATATATTTTAGTACATAGAGATTATTGTAGAACTAAATGTATCTCTTTCTTTACCACCTTTCTAGGCTTATTGCCAACATATTGTGGTCACATTTATTAAGTATAAATGCCGGGAGTATTGCCGGGATATTTCTCAGCATCTTTATCTATAGAACGATGCTAAAGAAGCACTCCGAATTAAGTCACAGCAAAGGGCAAACTAAGGTAATGATTACGGGGGCATCCTTACACCTCCAGCTCTGCTGATCCCCAGCTCAGTAGTGCCCCCAGCTCTGCTGATCCCACACTCAGTAGTGCCCCTAGCTCTGCTGATCCATGTTAAGTAGTACCCCCAGCTCTGCTGATCCCCAGCTAAGTATTAACCC
Organism: Rana kukunoris; assembly: GCA_029574335.1. Taxonomy (NCBI): domain Eukaryota; kingdom Metazoa; phylum Chordata; class Amphibia; order Anura; family Ranidae; genus Rana; species Rana kukunoris. Next base: position 557,127,947 of record CM056052.1, on the reverse strand, counting down.
CCAGATCTGCTGATCCACCACTCAGTAGTACATCCAGCTGTGATGATCCCTCACTTAGCAGTACCCCCAGGTCTGCTGATCCCCTGCTCAGTAGTACCCCCAGCTCTGCTGATCCCCGCTCAGTAGTAACCCCAGCTCTGCTGATCCCCCACTCAGTAGTAACCCCAGCTCTGCTAATCCCCCACTCAGTAGTAACCCCAGCTCTGCTGATCCCCCACTCAGTAGTAACCCCAGCTCTGCTGATTCCCAACTCAGTAGTACCCACAGCTCTGCTGATCCCCCACTCGGTAGTACCCCCAGGTCTGCTGATCCCCCACTCAGTAGTAACCCCCAGCTCTGCTGATCCCCCGTTCAGGAGTATCCCCAACTCTGCTGATCCCCAGCTCTGCTGATCCTCCGCTCAGTAGTGCCCCCAGCTCTGTACAAAGATATTCCTGCCAATTCGTTCTGTGCAGCTGAGGCTGCAGAGATGGAGACTCTGGGGAAAGGGAAAAATAAATGTTAAAGAAGCACTCCGAATTAAATCACAGCAAAGGACAAACTAAGGTAATGATTAAGGAGGCATCCTTACACCCCACTTTGCTGATTCCCTGCTCAGTAGTAACCCCCAGCTCTGCTGATCCCCCACTCAGTACTACCTTCAGCTCTGCTGATCCCCCACTCAGTAGAACCCTCAGCTCTGCTGATCTCCCACTCAGTAGTGCCCCTAGCTCTCCTGATCCCTGTTCAGTAGTACCCCCAGCTCTGCTGATCCCCAGCTAAGTATTAACCCCCAGATCTGCTGATCCTCTGCTCAGTAGTGCCCCCAGCTCTGTACTAAGGTATTCCTGCCCATTCGTTCTGTGCAGCTGAGGCTGCAGAGATGGAGACTCTGGGGAAAGGGGAAAATAAATATTAAATCACAGCAAAGGACAAACTAAGGTGATGATTAAGGAGGCATCCTTACACCCCACTTTGCTGATTCCCCACTCAGCAGTACCCCCAGCTCTCCCCTGCTTAGTAGTACCCCCAGCTCTGCTGATCCCCCGCTCAGTACTACCCTCAGCTCTGCTGATCCCCCACTCAGTAGAACCCTCAGCTCTGCTGATCCCCCCGCTCAGTACTACCCTCAGCTCTGCTGATCCCCCACTCAGTAGAACCCTCAGCTCTGCTGATCCCCCACTCAGTAGTACCCCCCCGCTCTGCTGATCCCCGTTCAGTAGTACCCCCAACTCTGCTGATCCCCAGCTCAGTAGTAACCCCCAGCTCTGCTGATCCTCCGCTCAGTAGTGCCCCCAGCTCTGTACAAAGATATTCCTGCCCATTCGTTCTGTGCAGCTGAGGCTGCAGAGATGGAGACTCTGGGGAAAGGGGAAAATAAATGTTAAAGAATCACTCTGAATTAAGTCACAGCAAAGGACAAACTAAGGTAATGATTAAGGAGGCATCCTTACTCCCCACTTTGCTGATTCCCTGCTCAGTAGTAACCCCCAGCTCTACTGATCCCACACTCAGTAGTAACCTCCAGCTCTGCTGTTCTCCTGCTCAGTAGAACCCTCAGCTCTGCTGATCCCCTGCTCAGTAGTAACCCACAGCTCTGCTGGTCCCCCGCTCAGTAATACCTCCAGATTTGCTGATCCCCCACTCAGTAGTACCCCCAGCTCAGTACAAAGATATTCCTACCCATTCATTCTGTGCAGCTGATGCTGCAGAGATGGAGACTGAGGGCTGTGCCACCCTTGTTCAGGAAGTGTGTTGCTGGCAGGACCACCAGGGGAAAATAAATGATAAAGAAGCACTCATAATAAAGTCACAGCAAAGGACAAACTAAGGTAATGATTAGGGAGGCATCCTTACACCCCAATTTGCTGATTCCCCACTCAGCAGTTCCCCCCAGCTCTCCCCTGCTTAGTAGTACCCCAGCTCTGCTGATCCCCCGTTCATTAGTACCCCCAGCTCTGCTGATCCCCCACTCAGTAGTACCCTCAGCTCTGCTGATCCCCCACTCAGTAGTACCCCCAGGTCTGCTGATCTCCCGCTTAGTAGTACCCCCAGGTCTGCTGATCCCCCACTCAGTAGTAACCCCCAGCTCTACTGATCCCCCACTCAGTAGTACCCAAGCTCTGGGGATCCCCCACTCAGTAGTAACCCCCAGCTCTCCTGATCCCCCACTCAGAAGTAACCCCCAGCTCTGCTGATCCCTTGCTCAGTATTACCCCCCAGCTCTGCTGATCCCCCGCTCAGTAGTACCCCCAGCTCTGGTGGTCCCCTGCTCAGTATTACCCCCAGCTCTGCTGATCCCCCACTCAGTAGTACCCCCCAGCTCTACCAATCCCCTGTGTGACTATGCTTCAGTTTGTGAATGAACAGGAAGCCTCTGTTCAGAGCTATTCCTGTCCATTCATTCTGTTCAGCAGGGATAGAGATTGAGGGCTGTGTCACCCTCATTCAGAAAGTGTGTTACTGGCAGGATCACCGGGGGAAAATAAAGAAAAAAAGACTTAGAAAATAAAACCAATGCGGCCACCACATCTAAGGAGGGATACGCTGCAGTAGATTACATTGCAGTTTTTGGGTTTAGATAAATTCATTACATGGACAGTAGCGCCCCAAACCAACTTCACTCCAGTACTTTGCTGGCGTTTAGAAGACGCGTCGGACGCACGTGAAGCAATATAAATAGATTGTTTGATGCGCCGCCCTGAAAAGCGGCTCCATTACTCCCAGGCTGAGCTCCTCGCCTCTCATTATCGGGGAAGGAGAAGTTTTCAGAATCAGGTTTATTACCAATTGTATTCACAGCGTGATTGTTAATGAATACAGACGAGTCCTCAGCCACGGCGCCGGCCGCACGCACGTGCCAAGCAATCTACGGAGCGCGGCCAAAATCCAAGCCAAAAAGAAGAAGAAGATCAAAACTCCAGATCTACAGATTCCACAGCCCCCCTTTAAATCACAGCCCCCCCTGTACATCACAGCCCCCCCTGTACATCAAAGCCCCCCCTGTACATCACAGCCCCCCTGTACATCACAGCCCCCCCTGTACATCAAAGCCCCCCCTGTACATCACAGCCCCCTTGTACATCAAAGCCCCCCCTGTACATCAAAGCCCCCCCTGTACATCAAAGCCCCCCTTGTACACCACAGTCCCCCCTGTACATCACAGCCCCCTTGTACATCAAAGCCCCCCCTGTACATCACAGCCCCCCTTGTACACCACAGTACCCCCTGTACATCACAGTCCCCCCTGTACATCACAGCCCCCCTTGTACACCACAGTACCCCCTGTACATCACAGTCCCCCCTGTACATCACAGCCCCCCCTGTACATCACAGCCCCCCCTGTACATCACAGCCCCCCTTGTACACCACAGTACCCCCTGTACATCACAGTCCCCCCTGTACATCACAGCCCCCCTTGTACACCACAGTACCCCCTGTACATCACAGTCCCCCCTGTACATCACAGCCCCCCTGTACATCACAGCTCCCCCTGTACATCACAGCCCCCCCTGTGCATCACAGTCCATCCTGTACATCACAGTCCCCCCTGTACATCACCCCAGTACATCACAGTCCCCCCTGTACATCACAGCCCCCCTGTACATCACAGTCCCCCCTGTACATCACAGCCCCCCTGTACATCACAGGCCTCCTTTCCATCAGTGTCCACAGTGCCCCTTTAACATCACAGACCTGTACTCAGTTCCCTTTCATATCACAGTACCCCATTAAACATCACCATGACCCTTTACACATCATAATGGCCATTTACACATCTGCCTCTTCATGTCACAGTGCCCCTTTACACATCAGCATGCCTTTACAAATCTACCTCCTCACATCACAGTGCCCCCTTTACACATCAACATGCCCCTTCATGTCACAGTGCCCCTTTATACATTACTGTGCACCAACGTCACAGTACCCCTTTAAACATCATAGTGCCCCCTTTATACATCAACATGCCCCTTCACGTCTCAGTGCCCCTTTACACATCAACATGCCCCTTCATGTCAAAGTGCCCCTTTACACATCAACATGCCCCTTCATGTCAAAGTGCCCCTTTACACATCAACATGCCCCTTCATGTCAAAGTGCCCCCTTTACACATCAACATGCCCCTTCATTACACAGTGCCCCCTTATACACCACCGTGCCACTTTACACATCTACCCTCCCATGTCACAATGCCCCTTCACATCACAGTACCCCTTTACACATCACGACGCCACTTCATACATCATAGTGTCCCCTTTGTACATAACAGTGCTCCTTTGCACATCAAGATGCACCTTCATTATAAATCACAGTGCCCCTTCACGTCACGGTGCCCCTTTTATAAATCACAGTGCCCCTTTACACATCACTATGCCCCTTCATACATCATAGTGTCCCCTTTATACATAACAGGGCCCCTTTACATATCAACATGCCCCTTGATGTCACAGTGCCCCTTTTATACATTATAGTGCCCCCTTTATACATCTCAGTGCCCTTTCAAGTCGCAGTGCTTCTTTATACATAAACCTGCCCCTTTACACATCTGACCCTTCGCATTACAGTGCCCCTTTATACATCACAGTGCAGTGCCTGTTTTATACTTCACCATACCCCTTTATACATTACAGTGCCCCTTTACACATCACAGTGCCCCTTTATTTATTACAGTGCCCCTTTATTTATTACAGTGCCCCTTTACACATCACAGTGCCCCTTTATTTATTACAGTGCCCCTTTATTTATTACAGTGCCACTTTACACATCACAGTGCCCCTTTATTTATTACAGTGCCCCTTTACACATCACAGTGCCCCTTTACACATCACAGTGACCCTTTATTTATTACAGTGCCCCTTTACACATCACAGTGCCCCTTTACACATCACTGTGTCCCTTTATTTATTACAGTGCCCCTTTACACATCACAATGCCCCTTTATGTATTACAATGTCCCTTTACACATTGCAGTACCCGTTGCAGTCATAGCCCCTCTCTCCTCCTTTACATCACAGTCCCCCTTTCATTGTCAGCCTCCCCTGCACAGTCCTTCCAGGGCAGAGGCACATAACAGCTGGATGTTCTCTCTCAGGTCTCATACCTAGACGCCGCTATTATCGTCACAGTGGGCGGGGGTGGGAAGTGACTGAGCGGAGGGATGGAGGGGCTGCTGAGCTGGGCAGAGGAATGGAGGAGCTGCTGATCTGGGTGGAGGGATGGGGGGGGGCTGTTGATCTGGGTGGGGGGACGGAGGGGCTGCTGATCTGGGTGGAGGGGGATGGAGGGGCTCCTGATCTGGGTGGGGTGATGGAGGGGCTGCTGATCTGGGTGGAGAGGGATGGAGGGGCTGCTGATCTAGGTGGAGAGATGGGGGGGGCCGCTGAGCTGGGCAGAGGAATGGAGGAGCTGCTGATCTGGGTGGAGGGATGAGGGGGGCTGTTGATCTGGGTGGGGGGACGGGAGGGGCTGCTGATCTGGGTGGATGAGAGGATGGAGGGGCTCCTGATCTGGGTGGGGTGATGGAGGGGCTGCTGATCTGGGTGGAGAGGGATGGAGGGGCTGCTGATCTAGGTGGAGGGATGGGGGGGGCTCCTGATCTGGGTGGGGTGATGGAGGGGCTCCTGATCTGGGTGGAGAGGGATGGAGGGGCTGCTGATCTGGAAGGAGGGATGGAGGGGATGATGATCTTGGCAGGAAGGATAGAGGTGCTTCAGATCTGGGTGGAGGGATGGAGGGGCTGCTGATCTGGGTGGAGGGGCTGGTGATCTGGGTGGAGGGATGGAGGTGCTTGAGATCTTGGTGGAGGGATGGAGGGGCTGCTGATCTGGGTGGAGGGGCTGCTGATTTGGGCGAATGGGTGGAGGTGCTTCAGATCTGGGTGGAGGGATGAAGGGGCTGCTGATCTGGAAGGAGGGATGGAGGGGCTGCTGATCTGGGCGGGATGGATAGAGGTGCTTCAGATCTGGGTGGAGGGATGGAGGGTCTGATGATCTTGGTAAAGGGATGAAGGTGCTTGAGATCTTGGTGGAGGTTTGAAGGGGCTGCTGATCTGGGCGGAGGGATAGAGGGGCTGCTGATCTGGGCAGAGGGATGGAGGTGCTTCTGATCTGGGTGGGATGGAGGGGCTTCTGATCTGGGTGGAGGGGCTGCGGATCTGAGTGGAGTGATGGAGGTGCTTGAGATCTTGGTGGAGGGATGGAGGGGCTGCTGATGTGGGTGGAGGGATGGAAGGACTGCTGATCTGGGCGGAGGGATGGAGGGGCTGCTGAACTGGGCTGGGCTGGGCGGTGCTTCAAATCTGGGCAGAGGGATGGAGGGCGGGAGCTGCCCAACTTATTATATTAACAAGCGTGTAATTACAGGCTTAATTAATGTAAAACACCTCATGTACTGCTCCCCCCCCCCCCCCCCCCCCTCATTGGGCAGATTCATAGCAGAGGGAGACTTTGCCTCCTGCTGTTCTCCACCAAATGCTGGGATGGGCATTCGATTTTGAGAACGATTTGAATCGATTTGAATTCCGAAGATTCGGTTTAAGATTCCAAAGATTCGATTACGAATAAACAAAACTAATTCCAAAAACGAATTTAATGGGTTAAATTTAACTAAACTAATTTATGTAAATAAGTAATATTTGTAGAAGAGATTTTGGAAATATAAAAGTTCTGTGTGAAGCCTCAGTGGGTAAGGAGTGCGCTGATCTGAGCCCATCGCCTGATCTCACCTCTGACCCCTTTGCCTTCCCTGAAAATAGCAGCTGGCCCAGCACTGCTCTGCATACCGGTGGGAATCTCGCTTTGCCTGTTCCATGCAGTAACTCAGATAATGAAAATGCAAATGCCGTTATTTTCTCCGGAGCTTTATGATTATTTTGACTTTGAAAACACAGATAAAAAGTAACAACGTGTGAAAGTGATCGAGTTCTCATCCGACTTAATTGGAATCCCAATAAATAAAAAAAGACGCCTTCTATAAACCACTGAGAAAAAAAGATGAAGTGCTGTGCGGAACGGTTTGGCAGCGTGATCGGCGTGATCGGCGCTAAATTACCTTCGTAATTTGGTACACTGAAATCAGTCTCCTGCGGGCTCCGGGTATATTCGGGTCGCACAAGTGGAGAGACGTATAGCGAGAGCGCCCCCCTCTAAGAAGGTTGTGAAATACAGATTGCTGCGAGTTTTCTGGCACTTCTCTCCTACATGTACAAATCATATTTTTTTTGCTAGAAAATTACGCAGTACCCCCGAACATCTCTCCTCCAGGCTGGAAATCATGAGATCGGTGAAAAAAAATCACCGATCTCATGAATACTGTTGCTTAGTAGCCGCAATCGCGGCTTTGTTTACTTCCGGGGACCCGGGCGTGACATCATCACATCGCGCCCGGGTCCTCCGACGGTCATAGAGATGACTGGTCACCAGTCATCACTATGCTTCCTGCCAGCGCCGGACGATTCATTCTCCGGGCCCCCGATGGCATGGGAGAGCCCGGAGAAGCACCGGATGGCGGCGGGAGGGGGGATGTCCCCTCCCGCCGCCTATAAGAACGATCAAGCGGCGGAACCGCCGCTATGGTCGTTCTTATGTTGTGCAGAATCGCCGGCAGAAGAGATGGATATCTGGATGATGCCTCTCGCTGCACCCATCATTCAGTTACCCCCCCCCCCCCCCAAAGTTCAGGACGTCATATGACGTCCACTCTGAATGGGAGATCCACTTTGTGGACGTCATATGACAATGGCCCGGTAGTAAAGGGGTTAATGGCTGTGTGTTGAGTCTTTTTGAGGGGATGGGAAATTTACACCGTTATACAAGCTGTACACTCACTACACAACATTGGAGATACAAAGTGTAATTTCTTCAGTGTTGTCACATGAAAAGATACAAGAAAAGATTTACAAAAATGTGAGGGGTGTACTTACTTTTGTGAGATACTGTGTATAGTAACACATCTTAGTAATAAAGTAGAAAGTAAGTTTATTTCTAAAAACAGAAACCCGAAAAAAAAACATTCTGTAATTGCAGCGTGGATATATACAATGACTGTAATCTCTATAGAGAGGACAGAGTGAGCTGATTGGTCGGACTCCTTGTTGGGTACAATGATTGGTGGGACTCCTTGTTGGGTACAATGATTGGTCGGACTCCTTGTTGGGTGCAATGATTGGTCGGACTCCTTGTTGGGTACAATGATTGGTCGGACTCCTTGTTGGGTACAATGATTGGTCGGACTCCTTGTTGGGTGCAATGATTGGTCGGACTCCTTGTTGGGTGCAATGATTGGTCGGACTCTTTGTTGGGTACAATGATTGGTCGGACTCCTTGTTGGGTGCAATGATTGGTCGGACTCCTTGTTGGGTGCAATGATTGGTCGGACTCCTTGTTGGGTGCAATGATTGGTCGGACTCCTTGTTGGGTACAATGGTTGGTCAGACACCTTGTTGGGTACAATGATTGGTCGGACTCCTTGTTGGGTACAATGATTGGTCGGACTCCATGTTGGGTGCAATGATTGGTCGGACTCCTTGTTGGGTACAATGATTGGTCGGACTCCTTGTTGGGTGCAATGATTGGTCGAACTCCTTGTTGGGTGCAATGATTGGTCGGACTCCTTGTTGGGTACAATGATTGGTCGGACTCCTTGTTGGGTACAATGATTGGTCGGACTCCTTGTTGGGTACAATGATTGGTCAGACTCCTTGTTGGGTACAATGATTGGTCGGACTCCTTGTTGGGTGCAATGATTGGTCGGACTCCTTGTTGGGTACAATGATTGGTCGGACTCCTTGTTGGGTACAATGATTGGTCGGACTCCTTGTTGGGTACAATGATTGGTCGGACTCCTTGTTGGGTGCAATGATTGGTGGGACTCCTTGTTGGGTACAATGATTGGTCGGACTCCTTGTTGGGTGCAATGATTGGTCGGACTTGTTGGGTGCAATGATTGGTCGGACTCCTTGTTGGGTACAATGATTGGTCGGACTCCTTTTTGGGTACAATGATTGGTCGGACTCCTTGTTGGGTGCAATGATTGGTCGGACTCCTTGTTGGGTGCAATGATTGGTCGGACTCCTTGTTGGGTACAATGATTGGTCGGACTCCTTGTTGGGTACAATGATTGGTCGGACTCCTTGTTGGGTACAATGATTGGTCGGACTCCTTGTTGGGTACAATGATTGGTCGGACTCCTTGTTGGGTACAATGATTGGTCGGACTCCTTGTTGGGTACAATGATTGGTGGGACTCCTTGTTGGGTACAATGATTGGTGGGACTCCTTGTTGGGTACAATGATTGGTGGGACTCCTTGTTGGGTACAATGATTGGTCGGACTCCTTGTTGGGTACAATGATTGGTCGGACTCCTTGTTGGGTACAATGATTGGTCGGACTCCTTGTTGGGTACAATGATTGGTCGGACTCCTTGTTGGGTACAATGATTGGTGGGACTCCTTGTTGGGTGCAATGATTGGTCGGACTCCTTGTTGGGTGCAATGATTGGTCGGACTTGTTGGGTGCAATGATTGGTGGGACTCCTTGTTGGGTGCAATGATTGGTGGGACTCCTTGTTGGGTACAATGATTGGTCGGACTCCTTGTTGGGTGCAATGATTGGTCGGACTTGTTGGGTGCAATGATTGGTCGGACTTGTTGGGTGCAATGATTGGTGGGACTCCTTGTTGGGTACAATGATTGGTCGGACTCCTTGTTGGGTACAATGATTGGTGGGACTCCTTGTTGGGTACAATGATTGGTGGGACTCCTTGTTGGGTACAATGATTGGTCGGACTCCTTGTTGGGTACAATGATTGGTCAGACTCCTTGTTGGGTACAATGATTGGTGGGACTCCTTGTTGGGTGCAATGATTGGTCGGACTCCTTGTTGGGTGCAATGATTGGTCGGACTTGTTGGGTGCAATGATTGGTGGGACTCCTTGTTGGGTGCAATGATTGGTGGGACTCCTTGTTGGGTACAATGATTGGTCGGACTCTTTGTTGGGTACAATGATTGGTGGGACTCCTTGTTGGGTACAATGATTGGTGGGACTCCTTGTTGGGTACAATGATTGGTCGGACTCCTTGTTGGGTACAATGATTGGTCGGACTCCTTGTTGGGTACAATGATTGGTCGGACTCCTTGTTGGGTACAATGATTGGTGGGACTCCTTGTTGGGTGCAATGATTGGTGGGACTCCTTGTTGGGTGCAATGATTGGTGGGACTCCTTGTTGGGTACAATGATTGGTCGGACTCCTTGTTGGGTGCAATGATTGGTCGGACTTGTTGGGTGCAATGATTGGTCGGACTTGTTGGGTGCAATGATTGGTCGGACTCCTTGTTGGGTACAATGATTGGTCGGACTCCTTGTTGGGTACAATGATTGGTCGGACTCCTTGTTGGGTACAATGATTGGTCGGACTCCTTGTTGGGTACAATGATTGGTCGGACTCCTTGTTGGGTACAATGATTGGTGGGACTCCTTGTTGGGTGCAATGATTGGTCGGACTCCTTGTTGGGTGCAATGATTGGTCGGACTTGTTGGGTGCAATGATTGGTGGGACTCCTTGTTGGGTGCAATGATTGGTGGGACTCCTTGTTGGGTACAATGATTGGTCGGACTCCTTGTTGGGTGCAATGATTGGTCGGACTTGTTGGGTGCAATGATTGGTCGGACTTGTTGGGTGCAATGATTGGTGGGACTCCTTGTTGGGTACAATGATTGGTCGGACTCCTTGTTGGGTACAATGATTGGTGGGACTCCTTGTTGGGTACAATGATTGGTGGGACTCCTTGTTGGGTACAATGATTGGTCGGACTCCTTGTTGGGTACAATGATTGGTCAGACTCCTTGTTGGGTACAATGATTGGTGGGACTCCTTGTTGGGTGCAATGATTGGTCGGACTCCTTGTTGGGTGCAATGATTGGTCGGACTTGTTGGGTGCAATGATTGGTGGGACTCCTTGTTGGGTGCAATGATTGGTGGGACTCCTTGTTGGGTACAATGATTGGTCGGACTCTTTGTTGGGTACAATGATTGGTGGGACTCCTTGTTGGGTACAATGATTGGTGGGACTCCTTGTTGGGTACAATGATTGGTCGGACTCCTTGTTGGGTACAATGATTGGTCGGACTCCTTGTTGGGTACAATGATTGGTCGGACTCCTTGTTGGGTACAATGATTGGTGGGACTCCTTGTTGGGTGCAATGATTGGTGGGACTCCTTGTTGGGTGCAATGATTGGTGGGACTCCTTGTTGGGTACAATGATTGGTCGGACTCCTTGTTGGGTGCAATGATTGGTCGGACTTGTTGGGTGCAATGATTGGTCGGACTCCTTGTTGGGTACAATGATTGGTCGGACTCCTTGTTGGGTGCAATGATTGGTCGGACTTGTTGGGTGCAATGATTGGTGGGACTCCTTGTTGGGTGCAATGATTGGTGGGACTCCTTGTTGGGTACAATGATTGGTCGGACTTGTTGGGTGCAGTGATTGTAGCAAATACCAGAACAATAAAAGAACCATAAAAACAAACACATCACATATAAAAAGAAGAGAACAAACTGTAACTGTCTTGTTTGTGTCTTTCTTGTTTCTGATACTTTTGTCATGTTTGTTTCCATGTATATTTGATGAGTCGGTTCTTCTCCTTGTTCAGGTCTCCGGGGTCAGGGATGGACTGGCCATTGGGACTACAGGGAGTTTCCCGGTGGGCCGGTGGCTCAGTGGGCCGGCTTCAGTGACAGTGAACCGTCGCCCCCCCCCCCTCCGCTCCTCTGTCTCTCCCTTTCCACAGTGCTCACCTGGGGGGGGGGACAGAGAAGCAGAGGGAGGACCAGAGGAGCAGGGGGGGATGACGGAGGAGCATGGGGGAGGGGACAGACAGCTGACTCAACAGCTATGGCCTGGGAGTTTCTCACTGCTGCCTAATCCTGTCCCATTAGGGGGGGCACCAAACTGATTATTTCCCCCGGGTGAAATAATGTCTAGCTTCCCCACTGGTACTGCCTATAGGAGTATGAGTACCAGCCGTTCTATTCTAATAAAGTAGAGCGGCTAGTGGCTAGTGAAGGGGGAGAGGGGGCTTGGGTGGCCGTGGGGTGGGTGCGGGAGTTGTCCGGCTGCCATTGGGAGAGACCTATCAAAGTGGGCCAGTCTGGATGAAGTCCAGGGCCAAATTTTTGTCCCAGTCCAGCCCTGTCCGGTGATGTTCTGGTGTTTGTTACAATCATTGTGCCCACAAGGAGTCCGACCAATCAGCTCACCCTGTCCTCTCTATAGAGATCACTGTCAGAGAGGGAAGGAGAGAGGGAGAGGAGAGGAGAGGAGAGGAGAGAAGGAGAGAGAAAGAGAAAGAAGGAAAGGAGAGAGAAGGAGAGAAGAGAGGAGAGAGAGAGAGGAGAGAGAAAAAAGGAGACACAGGAGAGGAGCGCAAAGAGAGATAGATGGAGAGATAGAGAGAGAGAGAGAGAGAGAGAGAGAGAGAGAGAGAGAGAGGAGAGAGAAAAAAGGAGAGACAGGAGAGAAAGGAAAGAGAGGTAGATGGAGAGGAGAGAGAGAGAGAGAGAGAGAGAGAGAGAGAGG